>JANRGV010000084.1:36485681-36542888 GCA_024734035.1 Alethe castanea
CCCCCCCCCCCCCCCCCCCCCCCCCCCCCCCCCCCCCCCCCCCCCCCCCCCCCCCCCCCCCCCCCCCCCCCCCAAAATTTTGAAATAAAAGGAGAAAAACTCAGGAATGAGTGGGGAAAAAATTTGGAATAAGGGGGGAAAGCATTGAGAATGAAGTGAGGAAAAATCAGGAATGAGAGGGTAAAAATAAGGAATAAAGGGGGAAAAAATTTGGAATAAGGTGAGAAAGAATGAGAAGGGGAAAGTATCAGGAATGAGGGGGAAAAAAATCGGGAATGAGGAGGGAAAAATTGGGAATGGGGAGGGAAAAATGGGAGAGGTGAGGGGGAAATCAGACAGGAAGGAAAAATGGGAATGAGGGGGGAAAAATTGGGAATGGGGAGGGAAAAATTGGGAATGAGGGGGGAAAAAATTGGGATGGGGAGGGAAAAAATTGGGAATGAGGGGGGAAAAAATAGGAACGGGGAGGGGAAAATGAGACAGGAGGAAAACAGGGAGGGATGAAAGGAAAAAGGGAGGGGACAGACAGAAAAAAACGAGGTGAGCACGAGGCCAAGCCCCCGCCCCGATGCCGGTTCCGAACCCTCCCCCAGAGCGGGACCAGGCACAATTAACCTAATTAACCTCTAATTACAGCGGCGGAGCGCTCCTTAAAGCACGGCCCGGGGAGGGGGGGAGGAGGAATTTCGGTCAGAAATGGGGATTTTGCGTCCGGGCATGGAGGGGCTGGGATGGCACTCAGGACCGGGAGTTGTCCCAAAAAAAACACGGGAATTATCCCTAAAAAACCCGGGAATTATCCCCCAAAACCAGGAATTAGCCCCCAAAAAAACCGGGAATTATCCCCCCAAAAAAACCGGGAATTATCCCCAAAAAAATCCAGGAATTATGCCCCCAAAAAACCGGGAATTGTCCCCCAAAAAAACGGGAATTATCCCCCCAAAAAAACCAGGAATTATCCCCAAAAAAAACCGGGAATGCGATGCTCGAGGGGGGAAGCTGCTCTCATTTCCCAAAAAATAAATAAAAATTTCAAAAAAAAAAAAAATTCCCGTTTTTCCCGGAGCGGCCACGCGGCGCGGGAAGTTGCGGGATGGAGCGGGAACAAACAAACACCTGCAGGGAATTCCGGCTCTTTGTGATTCAAAATTTATTAAAAAAAGGAAAAAAGGGAGAAAAAAAATCAAAAACAACAAAAACATCTCAGCAGATTTGGAGTATTTCTTATATTTAAAGAAGTGAATCTTCAATATGGGAACACCTTCCTGCCCTGCTACCTATAGAGGACCAAAACTGATTGTATAGGAACAAGTCAGGCTCCAAAGCCAGGAAATGTCATTTCCAGCAGAAGCACTTACCCCATCAATCAGAGGGGCACTCACAATACTTGATATGCTTAGCGCTGGCTTTCTCCAGACTACTGATTTCAGTTCTGTACAGTTTGAAGTCAAGCCTTCTTACATCCCTCTTACCTATGCCCTGTGTCACTTCATCTTAAGAAAACACAGATAAAGACACCAGCTACACAGGAAGAAATGTAGACAGAAGTTTGACTGGTGTTTTGAAGATACAAGCAGGGTGCTCTTCCAAGACGCTTGGCCTGGCTCTTGCAGACAAATCCTAAGATTCTTTTAGAAAATATTATCAGGACCCTGAAGTCTACTGAAAGACCAGCATATTCAAATTTTTTGTTTCATTTGTGAATATTCTTAAATTAAATATTTGTATATTTCTGTACATTCAAGCAGGATGTTATGAACAACTTTTGATTTACCCTATGAACAGCTTTTGATTTACCGTTTTAAAATCTGTTTCCAACTATCCGCACACTTAATTTATAATTCTAGTAAATGCCTATTTTAACTGCAGTGAAGATTACAGCCTTAGTTAATGACAGGTAGTAAAGGTGTTTTCATCTGGCAGATATTACTGATACTTTTGTAGTGAAGAGTAGTCTTAACCCATTTAGTATTTCTAGAAGTGTTAACATACATTGAGAACACTGATACTGCTATTTTGGATGGGCAGTCCTCCTTGACACTAAGAAAGGTAGAATTACCATGACATTTCCTAGGGAGTTAGGAAAATTGCTTCAACTCTTGTACAGAAGCATTCGAGAATTTGGCATTTAGAAATTAAATGAAAGCAGTTCACCCTGCAAGCAGAGAGTGACTGTGAAACAGAACTTTGTATTTAGAAAAGCATAGCACTAAAAGAGCTAACCACTAAGAAGCCCTTGTCAGTAAGCCTTTTATTTCATCAGAAAGAAATCTTACACTGAAACACTCTCACCAAAACTTCATTGTAATTCAATATAATAAGAAAGATTTTGCTAGAAGAAAGAAAATTGATATATGACACAGTCAAAGACAGTATGGAAGTGGATTATGGTTTACTGCATACTCAATGATCTGAGACCATATTTTGTGAAAATTTATTTATAATGAGATGAGTACCTAGGTATCTCTCTGGTCTTACTGTCTGAATTTAGTGCTTCAAAATATGTTAAACTTAAAGGAAAGTATTTAAAGATGAATCATAACAGTCAAAGCAGAATGAAGTTATGAAAGTGATTTAAATTTTTTTATTATTGTAGTAAAAGCTTATGGTTTATTTTTGCTTCTACTTAAGTGACTAGCATAATTTCCATTCTCTTAGTTTCATGTTTTCTGTTTAGTTATCCTTTAAGTTGTTCAGAGCTAGTTATCATTTCCTCTTCAGTTTAATCTGTAGTGTGTTGTTTTGAAATCAATTTACAGATTCTAGTTCACAAGAAAATGAGCAACTACTTTCTCTTACTTTGGCTAGAAATTTTGCCCAGGTAAGAGTACTGTATTTGAGTCCGTATTTCTCACAGGTAAGAAAGAATCTGATTGAAATGTATTAACTTGTTTCGAGGGAAAAAGTTCTCAATCTCTTGCTAGTGATTGCCACATTAGGTGTAAATTATTTTATTATTAGAATATGGAGGCTCCACTTGGCGATTGCAGTCTTTGTATATGGAGGTTTTCAGCTGTTTATAAAATACTCAAATATTCGTTGGGCTAAAATTAAAAAAAAATCTTACCCTGTGGTCTTTGACAATATCATTTGCCTGGTTCCTGTTTCAGAATATATTTTAATACTTTATGTGAAGACAGAGAACATTACTATAATACATCCAGAGTAATTTACGACACCATATTTAATTGAACAGCATGGACTTGTCTTCTAGGAAAATCTGACTAACATTTAGAGCAATGGAGGAATCTCTGACTGGCCTTTTGATTTGTTGGGTGAGTGCACTGAGTTTTTGCATTAAACAAGCTAATTTCTTATTATTAGCTTTAGGAGTTTCTTAGTTTTCTCGGACTGAATAATGTATTTATGTTGTCACGTGGAAAAAAACAACCAACTCTGATTGTCATTTGGTCAGTGAACAAGATTATGTCAATCAGAAGCTTCTTTTCACAACTTATGCGAGCAGGCGAGTACCTAAGGAGTGATTATTGAGATGGTTCTGTTTCTATATTTTTGAAAGGGAGGTGAAAAAGTCTACTAAAAACACTTTAAAGGAGACCTCAAAGAACCCTTCATGCATGGAAGCACTTTTCCTAACTCTCACTTCCTGTAAGAAATAGCTAGTTATGGCTGATGTTCATATGGAAATTTTTTAGTATTAGTTCACATTCTTATGTATATTTATTAAGTCAAGAGAAAAATCACTTAGGTCTACTTTGTTTTGCAGAGAAATAATTAATGATCTCAGGTCATAGCACAGATAATTAAAGATAAATAGACCAAGATCTAGCCTATCATAGCATACAAAAAAATTAAAAAAAAAAAAAGTAATGCAAGAAATTACTATTCCCGGTGGAACTTGAGTGTTTATTTTCAATATAATGTTAAGCCAAATAATTTAATAGTTCTTACCTTGTTTTATGCTATTTCAGGGAAGAAAATCTAAATATCATGCAGTCAAGTTTCCTGTATGAAATAGTCAAAGTGTATTAGTAATTTCACACTTTACTTTTCCTATATGAAATACATGTCCACACAAAATTTTAACCAGAATGGTTTGGGATCAAGCCCGTATTCAGTGAAATCTGATCGTCTGTAGATTGTCTGTGTGTGTTTGAGAAGATTTCCTTCAAAGAGAAGGTTTTTCAGATATTTGAGTAAACAAGAAAGGAACTCTTATTTCCTTAGAGCTATGTGCCCTGAATATTTGTAGCAGCACAATTCCTACACATGCTTCTTCTTTACAGTACTATTATGTGTAGATGGCAGATGTTTTGCCAAAAAATCCCAAGCCTTAAGGACTGGGGGATTATGAGCATGGTGGACTCTAAAAATATGGTAAGGATTCAGTCTTGTAGCCACGTGTTGTTAAATATAGAGGCTAAGACTGCATTAAGAGAGAGCATAACCCAGAGAGGGTCAGGCCTACAGAATTAAATAGACCAGACAGAGGAGCTTACGTCATTCCTTTCACATTTATTTCATACTTGCTACGGCCGAATCCAACTGTGCAAATGACCATTACTAGCTGGAAAATATTCAGTGCCTTTCTGAGGAACATGTTCTTGTTCAGTTTCATCTGACAGGAAAGGATCCAGGAGCCAAGCAAAACACTCCATCTGGGGAGGACCAGCTGACTGATTAAAAAAAAATGCTAAAGTGTTTCTCTAACCATAGCACCGTTTTATCAGTGCAGTTACTCTCTAACAGGCCTTTGTAATCTTTCTGTGAATCCCATTCTTGTTAAATATGCATATATATTTAGATCATGAAAAAAGAAGAGAAGCTTCTCTTATAAGCACAACTTTTGGCATTTGGACCCCATCAGAGATTTTCAGGTGCAATGAAGTAGATAATTAAAAGGCATTGTTTGAAGAGGTAATAGATCACAGCCATTAAAAAAAAATTATTTATTTTTTCCTACAGCAAGACATAATGGGAAAAATAAAGGAAATAAGAAGGTATAATTTTATTTAATTTGCCAGAAAAATATCTGTTCCCACAGATACTGATGCATTTTTGCTAACAAAAGCCATAAAATTATTCTCATTACGAATATTTTAGTAGTCTGAAACTTCATTAAAAAAAAAATCTGAACTTGCTTTGTGATAAAAACACTTTCCATCTCTCTACCTTTGCCCAGCTTCCGACAGAAACTGAAATTCATATTCCATGTGCTGACACTGATGTCAAAAACCTATAGGTTGACAAGCTAAAGTAATTATTTTCGTTATAGGGAACAGAGTGGGTTGCATCTACAGGGTTTGTACTGAAAGATTCTGTTTTTGTCCACTGTGATTGTCTGTTATAAATACATACTGAAAATGGGAAGCAGAACAATAGATATCAATAGGGATCGAAATCTGTTTCATACCTATAATTTAGCTTGTTAAAAATGTTGAATCCACATACTTCTATTTGATAGCATTTCTGACCTTTGATGTTTCTATATTGGTAGGAACATAAATGTTACTATGTGTAGCTAAGGCTGTAAAATTATAGAAGTTACAGGTACACAGCAACTTTTTCCTTTCTGTTAATTTTATGTCTAATGTGTCTAAATTGGTGCAGGAAAAAAAGTGTTATCACTCAAAAAAACCCCAGACAGAAAACAAAGCCTCATTTTTAATAACTTGTGGTTTATCTTGGCATTCTCACCAGACCATGGGGACATACTAACCCATTAAAACATTTTACTAGGTTACTAATAACATAAACATATATTTAAAGGTGATACTATGATCATGACATTTCTTTGAAATACTTGCTTGATTTTTTTTCTATGCCGTTTTTACACAATCTCTTCTCTGGAATTATTGTTCCAACAGTCTTTCTCCTTTCCCGAAACCCTGTGATTGTAATAATACATTTTAGATCCTCACTTCCTACAAGCTTGCTAGAAGCATTTCTTTTTCCACTCTGGCATTTGTACGGTTGTAGGATAAAATTGGTCTTATTCTGGTGTGATATCAGAGCACCAGGACTGGCTGATATTGGCAAAGCTGTTGAATACTATAGCTGGGGTTGGATATTAACTTCATCTCTGGTGAAGGGTGTTGCTGAGGATCATATGGACATCTATTTCTCCCACCTGGCAGCAAAAACAGGGCTCCTCTGGCTGCCTACATGAGTAAAGACACAACTGCTGTCATGAGGAAAGGCACAGAGCAGAGACCCTCCAGGAAGAATTGTTCCTTTCTCTGAAAACCACATTTCTTTGGAGAGAGAAGTTGAAAATATCCTTTTCCAAGTTTCTTTTCATTTTATTTTCTATTTTTCTAAAAAAATACATCATAAGTTAACATCTCCTCATATCTTCACTCAAGTGATTTTAGCCAACGTTGTGCAGGTAGAAGATAATGCATTAACCTGCTTAGGCACAGAACACTTAATAATTAGGCAACGATACAAAAAGTCAAAAAATTATCATTGCCCTGAGTGTGCCAGATGATTTACCATTGTAAAGCAGCTGCTCCAGTGACCACCTGAAATTATCTCAGAACTGTCAAGTTTGCAGAAAGCCTAATTTGAATAAAAAGACTCTCAGATTTACGAAAAAAAATATTAAAATGAGAAATAATTACACTTGCATCTCCAAAGGAACTTGTAGAGGAGATTTCATATTTCAAAGAATGCTTGTTGCAGAACCTGTTACAAATGCACATCTAAAAAAAATTAATAAGGATGCTTGAGAATTTAAATTATTAAGATCAGCATGAGAGGTGCTCTTCTTAAAGATATGCATTATTATGTGAATATAGAACTTCTTACCGTCTTTAATTATATTGAAATATGTCTCATCCTTCTCTGAGGATGTCTGATGTTGCCATGTGAGCAAAGACTAACTCAATTTTCCTTTGTCTCGGATCCTTCAGCTGTGTCCCACTTTGCTTCCCTTTCTGTTACCAAACTTCAGTTCCAAGTTAGGATATTACTAGTACTCTTTCTTTGATTATGTCAAAGTGCATTGAACTTGGAGAATGAGTTTGAAGAAATACAGCTGAAATGTTTGAGACTAGCAATTCACTATTTTTGGCAGATAGAGCTGATGATCTCATTCCTATCTGAATTCTTATATTTCTAGCAAAGGTAAAAATATTCTGAGTGAATTTGCAAGAATTTCTACTAATGTGTTTGGAGCGGAGTCTCTGATAAATAAAAAAACAATGCATGAGATAAATATTAGTATGTTTATACTGAGGGAAAAGAAAAACTATTTTATGACTATGGTCAAATGAAATTAAGAAGTAATTTTGGATAGGCTAGGTAGATGTGCTCCAAGGAGGAATGGTACAGAAAAGCACAGGTGTCAGTTGTCTATATTAGAAGTGAAAAAGTGAACAGAATGAGCAAGGAGAAATCCCCAAGACAAAGAAAGATAAAAGAAAATTTAAAACACTGCTTATTTTAAAAAAGTGTCTTCCTACCTGACACTGGATTAAACCAAGTTGAGCAAGATAGCATGATTCTGGAGAGTCACTTATACAGAGCTGCAGTCTGCTGCAGGGTAGTGTTTCAGAAGCCACAAATTGTTCCAAGTGAACAGAACTGTTTGCCAGCTCATATAGCAACACAAGACATACCTGAGCAGCAAAAAGAAATTTACTGAATCAACTGATGATATTGACACAGTAGATACTCTCATCTGATCAAGAAATGTAAATGAGTGGCTGGGGCACATTCTGCTATCGGAATTCCCTGGAGCTCTCCAAGGTACCTGAGTCTGGAAATGAGAACAGAGTCTCGGTACTTCACATCACTTTCTGAAGTTGTCATTAAATAGCCTAGGCTCCTAATTCAGATAGTATGATGACTGATGTTAGATATTGTACACAAATTGCCTATTTCAGCCACTGTAATCTTTCATTTTCTTTATTCTGAGCATCTGGAAAATATCTGAAGAGTCAATGTTTAGCCTCAGTTATTTTTATGATGGGCATCAGATAAATGGTAGAAGTGCAGATTAATTTGCACTGCATTGTTATCTATTGGTCCTAAATGAGATAAACCTTTATGCAGGAAATTGTATCCCACTGCAGATTTTCTAAAAGCTGACTGGTGATGTGTTACCTATTGGCAAATATATTGCAGGATTTGTTAGACATGCATCTTCCAATATGCCTTCATTGGTTTCATCAACTGTATGTTTATTGCAAAATCAATAAAATACTGAAAAAAAATTGTTGAAAAGTTCTTAGGCAGATAGCTTTTGGTGGTCTATAACCAATGATCATAACTGGCATTTTTAAACCTTGTGTTTCATTCAGAAGCCTAAGTACGTATTAAATAAGAGGATAAAGATGCTGAATAAGCTAATGTGTTTGTTACTCTTGCAGATCCATGCTAAGCTGTGCTGATGGTTTCCTTAATAAACACTTGCTCAGGAAGTCCACAAGCATAGTCTGCAATCCACCAAGTTGGTGCAGAATAAAATAAACTAATAAAAATCTGGTGCACAAAATCATCTTTGGGACATCCTCCAGCAATTGTTTACACAGAAAGTTAACTCTCACTTTTGAGCAATCCACCTACAAAGGGACACTTGCATAAAATCTCACGTACATTTAAGAGCTTGACAGTTCCAGGCCTCATTTGCAAACAAGGTTTGTGATCTGAATTCCATAGTATGCAAACTAAGAAAGCATGAGGTAGAAGTAGATACAAACCTCCACAGAAACATCAGGATTAATTGCACATTGGGACTAAAACATTATAAAGCTGATGAATTTTTAATTTGTCACACTTTTTGTAAAATCAGCCACCTTCTTCTCTCCTTCTCAGTACTCTAAAGTTATGTTGGATTTTTTAAAAGAAAAATCTCAAAAAAGACAGGAGTCTGTCAAGCATCAACTTAATTTCACTTTAAGCCAGTGATGAAACTTTTGCCATGCAGACACATTTTCCTTTCTCCCCACTACACAAAGGTAAAAAATGATTCAAAATGTACAATGTGGTTTTCTGAATCTCCTTTATAACTGTATCATTTTTTGCACACCTAATAAGGTGGTGACATTCAGTGTCCAGAAATAACAATAACAATACATGCATGAGCATCTCACCAGCAGTAGCAAGAGCTGTGAAAATACCAGTGCAGAATAGGTTCCTGAGCATCCAGGTTTTTCTACTACTTCCAGACTATTTGTTCATTTTTGAACAATTGATTCTCAATAGTATATTACTAATTACAATTACAGGAGGAAGGTTTTTGTCTCGTCCATACAGCCATTCATCCTGCTTAAACATTCAAGCCATGTCAATTATGTACACAGTCAGTTCTCTCAAACTGTTGAATTTTCATTTTTAGCAAAGAAGACAATGCTCTTGGAGGTTTTGTGTTGTCTACATAAATATTTGTGCAATGTACTTAGTGTGACAACATATGATTGCTGAAGATAAAGCAGATTCTTGAGGCACAAGAGTACTTGTAATAACAGAAATGAATAACAATCCAGTCTCTGTGCAGGTTGGGGTGGGAGGAAAGAGAGGTAGATGAGATGCGTTAAGTGCTCAGTGCAAATTCCCAAAAGCTTATAAATATGCAAAAGTATCAGTGAGAATGTGTGACTATGGGAATATTTTCAGATGATAATTCGAGTTTTCTCAACAATCTGTATGTAGTTTGCCATCTGCAAATCCTCTTAAAGGAGTATGAATATGGAGTAAGTGCAAAATGTAACCAAGGCCTATTTACAAAATGAATTGGCAGATTTCATATTGTTTGCTCTGGAGAACTACTGCAAATATGTTCATTCAAAATTTTATTTAATTTATGCTAATAAAATAAGACAGATCAGTAATAGGAAAGAAAAATAGGGCATAGTAAAACATTAATAAGTGAGATTTGAAAACTCAACATTTTTTAAATTTTCGTCAAGTGCTATGTTTTATGATTATTTTTTCTTATCTATGGCAGTATATGAACACCCCTGGGACACCAGGAATCCAAAAGAATTTAAAGTAATTGATTGGTACGTGCCCAAAATCACCATTGATCTGGTGTAAATGTCTCATCAAAGCTAACATCTTTTAAAAAATATTTTTAAAAATATTTTCATTTGGCTGGTAATATAAACATCAATAAATAACAATTAGTATATTAGTTATTAATAAAATCTACTTACTTATATTTTAATATGTTGACTTTTTCTGCTTAAGAGAACTGATGTGAGATAGTGGATCATGTTGCTGTATAAAGTGCAGAAATTTTCTGCAAATCTGGAACTGATCCCTTTTGTTCTACTTAATGTCTTCTGTCTAATTTGAGGAGGCAACTTAGAGTGAGACTGAATATTTACAGATATTCAAGTGTATATGTAATATAATACAAGCTCACATGCTTTTTGCCATTTTCAATGTAATACTAAATGGTAATTATTTCAAAACCGTATTAGGAAAAAAAAAGATCTCTGAAAAAGGGAAGATGTTTGCCTTGATAGCATAGTGTTACCTGAATAAGGTGTCAGGATGTTAAAACACAGACACAAAGGCAATAGATTTTATTAATATGCTTTGATCCTCATCTGGAGCTACTTGATGTTTGGTTAGAAAGCTTTCATAAGCCAGAAGTGCTATTTCTCTGGGGTTGATGGTTTTCTTTTGTTCCTCTTAGTGCCCAGATTTTATAATGAAATACAGAGATTTGTTGCAAACAGACATATTAGGAATTCATAGTATCTATATCTCACTTTGAAGGTGTACTAGTGTGTCTTGGACTTTGATCCAACAGAGCTCTTCTTAAAAGCAAAGTAATACATTTTATGACTGTATTTTTAGTTCAATAAGTTGAGAGAAATTGCACCACATTAGATCAGTTGCAGAATCACTAAATGTGAGCTATGCAAGAAAAAATATTTTAATTCATTAAGTGCTTCAAAATTAGCACAGAAAGATTATTTTTGGTTTGTGTTTCTCATTTTTTGTCAGATAAAATGAAAAATAAGGTGTAATGTATATAATTCTGAAACTAATTCAGGAACTATATTTGTTTTGAAGCAAAGTACAGCTTTTTCAGCTGTTGAAAATCAAACTATAATGACTGACTTTTTTTGTTAAATAACTTTTTTTAATGTTCAGACTACCAAACTAACTTCATAAAGATAAAGGGAAAAGGAATAAGGCTGCCTCAGGTATATTGTGATTGAGACAGATACCTTCTCTGATGAGACCTGAAGTCCCCGTTCCTTTTCATGCAGCAGAGAAGATAATACTGATCTACAGTTCAGTCTCCACTTACAAAAAAAGTTTGATCATATTTATTAAATATATTTGGGTAATAACTGGTCTTAATATTTGCATGCACAAAACCCTAAAAATCAGAAGTCCAATGAAATAAGAAAAGCAAATATGACATGAATAAGATGAAATTTTTAATTGAATAAGATATAAAGATCTAATTACAAATACAAGCATATAAATCCCTACTAAAATAAGAGACAGCACTCAATGAATAGTCTCCAACATCTTTACCAGTAGCTTTCATGCAAGGGTCAGTGGAATAATAGACTAAGATATGGACAAGGTAAGCCACAAGACAATCAATAAAAAGCCAAATAACAATTCTCTTGATGGGAAATTTTCACCTTAGGGATGGATCATTCAGAAACTGAATGCAGCAGAAATGAAGAGTCTAATTTCAATTTTAGTTGAATTCTCTCTAGAATTCAGAACATAATTTCTCATCATAACAAATAAACATTCTCATGCTTGGTGTATATTTTAGCTGTCATCCGAGGAAAAGGCAAATATCGTAGTATTTATTTACAAAACCCATTTTGATCCTCCTAAATTACATATTGGTTTGAAAATAAGCAACCAGCTACCAAAGAGATGCATATTGACAAACATCCAGTGAACTCAACCAACCTTTGCCTGTTTACACCCCCTCAGGGTAACACAGAAATATATAATATCCTATGATGAGATTTTAAATGTAAATGCACATTATCATTAAGGAATAATGTCATACAAGAATGACAGAATTAGTAAAATACACAGCTGTCTTAAGAATATGAAGTCTAAATGTGTCCAGCTGCCAGAAAGAATGAATATCAGAAGCCTGCAAAGTGTTTCTGTGATGCTTACACAGTGTCTACCATAAATGTGTATTATAGTAAAGATTACTTCCTTTCAACAGAATAGATCAAGATATTTGAAATTGGAAGGTTCTATATAGATATTAAATAATGTATCTTACACTTTTATGAACCTTCTCTCTTACATTATATTTTGCAAGCTTATGTCTAAAATAAACAAGGTTAATAATCTATCTTAATGAAAATAAAGAACACTAAAACAGGTTCAGAAATTTTTCAAAATGACAGAAACATCATGTCAAAATACTGTTGTTATTATAATGGGTTTTGTACATCTAGAATTACTCATGCATGTTTGTGGTGTCCAAACATCTTTCCACATCCTGGTGCTAAAACTTGAGCTGCTGGCTTTCTTCTCAGACGGTTCATTGACTTTCAATTTGAAATATATTGAGAAGATGCTGTTTGCTGAGGGAAAAAAAAATCCACTATTTGTAGAGTTTAAAAATTTGTAAAAATTTGTACAACTTCAATTACCTATCTGCATTATAAAATGCAGAACAGCACCATTTTTTGCAAGTAGGAATACTCCTCTGTGGGATAAAATCTGTCAGCAGCAGCAAACCTCCACTGATATGAACATAACCAGGATTTCACTTCAGTTTTGCTTAAGGATCCCATTTTTATTCATTCCAGACTGCTAAAATCTGGATAGATCCAATTCAAATAGTTGTATCTATTTCAAAACTGATATTAAGGAGAAAATTAGGGTGCATGTAACAAATGTATATGTGTGTTAATATCAGTCTCAGTAATTTTGAACTAGCACAAATTTGTATGGATCTAGAAAGTATTACAAGTCATGTATTTCAGTTAGATTTTAAAATCTTCACATTCCAAGTGGAATTCGATGGGGTTTTTTCTTGGTCCAAACCTGTTATATATTATCACAGAAAATGGGCCTAGAAGGAACCTCAAGAGATTATCTTGTCCCTCTCTCATGCCTCAAGCAAGATCAGTTTTCCCAATGACATTTCTGACAGATATAGTTAAACTTGGTCCTAAAAACTTCCAAAACTGTATTCCTTATATCTATAAGGAATGTATTTTCATTCCTAGTAATAGTAATGTACAGATTAAACACTACCTTAAAAAACACAAAAAAAAATGAACAAAAAAACCAACCCAAACCAACAAAAACAAACAAGCACTGGCCTGAAAAAAAAAACCAACAAAAAAAACCAAAACAAAAACTAAAAAGCACAGGGGATCTTTAGGCTTCCTGATTCCTATTTGTTCACCATTAACAACTCTGAAATAAGAAAGTAAATAACATTGCTGATTATCGAGGCTGGATAGATTTCATTTTGCAATTTATTAGATACAAAGAAGATGCAGCCCTGATATGGCAAAAGCTTGGTCTTTCAGGGTGGAAATTGGTGCTCACAGAGACTGACTCTGTGTGTACTAGCAGGTATTTGTAAATATGAGAACCAAAACAGCTGTGTGGGAAGGGCACATGCCCATGGTGGGGTGCATATATAACCCTGAGTACAGGAAAATGGATGGATGCTGGAATGCCACCTCTGTTTCTCTGAAATTGTACAGTGTATAGTACTTTGCATACCATAAACACAATTTAAATTTTTTTTTTCCCCTACTGATTCTTTGTTCTGTTTCTCTTGTATGTGGATAATTATGGTGGTAATTTGGCCACAGCATTCTGAACTTGCATGATTTTTAGTAAGGACTACATGGATTTGAATCTGTCAGTTTGTCATAATGCTTCCTCAATATTACCCATTTAGTGCCAATTATAAACAAAAAATAGCCCACTTATTGTCTCATATTAGCATCCACATCAATAATTGTGCAGAACAAAAGGCATAAACTGGGACCATCTGCTCTCACTACAATAATCTACCTAAAAAAGCTTAGCCAGTAACACAGTAAAATATTCTGATGCATTTGTCTGGGATCATGCTGTTTAAGTGTCTTTTATGATTAAAATCATTAATGCTTTGGTTCATCACCTATTAAGACATATGTTTCCTCATATCAAGTAAAGTATTGTCATTTTATTTTAATACCATAGTAAATTAAGATAACATGTAAGAAAAAAACTGTACTTTTGTTTTATACTTCCTTGTCACTCTCCTGCTGATGTTGACAATACTTATACATTTCTTTAAAAAAATAATGTATGCTGTAGATTTTTTTTTACAAGTGCAGAAAAGTTAAACTCTGCTAAATTCCAGTATAAAACCATATCAAAATGTAAAATGTTAACCAGAAGTGTCATCATGACCCGAAAAGTTAAAAAAAGAAGGAAAGAAAAGCATATTTCAAGTCCTACAATCAAAGAAGATTGTTGATGTTTAAAGAGAATGTATTGTGAGTTTTCTCAACACTGGATATGTGGAATTTTTCCTGGCAGCTTGCAAGAACAGATAGGAGTTTAAGAAACAATCACATGAAAGTACAAAAGGCAGACAAATCCCTGCTGCTTTATGCCAGTTTCCTTATTCTATTCTCTAGCACATCAGGCCTGTCAAGACATCTCAGTTTTTCACGTCTAACAAAAATAAGTAAATTAAAATAATACACTGCAAATGCCCAGTGGATTTAATACAATGTCTTAAATGTTTGGTTCTGATCAATTGCAGATTCAGTAAACACTTAAATGTCCCCCAACCCTCAATGATGACCACTGAAACTTGATTACAGCCTGTTTTGAATAGCAAAATATTATTTTTCTCTAAAAATGTAATATTATTACACTTTCTATGTCTGATTTTCTAATATGCTAAGCACTCATCTTTCTCCTCGATTTCAAATGGATTTTTTATATGCTCACAGCATGATTCATAAACTGTGTGACTTCTTTTCCATTCTATTTATGCTACAAATTCAATAACAATTTGCTTCACAATAGTCAAAATGAAACTTGAATAGAAATAAAAGTAAAATTATCCCTTTAGGAAACTTGATTTATAAAGTATAATACTGTTAGTTCATGAATTGACCTTATGACACCTGAGAAGATTCAAGAGGAAAGTAAAAAATTCACGTCTATTTCTAGTTTTTCAAGCTTGGGTAACATACACAATTTTTGGATTTGACACTTTTTATCATTAAGGTTGAGAAGAAAAAGCTAATATGTTTGTATTGATGGTTATTGGGTCTATTTATCAGTCCTTGAGTTAATATCTTGCTGAATTTTAAGTACATTTTGGGATTAAAAGCCTCTTTCATCCCAGGTATGTCAAGAATATGAATTGGAGATCTCAAAAAAAAAAAGGCATGTAGCATTATCCATTATGTATTGGCCAACAGTAGCCAGTATATATAACACATGTACATGGACACCTCATCAGTTTGTGTGTGTAGTTGAATTATTAGCTCAAATGTGTCAGTGCTGTTTTTCACTACTCCAAAGTTCTTAAAATAGACGCTGGAAAATGATCAGGAAGAACTGAGGGATGAAGTGTGCTTGCCATCAGTAATCAAGCATTTTGCTTTGCTGCTTGTGCACCAGCCTGGTTTACTTTTTCAGTTATTATCACTTCACCTTTAAGGCAATCTCTGTGCAGTAATGAGTCTCACCTTCATCGGTAAGAGAATCTGGTTGAACATCTCGTATACGGATAACTCAGTAGCTACTTACACTTGATAAATCAAAGCATTTCAAAATTGTTCTTTTGTTTAAAGCAGAAATGTGATCTATTCATTCTCAAAAAGGAATGGAAAGTGGCCAAATAATAAGTTATAAATTCAACCTCTGCTTCTTCTTCCCAAATTCAAACATAGTGCCATAGTGAATGAACACTAGTGTTTGCTCTTCAAAGAGTTGGGCAGAAATAGTTTCACTTACAAATGTGAAAAAAAAAATTGAAATTAATAAAATGTTTTAGCCAGTATTGAGGGTCACATTTTTGAGTTCAAAATGGTTATTTTTTCAAAATTAGCTCTTAAAAAATAAATAAATAAATAAATAAATTGAATTATTACAATTTGGTCAATGAATGTTGGAATGTTGTTTTTAATTTTTTTGAAGAATAGCATATTATACATATTCTTGCCATTTCCATTTGGAAGGTCTTTCAATCTGTTATGGATCGTACAATTTATTTTTCCCAAAGTCTGCACATGTCTGTACAACTACAATGTGGAATAATGTGTATGTTCAGAACAAAGGCTAGCACCATGGCAGGTGTTTGAAAAATTGGCATGTCATTATTTCACCTTTCATCTCCTTCAAAATGTGTTTATGAATTCAGGGCTGAAATATACTGTGGTCTCCACCTGGGAGATAAGTGCAATATGGAACAGCAATTTTGACTATGTAAGCTAACCATTTACACTCATATGCTATGGTTAATAATGCTTTTCTTGAAAGCAAAAATCTACAAGCAAAGTAAAAAGTAGTAAGAAGTATGGAAAACAAAATCTATAATTTTTTGCCATATATCTAGAAGCAGGAAAAAAAAGTTATATATTCCTGTCTATTACTTTCCATTAACGTCACATATGCAAAACTTTCCAGGCAAAAAAAAATCTTTTGGGCATATTAACATCATCCAGCAGTAGAAAATACATTTCTTTCATGACAGATAACAGAACCATATGCTAATATTTAAAAACTATATGTTTATAAATCATAAACTAGTACATAAACTATATCCTGTTTTAAAAAAGAGAATAAATGTATAGTGCTTGTTTTTTTTCTCACATACCAAGACAAACACAAACACTAAGTTGATTTGTTTTTTCTTACAGCTGCCCAGTATTTTCATATACTAAAGGACATGATCTAGGGGCCTTAAGGTCAAGGCAGTATTCATAATAAAACCTTCAACAGGTTGCCCTGGAAGCTGGCTATATCTGGTCAAAAAAGTGCAAGTTAGAACTATCCTTGCAGAAAGAGATTAGCAAGATTTCCCAATTTAAATTGTTTGCCTCATTTCCCTTAGTCTTACCACCATTTATTAGACAGCACAAGCCCAAAATGAGATAAAAATGACACAACTATGCTTCAAAAGGCTGCTGCAAACTCTTGGATACATGAGGAAGCAATCAAAGTTGTCAATTAAACAGGAATGAGACAGTTGATACATTTCAAAAATTGTTGTGGATTTGGAACAGTTAAACTAATTTTATTTTCTTCAGAATATAGTTGTATCAGGCTAAATATTTAATGTATTTTTTGTGAATTATACCTTCATTTTAGACTGAAAAAAATCAGTCATAAATCCCAAAATTATATAATTCTTTAAACGACCTTTTAAACATTTGTGATTTCAAATGTGTCTTTTATGTCAATATCTACTCCCACTATTTAAAAACACATCCTTAAAAAATGTGGTTTATGTGAACTGCTAATTTCTACTCAGTTTGTGTTAATCTATTTGTAAATCCAAGTTTTCTGTTTCTCTTATAAGATACAATTTGAATTTTGAAATAAGAAACTGCATATTCTGACATCTTTTCATTGAAATTACAAAAGCAGAACTGTATCGGGCTATCATCAGTCTGTAGCTTTATGCATAGTGAAAGAGTTGGGCCTTAAATCTGTACTTCTAAATATTTCAGCTCTATGAGATGTGGACAGGGTGCAATATCATCTTGGTTCCCTCTACTACAAGATAACAGTTTTTAAATGATTCATTTCATCATTCAAGATAACTGAGAAGAAATTACAGGTATGGGCCGTTCACTCAGTAGTTGGTCTTGATGATCCTTGTGGGTCTCTTCCAAACCAGAATATCCTGTGATTCTTTGCTTCTGTGATTTCCGTGTCTTTATGGTATCTACTAGCATGTATGATAACTCCTGACTGATGTCTTTGCTATATTCTGTAATATGAATAGAACACTAAATGAGTTTCTAGTGAGTAAGTGATGGTTAAGTATGACGTAAAGTATGATGAGAGATGATGAGATGTGATAGCAGAAGGTTTCCATTTATGTAGCATAATTCCTTTATTTTTGTAGAATTTGTAGGATTTTGGTCCACCTGAAGTCAACAGGTTTTGCAGACTGTACAACTCCCTGGGCAGCCCCCTCCCATTGCAGGATCAGTCTGAGAGTATTGGAGGGCCTTGGGCTGAGTTGAAATGTGGTCCTAGACCAGAGAGTGAAGAGGGAAAAGAGACAGTAAGGCCAGAAAATACTCTTGGGGTAGAGGCAATCACTGTGTCATTCTTTTAGATGCTATGCTTTACAGTTTGATGTTTGGGACAGTGGTGAGAAGGTTTTTAGGTTTGAATGGGTGTTTTATCTGTTTTGTTTTGGTTTTTTTTAAGATGAATATATGAAAAATTTCCTATGTTGTTCCCTTTGGCTCATTTACAGCTCATGCGTAAGGACCTACTCTACACTTGCAGCCACTTATAAAATTCCTTTCAGGAGGAATAAAAGAACTCATCCTATTTACCTTTTCCAAATGGTAGATGCTGTCCTGCCTCAGTAATTGATTTGCTTATGGCACTCACTAATTTTCAATATTGTGCCACTTTTCTAACAATAACAAGTAGAAGCATGAACATTGAAGGTTATTATTTACTAGCCACAGCTCAGTGCACCATATAATCAAATCCTTTGTCAGAGCATCCTGCCACATAATCAGATCTTGTGAATTGTCAAAGGCAATTTTATAAATATATATATTCATTTAAAGCCTCAGTAAGCTTGTCATGGCATGAGATAAGCACATTTTTCTTTCATTTTCATGCTTTTCCAGTTCTTTATATATGTAGTAATTACATTGCTTTCATACAGTTTCTACAGTGAGAAGTAACATGATATATATCTATATCATGCTATACACGCAATCTAATAACAACAGTTATTAGACGAAATAGTTGATTTAATGGCTATTTTTTCCCTATATAACATCACTTAAAGATTTATGCCATTAACCAGATTTTATAATAAGCAATGTAATGCACAACACAAAATTAGAAGAATCAGGAAACCCTAAAAAGAGGGGACATTTTCCTCAAGTTGGTGTAGTTTAAAATGCCAATTTCACTTCTTGCTCTGGAAAAATGCTGAACACCTTTGGAATTTTTATTTACTACAAGGAACAGGTTGGAAGATTTTTCATAGTTTTTGTTTTTAATTATTAGAATAATAAATTCCAAAATTGAAATAAAACTCTGTGAAAAGACTGATTGGCTCAATGTAGGAAAAAAGTATTAGACAAATGCTATTAGAAGGAAAATTTCTGAAAAAATTGCTGGAATTATTGCAAGAGAGGATGTTAAGTGTTAAAAATATTAGGAAACAAGCAATTTTATGTAAAAAAATTACATAATATTCTGCATATTCAAAGCTTGTTTTCAAAAATTAGGTGAGCAATGGCTTTGGAATATCAGAGAAAAACCTGAAGTTCTCAGAAGTCTATTGTCTCTGTATATGAGACTTTTGTATTTGCAGTGGTTCAGCCCCAAAAAGATATTCTTTAGGTGCTGCAGAAAGCATTTTATAGTTAGTTCAAATATAGTTTGTGCTTAGTCTGTAGTCCACATACATCCTCATTGACTGTACTCTAATTGGATGGTGATGATGAAGACATCTGCCAGATAAAAAAAAAGCATAATCGAGTAATATGTCAGCCAGAACAATAGTGAGGAAAAAAGAGAGAGAAAAGATAGAAGCAGTAACAATATCCCAATTAAAATGAAGAACAAAAGAGTTGAAGTGCAGATGAGTGCCAGCTTTCTTCAGACAGTATAGACAATGAGACCTGTGCAAATACATCTAAGATAAGTTGGAAAAGAGGTGGCTATATCATGGAAAAATAGTCTTGAAATAAGTAATTGAATAATATTGCCAGATTTACCTGTAATAAATGGAACAGTACATTTTCTCAAATGCATATCCTATGTGAACTGACGTTCAGGGAGTGAAGTATTAGATAAACAGCAACTAATTCTGAAAAACAATATACTTTATCCTTGCCTTTCCTTAAAATCCTGATTATTGGATGTCATGGTTTATTAATTTACTTTACACAAAAAAAGAAGAAGGTTATAGAGAGGCCATAGTTCTATTTGATATATCTAATGTGATATCACATCCATGAGGTGTCATTTGCATTACCAAATTGCAGGGAATCTTATTTCATTTAATTTTTGATTGTTTTGACGGTTTTAATTTTGATTGTTTCTAACACTTCAGACAGGGTATGGATTTGCGTAAATTAGAACATTTCTTTAGATTCAAAGGATGTTCATTCACTGCTTGGTAGGTTTATGCATTGCAAAATTCACATTTAGAAACAGGTACCTGTTTCTAGGCTAAATTTTCAGTCCAGGCCTGGGTCCAAGGAAAGCTATGCTGCTGTAGCTCCATGTCCCAGGTTCAAGTGGCAAGGCTGCACGTACACATTCCCATCAGGCACATGCACACAGAGCACGTGTGTGCACCACACACAGACAGAGCTGGCCACTGAGCAGTGACACACAGTCCTTCACACCAGCACAGACAGCACCAGCAGCTGCATCTGCCTTCCCCTCACTGGCACCCAGGCACACAGACCTCTGCTGTCTGGACTCTCACAGCCCAGCTGCTGACACCCAGACCTCACTCACTCCAGATGCTGGTATCACAGGCCTCTACAACCCTCTCCAGTTGCTGGCACTCACCTTGTGATGCATGCACATGCAGACATGAAATAGAATTCCTCATCCAAGGAAAGACCTGGAAAGGAATTTCAAAAGATGTACAGATCACAGTGGCTAGGCACAAGCCATGGGCAGAAAAGCATGCAAAACTATTTGATCACCACCATCCATTTTCATTCCCATATTATTCTTTTCATACACATTTCCCTTCCCAAATCATCTAGATCTCAGTTTTTGGTCCCCCTCTAAACATGTGTTAATAAGTCTTGTGCAATTCCAAAATTCCCCTGCATGCCATAATGTATCTCCGCTTGTAAACAGTGATCCTCTGCAGTGCAAAATGTGCTCCTGAAGCATTGACACATTTAGATTCGTATTAGGTGATTAAGGTTTCTTCCAACCCAGGCCATTCTATGATTCTATGTGTTTCACAAGCAGACTTTTAAACTGAGACTTTCCTGAGAAAGCTATGGGAGGGAACTGGACAGGACATGCCTTTCTGTAAAGTCTTAATTTGTGTGCCTGTGTCCTTGCTCTCCTGGGAATTCATGGAAATCAAAGTTTGATGGGCTGACATCATCTGTAAGGGTCCTGGATATAGCTGAGGCAAGGTGCTATTTGGGGTCCCATCCTGCCATGATCTCCGGGTACCACAGATGAGCTTTTCTCACATATCTGTATATCACAGGTCTCGTATGTGTATTTATGTCCACAGCCAAATGCCTGAAGAAGTTCTGCCTTAAGAACAGAGACAGAACTATCAGTTGTATAATGAATAAAGTGAATCACATACTTGAACTTCAGTTCACAGAACTCACCTGAGACAGCCCAGGTCAGAAGGGACTGATGTGTTGATGATTCTCTCTCACAGGACAGAGTGAGCTAGGGGAAGGTCATCTGGTAGCATATTCCTTATTACTGTAGAAGGACACACCTTCAAGAAGTGTTAACACTTGTCAGTCCATTACAATTTGCTAGAAATTTTTCCCTGTCTTCTATTTACCAGCATAGGCATATTCATAAGAGTGATGCAAATAAAAATGCAATTAAGCACAATATAATATTGGGGTGTATTTTACAAACTGTTTCCTCTCAGTGGGATTTTATCAAAATGAAGAGGCTATTGCAGGACTGTTTCTTGTTTTGGCAGTATTTGTTTTTTAATTACTTGAGTGATGGGTCTGCAGTGCATCTTGGTTAGTCTGCACAACTTGGCAGGCTGGGAAGGATGCCCTTCTAAAGGGCAAGGTGAGAATGCCAAATGATTGTGACAAATTAGGAAGACTCACTGAAATAAATAAGATGCCCATCAAGATGGACAAGTGCAAAGCACTGCAATAAGAAGTAAGAAGCTTAAGAAAAATGATCTAGAGGACGACTGGCCAAGCAGCAGTTCCACAGTTATGACCTGGTCTTAGTTGAGCCTTTTTAGATACATGGAATCATGCTGCCATAGTGCTGGTCATATGAGCTTCTGGGAGGCATCCATTACAGCCTGTACAGGATATTTCCAGCACTACATCAAGTCAACTACTGCTTTTTTTAGGCTGCATGAGTACAAAATGTCTGCATCATCTTTGTTCTCAGTCCAAAGCAATTTCTTCACGTCTAGGCAACAGATTCACTGTCACCATCTGTTCCTAGTCCTTTCTTGAGCAGTCTGGAGTATAGCACTCAATAATCCTTGACATGTCTAGTACCTCCTACAAGAAATTTGAATGTTTTCAATTTCTCAGTCCATAGGCCTTTCTAGATCAGTTACCTACCCTGAACAGCAGTTTTCTGACTCAATATTTTTCTTAGACTGTATCTTGTTCTGAAGCTTAATCTAGTAGTTCCATACTAGATGTCATGATAAGAAAGACCTGCTGGCATAGCATTGGATACATGCTTTGGAATAGGGAAGCAGTAAGACTTATTGCAGATCAGAATGTATCGTAGCCCAGAGAAGTCATGGATGCCCCATCCTGGAGAAGTTCAAGGCCAGGCTGCCTGAGGCTCTGAGAAACCTGGTCTAGGTGTCTCTGCCCGTGGCAAAGCAGTTGGAAATAACTGGATTTTAAAGGTCCTTTTAAACCCAACCATTCTATGATTCCATGATTCCATGAATATTACAGAAAGAGACCCTAGCTCAGTCAAAAAGAGTCACATGGAGAAATGTTTGTACAGTTTAAAGCAAAAGAGATCCTGACATTCATCCCATATGAGTACAGTGTGGATGCTTAAGCTAAGAAGACCCAGAAGAAAATAAGTCTGAATGTAAAATTCAGAGTAAACCTTGAGGCATGCCTTAACAAAGCATTATTGCAGAAAAAGACTGGTAAGAACTTCATGAAAGGCACTTGAAGTGTGTCCTCTAGTCTGCTCAATGCTGATAAAGCATATACTAGAGCCTTTTATCCTACTGAAGTCATCTTTCTTTTTGGAAAAGATAAAACAGAATTAACTAGTGGGAGATCAGTACAGAATTGTAATAATGATAGATGACTACAAAGACAGGAGTATTTGGGGCTGATTAGTCTGGGGATGAGAATGCTGAGGGTACCAAGAGCAGACAACTGAAAATGAGAAAAGCGTGAACTCCCTGTCATGAGACTAAGGCAAGGAATAGCAGTAAATCCAGGAAGGTACATGAGATATTAAAAAAAAAAAAAATTATTTGCCAACAGTAAGGATAGTTCAGCACTAGTTTAAGAGAGAAGATTGTAAACTCACCAAAAGAGGAGATTTTAAAAAGCAAATTAGACAAATACCTGATAGGAATGATTTCTCTACCCTGGGGCAGGGTATGGATTAGACAATTTCTCAATGATCTTTCAAGGCTTATTTCCTATGAAACAATTACAATGTAAATATCCAAACATTCTAGTAATATTGCCTCTAACACTATAAATTCTCCTGCTAGGGAAAAGCACACTTAATGCTTCTAGAAAGCTACACAAGGGAAAACAAAACAAAAACACTTGCATTGTAGAGCACTTAAAATATGAAATGCATTCACTCCTAGATTTCCGAGATACATGCTGCTCCTACTAAAACCATAGTTTCTAGTCTGAAATCATAAGAAGATATAGTTTACTGCTTAAAGTTTACAATTGAAGTTGGATTTAGCCCTTCATTTTTCCTGTCTTGACTTTATTCAGGGGTAGTTTTTCACAGTGATAGACACTGGAGAAAATCTTGACGCCTGAATTCTTAATCTGCTTACCTAATAAGAAATATGACAAAGGGTTACATTCAAGTTTTTTTGTTCTTGACCTACAATGTGTCATTGTATCTGCTTATGATGATAAAGAATTGTATAATCTCATGAAGAAAGAGTAAGATGCAGCTGGCTAATTTTCTTATCAACAACCACTATAGTGCTTTGATAAAAATGAAAACTTTGGACACACATAAGAATTGAAACTGATAAAAAGCATTTACTGGTTTCTGAACTAAAATTACTAATCTTGCAAAAGAGGGCTGTTGTCATCATGACCTTCTACTAATAAACATTAAAATACAGAACTATTTAACTTAATTTTGTAGCTATTCCTGCAGTGCATGCAAACAGAATTTAATTAAAGATGAAAAAAGTTACATTAGATAATGTTTTTGACCTCCTGCCCAATTACTGTCTATAAATATAGCAACCTCTGCTTCTGGCAAGCATATTGCAAATGAAACAAAAAATACATTAAAGAAATATATCTATTGAATAGAGTTCAATAGTATTCAGAAGCACTGGATGCTCCCTAAACACATAGGAAAAATCTTTTTGTCTCAAAGACCTTGCAATTTCAAGTGCCAAATCTGAAAAATGTGAAAATAAACACAAACCAATACAATCAGTATAGAAATAAGCATGTTTAATACTTGTGTGTTTCTTTTTACTCTTTTTGAAGCTGAGCTTATATATTTCACCACCTACTCTTCTCCTTACTTCTATTAAGCCATTTTGTCTTTCTTCAGTATTGAGGACCCATTTCTGTCCCTACACTTTTATGCACTTCTGATTCATCTGAATCAGTTACATTATTGTACATATTTTTGAATGGAGAGGCTGTCACTCTTTGCTATGCAGATGTGTACATGACTGTAAGTGAACCTTGTTATTGGACTGTTTGTGTCTTTGGATGCTTGCAAAAGGTGACGGTATGCTGGGTTAAAAAAAGAGAATCAGAGCAGTAACTGACATGCTCTAGTTTCTATACTGATTACTTTCCTGGTTTCAAGCTCTCCACAGCCACTCATGTGCAGTCAATTTGTATTTAAAAAAGAGCATTTGGAGCCTTTATTATTAGAAAATTTTTGAACCTCTTCTCATGAGTAGATACAACACATGGAAAAGAAGACTTTTCCTGCCTATGGATCTACAGAACCCATTTTGAAAGATTTCTGTTACCAGAAAAATGTAGTCTACCTAGGAAGTCCACCCTGCTTCTTTCTTCCTCAACAGATGTGCCTAACACAGGTATAGGAGAAAGAATTATTTTCTTAGAATTTCAGTCTCTCTGTAATGGCTCAATTATAATTTTCTTGATGGAGAATTTTTTCTTGTACTGTATGCAATTATGTCTTAATCTCACTGTTGACGAAATGGCACTACAACATTCAAAGGTCAATCTTTCAGCTTTTATAATAGAAATGATGGCAAAAATAGTCATAGGCACAAAGCAGATATTTAATTGTATGTTCTAAAGAGTTGCTGCTGTTCTCAGTAGAGTTGAAATTGCCATTCATTAAGACATCAAAAAAGTCCACAGTTACGAAAAAAGAAACATCCAAAATAACTAAAATGATAGCCAAATGCTGTAATAGTTTATTATCAAAGCAATAGTAGCTCAATCTACTCAAAAAATGTGAATAAACTTTGTCAGCTCCTGCATTCATGATGGAAATCAGTGATAAAAATCTTATTTAAATCAGAAAATAAAGCATATTGATTAGTTTAACTGTCTTGACAGATTAAGACCCTGAAGTACCTTCCAGACTTAAACTGAGAAGCATTGCTATGTACCAACAGTGATCTACTTTGCAAAGAATAAAGAATTTGTAAAGAAAAAAGGAGACAAATTTCTACTTGTTTCCAGTGGCCATACGAAAGCAGAATTTTTAGGGATGAATTTGCACTAAACCTTCCCTTTTGTCCTCAGTAATCTGTGATGTTTAGATGTTAGCTCTCTTCTACAGTTCCATGAAATAAGGACGTAAACAAATAAAAATCTGGTTGAATCTTAAATGTTTCTACCCAAAGCAAGTGGAGTGAGACAACCAAGTCGATTTATTCTGAAAGCTATGATGTTCTGCTAGATATTAGCAAATTGAAGTAACAAGAATAAAGTAGCATTAACCTACGATTTATTCAGCCATAAAGCCAGAAAATAAGAGTAATTCAAATTATTTCACTCTGAAATCCACCTATTCTAACAGAAAACTTTAAAATATATGTTTTATAGGATACTGGTAGCTACAGGAAATAGACTAAAAAAAGAAATGCATGTAACTTGTCCAGGTGATGAGGACAACTCACAAATTACTGCCACACCTGCAAGTATAGATTTAACTGTCTAAAATTTGCAGTAGGATTATGCAGTAGGATTATGTAAAATTATCCAATTTTACAACAACCACTTACAAAACCCAATTTATGGAATGCTTTTCTCCAGACAGCATTTTTATTTAGTTCAACAATGCTGGGCACGTCAAAGGCACTTGAAGACCTTTATCACCTATGCAGAATTCCATACATAATTCTGAAAATATGTTGGTTTTATTGTTAATATAATTTTGACAAATATCTTATAACTTTTTCACTAGGAGTAAGACAGCAGTTAAAAAATTATGGAAAACTGACAAAAATGTTTTATTCCTTTCATAATTTGAAGTGTGACATTCTTATTAATAAAAAAAATTACAGTAAGGAGGATATATATCTATTAACTTCAGATCACTTGTAAATACCAAGTCTTCTTCAAAAGAATGCTAGTAATAAAATTATATGTAGTTTATGATCACATACGATGAAGTTTTTGCAATTCGGATGTTACAATAACCTTTTTTGTAGAATACACAATTTACAAGGCAATGCTACCTTTCAGAGAGCAAGACTGAATTCTATCCTTCAGCTTTCTTTGATTAATTGCAAAATGATATGTGTCTGACCTTTTCCCTTCTACAACTGCGTGTTCCCACTTGCAGGAGTGGTTAATTCAAAAAGGCATTTATGTTCAGTGTTTAACACAACTTTGTAAACTGAGGACATGGGACTTAAAGTAATGACTTACTGTGAGACTTATAGAGATCTTCCAGTGAGAAGATTTTTCTGTCTGACCTTAAAATACAACAACAATTTTCACCTAACTTTTTTATCAGATCAAGAAATGATCCTGAAACTATAGCATTTCTGCTATATTCCAAGTTATCTACATTTAAATATGCATTTTTTAAAAGTCTTACATTTTTATTTTGTGTATAGGTATATGTTAAATTCAAAGTTGCCTCTCTCAAATAGTCTTGAAAAATCATATTACACAGTGTAGCAATGCTAATAATCATTGAATAAGAAGTACCTTTCTGATTTTTAAAAATATTTTCTATATATCTCTTTTTCCTGTCCAAACCAAGCAGAAGCTATAAAATGTCTCATTGCAAGAGTTTAGATATGACACATTTTAAAAATATATTTTGTGTCATAGGTTCACAGGATGTAAGGCCAGAAGGTCTCATTGCAAACATCTAATATGACTGCATAAAGACCTAGGTTGAATCAACTGAACTTCAAAATAACTTGAAAACTCCCAGATTTATTAAGGGTAAACTCTCTAATATTTTTAGGGGAGGAAAATGCCAAAAGATGCCCACAACTAACTACTTTCTCATTAAAACAACTTTAAAAATAAAGACCAGAAATGTGCTGACTAGTCCATTTTATATGGCTATTAATATTTACAAAATACAGACATATTAAACAAGCATTTCTCTCCGCCACTGAGGATGAAAGAATATAAAGAGAAGGATGATAAAATTATGAAGAAAAGTCTTAAGAGAGTTCGTTGCTGCCTCAGTTAGTTAACAATTTTCTCATTGTAGTAGCAACTTCACATTTTGAGAAGCTTTCGCTACCAAACTTAGCTTGTGTTTTCTATTTGAGTATAATAATTGTATAAACTCATCATCTTTTGTGCAAACATAGTCATACTCTTGTTATGGAACAATTAATAACTACTGATTTAAGAGGAAAAGGAACAAACTTTTGTAGATTTGTAAGAGAGTAGGAATGAGAGTGACTGTGCGATTGAAAAATATGTTTTGTAATGAAAAAATAGATGAGTCAAAAAAAAGCCAGCCTTGGCTTGGTCATGCTTGCATTGTTGTAAAGAAAAATGGAGATGAGATCTTCAGTCTGCAGAAATATGACAGGATTCAGTGATAAAGATTTTAAAAAAAAGAAACAGTTCAGCATAATGTTAAAGGGAATCATGCAAATTTATGAAGTGTTATACTTCATCTTACAACACTAAAATGTTAAAATTAAGTCTGGATACTTTCTCTAGAAAATACAGCTCTGTTCTTAATATTTCTTTATGCCAGACCTAATTTCATGAATTTTGACCTCCTGCACTTCGTTCAACTGGGACACAATGGTAAAGAAAAATAAAAAGACAATGACTACCAATTATGACAATTTTAAGAAAGGCAAATAGGATTCAAAAGCACAACTAAAAGAGAAGTACACCAGCAATTATTTTCTTTACTTAAATTCTAAAATTAAAAAAAATAATGAAACCCAAGCACAACTCTGTTTTTCTTGTTGCTTTACCCCTAGGCAAGAGTCATGTGGTCATCTCATATAGTCAACCCTGGCAGACAGCTCAGCATAGAACAACCACTTGCTTGCTCCCCCTCCAATGGGGTGGGGGAGAGAGCTGGAAGGGTAAAAGTAAGAAAACTCCTGGCCTGAGATAAAGTTGGTGCAATAGGGAAAACAAAAGCTGCACAGAGGAATTCATCAAGTCTTTCCCATGGAGGGGAATATTTTGTCATTTTCAGGAAAGTAGGGACCATCACATATAACAAATACTTGGGAAGAGAAATGCAGTTAGTCCAAACTGGCCTCCTTCCTCCCTCTTTGCCCAACTGTTCTTGCCAAGCATGATGATAGACAATGTGGTGCCCCAGCTGTGCCCTCTCATGACTCCTTGTGCAGCCCCAGACTACTCACTGGTGGGACAGTGTTAGAAATGAAAAGACTTTGACTGTATAAACCCTGCTGCACAACAGCTGAAAAATCCCAATGTTGACAAAGCTCTTTCAGTCCTAAATCCAAAACACAACACCATACAAGCTACTAAGCAGAAAATTAAATCTTTCCCAGCACAAACCAGTGCATCTTTTTTCTGCAAGTTGTACGTGCCTATTCACTCTATTTCTGATAATTGTGAATATTTACAAATGGGCAACAAATCGAGAAGATTAATTGTCATTGTAAGTTACCTTCATCATTTTGAAAAATGTTTCTCTGACTTTTATAAATTAAAAAATAAGCAAGCCAGTTTTTAAAAGAAATATTGTCATGAGAGTGAAAAATGCATGATATGTGAATTTAATTCCCCTACTTTTATTTTGGCTTGGCTTCTACATCCTTTCCAAAAATAAGTGGTCTAAATTACTTCATGTTTAAGTAAAGAAGCTATTAGTGCTTAACCATATAAAATCATCTAAATAGACCATTCAAAATCCTTGAGAGAAAACTCTTTTCAAGTAGCTTCTTACAACTCCAACTCATTTCTTTTGTTTGTCTCTGTAAAATCAAATGATGGAGGGATGCTGAACTTGCTGTACACATTCAGGCTGGTGCCACGGGTAGGAAGGAGAGAGTTGTCCTTAGATTCTGCTTTCTTAGAGTAACAAGACTTATCTGGGAGCAGTGATCTTGGGTGTAGAAGTAGGTCAGAGAAATTACCTGGATGAGCTCCAAAGGCTTTTAAAAATATCCCTTATCTCTAAATAAATGGTAGAAGGAGGACACTCTCATTCATTGTTTTCTGGATTCATAGTGAGCCGTTGTCATTTTCTGTTTGGCTTCATTTCTTGTTGAGATTTTTCAGTATATGTTTTAGCTGATGAATATCCATTCTGCTACTTTATATGCAGTACATGACAGGTAGATAGTTCACATATCATAGGTAGTATCATCAGTTATAAAATGAGACAAAAATGTTTGTTCTAATAAATCCAAACACTACATTACATGTAAAAACTTTTCAGCTCTTATTTTTTTTGTTAAAACTCTACTGTTAAAAGTACCTTTCTTTTGACTAGTTATTTGGTCGTGTTGTTTTATTGAGAATAATTGCATTGCTTCTTCTCAGCATTCTTGAGGTTAGAGGCCATTGACTATTCAATAGATACATAAAAGAAATTTCTTAACCATTGTCAGAAAATTAATTACTCTGTTAGTATATGGGGGCTTTATGCTTATATGGCTTTTTTCTATTTGGCAGACTAAATGGTCTTGCTTTATTATACATAAATGGTTTCATTACTGAACAGTGCGAGTTATTATAACCTATCATTTCATGAAGTTTGTCATCTCAATTATCTGAGGAACAAAAAACACGTGCTCTGTTTGGACGGAAACGTTATTTGTAAGCATTGCTAGTCCCAAGATAATTCACCATTGAAAGTGCAGTGATGTTATTTTGTTATTTCTCTTTACCATAAATAGCTACATCGGACAGAACTTATGATAATACAGAGAGTTCAGTGACTCCTTTCAAAATATTAGTTAAATTAGTAAATACATTAGTGTTTTTTTTTAAAAAGTGAGATTTTTTACGAAGTTCTCCTTTTGTTTTTTTTTTTTTTTTGCAAAGAGGATTACAATTATCTTTTCATATCTCTGTGGATTGATTTATAATTACAAGTCTAATCTTGCACATTTTGATTACATTTTTTAAGAAAAAAAATGGATATGTTTAAGATGTGTCTTGGAAGGACAATCTGCTTTTCAAGTAAGACATTCTTACTGTTCACTTAGTTATTAAACAAGAGAGTAATAGTTATGAAATCTGCTATGCATGATATACTTACAATTTCTCACAGACTCAGAAAAGCCATAAACATTACAAATAAATATTTTGGGTTGTTTTTTGTTTTTTTTAATAGCTTGAATTAGATGAGAGAGAGTTAAAGCAAGACAATAATATCTGTTTTATTGTCAGTGGTAATACTGCCTCTGATTAAACATGATTTCTCTTAAGAAATGTACAGATACGTACAGATTTATTTTTAAATGAGACAGCTTATTTATAAAAATAGATATAGAATAAAACAGGTAACAAAATGTGTGTGAATTGATTGTTACATATTTTAATCATGGATATAAATCACAGAGAGCATTATTTAATGTTTATTAATGGCCTTATGTTTACAGTCCTAATCAAAAAAAAGATGAATTAGTATTGAAGCCCCTCTCCCTTCATTTACTTGACAAATTTTACCAGGTGACATTTATAAGCAGGGTTCATTTCTTCAGATCTGTTAATGGTGGTTTCCATCCTTGTTTTCCTATTACTAATTCTTCTTGTCTAATTGTGCTACACTTGCTAAGATCTGAAACAGCTCTGTACTGAACAGGAAAAATAATCATTTTCTCCTTCTTTAATTTGGTAAGTCCAAGTGAGATGTAAAATTGCTGCAAAGCTCTCAATGTTTTCTGTTCTTTGAAAACGTTTGCATTCCAACAAGAATATTTTTTCCTTGTTGGAAAAGAAACAGCACATGAAATTTACTTAAGAGACTGAGACTGTTATAATCATATTTATTCTAAGTGTTCCTTCAAAAGTTAGAATATTTACTACAGAAATTTATTTATATAAGTATTACTTCTATAAGCAAGAAAATTTCCATTAACACATATATAAAGAAGGATGAATGATATTTTGAAGAAAAAATTACTCTAAGAACTTTATTCCTACAATGAAATTTGTGGTTACATATCTCATTGACAACACTGGATGATTCCCATATAAGTCTAGATTAGCTATCATATTTTAGACAACTATAAAAGAAAGTGAAAAGGAACTTTGGTTTTTTCCATAAACTCTAATTTTTGGTTATAAAAATGTTTTTATAGATAAGTTCAGTGTTGTGCAAAAACTCTGATGCCCAATATTTTATAACTGGAAGCAGCATGATCTCAGTTCAAGTTAACAATTAAAATAAGCTTACCTTTAAGGATACAGATAATCTTTTAAAGTCATAGAATTTCAGCTCCTATGGGACAATTCACATGATGAAAGCTCTGCATAAGGTTGTGTATTTTCCTGAGCAAAATACAATTAAGAAAAGCAGCATAACATACGCTTCTGCAGATGGAATGTGAAACATAGGCTATTATGTTATACAGGAGAAATTCCCTTCAATTTATTTTATTAAATAAGAATGAAAAATTTCATTCTATATTTTTCATTCCATGTCATGAATGAGAGGTCATGTTTTCTTCAGAAGTACATCGTTTTTTGTTGATCACTGAAAATTGTTCAAATATCATTCAGATAGAGAATACTAGAACTTACTGTATTTATTTAAATGTATCTTTTTTTCTCTTATATCTCACTTGTTCAAGATCTTTTAAGTTAAAAAAGGCATTTAGTAATAAAATTGAAGGAAAAGTTGTAAAAGATAAAAACAGTTTTCCCTTTCTTCCACAAAACTGTCGTTAAAGAAACATTTGCAATGAAGTTACCTGGAATATTTGAAGTTAAGGCTGTATTTATACACCTTGTGACACACAACTATAATAGACAGGTTCTTGAGTGGCTGCCTGAGAAGCAGAACTATGACTTGCATGGGAAGACAATTTTGTTTAGTGGTTCTAAGAGGAAATGTCTGCAGATTTCTGCATTTTTCCCCTCTCGAGGGAGAATTAAATTATTCACTGAGCTCTCTAGGGGTTACTGAGCTAGGATTCCTGAAGTTAAGAGAGAAAACAAAGTACAGTGTTGCTGTTGCTTGTCTCTTGAATAGACTTGTTGATGCAAAATTTAAGTGTAGAAGTAAATTGCTTAAAAGCTTATTGCCTCTCCAAGTTTTGTACTACTGGTTAATGTTAAAAAATAATACTAAAGTAGCAGAACATTTCTGTTCAGTGGCTTCCATCCATAACATATATTCCATTCCTTCTAGCTCTTTCAGTCATTTTTTTGCAAAATGTTTCATAAGAAGAGGACTAGAAAATATAAACTTCATGTTTCAGTCACTAGTTCTGAAGTGCTCCCTTTTAGGGCCAGCACTCTTCAATAATTCCTAAACAACTCGGACACAGGACTTGAAGATAGACTGGTTAAGTTTGCCAGTGGAATTAAACTGGGATGAGCTGCTGACTCTCTCAAAGGCAGAGAGGCTCTGCAGAGAGACCTCGACAAATTGGTCAACTGGGTAATCACCAACTCCATGAAGTTCAACAAGAGTAAGTGTTGGATTCTGCACCTGGGATGGAGCAATGAATGTACATACAGACTGGGGAACAAGACACTGTAGAGAGGGCTGTGGAAAGGAATCCGAGTCCTGGTCAGGATGAGTCGACAGTGTGAATGAGTGAATATATGGCCAGCCATGTCCTGGGGGGCATCAGGCACAGCACCACAACCTGGCAAGGCAGGGATTGTCCTGCTCTGCTCTGCACTGGGGCAGCCTCACCTTGAGTGCTGGGGGCAGTTTTGGGCACCACAACTATAAGAAGGATGTAAAGTATTAGAGAGTGTCCAAAGGAGGGCTCTGAAGATGACGAGGGGTCAAGAGGAGAAGTCATGTGAGGAGCTGCTGAGGTGACTTGTTCTGTTTAGCCTGAAAAAGAAGGGACTGAGGGCAGACCCCACTGCAGTCTACAACTTCCTCACAAGAAGAAACCCAAGGATAGGCACTAATCTCATTCTTCTCTGTGGTGACCAGCAATAAGACTCAAGGAAATGGGAGGAAACTGTGTCAAGAGAGATTTAGGTTAGATATTAGGAAAAGATTTTCTACCCAAAGAGCAGTTGGCACTAGAATAGGCTCCCCAGGGAAGGAGTCATGGCACCAAGCCTGCCAAATATTCAAGAAACATTTGGACAATGCTCTTAGGCAAATGGATGGGATTCTTGGGGGGATCACGTACAGAGCCAGACTCACAATCCTTGTGGGTGTCTTTCAGTTCAGGATATGCTATGACTCTATGATTCTATGCTTTACATTATAATATTTTTTCTTTGGATCCTACTTGTAAAGTACAGAAAGTTTTAAAAACATTAGAACCCTGGAAGAGAAAAGCCTGAAAGTATTGTATGGAGTCAATGGAGATGTGAGACTCAGGCAGTCAAACATTCTAATTTGTGCTTACCCAGTCTGAATGCAGTGGGTATATTTCACTTCCCTGTCGTGCTCTGATCCACTGTTGCTAGGGAGAGAGGATATGGTGGTAAAATGATTTTATGTACTAAAATTGATTTAAATTACAACAGTCATTCTCACAATAATCCTTTTAATTGCTCTTAGGAATTATGAAATTAATTAAGAAATATCTTGTGGCATCCTCTCAATTTAAAAAATAAAATATTGGTTTAACTCACTGAATGATTACTACCTGCTGAAAAGTAATCATCTTAGCTTTTTATTTCTGTGAAGGGAAAGAATATCAAAAAGAAAATGAAAGTTGAATGTGTCTGATAAAGAAAGATTTCTCTTTTGAATCCATTTCACCATCTCACTGCCTACCTTATCAGCTAAACCAGATGAGATTAGTGGTGTCTTGAGTCCCATTAAGAGGAAGAAAGCCTTTGTTTTTTACTTGATAACACTCAATTTCCTGTCATTTTCTCTCTTTCTTAGCCTTTGTGTTCAACTTAAACTGCTGGAAAAGTACATTAACCTTTAAAGGGAAGTGGCAAAATAATCTATTATATGAAACATAAAAATATTTCCTTCAAGCTATAGTATTCATCTTCTTTCTGTACTCATTAAGTGTTTATGCAGTGTTTACAGTTGCACAGTTAGCTAGATTTAATTAGGTGACATAAGACATTGAAATATATTAAGAGAGCTGTGCCACAGCTGAAGATAGGTATCAGGAATCAGATGGTGACAGGAATTGCAAGGGTGGCATTAACTTATATCTGCATTGCCCAGCCCTTGGCTCTTTGAATTCTGGAGTTCTTGCTCTGTAACATTTTAGAGTATTCTCCGTCTGATTGCTAATCACACTGCTTGTCAATGACTACAAGGTGAGAAAGGATGTAAACTCTTGCTCCTGCTCTCATTTCTTTACACCTTTTGTAGCACTAATACAATTACAAGGTAGAAATCATTATTTTTTGTTCAGAGAACTGAAAAAAACCTCATTCTGGAATTGATATTTTCATAGCAAATAATGCCAGTCAGGTTCCACCAGATATGCAACACAAAATCAGTTATGTTATACCTAGAATCCAGATAAATGCTTGTTTTGATCCAAACCATACATTTTACTCATCTGCAATTCTGGTGTTAAAGACAATGCATTCTGCATTTATATCAAATGCTTCTCTTTAATGAATAGAGAAGAACAAAGAAAAAATTACGTTAAAAACATAAATGTAGAGACAGCTGGGGTGGGGGAGATATTCAGTCTGTTCAGTATAGTCAAGATTCTGAATATGGGTCATGAATACAACTTAAACAATGGGCCATTAGGGTGGTGTAGTTATCATGAAATAATCTCACCCCTGGAGAGATAACTATGGACCAGATGCAACCATGTGCTTCTGAGCACCCAGGGGTGTAGTTATCATGATAATCACACCTGCTGATTTTGCTTCATTGCCACTATAAAATTTCCTGTATTTCGTCTCAGTACAAACATAACAGAGTGCTTAAGTATATTATTTTGACCACAGAAAAATGCCAATTAATGCATGTAGTAGTTAAGCAATTTAAGCTGCAAAACTATATAAAAATGTGGTGGAGAGAGTAGTAAGTAATAATTGTAGAGTAAGCTTGAAGGAAATAGATCTCTGTTTCAGAGCAGAGAGGGCACATTATCAGATGTTTAAGACATTTGAAAGACAAGATCCTATGTTTCAATGCACCAGGACAGAGCCAGAGCTCTTGTCTTTTCTTCCCCACTTGCCAAATATTTGACCTCTTAATGTTAAAATAGATACAAAAGATTCAGTACCTGTAGCAAAAACAGCTTTAGGTAACTTTTCTCCCCCCAAAAAACAGGCTTCATCAAACCCCTTTGGTACCTATCTCCTGAGAAATCCCAAAGATTTGAATTCATAGTGTATGCATCAAAGACCCCACTTTCTTTTGTCAGGAGACAATGGTTGGGATGGCTGTTGGCAAAATATTCACAGTCCCCTCAGGGAGACGAGCTGTCAAGTAATAATAAGGCAGCAAGGAGCATCAGGGAACAGGGTCTGGGCTTCTGTGGAAATACCTCTGACTCTGACTTGTTTTAAAGGCTAGGGGCTCCATCTAAAAAGTATATGGTCCTCTCTCTTCACTGAAGCAGACTACCTGACACAAAAGAATACATTAGGAAAAAAAGTAAACAGATGGAGTTTCATCTTCACAGCTTTAACCAAATGAAAGGAAAGGAGGGGCTTTGTTTTCTTTCCATAATTAAATCTGATTCTCTTTGAAGTAAATTTCTGTTGTCTGGAAGAGGTCTACATAAAAAAAAAAAAGCTGATGAAGCCCAGACAAAATTAAATAAATTAAATTAAATGTTTTCAGTTTGCTGAGGTTTTAAAACACAGGATGAATCTTAAAATATGCCTGAATTTTTGACAACCTCATCATAAACATGATCTAGTAGAATTAGGTCTGTAGGTTTATCAGTTGAGTGTCCTGTACGTTATTTAGGGTGCATATTTCAAAAGGCATAAAATAGAGACAGATATTAGGTGTAAATTTTATGATAAATGTTGATGATAATACTTGTTAAGAAGAAATTTTACTAGAGAAAAAAGCTAAATAAAACATTTGCTACATGCACTTCATCTAATTTCAAGTTTTTTAATTATTTTAAGCTTTGGTGGCTGGCTTTCTAAAGGTAAGATTATGGATTCACTAATAATGTTATAGAAAGTACTGTCAATCACATCAGGACAGCATGAACAGAAACAGCCTAGCTGGGTTGTTTTGTTGGTTTTTCTTTTTTTTTTTTTTTGTCTGGTTTTTTGTTTATTTGTTTGTTTTGGTTTGGTTTTTGGTTCGTTCAGCCGATCAGCTGGATTTTTTTTTGATCCAGATTCCTGAATAAACAACGCGACAGAGTGGACAGAATTGAAGATAAAACTTAACAACACAGATAGAAACAAGCAAAATATCACGCTAAATATTTTTAATATCGCGTTTTCATTGCTTCTTGGTTTTCAGGGGTTCATGAGGGAAAAAATAACAAAGAAAATACAGTAATTGAAACATAGTCAGACAAGTGGAAGAGGAAAGAAGTTATGAGACAAAAGAGAATAGGAAGGTATCAAAAGCAAATAAAAATCCTAAAGAGAAAAGAGAAAATTTGAAAAAAAGAAAAAATAAGGAGAATTAAGCAATAAATAACGGAGTAAATAGTACCAAAACCGTTATAAAAATCAGGAGAAAAATAATATATAACAAAATATTTAATTGTTATTATAATTATTATTTTTACTATACTATACTTTACTATATATAATGAAAAAGAAATAAATAAAAATAAAACTTAGATTAATTAATACTATAAACTAATACGATTATATTCCCTTCATTTTAGTTAACTTGTGGCATTCACATTAGAATTCTGTCATTCTATCAGAATTCTGTCTGAAATGACATTTATTTAGGCTATGAAAAATAAAATACATTTTAAAAGTCTTTTAAAAAAACAAAGTTCTCTTTTCCACATTTCTAGCTCTTATAGGAATGGTTGCAGTAGTCATCAATCAACCAGATAAATAAATGAATTTGTGGAGGCAGAATTACAAATATCTTGAGGAATTGTCAGTTTTATACATTGTGTTAACACCTAACTGCTTCTATGCTTTAAAAATACAAAAATTCTGAAAAAATTGCCTGAACATTTTATGACTCTTCATATTTTTCCAGATACAAAAATCTGTTTAAACACACTATTATCTTCCTGTGGCATATGTTTAGATTTCTTTTAACATGTTTTTCATATTTAGATATTATTTGCTCTGAAAAAAAATCATCCATACACTTACTTGAACATATTTTTTCCTTTATTTGTTCTTTTGTGTCCAAATTGTGTGAGTTTTTGTGCTGTGTTGTTTTGCTTTGTTTTACTGTGTTTTTCAAGAAAGATCGATAAAATATATTTTCAAGAGAACACATACTGGAGCTGACATCCTCAGATATTGTTAACATGATCCAAAAGTGACTTTGTCATAATTTTTCTTAGAACAGTTTAGGGAAAAAAAAATCTATATCTGGTGAGGTGAAACTGAAGCTAAGTACTATACAAAAGTATGTAAGGGATTATTTTACCATGCAAGAGGTAATTCATAATAAACCATTGCTGAGGAGAATGGAAGAGAAAAAGGAAAGGAAGGAGATAATTTGTCAGATAGTCAAACTCTGGCAAAGAATTCCTTTAATCATGAGGACTTGAGCTTGTAAGTGCATCCTCATTTTACCAGTAACTTTAAAATAAATAGATGCAAATGCAAATCACTAGATCGTAAGGGCTTTGGTAAACTACCCCTCCAAAAAGTGGCAACTCCACAGTATATAATTTTCAAAGTCCAACTTTGACTCCTTTGCTTTTTGAGCAGGGAAGGGGAGAAAGCATTCAAAAACTTTATGACTGAGCTGTTCCTTTGGTAAAAGGAGCAGGACACTGAAAAGTGATATGCATTTCTTCTTTGTCAGTGTTCCTAATAGAAAAGCAAAATATATTGAGAATAGCTCATGTAGAAGCAATATTTATGGCTTTTTTTTAGCATTTATTTAAGAGTCCCTGAGCAGTAGCTCCATTTAGCCTGATGATCAGATACTTTTTCAGGATGCTCAGTCACCAGGTAAACTTCTAGATATGTAAAAACCTTTAAGACTTAATTTATCTTTTCTCCTCCACATGTGTTCTCCTTGAAGTATTCTGGGCTAAGGAAGAGGAATCTTGCAAGGTAATTTCCTTAAAAAAACAGGCAGATGTAAAATTTTCTAATTAACTCCTCTTGCCTATTTTAACTTATGCAGATGTAAGTTATCTAATTGCTCCTTTATTGGCTCTGAATAGATTGGTTGTGTTTTAATGGCATCTGTATGTTTTTTGCTTCACTGGCATTACAGAAACCATTGCTGTGATCTGTATAGGAAAGCTATATTGACTGAGTTTGAGATAGCAGAAAATTACATACTAAAAGCTCAATACACAATTTCTTTATTCTTTCGCTATTTAGAATAAGACGTAGAACATTCACAAATCTAACAGACCAATTTATCTATCTGCCTATTTGCTCAATGTCTATAGTGTGAGAATATAAAATTGGTTTATTTTGTACTAAGGAATAATATGTACAAATAATCTGATTAAGGTAAATATTCCACAAGGCAGAATATTCTTCTGCTTTGATAATGGCATTAGTAACTACCTTATTTTCCTTTGTCTCATTACAGCTTCACCTCCTATTACAGGTCCAAATGCAAAGACCATGAATAGCTTTCCCAGACATAACAGTAAAATAATAGTAGAGAACACAAAAGTACATGTCTGAAAAGGTGGAAAGAAAGTAGGCATCTTAGAAAGAGAACAAAACAGAATAACCTTATTCTAAATAAGAGGCAAGAGGGGGAGAATAAAGGGAAAGGCAAGGCACAATGTATTATGAGCATTAGCAAGAATGGGAAAACACTGTATTTCAGCAATAAAATATGCTGAAATTGAAGGTATCTTCAGTTACTGGCAAGATGGGAGATAAAATACAAGCATAGTCGTACTTGATATAATGTAAAGAATTTATGAGACCAAAAATCTTGGAAAACTTCCAATGACAAGAGAAGAAAAAAATTGTTGAACACAGGCCCTTTGATAAGGAGGAAACTTGAAAGACTCCTCCAAAAAGAGAAAAAAAGTCTATATAGAAGAGAGTTATATGAAGAGACAGATTGGAAGAGTAGAGATAGGAAACTTGAATATAAATAAGGAGCAATAAGCAGAAACCTAGAGCTGTGGGAGTGAGGAATAGGGTTTTAAAAAATCCATGAAAGAGAGCAGAAATTGTAGGGAATAATGGGGTCCTGAGACAGCCCCTGTCATGTTACTGGAAGTGTGACACTGTAGGAACACTCAGCATTGCCAAAACATCTTTCAAAGAATTTGAATAACACACTTACCATTTATAGTGACTGATTCACTTTAGATTTGGGATATGTTGATTTTTAAGGGCTTGTGTTTAAAACAGACTGCTCTCTGAAAAAGCAATCTGTTAAGGTGCAATTTTCTTAGTTCATTGATTTATATTATTCTGGTAAACCTGACACTTCTGGTTTATAATAACTGCTTGAAAAACAAGATGTCTGTTTACTGAAAATAGTAAAGCTGTGTATTACTTTACTGGTTTTAATGCACTCCTATCTTTTCTCTGTTGTTAATTTTACCTGGTTAATTTTTAAAATTAATTTCCTAACTATTATCACTATTCAAACTTGCTATTGGAATAGAGAATGAGTGGTTTCCTCAAAAGCAAATGATAATCTGAAATACTAATATTCAAGGGCAAATAGTACTCAATGAAGATTGCTTTTGCAAGTGACTGAATAATGAAGCAAAGCTGAAGTCTCTGGCAGCCACAGAAACAAGATTATATTCTACTACTACAGAAGATTGTAGCTCTTTTCCTAGAGTTGAAGTTTATCAAATAAAAAAATAACATTTATAAATATTTATAAAGAGAAAATAAAGGTGAATACTGCCACGCTGAAGAAAATTTTGCATCCCAAATGCAAATAATGGCTATCAGTGCTCTAGAAAGTGCTCTAGAAATCCTCAGACGTCTTTTTGGACATGAGAGAAAAGTGCCTTGCATAGACAAGAAGAACTCAGCTCCAGCTTGTATGCAAGAAAATGCTCAGTGTTGATGAGCTATCTGCTGCCAAATCATTATTCTTCCTTACTATGTTTAAGTTAGACCTCACTCAGCCTGACAGCTGTAAACACTGCCTTTCCTCTAAGACAGGATAAGCAAGAGCATGATTAAACAACTAAGTTATTCTATCCCAAGGATATGGCTCTGTCCAAAGAAGAGCTTAGCCAGGGAATGAAGATGCTTTTTGGGCCGGTATTTGTCCTGGGGACAAATAATCAGGAAAGCTTGGTTAATGGCAAAGTCAAGTTAATAACTGTCTGCCCTCATACATGGCTCATTGCCCTCCTTAGTCATGCTTGTGGCACTGTGTGCCAAAGCAAATCCAATAACAATAAATAATTAAACAATATTACTTTTTTCTAAAAATATGCCACGAAACTTGTAGCTAGACAGAAAGAAAAAACACCTGAAAAACAGGAATGTAAAGATTACAGGCTCAGTGGGTGTACTTTGCTGCGAAATATGTATATATCAATAAGAAAAGATAACTTTACCCTGTTCTACAAAGGGTTCTAAAAGAGTTTTCAGGTGCATACTGTTTAAATAAGTCTCAGAGCACTGAACAAAAGTAGTTTGCTTTATTGTTTTATTTCTGTTGTGTTCAGGGAATGAAAACTATTTGTAAAGAGGATTTCATCAAGAGAGAAATACCTTTTCTTCATCCTGAATAGATGACTCACAAAAAGTTGAATTTTTCTAGCACTACAAATGAAGATAAGATAGAATATCAGCTGCAAAATTATGAGCTGCAGCTTCTTATGACTTTCAAGACCAGATTGGTTCCCAGTTTCATGTGAGTTCTGACTGTGCTGATGGAAACTCTCATTGATACTGCAGATATTCCTGGAAGAAAAAACTGTACCAGTTTACATACTTGAGTAATCTTTAGGAAAAAGGTAATACTTGAGCATAAAATAAAAAGTTCTCTAAAATATCTACCTGTTGTCCTTCTCATTTATCTTATTAAGGAATGAAGCACTCATTACCAATCCAATTTGGTCATGTAAAGTCAGTAAATTGCTCACACTGAGTTTGTGTTATACTAAGTAGCATAGCTAGATTTAGCCACTTGATTTTCTGAACTTGAGTCCTATCTTAAGAAGCAGCAAAGACCTAATAGATGCATCTGAAGCAGTACTAAGCATCTTCCAGAATCCTGCAGAGATCCCACACTATGCTAATGCATAATTTTCAGCCCTTTAGATGCCTCACAGCAGTGCCTCAGTGCTATGCTCACCTTCACTGTGTCCTTCTACAAGTTCAGTGTCTGCCACCAAGACACAGCAGCTACCGTGTCCCTTGCTCAGCTGTTCTGGACCCTTAACACGAAGATCTGTATGCATGGGTGCATGAATGCTCTTCCACCTAAGAGACAGAGCAGTCACCATGAGAATGCCTTTAGAGAATTCCAGACAGGGAAAGAATCACCAGAAAACCACCATGAGTCTCAAAGGTAGGCTGCAGTAGTCTCTTCGTGTCCATTAAAAGATAATTTCCCTTTATGTACAGATTAACCCTATCCAACTATACTAATTACCACCCACTTGAACCCTTCTTTGCTCAGTCTGTGCTTTCCTGCAGGTGTGAATTTCATGCTACATGAAAAACATTGCTGCTGTCTTCAGGCGTGGGAGAACAAAAGAAAGACATCAAAAGCATTGTCAAACTCAGGAAAAAAGGCACTGGTTTGTGAGGAAGTCATTTGTGGGCAGATTTGGCTTTTAATTTCAATTTAAAGAATGGCTTTCTGCTTATGAAAATGGAATAAAATTCTCATTTGTTTTTATAAATTCAAAAATTTGGCCACAATAATGGAAAGATAATGTGATACATTTTGAGAATAACTCTGCTCATAGCTGGCTTTGGATAATCTGTGTATGTAGAGAAAGAAAACATGGAAATGTACTTAAAAAATTTATCAAATTTTTGGAGATTGCAACTATATCATATCACAAAGATACTAAAAAATCACAATTAATTGAACAGTAAAACCTTATTCTGATAACATTTCTTTTTACAAAGGTAAGGTGTGAATGACATTTTGCCCACAAGTATGACTGAAAAAGTAGTGTTTCCACCTTGGGAACGCACACATGCATGCACAACAGTTACCCTTGAAAATACACACAGTTGTTCTGAAATCTCTGCTGCTTGGAATTCATACAGAGCATGTCCAGAAATAATGCTGCCTATCTCAGCTGACCAGCCAAGATAACACTGATGGCGGATGTTCTCAATTATATCTGTCTTATTCTAATAGGGACATATTTGTTCATAATTTGTACACATAAAAAAAAGAAACAAAACACATTACGGAGTAGAAAATAAGTAATCTTCAAAATGAGCACTATGTAAAAAGAAATGTTAATTTTAATAAATAAGTGTAGGGTATAAAATTCTGAGTTGCTTTTATTTTATATTCTTCCTCTAAATGCATAAATAAATATATTTTTTAACAGTTTCAAATTACTCAAATCCTCTTCTGTAAATTAGATATACTGCAAATTCTGTCCACTTAATTGAGCATAGATTTTATATTATTCTTATAATTTCTTTCTTTTATAGTATTATTAGGTTAATAATCTTTTGTTGTTGCACTGTGATATCCAAGGAAAAACACATGCTGAAGTGTAGCATTTGAAAACACTGAAACTATAAATTAGACTTTAATTTTCAGTGTACAGAAAAATCAAAATCAGCTTTCTGCAGAATAAGAGATTTATTGAAATGTGGTTTATTCTGCTTATTATATCATTGTTCTTAACAGTCTTCCATTTAGGAGCCATTTTTATAGACACTTTACAAATGAATAGGGAGAGAAGATTAAATTATAATATCAATTTTGTATGGTGAATAACCTGCATAATTCAGATGGAAGATAAGTCTAAAATTGCATAGTTGACACCAGAAAAATATTGAGTCAAAAATAAAAGGGGCTGTTTACTGCCTTAGTCCAAATCTTTTTTTAACCTTGTTTATTGTGAAACATGAGTGCTCTGCTTGTTCATTAGTATTCATATCAATGTTTGTCTAAAGAAGAAATGGAAATGTACTCTACCATCTGATGTCCTGTTTTATATTCTTTTGCTTTGTTTTAGTTTATTCATCAAACACTGAGAATAATAGGCAGTGAGCAGAGGTGAGCCAGCTATGTCACACATTTTCCAGCATTGAAGCTGTAAAATTATGTGACAGAAAGTATTGATAAACTTCAATATAGTCGTAATTTTGCCACAACATTCACACTAAATTCTACTAAAAAGTGAATTGTCCTAGCTCAGAAACCGTAGTCTTCAACAATTCCCCCTTGCTAAATAAAATACTATTTTACATTCTGTCAAACAATTTTTTGAAGAATTAGATATCAAAGAATTCTATTCCTTGATGACAAAAAATTCCAAGCTTTTGTGAGGTGACAGAAAAAAAGATAACAAAATTGATCTTCTGTGGTGAAATCAGGGACCAAGTTTTTAAAATAACAAATTGAAAATATATTAACAAAATGTTCAAAATTACACTACTTTTCATTAAGAATAGCTCTAAATGATAAGATTTTTTTTCACTACCTGCACATTTTTAACATATTCAATAAGAGTTTTTTTGCCATTAATTCTTTTGGTAATATATTTGGGATTTATATTTTTCAGTTCTGAAAATCTGACCCTATCTTTCCAAAAAGCACAACACATATTCACAAAGTGAGATAAACTCCTGCTATATTTTAGCATTATTGAAGAACAGCTTGAAAAGATACTTTTCAGGAAAACTTTGGTTTTATTGTCAGAGTGTATGCTAGTATTTTTCCTTAAGGATACATTTAAATATTGGAATTAATTTTATACATATATACATACACACATTCTTGCAATGCTCCTGACTGGTTTTTTTTCCAACATTCAAATCACAGCAACTTGTGAGACAGTACTGAAAGAGTAACAACATTTACAGTAACTCCACATACTTTTTTTTTTTTTGAGATAACAGAGAAATCCAGCTCAGTGCACTGAAAGTGATGCGGTATCTGTTTTCCTTCCTTTTCTCTTTTTGTGCAATTTTAAAATTAGTAATTTGCCTAAAATCTTTGCGTATTTTGGAATTTTAAATTTATACAGATACAGACTGACCAAGTTAATCATTATTTCTTGCTTTTGAACAGTACCACAGTATTCTTATTATTACTTCTTAATGAATCATTAATATAAAAATATAATTAAGGCTGAAAAATTATGAGGAAAAATATCTCTGTCTCCTTCCTCTTACACTATTATATATAAACATTTACGTACTGTGAAATAATCAAATACTGCAGAGCTAGAAAGGGAAACAGATAGGAAAAACTAGATGTGCACTTGTTTCTCACTAACTTATTCCTTAGAAATAGCTCGAGAAACTGCTGCTGGGGTTGTCAGGGCATTCTGAGAGAGATGTAATCACACATTTCCTGAGCCTGAGAGGGTAAGAAAATCTAACCCTACCTCAGAGCTTCAATTCTTATTCATATATTCATTGTGTTGTACTTGTTCATTTCTGCCAGCTGTTGACTTTAGGATTGCATTGGTTTGTTTGTCATTAAAAATGTTATTTTCTAATCAATAATAAATATCATCTGGGGAAAGAAATAAACAAAAGAACAAACAGAAAGACAGAGACCAAAACTCAGTATCTAGAGAAATACCCCTGTCTAGTAAAAAAAAATCATAACAAATAAACCAGTTGTAAATAGAAGACCCTCATTCATCATCCATTTAATAATACCCGCAGCCACTATCAAATAAGTTTGAATTGTTTATTTTTCTATTTCTTTTTCCTGGCTGAAGCTTTTGATACGTCTGTTTCTAAAGGCATATTGTTCCTACCAGCTACTGAAATTCTAATCCTTCTGAAAAGCTCGGAGTGAGATTGAGAATGAATATTTGGTGAAAAGAGACAATGTTAGGAACCAAGATGGTGAAGTTCATGCAAAAGAAGCATTCTAGATTTTGACCTGATCTTCTTTCTGGTTTTTCATATTTTGAATAGAAACTCTACAGATCAGCACAGGAGGAAAATATTAGAGCAGTTTCTGCAAAGAGCTTTTTAAAATATATCTCCTTGAGAAACAGTAATTTTGAAAATTAGTGACCAAGATATGCAGTTAATATTCTTGCTTTAGTTTTCCGGTGTTCTTAGAGGTGATTATTTAGTAATTCTTTCTTTTCTTTCTTATTACTCTATATGGAGCTGTTCTTGCAATGTTGAATATTTGCTCATACTCCTTCCAATAAATGACTCATAAGAGCTTGTGTTTACCAGCATAAGTTTCTACTTTAACTTAATCTATTAGTACTTGTACAATGAGTAGGTTTTTCCATAAGTGCTAATGCTTTCTGTGTGTCAGCATGCCTTTCTCTCTTGTGGCTGACCCACAAAGCTTTAAGTCTGCTTCTCTTCCAGCTGTCAACTCAAGTTTTATCATTGCAGATGAGAGATGCAACTGTGGAATAAGCTTTTATTCCAACATTAAACTTCCTACTAGGCTGTATCAAGCCTGAGACCTCGAACATCAGATTTAAATTTAAATAATTACATACATTGCTGAGTCTGCTCTCTGGCCTGAATTTAGTTTTGTTTAAGAAATCAGTCAGCATAGGATGCAATGAAAGTTTAAACCTTTCCTAAGAACAATTTTGAACCATATTTTAAAACACAACATAAATCTAGGATACATTTTTCCTTTTCAGAAACAGAATGAGAGATTGATATAGGATATTTCACAGTAAATATTGGTATAAAAAATATGCAATAACCTCTGATGCTTCTGAAGACAAACCAAATGTTTTACCTCCTCAGTGTGACTGAAAATTGGGAAATTAAATATCCAACCAGTTTGTTGGGTTAGAAAGACAGCATTAGTTTATCTAGTGCACTAAGTACATGAGGGAATCTCTCCACCTAACATGCACAGCCAGCAGCTTAACACACCTGGCTATATTAACGCAACCAATACATATTCACTACATCCCTATTACATATTCATTACATTTCCTGAATATATGCATATATGCTACTTATTTCAGTGGACTTACTTGGATATGGTTCTGGATCATCTAAAGAATCTTTTCACCTTGACACTATCTCAAATATACGATCAGGTCATAATGTACTTCTCTTACTAGTCTTTGCTGTGACACATAATCCTTTTTCGAGAAACAAAGACATCTGCTAGTACATAATAATCACTGATATAGGTAAATAAGGAAGCAATAGCTGGCACAAGACTATTAGTCACAGACATAGGGAATTAACACAAAGCCACATTAATCTCTGGCATTTGTACTAAGCACTATGTAGTACAAAACCAAGAATTAAACATGGATATCGAAATCAAACATTATTATGCTAAAGTTAAAATAATTTTTCAACATTTCCCCCCACTACTGCATAGACTTCTTTTAAATGAATACAACTTACTCATCAACATTGAGTCTACCACGAATTCAGTACAGAAGCTTAAAACTTAAAAATGAGTAAGAATATTTCTAGGAAAAGGTTTTCCTCAGAAGTGGGGGGCAACATAAATGTACAATTCAGGAGAAATTTTGAAGGTGAAAGCAATACAGTATTTTTGTCCCTCATCTTTCTGAAGACGGATTTTACTCTGTAATGATCCAAGCCTTTTGAATTCTAGCATGTTTCTCACATTCCTGCATCTTCCCTCATTCCATCCTGTTTAAAGAACATCCAAATGCTCCTTTAAATTGTTTTGGGGAATAGTAATCATTAGTTGAATCAAAGTGTTTTTATATAGCTGTCCAGGATGAGATGAGATCAAAGGCTAGAGGATTTTTAAAGCAGTCACTTTGGTTACTAGAGTCTCAGCAGGGTCTGTTATTTTATACAAACTTGAGAAAAGTTGCTAGCTTTTACTTGCCTTCAAAAGGTATAAAGCTTATTTGATTGTGAGGGGAATTATTTTTTGCTAAAACTTGAAAGAAGTGTTGTCATTGCATTCTTACTTTTAAGATCCTCTACATATTTAGAAACTTTTACCGTGTGGCTGACCTCATCTGGGCCGCTTTCCCAAACCTCACTCTACTTACTAATTAGTTTTAATGCCAGAAGTCTAGGTTTTTGTTTTATTATGCTAGTCTGGTATAGCAAAGCTGTACCACACGATAGATTTATAAAACCTTAAGTAGATCTTAGCAGATGCTTTTGCTGCCAGGCATCAAATTTATTCCTGTCAGTGTGCAGCCAATACTTTGTTAGGGAAAAATTTATCCTCTCTCGAGTTATTAAAGAAAAATTAGAACATTCCTTCCCACACCTGCAAAATGTACTCTCTAAAGTTTAATTTCTTTTTGTTTCCTTCTTTGACTGTTACTGTTGAAGTCAAATTCTGTGAATTCTGTGAAATTTCTTCCTAATCTATTTTTTACATTTTTAAAAATATTTTTCAATGTACCTAGTAGTTAGCATTTACTTTTCATAAATTTCCTTAGTCGCTTCTAAACCCTGTAAAAATTTCTTTATCTGTTCTCTGATTTCGATGTTTGTGGAGGTTCAGTAGCTTTCTAGGCACCATGTGACACAAGATTACAAGGAATGCCGTATATAAGTTTCTAATTTAAAGTAAACTACATGACTTACAGGGGGAAATACATAAGCTTTTCCAATGCACATCATTATTGTGATATCTTCATAGTGAATCTTCTTATCTTGCAGAATAAACTTGTGTCCATATTTTTTTCTTCCTGTTTTATATCTCAGACTTTCTTTTTTTTTCTTTTTTCTTTTTCTTTTTTTTTTTTTAAGAGTTCATAAGATGGTACTTTCATTTGTTGTGACAGACCTGCACTACTGGATGCCATTTGAATACTGTACTAGCAAAAAGAAAATATTAATGTTTGCTAGAGAGTACCAGTCTATTGCCCTTTTCTATTTTATATCATGTTTGAAGTGGATGTGAAATAAGTTTCTAATTTGTATTAGGCTATGTAAAATTAATTGTCTGGCTGGGGCAGGAAATTATTTTGAAAAAATGGTTTTAATATAAATATTCTTTGCTTTAACATTTTAACTATGCAAAACAAAAATGTGGTTTTTTGTCTAGTATATACTGTGAACACTAAAACTCCTGGCCTAGAGATCCAAGGAAATCAGGACTAAAAAGAAAAGGAAATGAAAAAGTTACATTAATTTTGGTGACTTCTTGGAAGAACAAGTGACCATGAAATTGAAAGAGAAGGCGAAGCAAATTAAAAAAAAAAAAAGAAAAATGTGAAGAGAAAAAACAGAGTAAAGGATAATATAGAAAAAATATTAATGTGAAGTTTTTCCTAATGAAGCAAAAAGCCCAGAAACAACAAAGACAGGAATTCACAGTGAACACAGTCTAGAATTATAGAATTATTTGAATTGGAAGTGACCTTTAAATATCATGTAATACCTCTGGAATGAACAGGGGGCATCTTTTCAACTGGACCAAGTTGCTCAGAGCATCCACTAGCCTAATCTTAGATGTTTCCAAAGATGGGGCATCTTCCACCTCCTTGAGCAACCCATTCCAGCATTTCAACACCCTCATCATAAGAAGTTTCTTCCCTATATCTAGTCAGAATCTATCCTCTCTCAGTTTTAAATCATTACCCCTTGTCCTACCCCAGCCTACTAAAATGTTTGCCCCCATCTTTCTTGTAAACCCCTTCCAAATAGTGATAGGCTGCAATAAGGCTCTCCTGAGCCTTCTCTGGAGCGAACAACCCCAACTTACTCAGCCTGTCTTCATGTGAAAGGTGTCCCATCTCCCTGATCATCTGCATGGGCTCTTCTTTGGATTTGCTCCATGTCCTTCTCATGTCAGGGACCCCAGAGCTGGATGCAGCACCCTGGGTGGGGTCTCACCAGGGCAGAGTAGAGGGACAGAACCACCTCCCTCAATCTGCTGGCCAGAAATAAATTAGTGCATCTCAGTGGCAGCCAAAACCTTGATCTGGAAGTTTGAGCAATACTTCCTAGATTTTCCCAGACAACTTTTTGTCCATTTCTGAAAACCAAAGTGACCGTATTAATTATTTATGTCTAAACATCTGGACAGTTAATGGTTTTTGGAAGCAAATTAAAGCTTTGCCTAGTTGTTTTATTCTGCCACTGACTTTGTTTGGCGTAGTATTTCTGGCTTTAATAATGCAGTTCATTACAGTGAAGGGCCTATTTAATGAGATGGGCAGAAAGCTGGTTTCAAAGCAAAAATCTTCACATACAACACAAAGCATGGGATTGGACAGAATGCACAACATGATGAATCTAGAAAAAGATTTGTTCTCTTTTTGCCATTTTTCTTAGCACAATATAACGGGACCTAATGTAGTGGTTATATCTTGAGCTATACTCTATGCATATAACTCCCAAATGTGGAGAAATCTGGAGAAGCTTTGCTTTTGTGAGAACATAATCAGTTACTGAGGCATTATACACTTGAATAAGAAAAAGTGGAGATTGTGAGGAAGAAAGAGATAAAAAACAATTGCAAACTGGCTGTATAATTCTTGGAACATCTGTTTTGAAGCCGTGTAGTGCCTGCCAATGTGCAGGCTTTAATATGGGGATCTGGCCAGTCTAAAAGTACTAATTGGTGTGCAGTTTTTCACTGAGCATTAGGCACAGTAAAAGGCATGATTAAGATGCCAACTCACATGAGCAGTTTCTCCACTCCATTGTTTTCCCTAGAAAAAAGAATTTATTAGGTATCCCATTCCGGATTTAGATATTTATGTATATGAGTTGCTCAAAGTTGAAAAAGACCTCGGTTTTAGGTTTTTGAGATGCATTATGAAGGCCATTTAGCCACATGTGTGGAATGGTGATATACCTTTCCCTGGAAAGATCTATATATTTGTACAGAAAGGTGTGCTGTTACAGTTTAATGATACGTAAACCACAATTCACTCACAGCCAGTCTTCTTTAACAATAGGTAGATGACCTCAGATCATGTTTAATTACTTTTTTGGATATGTGTCATTCCGTCTGCCTATGGGCCAAACTTTCAAAAATACAGGTGTGTCTCAGGATACAAAATTCCATAAGCAATAAAAATTTCACTAAATAACTGTAGGGTTTCTGTTTCTAAGGGCTGATTTCTAAAGATATATAGGTGTCTAAATCTAAATCTTGTCTTTCTTTTAGTTCCTAAGTTACTTAAACACTGAAAATTTCATGCCTCTGGATAAAAAGAAGAGCTTGCAGACATGAAGAAGCACAAAGTAATCCCTAGGAACTGCCTATAGAACTGCAGTAAATTAGCATGTGAAAGATTACTAAATAAGGTAAGAACACAAAATTGTCTATACTGTTATGGTGTATCATTCTTTAGGCCAGATGCTGCTCCCAATATATTTATCAGATTATTTCAACTGATGTAGCTACATCTCCTCTTCTATTGTCTTTAATAAATATTTTTAATATCTTTTTCTCCTGCTGTCTCCCATATTACAACCTGACACCTAAAAAATTCTGTTATATTTATGCTGATGCTGTTCATACAAGATACAACATTGTATTCAGGGGTAATAGTACATTAAATTTTAAGTGTGCAATTGTTAGTCATCTCCCTTCCTTCTTCACCTTATATATGTCCTTAAGATTTTGTCTAGCTTCACCCACAAACTGTATCTTTTCCATTCAGCACGAAATACGACTATTGTATTTAATTCCTTTCCTTAAAAGTGCTGTTCCTGGCTAAATACATTTTAATTTTGCCATTTTTAATGCATTTGGATCTTTCCTCATAGTTTTATTCTTCTTGATGTTTTTTACGCCTTTTCTTAGGATTTTCCCCAAACCACTGTAACTTTGTGTTGTACTGTGTGCCACTTCCTAAGTCCAGCTACCAATATCAGATTTCTTCTCCAATATCTGTCTTTTTCATCTATCATATTTTTGCCTGTTTCTACATCAGAGATCGTTCTGCACTTTCATCTCACAATTCTTCCCTGAGAATCTTCTGTGATGCCAAAAAGAAATCAGCCAGCTAATTATGACAACAGCTACAACTTTCTATCAGGCTTGTGTTTGTTTATTTTTTTGTTTATTAAAAACTCATCCTTTTACCTTTTGGAGGATGGCTTTTTCATAATTATTTTTCATTCATACTTGTTTTTTTTTTACTTTATGTCTTGAAAATGCTACTTGCAAAACCTGATATGTGTTCAAACATACAACAGAAAGAGGGACTGGCATACAAGTATTCTTTCAATGGAATGGGTAATTTTATCCTTACATAAATTTTTCTCAGATCTGAAACTTCTTCCATTTCTCTCTTCCATACACAACTATGTATATGGAATCGTCTGGCAAATGCCATAAAACATTCTGAAACTCTCTTCTAAACACCTGTGTTACTTTAAGATGAAGGCATCACTTTCTGACTATCAAATACCTTTCAGTTTTGGGTTGAATTTCAAAGGAGGAAAATGATTTCTTGAAACAAATTGGGAAGGTAATTCTTAGGTATCTAAATAACACTGATGAAAACAGTTGCTTGTACAGTGATTCTGAAGCTGCTATCCTAAATAAATGCCAACTATATAATTGTTTTCCCTTCCAGCTGGCAGGGGAGCCACAGGGATATTGCCAGAAATAACGGCTGATTATTATAGACAAAGATACATTTTATATTAAAAAAAAAAAACCAAAACAAAAGCAACTGAACCTTTTGTTCTGTAGAAAATGATTGTCATCATTAGGGAGTATAAGTGTTTATTTCTATGTGATAATATAATTCAACTAATATAGACTGTAATTGTTCTGGAAAAAAAGGAGAAAAATAATCTCAAGTCAGCTTTGTTGGTGGGTGGGGAAATATAAACCCTGAATTGAGCCTAGTTGTTATTACAGATGAATGATATGGGACTCATTTGTACGTGATTTGTTTTCTTCTGTTAGTTACGTCTTACCCTGCATTATACATTTCAGCCCAGGTGTTATGACTTAATTTTCATGCTGCCCACACCCTCTGAATTGCCATTAATTAGATGGTCACCAAATGCCCATGTAACTAGCAAGTTCTAGATTTAGAACTGGTTTAGCTTTAATATTCACCCACTTTTCCTCTACTTCTCTTTAGGATAGTCTACCATGATGCAGTACTTTTACAGAAAGTGTTTTACTTGCATTCAAGGGGTATAACCCCCTGTGTTTTTTATCCCTTTATTTTTCTTTGAAGCAGTAAAAGCTTCTTTTTCACATTTTCTCTAGGATTTTGAAATGGACTGTAAAGAATAATATCCTTAATAATAATTTATATTCTGATTTTTCAAAATCTTTCCCAATGTCGCCTTACTTATAGGAGGTAATACTTGGGCTTGCTGGACTACTTTGGTTTAATAGAAATTGAGACTTGTATGGGTGAGATATTTAGAATTTACTTCTGGAAGATCAATTAACTTGTTACAGAGACTTTTGGGTGCTAAGCACTGCATAAGGTCAGATGTACTGGAAGAGTTGGTTTCTACAATATTAAGACAAATTAAATTGATGAAGATTGAAATACTCTTCCATACACTTTGCATTTTGTGTGTAGAAGACTATGCTGTTCATTTTAGGCATTTTTGAGCTGATAAGGACTCAATCACATTCAGAGAATAATTTCCATGATTTTAATATAATACATTATACTTTTATTGACCTAAGTCATTAAAATCCACCCCAACAAAAGCAAAAGTGCACCTTCCAGGAGCATATATGCATACATCATAAAGTTTTTTGTTTTTTCTAATATCATAGTTCTTGTAACAAATTCCTGGAGCTATACAGTTCATCTGCAAATGAATTTCTCTTTGTGCATAAGTACGATATACACACTGAATGGAACTGGAACAAATTGGCACTTCATTCCACAGTGGGAATAAAATACTTTTCCTGATCACATCTTTTCCCAAGATCTAACCAAATTAGAGAAATAAAGGCCATTAAGTAAAATTAGATTTTATGCTATTTAACAGGTGTTTTGGTCTATTTTACCCTAAGGGTAGATCACAATGCAGTCCAAAAAGTTAATTGTTTGATAATCTTACAGTTTGTACATTTATTTCCAGTAGTTTAGCCTATAGTGTAGTTCTGTTAAACTTCTGTCATCTATCTTTGAGCCTATTCTTTCTTTAATGCACCGAAGAATTATTATGAACAATAGCTTATCTTTGAGAGTATTTACATTTGATATTGTCGGAAACACTGGGTAAAACATCTGAGAAACAGAACTGAAACCAGGAGCAATTGTAACAAATTTATATTCCTTAGGGTGTTACTGAAAAAAATAAATACAAGATTCCCTGATCATTTTTAATATAAATTTTCCTGAAAGATTGAGAATCACAAACAGAATAAATTGTTTCATGCTGCAGTAAATATGTCCAGAAGACCCTGCTCAAGGAAAGCAGAAGATGGACCTGTTTGTGTAGAATTATAGTTTAGCCCCCCAAAATTTGCAGGTATCTTCCACAGTTCAATGGTGTGATATGAAAAATATCACAAAAAACCCCTGACAACTACCACTCAAAACGCAAAAAAACTCCTCACTGAACAAGATGTGAAAATACCATTCAATGGTCTATAGATGATGACCTAGCTTTCTGTCTTCCATCCATAAAATATGTGCCCCAAATATATAACAAATATAATATTTGAAGAGAATAAAAACCTGAAGAACAAACTAAAACCTTTGCCGAAACACATATATGTATTAATTCTTAGCAGCTCCGAAGCCCACATACATAACTAAAATAGGTTTTTATTTCTTTTCTTTCTGAAATGCAGTCACTGAAAACTTGTCTGTAGCATTAGCAGTTAATCAGCTAACTATTGTATAAATATCCACACCAGGATTTCTGATTCTCATATAATAATAGTAAGCAAATCTATCCAGAAATGGAGATAATGCATAATCTGATGCCCCAAGAGCAGAACGTTTATGTTGTTCTTTGAAATTCAGCCCCATGAATGATTTCTGATCTCTTATCTACCAGCAAAAGCCTTTGAAGGGATTTCTTTCCCTCTCCTACTCCATCCTTTCACAAAAATATCCAGTCTGAATTGCCTGCTTGTCTCAGTCAATGTCTCCCCAAGGTAAAAATTCTAAAAAATGTTGAGAGAAGGTACTAACATTTAAAAGGACAGTTTGAATCCTCAGAATATTTCTGGGTTCAGATACTTTCAGAGGCATTTTATAAATCTTCAGTTGTTGAGCATTTACACCTGAAAGAACACCAAAGAAAAATTTCAGAAGGAATAGGAAGTATGCTAATAATTTTCATAAGTACAATGCAAGACTAATGTGAAAGAGTAGAACATTTAATTTTTGATAAAACTTCAATTTAGACAGTCAAATTATGAAAATAAAAAGTACTAATATAAATTTTTACTTTGGCTTGGTTTTTCTTCTTTGTAAGAACTCATAGTTTAATCTGTTGGCTTTAATTGTTATCTATGTATTTCATATATGTTTGCATAATACATATGCCTTGCACTATGCACACAAGAAGATAAAGTGAATGTTGATGTATGAAGCAGTGGCATTTATTTTCTTTTTAAAAAAGTAATAAGCCCCTTTCTGATTAGAATCCTTTTCAATTCACTAAATTGATTTGTTTTAGGAAAGTAAGTTTTATGAGCTAAATGACAGTTCAATTTTAATAAATTGCTTTGCAAACTATCTAATAATGTTTATTCTAATTATATCTAGGTACTATTATTGTTGCAAGTAATAGTTTTCCAGTCTTTAATTTTATTTAATAAATGGATCTTTGCAGTTTTACACTAATTTTCAGCCCTTACAGAGTTATTTCACACAGACTGCACATCTTTGCTTTCTGATACTTACTTTTCATCATGTCTAATGTCAGCATGCTGTGCAAAATGAACTGCGTCTATGTAAAAATAAATACATGGGTATGAACTCTTATTTTAATTTATAATATAGTTTATATTTAGTGTGAAATTTTGAGTACCTATCTCATCTCTCATGTGACTGAAGTCTCAAGGCCTTTGACCTTAACCGTAGAATTCGAGTGTAATTCACAATTCCTAGAAATCCCCTGTCCATTATATAGCTTCAGTAATAGTGACACAGTAATTGATCTCAAAATCTGTACTTGTGATGTAAAATCAACAAAATGCTTCTTGTCCTTTGTGGAACAGATGGGGCAATTTTATACTTCTAATTTTATCAAACTTCCTTGAACTTAAATTATTGATACCATCAGCTAATGCAGAAGTGTATTAGAAGTGACAGCTCTTTACTACTGGCAGGCGAGTTGTGACCAACAGAATTCCTTTGTGATAGTCAGTAGCACGTAACTCAAGGTCAGTGGGTATTGATGCTTCAGGAGTTATTTACATTTTGATATTTGTTAATATATTTTTTTTCTTCTGTCTCCAGTTTATGTTGAGTCTTTTAAACAGTGCCAGTTTACAATTAGATTATGGGATTAAATAGGTCTCAGTAGCATTGTTATATTCATTTTTTTTCCAATGGAAAATATGCGTTTTCATTGAGAAGATAAAGTAATCTGAAAGAGTGAAAACAATATCCATTCTATACAGGCATGCAGTAGAAATAAATACAGTAGACAGAATGTCAGATCATAGAACTTTAGCCTGATCTATGATGGCATTTGCATTTTATAGATCTCGGCTTGTACTAAATGTGGCCAATTAAGAAAATTTAACTGTAACTCTATTCTCTTCTCCTCAGTAGTTCTAATTTTAAAGTAATAGTTGTAACTTAAATAGGAAAAAATGCAAAGCTCTGTGCTTTTCAGTTAATTTCAATTTCTTTAAGATACCCCTAAAGAATTAAGTATACTTCATTTAGAAAAGAAACAGAAGAACTGAAAATCTCTGTTTTGTCATGGCTTCTACCCAAAGTTGAGCTTGTGAAGATTTAAAAATGAAATCACTGCAGTGACTCCTGCTTCACTGGAATAGTGCCAACATAAGCACTATTTTTTAAATGAGATCACTAAGCATGAGTAAATCTGCAATACTAAATATCTCATGTTTACTTTTTAAAGCACATTCAGAGAGAACTAAAGCAACTGAAGGTGATAAATAGGGGGAAAAGAAGAAACTGCAATAGAAGAAAGGGCTGGAGTATGTAACTATCCTCTCAGCATTTAGTAGCTAGTGTTCAGAAAACCTTGTACTATTCTACCTTTGTGTCAAGGTTTGACTTGGGTTTGCCAATTTTTTTATATTTAATTTCTTTTAGAGACATAGGGTTTAGAAGCAAAAACAAGGCAGGCTTAAAACTTGAAAGGTTATAAGAAGATATTTATTAATAACACAAAAAAAAAAAAGAAATTCAGAATAAGATTTCCAGATTATTCCCTCCTCCCCTTTCCCTCATCTTCCACATTTCTTAACAGCAACATACAGAGAACACTTCAGTCAGTTATTTACTTAAATAATCATTTC
>JANRGV010000084.1:36550648-36597574 GCA_024734035.1 Alethe castanea
GAGCCAGCAGCTGCCCCTGCCCTGTCCCCTACCTGTCCCACTCTCGTGGCACCTCTGCCCCTCCAGAGAAACTCCCAGAAAACAAGAGGAGTGCCACCAGATGCCCTCCTCCACTGAGGCTTGGCCACCTCCCTGTTGTCTCAAGTGCCATCAGTGCGTGCTAGCAACTCAATGGGAAAAAATTTCACAAGTTAAAAGGAACAAAAAAGAAACTCAACCCCCAACAATTGCCAAGGACCCCTGCATCTGCTGTCTTTTTCCATAAATTGAACAGATCTCAAATGGTAAATTTTATTTACTTCTTGGGGTATGTTAGGAGATAAGACCTTGTCCTTCAGCATGGAAAGCTCCCTTTTTCCCCAAGGTGCACTCCAAAAGTTCTGACTACTGAGATGTGCATATATTTTTTTTGTCAGAAATAATGTCTTGATATATGATGGGTCCAGTAGAGAGAATTACTTTCTCTCATAGCAAACCAACCTAGTAGGAAAGAAGTGCAGTATGAACCAGACAACCAGCTGGCCAGGGATGCAACTTAATACTTTACTAAACAGATTCAAAATGAAATCTCTGTGCCCAATGCACCAGAAGGAAGCGTTATAAATCAGGACTAAGCAACACAAAACTAAGACTTTCCTTTCAGTCTTCATAATAAAAATCAAAGAAAAATAATGAACAAACTAGTGAAACTTTCCCAAAGGGAGATTTCTGTTTTGTTTATTTTTTTTGTCCCTTTCATTCCTGAATAAAAAGTTCATACTAGTCAGGCTGTTCATGAGTCAGTGCTGTTGTGAAAGCATGGCTGTCCATGCTCCTCTAGCACTTTTGAACTGGCTAGCCCATTTCTATCAAATCTGACAGAGAGATAGAGTTTTCAGATGTTACACTCTTACAAGTTCTGTGAAAATTGTTAGCTAGGGGCAAGAAAAAGGCTACACTGAGGGAAAGATCCGAGTATGAACTGCACCATTACTGGATACACACATTTCTTGTGTTGAAGAGTGTAGAAAGGACGGAGAGGTTATAAATGTTTTAATTCTTGGAAAAGCTTCAATCAAAGTTTGAACTTTATTAGATACTATCTAGCTTTTATTTTCCTTCTCTCCCTCCTCATATGAGTTCTCTAGTGTTTAATAAGGACAGGAAACATGCTGCAGGCTTAGTTTGTTTCATTTAAAAAGCCATTTGATGAAACACAAATCATTTGAAAACACAACTCTATTAGTTGCAGTGTTTGTGGAACTATTTATTATTTAAAGCATATGATAGTTGCATTACACTGTCTCAAAAAAATTTCCCAAAACCTGTCCATTGTCTTCCTATTAGTCTTCATTTATTTTCCCCCTCTTGTCCAAAATATTCTTATTTTCTAGACTTTTCCCTTAACTGCAGTTTCAAATCACTTCCCTGGAAGATAGTGTGAATATCCTTCTCTTCTTCCCTAGAAATATTCAAGTTTGAAGTGTAGATTCAGTATGAATACCAATGGAATTCTAAAGACAATATCTAGAATCTTATCTCACCGAGTCATGTGATATTCTTTTATCTTAAAATGAAATATCTCTTCTTATAGCTTCTAAAGATCTCTTAAGCCTCTCTAGTACCAGTTTAGACTCCTGGTCCATTATTATCAAACCCATTTTGAGGGGGAAAGTCATAGAATTTAATGTCCTCTTTGTATCACTTTATGCTTTCCTCACTTTACTTTCCAAAACCACACTAATGTTGATTTTATATAGTTTTTAATTTCATCAATAGATATGCCTACATCTGCTATCTACTGGTTTTTGCTTTCTTGAATCCTATAGTCAAAATAAAGATTGATAGAGTATTTGGACCTCTTAGACTAAAGTAAAAAATTGTAAAGTGAATTTGGAGATTTACAGCTGGGTTGTCAAATGTTGAGGATTGAATCAGTTAAAAGGGCTGCCTTGATGAAGACTGGCTTTCACCTTCAGAAGAGATAACACTGCTTAGGATGTGGTATCCCTGATGAGCTACAATCTATTATACTGTTAATTGGACAGCAAGAAATTAAACATAAATCATTCAACAGAATACAGTGATATAAAATCAATTAAGTCATTGCACTGGAAAAAATATTAAGTGCTCTACATTAGGGAACATTATGAAAAAGAGCATCAGTTTTAATAAAACTTTTGTTTGATGCTTAATACAGTTATTCACACAGATTTTAGAAGATTTGAATTAAGGTCTTTGTTTTTGAATCAGGAAAAACACTTCTAATATCAGATAATAGGGGCAAAAAATCAAGCAACCACTGACCATTGTAGTTACATAAGTTAAGGATCAAATTCAGAAATAATTAACAGATATCTAACTGTGATAATTTTCATCATATTCCACCCATGCAAAATGTGCAAGAAAAATTAAAGCCTGGCTTTTGAAGACATAAGCTCTAATTTTTTTCTTACTTATCTACAGTGAGACAATCCACGAAGTTTAATTTCCACACTCATGTTAGAAGCAGTATAAATTTGGCTGTTATTCAAGACCTGAAAACTCAGTGAGTTTTCTGTAATTGTTATAAGTTGACTGTTTCACACTCACTCTGAATGACAGTGGGATCTTGACAAAGTTCCCCATTTCCTCCATCTCCAGTTAGCTAGCTTATTAATTTTCACTCACCCTTCCAAACAAAACACTACTTTATAGTTTTTCCATTTTGTTTTAGCAAGATTTCTGATATGAGAAACTATGTGAACCTACCTCTAGAATCAGATTTTAAGAAAGAAGGACAAACCCATATTCTTTACTCCGCCAGTAGAAAAACACTGATGAGCTGCAACTTCTAAACAACCTAAGTCTCTTCCAGGAAGACCTCATCATGCTGCTTCAGGACTGATCTAGAAGTTAAGTGTTCAGGTTTATTTAATAAATTCTTCATTTTACTATCCAGAAGCATCTCAGCTGGCACTGACCAAGTGTTTTTGTCATATATCATAACTTGCAGCTCAAAATCAACACCCAGCAATATGTCTTTCATGAATATACTCAAGCCAGCAGTTAAGCAGATATGTGTGATAATTTTGTTGTACTTGTAGCATCTATTGGGATTTTGCTTGTAATTGTATATATGCTTCCCCACACACTTTCAAGTCTCTATAAGATTACGGATGTAAAATTTTACGTCTAAGGACAATTTTAATAGTTTCTTTGCATTCAAACTTTCTGCCAGTGCCCACCAATAAAAATGTACAATTGCTAATGTTTTAAGTTTAAAATTTATTGAAATATTTACTAAAATCATTCATTATTTTGATTTTTATTAGCAAATATGCTGAAAACAACTCGTCATTAGATTTAATGAGGATTCCATATGCCAGTTCAGTATACAAAAACAAATTAAGTCTATAATTAACTTATTAATTCAATGCAGCACTAATTCTTAGAATTTTATCATTGCTTTCTGTAAATTGAAGTTTTAAATTCACAACCTATCTTTAGTACTTGGGAATAGCTCCTGGAAATATGACAGCTGCTTCCCCCTCCCTGTCTCCCCAATTATACTGAGAATCAAACCATTAATGTACTCAGGAGCAGTAAGGTAATTATATGTTTTAGTAGGTTCATTAAGAGCTCTGAAAATATATTTCATTATAAAATAATTTCTCTTCTCTTCAAATGGTTTAAAACATGAGGAATTTTTGGAAATAAAAGGCTAAGGTGCTATGTTTCTTTACTTTAGACAACAACCTCTTACAAATCAGTACTAAATGATGCACAAAAATCCCCTGGTATCTTAAAGAGGGAAAAATTACATAGGTAAACAGATAAATCTTTAGTACATTTGTCTTTATGGGAGCAGCTCCTGCTGTTGGTCTCTAACCTGGAGGGCATTATTCTTTTCTAAATTGCCAGTAGTGTCTCACAGCACAGTGATAAATAGAAACCACTGAAAGAAATAGCTTTCATTCTAACACACAAGAACTTTCCAGACAGACATTGGCCTCTGAGAACAAACACTTAGACAAAATAGATTAGTTGCAGTTGCAGAATATATCACTCTGGTTCGCTATAAACTGGCATTATCCCAGCTGTGCAAATAAGTGCCTTTATGCCAATCATTAAGTAATAAATATATTTAAGAGAGTCTAAAACTTTAAGGAAAACACAGGAAAAGATCTTTCTATATTAGTTATTTTTTTTTGTGTGAAGCCAGTGATGTATCCCCAGCACTACTTTAAGAAGCCGCTAATAATGTAGATGCTTTTGTGTTATTTTGTGGTAGAAAGTTTCCTTTGTCACACAATTAATGAAACAGAAAAGAAACAAGTGCTATAGAATTGCAATTAAAAGTACTACTTTAATAGAAAACAGAAAACTCCCTGGCAATTTTATTTCTTATTTATCATTTCACCTGAAGCACATATGTTAAGGCAGAATTTTGTTTGTTTCTGGTTATGCTGGAGTAACATTTAGCTATGCTGTTTGTTTTTTTCCTCATTAATTGTTTCAAAAGTCTGACAAAATGAAAACTGTCTTGGAAAATACAGTTATTCTGCTTTGTCTGCTAGATGCATGGAATATGGATTGCTTTTAAGAATTGATGTGACTAATAATTTGGGGTTTTTTTCCATGCAGTCAGAACCCTAGGAAGGTATTGTGACACTACCAGCCATTTTCCCCACTACCTTTACTCTGGCCACAAGATCCTAAGAATTCAAGTGCCTCAGATGGGTTCAGCTATCCAGCACAATCAGAGCAACCCTATGCTAACTACTTATCCTGTCTGAAAATTTTCTTGCTTCTTTTTTTGAGTCCCAGAAGCAGTTAGGTGAACACTGCCTTCCTTGCTCCTGAGGCAAGGTGTGTGTTGGGAGGGATGGGTGTGAATGGGGAGAGGTGCAGCAAGCACAGAAGGGAGTCCAAGCAAGGACATAGAAAGGTGGGGGGAAAAGATGACGTTGTGGCCACTGCCAAGAAAAGAGATGGATGCTGGATGTATCAAGGAGCAACTAGCCTGCTAGGAAGTCCTTGAATGGGCATGGGTGTAGCTGAGAAAACTACATCTGCATGTTGTCTTCTTTCCCAATAGAAGTGGTGTTTTCTCTCTGTTATCCTTAGACTCTAAGAACAACTCTTTTTTTTTTTAGTACCAAGTTTTCTGTTTTGTTGTAATATATACAGAATTCAGTACAAAATCTGTACTTTAGCTGACATTTGGAATGGATTAATGAGATGGATTTTAGCTAGGACTACATTTTTGAAAATCTCTCTCTATTTTTTCTCTGTGCATGCACTTCAGCCAAAGGAGGTGTGAGCAATAAAAATGCCCTTTTTTTTTTGTTTCTTGTACATATACATTAATTTTTCTATGCAATCATATTTTTCTAACAACTGCTCTGTATGCATGCCAGACTTTTTAATTTATTTGATTACAATATTAAAAAATATACTTTTATAGTAAATTCAGCTTACTAATTCAATATGATTATTCCCTATAGCTCAACATTTGATTTAGGGCAGTATAAATAAGTATTGACTTCCAAAACAGTCAGTGGTCTTGCTTCCTTCCTACATCTGCCTGTAGATCTCAAAACAAATGGCATATTGAACAAACTTAAAGCTTATCATTAAGCACCCCAACAGCAATTTCATAAGATATTGAAGGAGCTTCAGGAGGATCAGAAGCAACTGAACATCAATGGGAAGGGAGGATACACACTCTTCTCTCTTCAATTTATGTCAGTGCAAATTTTAATTAGATGAAATGGATTCTTAAACCTGCATGTTAGATCTGGGTCCAAAATGTAGAACAAAGGAAGTGTCTGTTTGAGTTCCACAGGCTTCTGAAGCAGCCTGCAACCTTCCCTGACCCGTTTTCCTGAATGTTTCTCCAACAAAGTAAATATGACAACTGTGCTGACTAGGACTTTTTCATTTTCAGGGTGCTGTAGGTTTCTTAAAATTCTATTTGTCCTGTCTTCATCACCTTTGATCAGCCTTGCTCATTTTTATTTTACATTTTTTTGTCCTTACTTTCATGTTCATTTTCTTGTTATCTTTTCCATCCATCTGCTCTGGAGTACAGAATCAAAGTCTTCTCCTATTCTCTTTTTTTCTAGATTTTCTATATTTTCTCATATTCACTTTTCTCTAGGACTCTCAATCATTTCAAAGATAACAGTAAAAGTTTTATCATTCTCTCCAACTATATACATTATACAATCATACTTTCAAAATAACACACAGGACACTCCTCTTGCCGACTGTGTAGTACTGATTCATATTCATTTACTCCATGTCTGATTGTAATTAATTTAGAAATGGCTGAGCTGGCAATAAAAAAGCTAGTTTGAAAATTGTGCCTTCACAGGCTTCCAAAGTCACCTGTGAAATTATGGAAATATTTGTTTTCACTGAAGCCTGAGCTGCCACACTGATGCAGCTGCATGTGCTGCAATCTGGTCCTACCCTTACAAATAGGGCAGCTAGAAATTTCAGTTAAAGCATTGTTCTAACTTGCACTTGAATTTTGGACTTTGTTGTAGATTGACTCCTAATGATGTGAGTAGGGTGTGTCTTTTGAATTTTGTTGTGATTGGGATTTTAAATCAGGAACTTCATGGATAGTTCAAACTGCATAAGTTACATATACAATTTTCTCTGATTTATAAGTGAGAAAGTATGTACCATCAAACGTGTAGAAAGTATTTACATGTGTTTGTATTGACAGAATTTCCATATTACTTGGGCCATGGAGTGCCATGTTTTTTCCTATTATTTTTTTATTTTTCAGGTCTCTAGAATTGCATTAATATTTGCCTTGAAGAAAAGAGAGATGTAAAAAACAGAAGACTAAGATTCTTGTAAAATTCACATTCCTTTGTTTGACTGTGTAGATCAAGAGGCTTTGAATACTCATCCTTGAGGGAGACAAAAATTCCTCAGGAACTTCTACTGTCCATATTATTTCATAATTCAGTAGTGAATCTGCACAGGAGTACACAGGATTAACTGCACAGTAAAAACTCCATCTCTACAGAACTAGATATTGGTTTGAAAATAATGGTTTCCAATTATTAACGTTCTTTTGTAAAACTCCTATGATGTAAAAACACACAACTAATTCTTTCTTTTATTTTAGTAATCAGAAGTGCATGTTATGTGCACATTCCTACCTTGTCTATTTGCTATTTCAAATGCTGTTTTAAAATCTGCTAGCAATGAAAGTGGTTTTCATCTCGGGAAAAAACAAATAAGCAGACCAACCTGAATAATTTTTCAAAAATACAGTAATACTTACAAATCATTGCCATACTGATTATTTCAGTACTCACACGATATGAAGGAAAACTCTGGAAAGCTATGCAGCAAGAAAGAGGGTCAAGAAACATGGATTCATGGAAATGACAAACAGACACAAGTGTTATGAAAATCAAATAATTTCATAGTAGTAAGTAATGTGAGAGAAGAATAAAATGGTTAATGAGTAGCTAAATTTATTTTGATCAGCTATATGGTTGAATTTATAGTTCTGAATATATTGAAACCCTGATACTTTTTTTCTAAACAAAAATCTTCCTAGAAACTCTGATAATGCAATAAAATAGTAAAGTATAAAACCACTTGATTTAAAATTATGTATATAAGTAAAAAATTGGTGTATCATGATATAATAAGATACAGTGCTGAGCATAAAAAGGCAATATGAAAATGAAATGAACTTGCATTAAACATATGTGTTGTGAATACAGCTCCTGGTAATGAAGCAATTGTTGTCTATGTTGACCATATCAAAAAAATAATACTTAATAGCTTGGAAAAAAAATAACCATACCTACTCCTTCTCAATTCATGGAACTTTAGAGCAGAAATCTAATGAGCAAAGACAAATGTTTGAGAAATGAGATGGCAGCAATGTATGGATATTAGAGATGTTTTTACTGAATTATAAAAAGAATTATGAATTACTCCATATGCAAGAAGCTGTGGAATTACCAAAGTATCAGGACAAATAAGAAATTCTCTGCCTCAATGAGTTTTATTGAGCATAGATCAAATCTAAATTTGAAAACTAAAGATTGTCTGATCTTTGTGGAGTGCTGTCACCAGTTCTTCAAGCAAAGCAAGTGAACACACGTTGGTCTAGCAAATATAGAGCCAGAAAAACTGTCACACGCTGAACCCAGGGGAGCAAACGCTGACTAGATTATGCATGAAATCCATTCTCCTGGATAACCCATCAACCTAGGCATTTATTTCCACATATCAGCACCATTACACACTGGTAAAAGAGACAATTCTCTAGTTTCAAAAGCAGGTTTATTAAAGATGTGATAGTATTGCTTCTATTTCTACTAAAATCCTGAAGACCCAGGGGAAAATTCACATGACATAACTCAATAGTTTCAAAGACAAGTTTATTAAAGTTGTGGTAGTAGCTCTCCTGTATCCACAAAAGCCCTGAAGACCAAAGGGAATATCCTTGTGAAAATCACATTTCACCACCAAATAGTTTGGCATAAGTCTTTTCTCAATCCGATAAAACAGAGAGTGACTGAAAATGGAAAAAGGCATGGAGCTTGGAACTAAAGAAAGGGAATTTATGAACTTTGCAATGTAAGAGAGGCTGTCCAAAGTATAAACATAATTGGCTTAAAATATTTGCTTTCTGATGGTTTTACAGACGAGAAGAGAGAGAGGGGAAAACTAACAGGTTGAAAAAAATTATTCTCTTACCTCATCTGGGCTTTCCTCAGGTTTTCATTTTAAATAAAGAACACAGAGGAGGCCAACAGAGAAGAAAGATTTGGCAGCAGATTTATTAAATCTCTTCAGAGAGAACCAAACTATGTCTGGTTTACATTAAATTGAAGTGAATATGAAGATGGGAAGAGTAAACACATTTTGATTTCTATCCTGAAATAATTTGATGTTTTAAAGTATAATTTCACCTACTCATCTTAAGTCAAAGAAGTGGATTATATAAATAAATAAACAAAAAAAATAAGAAAGAAATCAGGGGATTTGGATCTTCTTGTCAATATGTTTTCTTAACTCTTATTGCATGGATTATTATATGCCATTGTATATAACATACTACTAAATGCAATTACACAACCAAGATCAAACTGTTTCAAACGAAAAGTTCTTGAAGATTGGGAGAACAAAAACTTGAAGTTTGCAGGTAGGATATTACTAGTACAAATTCAAGAGCAGGTTTGCTATTTACCATGAATTTGTGCTTCTAAATGAAAGTACTGATGCATTACATTTTGGAATATAACTCCAGTTGAAGAGACACACAGAGAGAATGAGAATGAGAGAAAAATGCACCATTTTCTAGGGAGACAATTATGTTTCCATAAGCTTCTGAGATACACAGATACACAGAAGGACAGTACTGTTAAAGTGGGGTAGAGAATTTGGTAGACAATTCTCTAGCTGCTACAGCTTTTCTGTACATAGATTTTAATAAAGCACTTTTGATTAATACCTTCAATATTAACGAGAGTAAACTTATTAGGGAAGCACCATTTTTATTGAAACTAAGTTTTAAAGGCCAAATTTCTAACTTGTAGAGATCTTATTTCTCAGGAAATTTGACATTGTAATTTTGTATTCAAGTTCACTAAATTCTATTTGCTAAAAAACCTTTCTAAAAAAAATATGGTAATGCAGTGTTATTAAAATAATATCAAATTAAATTAGGGTTGATCTTAAGTAAATAATAGAGATTTATAAAGTGTATTGTCAAGCTTACAACTTCTTAAAGGTTTTCCTTGGCATAATAATCTCTAGGAGAAGGGTAAATGGGACCCTGCCACATTGCTGTCGTATGCAGCTACTGAGCTGTGATGTTTCATTGAAACTGAATATGTGTTGAAACAAACTTAATATGGTCTAGTAAAACCTTGGAAACCAGTTTTTTCAATATTCTTTGGAACCCATGCAGCCCTTGTCAATAACCAATTCTCAGATTATTTCAGACAAATTAATTAATTAACTAAAATATATTTCTGCAGATAAATAGCAAAGATAATTATTATCTGAGATAAAAAGTGAAAACAGTGAATTTGCTTTTTTTTAGAAAGGTGTTGACTACACTTGTATCCTGGGGAATTGAAAGCTCAGTTTACCTCCTTTCCACGCAAACTGGAAGCAACAGAAAAGAGTATTTCTAGGCTAGAATTAGTGAAGAGTTAGGAAACATCTCCAGCCTTCTGGCTCATCTTCAGTACGAAGGTGTTTCCAGATGACTAAAATTGTAGATAAAAGTGTGAGCAGATCATCCTCAAATTAATTTATGTATTCCCTTGAGTGCACTTATTAATCCAAGAATAGACCTGGCCTAACTTGGCAAGATGACTTTCATACCAAAGCTGGCATGTGTATTTGTAACTACCTGTCTGGATTTGTAACTATATCCGACTTTAGAATTTTAACATTTTCTAAATAAAATCTAATTATTTTTCTTCTTAAGTGACAAAGCAACACCTTGTGCAGTCACTGAAATCATACAAAGATATAAAAATCTTTATCTCTTTCCTTTAGGTGAATTATAAAGGGAAAGCAAACCCAAGGTAAAGCCCAAATTACTCATGGCATAGGACAAAACCAGTGTTATCATAACGTGTGGCCTGGTGTGTGATGCACAACAAATTACCTGCAGAGACAGGAGCACATGCCTGATTTATTACTGTGAGAGCACTGTGAGTAATATAATCCCACCTAATAAACAGTTAGGACTGTTAGAACTCGGGTGGCCAAGTCACAGGTATGCAATCATTGACTTGTTAATGAAAGGTCCTCAAAAGTTATTAATTTTTTGTTGATTTTTTTTCTCTTCTTAAAGGTCAAGATTGTATTAGATAGAAACATGAAGATTCTATTAATATATAATATATAATTATGTAATACATAATTGAATATGATTTCTAGGTGGCTTTTATTACAGCAGTCAATTCATATACTAATGTTAGAAACTCCTTTACCTGCTTCCTCATTTGCCATACTGATATTTTTAAGGAATATTTCGAAATTTTGAATGAAAATATGTACAGAAATACAAATTAATTATAGAATCATAAAAGCATTTAAGGTTGGAAGAGACCTTTAAGATCATCAGGTCCAGCTGTCAATGCAGCACCACTGCTGTAACCTGTAATTTACTGAACCACATCACACAGCTGCACCATTCCAGGCCAGCTGCAGGTTTAGGAAGCTGTAGATTTCAGGAAAACAAACCCCCAGTGCTCATGTTGATAATTTAAATAGGATGCTGAGAACATTTCCCACAATCTGGTCTTGTACTATTTACATATTTCAATTTTGTTAACACTGCCACAGTAGGTTAAAAGGGTCTCAGAGAACTAGAGTGGTGGATATTGCTTCATTTTTGTAATATTCCTGTGATCAGATTTTCTAAAATAATGCCTTGAAAATCACTACAGCTAAATTTAGAAAATTTTAGAAAGGCACATTTAATTCCAAACCTAGAATTTCTCTCCTGCATTTACCCTCTCTGCATGTGCATTGTTAGATACTTCCTAAGCTGTACAAGAAAATATTGATCAAGCTATTTCTTCATTAATTTACCTGTATCCTTATCAATTTGAAACTTTTTTGTTAGAACAATAAATAGAACCTATGAAATGCAGCATTGTTTTGGAGAATAATTATTTTATTCATCCTGGATTTTCTTAAACATTTTAAAATAGGAAGAAAAATCAAAAACTTGCTCAGCTGTACCTTTTTTCTCCTGTACATGCGAATGAATCTAGGTTCCTCCCTACTTTGACAATGAATATTACATTTGAAAATAACTTTTCAAAACTAATAATATGCATCATATACACTCATATACACTAAAACTTTCTGACTAGTGTGTCCTAATTACTTTGCCGTTCAGTTTGATATGTTCTATACACATTTTCTAAGACCAAGGACTTTTTATAATAATCTGAAAAGCACAGGCCATGAAACTTACTATCGCAGAGCCACTTTAAGGGTAGTGAACAATAATGCAGCAAAAAAACCCCATATATTTGTTCAATTCCTTTTCAGGGACATAACTTCAAAAGAAAAATTATGAAAGTTCACTCAAACTGATGTAATTCCCAGGTCCCTGGTCACAAAGGCTGCTTATTCTCAGAGCTGATCCTGCATATGCTAATAACATTATCTAGAGATCATGAAGAAAAGACAAGTTCTTTGCTTCATGCAGCTATACCCCTTTCAATCAACCTCATGCTGAGAACCATTTATTACCATAACATACGACACAGAAAATCTTAAGAGGCAGTAAGGGGCAAATTTTCAGATTATCACATGCCATTCTAACTGTGACTTTCTCATTAACTTTAAAAGAATAATGTGTCTTAGACCAACTGAAAGCTCTGAAATATACCACTACATATGCCCCAGAATAAACCTTTAGAAACATAATAATTTTCCATATTTCACTTAATCTCTATAAAATAACAGAAATCAGCAGCTAAGCAGACTATTCACAAGTAGTCTTCAGACTGTGGACAGCCTCACATTGTGCTTGAGGTGACCTTGTAGTATGCATGGGGACAAGCCTCAGCTCTTCAGCAATTCCAAGTCAGGAAGAGAGATAAAAGAAAAGAAACTTCTGGCCATAAGGCACCATTAATGATCCTGCACTGCAGTTAGCTGCACTAGTTTATTTCCTTTGACTTAAAGAATCTTGCAAAATGCAGTTAATGAGAAATGATTTTTTTAAAAAAATCCAGAAATCTAACTGATGTAAAATGGACATAAAGGAACAAAACTTATTAGACAGGCACCTTGAGATGATGTATGGCTTTATGCACTCAAAATGAGAATGCAGCAATGATATGACACCTTTTGTATCCTTTGTCCTCAAATGGAAAGTTTTTTACGCCTCTCTACCCAAATCTTGCTGTCTATTACATGCTCAAAGGCCGTAATTATTGAAAAAATAGGCTTTTGAGAAAAGCATATAATTAGTCTATGCAGCTGGTATAAAAATTACTGGCAGGAGTAGTAGTATCATTAAAAAATTGGAACTAAAGCACACCAACTATACTCCAGGGCAAGTTAAACACACAGAAACTCTAGTAAATATTTTAGCATCCAGGATAGTACACACTCATGGCACCCAATTTTTTTTTTAACACCACTGATCCACACTCAACAGAAAGTAATTTCTGCCAAAATGGAACTGCAGTGCATTCTTTTTTACATAACTTTCATAAGGTGATTTTCTTTGACTCTTACACAGAATTAGGCTGCAGTAGAAAAAAAAAAAAGCAAGTTTGCCCCAGAGTCATGCAATGATATTAGAATTCCAATTTTTATTTCAGCTATTTTCTTCTCTATGAGAAAAGTCTTTGAAATTATGAACTGGATGCAAACTAATTTGTAATAGCAGTGTGACTCTGTAGGGAATCTAATATAGTAGCTTTGTCAGATAAGACATATCCCTTTTTGTTGTGACTTTCTTAGAGTTATTCAAGAGCCTAACCTGGGATTCTCTTAGAGCTGAGATGCCTACAACCAAAATTACACTTATTGATATGTCTATTTAGATGCATAAAAATACTGTGCTTCTAGAGCCGTTAGCATCTTATGTTCAATTTTCAAACTGCTTGAAGTCTAATCCTAGCCATGTGTGCACCATTTTATTTAAGGTCAAGCAGTTTCTGTCTCTGCAAGAGAAAAAGTGGGATTGCTGTACCTGAAAGGTTTGAAGGTGTCAATCTGGCAATTATATTTTGGATTAGCTATCTGGTCTAACACCAGTTTGACACCAAAATCCTGCAGAGTGTCAGTTTATACGCTAGCCTAACCACCAAAATAAAATGCTTGAACTTGGTTTAAGTGATCCTCATGATCTTCAGGTATTCAGTTTTATACTTTACCTCCACAGTGATGAGAACCACCTAAGTGAAAAGATAATTCCTCACTGGAGTTTTTGTATAGTTCTTCAAAAAGCTGGAGATTCAATAGGTGAGAGGGAAAGAGTTTCAAGAATCTTGTGGGTTAGATACACAGTTTGATTGCTTTTGCTCATTATTGGGCTAAATATCCCTAAGAGAAGGAACAACAACCTAGGAGGGAGAGGACAAGGAATAACAGTGCAGCAATGAATCGTGGCTGGTCCCAATGGTCAGTCAGGAGACTGAAATGAGAAGTGCTGGATTTCAACCACACTGTACAGATGTGTTGTAGAAAGCCTACATCTTGCAGTAGATCCAAAATAACTCATTTTTTGAAGCTGGCTTGGGAAATCTGAACCAAAGATGTTGTTTAGTACGTTTTCCCCGTCCTGAATCAATTTTTTTTCAACTTCACTTCTGTTTATTTGTCTCTTCATTCTATTAGCTTTCTGATGCTTTCTTTTCCTTTCCTGCACACCTTTTTATATGTTTGTATCCATTTTTTCCCCCATCTGTGTCTTTTGCATGTGAACATTATTTTCCTTGTCACTGTATTTTTACTGCACATGAAAAATAAACACTTGAGAAATAATCACTGCACAGTGGTCAAACAGAAGGCAATCCTTCCTGTAAATACTACTTTTGTGTAATGGGCATGGTCAGATGAGTGGTAGAAATGTAGTGAGAACAATTCATCTATATATTTTTTTTCCTCTACAGAAACGCTGCTGTGGGGTTTCTTTATGCTTTAAACTCCATGTAGAATTTATCTTTTTTTCCCTCTCTTATTTTTTTAGGTCTTGATCTTTCATACTTCTACTTTATGATAAACAGGCTTCTGTCATGCAGACTCTCTCAAAGTCATCATTCATCCACATGTTAAGATGTCTGCAAGCTTTCTTTTCCTACATCAATGGCACACATTTTTCTTTTGACTCTAACACTTTTTGTTCTTCCTATTTTATAATGCATGCACAGTTGTGTTATAAAGACTCATCAAAGTCACCACTGTTCTACATTTATCTGCATTGAACTGGCTTTGTCATTTATTAGTCTTTTAAATGTTCTTTATATTTTCTATCTGGTTACATTCTCCTTCATTATTTACAGTTCCTCTATCATCTCTTTCTGATTCACATTACTCTGCTCTTCACTTTAATATTCTAGACCTAAAATGCTTGCCGCTAAATCTTCAAAGTCAAAAGTCTTAGCACTGGTTTTATTGTAAGTTAGCAATGTAACTTCTTATCAATTAACATTATTTGATTAAATACACTCATTCCTGCTTTGGGAAGCTAAAAGTAGTGTTTTGAAGCAGTGCATGAGAGTATATTAATTAAATCTCCATTGATTTTGACAAAACAATAGTATTGCTTTAATCCTGAGGTATGCTTTGGCACTTTAAATTGAGGATCTAACACACATTTAGTAAAATGACTGTCCACTCCAGATCCCAACTGCTAAATTCTGCTCTCTGGCCATCATGCCACATTGCTTCAGTGTGTGGCATGCCAAAGCAAAGGGGAAAGATATGCCCACAGCATACACAATCAGACTTGAAAGAGCAGACATTTTAACTTGGTATTGTTTAACAGTTATTAGAATTAATCACAAGCATGGATCAAGAGGCTAAATCTCCTAAATGCTTCATATTTTTTATACATCTCTTATGAGGGTAGCAAGCTCTGCTCAGTGTGCTCATCAATCCCTTTACCCTGGGAAGAGAAAAATAGTTCTGTCTCATTTATTAGATGCTCTGTCATTTATTTAGTCAGTGGTAGATGACTCTAGAGAAAGTAGTTCCACCTGGTAAGATGGACTATGGGAAAGATCTGTAACATTACATTTAATTAATATAAAACCTATGAGGCAAAGAAACAGGTTAGAAAATGTATTTACTTAGAAAGTACATTTGACAAGATTTCCATTCATATTTAATTTTTTTGCTCAGTTGTGAAGTTTACTGAAAACTGCCAAAGTCAGTCTTGTGCTATAGTCTCAAGGAGCACAAAACATTGACAGTAAAACAACTTCCTCATAAGCCCTGGAGATGCGATAGATATTTGAGACTCTGCCTCTACAGTAGGTGCTTCTCTTTTTGGGTATATGCCCATGCTTGCATAGTCTACACAGTCCAAGAGTTCATCAGCCAAAACAGTAAAAAAGACAATTATATTAGCAACACTATTTTTTCATCCAGGACATTTTTTGTGTGTTGGTGTTTTTCTATGTTGGAGTTTTTACAGTTTATTTTGTGTCTTTCTGTGGTCCTAAAGAACTTTTAAGAAGATGGAAGGCATCTCTCAGTTCCTTTTCTGTGTCTCATTGCAACTTCATTTCTTCTCTCAAAGATTCTTATTCATTTGTTTGCAGATTGTTATAACCAGGCGCCATAATTTACATCGGGACAGCAGCTGAGCACCATGTCTCCCCTTGCTGACTCCCCCACCAGTGGGCTTTGGGAGAGAACTGGAATGGTAGAAGTGAGGAGGGTGGGTTGAGGTATTTTAATAGGGAAAGCCAATTAAAACAAGTTTTACTTTGTAAATTCACCGCTTCCCACTGACAGGCAGGTGTTCAGCCATCCCCAGGATGGCGGGTTCCTTCAGGTGTTGACAGTGACTTTTGAAGACCAATTACATAACTCCTAAAACCCCCCTGCTTCCTTCTTCTTCACCTCACTTCAATAACTGATCATGGTATCATATGTTATGAACTATCCCTGTGGTCAAGGGGTCAGCTGTCCCTGCTGGCAGATTTTCCTTTAATAACTGTTTGCATTAGTATCATTTAGAAGTATTCAGGCTTCACTCAAAGTTATTGAAAACTTTATTTTCATTTTCACTTACACAATTTTCTATCCACCATCAATAGTTACTAATAAATTTATAAATTTTATTGACATTTAATTCTTACTATTTGCTGCAGCCAAATTTTCATAAATTTAGAAGTTGTGAGATAAACTGTCTATTTCAAAAGTACTGAAACTATTGTAGAAACAGTTTACAAAGACAGGAATCCATTCTTTTCCTCAGGCCTTAGGTGAGAATTCCTGCAGTTCAACAAAGGATTTAGTGCTCTTCCATGCTAGCAGGAAGTGGATGTTGTGACCAAGGGAGGCATTGCTGTCGATTTAGGATAGGGCCTATGTGCCTTCATGAGCTTTCCAACCCTCTTCGCAGTGGAGAAATTATGGACTGCAGATGTAGAGAGCAGCATTTGTCATGAAGAATATTTGCTGCTACTTTGATTCATCTTGACCTCATTTTCTTTCTTTGGAGCTTCATTATTTTCAAATCTCAGTTAGTTATGTTTATTGTGTGCACGCTGTAAAGTTTGTGCACATGATTAATCTCCCATTTGTACTGATTCTTCATGCTTGGGGGACAACAAATCCTAGTATTTCCTTGTACCCTCCCAAAAGATCACTCTTCTTCGTTTTTTGGATTGAGCACAGAAAATCTAATAATTCATTCAAAATGATTTTAGATAATTGAGCCTTAACTTCACAGCTTTTCACTTTCCATCTTATGGAGTTATACAAATGCATTGTAATGACAGAATAAAAGAATCATAGAATTTCCTGTGTTAGAAAGTACCCACAAGGATTATTAAGTCCAGTTCCTGGCCCTACACAGGGCCACTCTTCCTTTCCCCAGAGAATGGACGATAACCAGGGCAATTTTTTTAATATAATGAAAAACAAGCTTAGTTGTTAACAATGCTTCAGAGATAATAGTGTCTACCAACACATATGTAAATATCATCGAGGATATTTTGATTTCAGTAAATGTCTGCATTATGGCTCATCTTTCCTTCTCTCCATACCAAAGTTTGGCAATAAAGTTTGGCTGGTGACATTTGAAGTTGTACCTACTTTTTGGTGTTACAAAGATGGAGACTCTCAGCAGAGAGTTATTAAAGAAGTTTTTCTGTCACCATTTCAGTAAGACAACATATTGCATGTTACTTTTAAGTTGAATGGAATGAAAGATTAAAGCACTTGCCTTAAATCAAGCATATTTAACTAGACTGAAAATGAACACCATAAGAGAAAATTTTTAACCACTGAGCGCTGTAAGTTGATTAAAGTACATTTTCCTTTCTTTTAAATTTATTGAAAGAAGTTGATGATTATTAGTATATATTTTACATAATGAAAAGTGGAAGAAACCTAATTATTAACTCGTACTAAGAAAAAAATTAGACATCAATAACTAGCTGATTTTACATGACACACATGTGCATTTGTGCATGTAGAGTGAAGGGGCAAATAAAAATTTTTTAAAATCCCAACTTTCTATGTATCAAGTATTTTCATGTAAATCAGTACCTGTAAAAACTGTTTATTGCACCAGGTGATTGTGAAAAGGAGAAATGAAGAATATGTTTGTTCTTCACAAGAGTCTTCCTAACTTCCCTCATAGAAATGTATGAACTATGTGGATCAGATGGCTCTGCATCTGCTTTGCAAAACAGTTGCTGAACTTGTGAGAGTTCTTATGAAAGCAAATGTGTAGGTGCATAGTGTGTGGCAGTAATAGAATATAAAGTTTCAGAAATTTGTACTTGTCCTAAGTGAAAATGTAAAATACTCCCTTTTATGGCCAAATAACCTACTTCTTAGGAATTGTTAAGTATTTTTTCCTTTATAATTGCATTTTTTTCTGATTACATAAAAAGTCCATAAATTCTTTTTATCACACTTAAAACATGGCAAATGAAGCAATTTTTCAAAAGAGAAATCAAAAGTCTGAATTGTTTTGCTTCAACTGGAAGAACATGTATATTCTTTGAGAAGGAAAAAAAAAACACCTAGGTTTTAGCATTTCTGGTATTCTGATTCCATTGTTTTCCTCCAAGTTTCAGTATATGTTCTCTTGGATCAGACTTTCCATTCTGTTTTTTTCTGTCAGGCTTGTAATGGCAAAGACATTCTATTCTAGATTTTCTTCGGATATCCTTTGTTTCTAACTGACAAATAAAGTTGGCTTTATTTTTATTATGGTGTATCCATAAGGACTGCATATTGACAGCACTTATAGTTTCCAAACTTCACAGAGAGTTTTTCAGAAAAATAATCCAAAAACAAAAGAAAAATTAAAGAAACTCAGAAGTGTCTAAGATGGCCACAAAAAGACTATAATATTTGCAGGAATGTATTGGCATTCTATTATTGCCACAGTTAAAACATACAAACTATAATACCTATTATTACAGAACAAAGCAAAACAATTATCCTGAGAATCTTAATTTAAAAATCAGAGATTAATAAAAAGATACAGATTTTATTTGTCATCCTAGATGGAGAAATTCTTGCATCTGTGAAATCTTCGTACAGTTAGATTTTGAAAACTGGAAAGAGGTTTTTAAAAAACAAAAAAAAAACACCTTAATGCATTTAATATATGTCACATAAGTGTCCATTTTAGGCAGTCTGGAAATACACATTTGCGGTCCATGGAAATGAGCTGCCATATGGTACACACAAATCAGAAAAGAAGTATCACAAAAGTGTAAAATTGTTTCAATAGGGATGCAATTGTCTGAGTTAATGTAAAATATGTCTTGCAATAGATTATGAAAAGCAAAGACGTTTCTGTCACCTGGCATTGTGAATTTGTGAATAATTCCTAGAGATAACACAGAACTTTGTCTCTTTCCCTCTGTTGCAATTTATTTTCTTGAGATTTCTGCATTAAGAGAAATGAAAGACCGTTCTTTTTTCTTACTTAATTTTTATTCTTATACACAGATATGTTATTGTGAGCGTGATCATCACTACAATGTAGAAATATGGGTCCCAGATACAGGTCATATGAAACAATAATATTGGTCAAAAATTATTTTAAACATAAATTTTGTTACATCAACTTTTGGAAGAAGTTTCTAGATTCTGCCAGTTTCCTTAATGATGAGCTAGGGCGTCACTTCATCACATCTAATTTTCTTTATCTCATTTGAAGAAATGCATTATGGATCTTGGTCAGAGAGTGTCTTTTTTATTATTACTTACTCATCATAACATCATTTTAAGAAGGTAGTAGTTTCTTTGAGTGTGCTGGTATAAATTATTATTTCTTATGTCAGTTTCCGTTAATTAATGACAAAATGCATATTTTGGCATTTTCACCATGATTAACTCTTTATATTTCTCTCTTCAGGTTTAATGTAAGACGTGGCAATCTGATGTCTTGTTTTAATTGCAATGCAATTGCAATTATATTTACATGACAACTACTTCATATTTTACAGATCTTCCCTAATGAAAACAGTGCATATTAGCATTGAGCTAAGATGGTAGGAAAAAAGCAAAATTGTTTGAACATGAGAAGGCAAGGAGAATAATACCCTAAAGGTAGAGTTCTTAAATGTCAAGTGCCCTTTCTCAGCCTCAACCATTCATTCTGAAAATGGCCTATCAAAAAGGCTTAGAGGGAGCAGTTTAATTACTGTTCCTTTGACAAATGTAATATATTTTCAGAAGCAGGCCCATACATTTATTTAGGGCCAAATGCTGTACTACAAAACTGTCCTCAGAGGTATTTCATTCTGCCGTCCTATTTTTTTCCACCTGGCTTGCACAGCTTTTTCTTTTTTCTAATGACTATGTCATTCTTAGAGACATTTTAAAATGAGTCTTGAATCATGTTTTCCTTTAACAGAACATAAGCTACATGAGCAGGGTGGGAGAAAGAGAAAAATAGTATAAATAATCACAAAGTTTTTATAATGCTTTCATAAGAAAAGAATGACCAACAGCCCTATACTGGTCCCTATATATCTTGTCCTGAACTTAGCTGAGAAAATCACTGAAGTCCTCTCCTGGATCCTTACAAATACGAAGGAAGTCCAATATGCTTCCACGCATATAGTTTTTCCTCTCCACTTTCAGGAAATACACAAAACATTGACTGCTTCTTTAGTTATCTAAGCTTAAAAAGAAACCTAAAGCAGGCTGGAAGGCAGTTTTTTTAAGCAGTCAAGTGAGGTCAAAGTCCAGAAGGCGATGACCACTTCTAGAGAGTATCCAACTGGCAAAAGCCAGTTTCAGGAATACATCTCTACAGATCTGCAGCAGGAATAGACTGAAAAATCTTTCTGCTCTTGGCACATGCTTAACATAGTACTGAATGTTCAATTATACAAGCACAAGAAATGTGCGAGGCACTTGTTGCTGCCTGTTTGGCAAAACCAGTGTAAAATGATTATTTGAGAAGTTTATACAGAGGCCAAAAAAAAAAAAAAAATAGATAATTTTCTCCTCCCCTCCCCACTCCATGAACCTAGTAACTATCAAGCAATTCTGAATAAATCTGATGCATTATTCCCATCTGACATGCAGATGCTTCTATGACCTAATCCTTACAGCTATTTCTGCAGAATTATTTTTTTATACTAATAGGTTCTATTTATCATATGGCACTGCAAACATATTTGTTTTATTGGCCTCTGTATGAGGGTGAAATTTGTCTCCTAAGCTGAAAAATTCATCAGCTTGTTTCTGAGCACTATAGTGCTGTCTCAGTATTCTGTGCATGTGGAAAAATTAAAGTCTAAATAGACATTTCATTTTATCTTATCCTGTGTAGCCAAAGAGAGTCATGTTTCTAGTAATTAGAATTGCATTCAGGGATACTTGCATCTGAATAAGTTTTAGACTGTAATTGCAAAACCCATCAAAAAGAAAAAAGTAAAAAAATCCCTGCATACCATCTCTTTCCTGTATTCAAATTTGCTGAATTTAATTAAAATGTTTTTTGCTAAATTGAACTCAATATAATTATTTAATATGTTTTTAAAATTGAAATGAATATTTGAAAAAGAAACAGATATAGTTATGTGCTGAGTTTGAAAATGAGTTATGGTATTATTTCCAAATAATAAAAGGTATGGCTGAAAGACAGATTTTCAGTTTGGTGCAAATGGAGGACAGTTAATATCTATTTAATACTTTCCTTCATCCATGGAGACCATAATATAATTTTCTTTCTTTCTAAACTGTCTAGACAAAGAAGAAAAAATTTTTTCTTCTTGTTCTGTTCTTTTCCAGATGTGTGTGATGATTAATCACTGTATGTGTCTAGACCCCATGGTAATCCCTGTCCCTGTTTCTGTCTCTACATTCATCTTTGACATCATGAGTTTAGTTTTAATACAGTCCGATTGATTTGTTTGCAGCTACAGCACTGTTTTCATTCTTTTCCCCTCTGAAATGTCTTTACAGCACAAATACAAACTTGCCCATGTTCTCAAGCTGTGTAAAATTGATTTGTGATAACAGATTGCAAAACTTAAGTGTATGGTAATGCACGTCCTAGGTTGCAATGTCTGCATTAAAAATGCTACAGTGGACTTAAGAAGGACATGATTTTTTAGGACTTTGCAAAGATTTCCATCTCCTTTATTAATTTTTTCATCCCACCTGTCATGAAAGAAATGGGATCAAAATAGCTTTTAGTGGTGTAAATAAAAATGTCTGTATTGATTCCCATGTCTCTGTCATATCTTTCTTTGTATGTCTATACCACCCCTCATCCACCAGGAAAGTGAGGAAAATTAGAACCATAGGTGGATGCTCCAAGAGTTCATACTTGGAAAAATAATAGTTCTGTGAGATCACAATAGTCATATGAAAGCTTCACAGTTTTCATTTTGAACTGGCATTGAGTGATCTTTTAATTTATTTGGGACATTTTTAAAGTATATGTAGGGCAGAGAAAATCCATTTTGGATGGATTTTTTGTTGTTTTTGATCACAAAAAATTATTCCTATCTTTGATACCCTAGTGGATTGCAAACTGGAACATTCTTATTCCTGGTCAATTTAGTGCCCAAAAAACCATACAAGAGTAGCTATGTTAAGGAGCTGACTACTCTTAAATAAAAAGAATCTTAGAAAAACTGGAAAATTTTATACCAATTCATTCTTATAAGCATTTGATAAAACTGAAAAATCACACAATATTTTGATCAACTTTTCCTGTATGTCTTAGGACTATTATGTGAAACAGACTTCAGGACTGTAAATCCTAAAATTTGTCTCATACCTAAACTTTTAATGAAGAACAATTACACAAAAGGCAGCGTCTAAGAATCCTGATTCAGGGACCAACTCCTCTGTCCATTCTCTTTTAATAATGTACAGACTAGAAAACCTTTCCTAATAAGTATTTCCGCTTTCCTCATTATTAAGGCTCTTTTTTATTATTCACGAGTTCAGTACTGTCTCCTTTTGAAGAAAGAACAAGTTTTTCCATGGCTTTCAGATGAGATAACGTGAGTAAAAAAAACCAAAATAATCATGATCAGGCCTGAGGTTAATTTTAGTACGGAGAAACAGTACATGTCTTAATTTCAGCTTCTACATTTTTGAATGCAACGAGTACTACACTTTTGATTTAATGCAATTTGTCTATAATCTGATCAGTACTTACTGTCCCATTTTTAAACATTCTTGTGTTGTTTTCTGTGAGTGACATCTTTTTTGGTTGTTTGTTAATGCAAATACTACTACAATTTAGAAATGTTTCATCTATCGTAAATTATTTTTCAGTACCAGATAGAATTGTAAAAAAAAATTCAGATACAGTTTTTTCATAAATAATTTATATATGCTCAATAATATTAGAAAAAGTATCCACAAAATTATTCTGCAGAAATGATGAGGAGAGTAGTCTCAACCTGGGTTCAGTATATAGAAGACATTGAATAATATCTGCACTTACTGCAGGTATAGAATCTGTAAGTAGAACTGAATATCTGAGCAACAGACCTGGAATAGCTTGATTGACAGTGCTATTCACAGTCATCAATTTCTGTTGGAAACTACTTTTAATGTAATATTTTCTTAAAAACTTGGATGGATGCTGTTATTAACCATCTTCTTAGTAGTCTATATATATATATTACATTTGTGTATATATATATATAAGTATATATATTACATTTATATATATATATATAAATAATTACATCTTTGCATGAAAGCAACATTTTTTCTATTTAACTTATTTCCTGAGTGCCAATTTTAACTCAAATGGATGAAAATAAATCTTGAGTCCTCTAGAATAAAAATAAAGGTAGGACAGATTAGATTCTGATGGGCTTTGTTGGCCAGATTTGAAACAAATGCTATATTGCTGAATCTCACATTTATTCCACTGTAGTAAAAAATGTAAAGAGGTTTATTCATTAGCTAATTTTACAATTATTTTTGAACAACTAACCTAAGCATTATTTTCATGTTTAAAAATACTGAGATGTTCTACAAACACCTATAGTCCAAAGTAGGTTTTCTTAAAAAAAATAAAAAGACAGCAAGCTGCCTGAACTACTGAATGTGGTAATTGTGCTTAAAAATATGAGACTGGAAATGCACTTTGGGATTTAGGAATGTTGAAGGCTTAATTTCAGCATTAAAAGTTCTAACGAAATTCTAGAAATAAACTTATTTTCCCAAGAGTAAAAGAAATTCTGAAGCAACTTGAGTTTTATAAATTATGAAACCCATTCCTACATCTAGTCTCTAACAATCTCTGAACATAGAGACAGAAGTCAAAAAGTTCATTTCCATACTTCAGAAGAGAAAAGTATGAACCAATTAGGAAAATTTTCTTGGCCCAGTTAAAAAGTTGAATTTGTAGCTGTATTATTCTCCTCTCTCGTGGAAGGCCAAGCCTCTCATTAAACACTCAAATTTTAAGTGTCAAAAGCACCGTGTGAAAAGACCCCAGATAGCGTTTGGGGTGGAGAGACAGATACAGAGAGACAGAAATAGGATGGGTTTTCCTGTGCTTGAAATTGTCCATTTTTAAATGTTTTATCAAAAGGAATAGCCATGTTAAATTTCTTTGCTCCCTAATTATAGTCATCATTATGAGCAAGATTAATCACATAAATCCTACTAAAGAGATATTAAGGAGCAATTTTTAAGATTAAAGACTATAAGAAGATTTGTCCTTCATGACATCTATAAACCAGCAAATGGAGGTACAAAGACTGTCTGGGAAGAGAGTACGACTATCAAAATATCTATTTTACAACCAAAAATACTGTAAAAACATCCAGACCCTCTTAGGTAGGCTTTGTATTTTTATCATTGTAAATGGGATTTGGAACTTGCATCCAAGTGTTCTGTCCCATCTTACCTCTTAATAGCGGTTGTCATTTCATTCCAATGAAGAGCAAAATTTTGCTTCAAATGTATTCTACAAATTAAATGTATTAAAACATGCTAAACATTAAGAATTGTTTGCAAGCTACCAATTAATCTTAACCGAATTTGTGTCAAAGTTTGGCAGTCATTGAAAATGAGAATTTAAAGGCAAATTAGGAGAACAAACCGTGCTCTATAGAAGGTATTGGTTCAGCTGCCTCTTTGTGTGAGAGCACACGGTAATTTCCTTCAGAGCTCTCATATATCTCAAATATTACTACCATGTAATACAATTAATAATTACTAGGTGATCAGTAAGGATGATCCCCAGCATTGGACACTTCTCCGAACCCAGGGAACATGATATACTTTATATTTCTATCTATGGCAATTCTTTATTGTAGATACGGATATGCAAACACAGACCTAATGGAATTATTCCATTATCTGAAAAAGATACATCAAATCACTATGTAGGAAAATATATTTCTTTCCAATACTGACAATTCTCAAGTGGTATTATTCAACTCCCAGAATTAAAATCAGCAAGCATTCTCATTGTCATTCTATTTGCTTAAACTGCAATTTTTATTAAACACACTTACTAGAAATAGTTCTTAATTTATTCATTACAGACAATGCAGTATAAAAATTGATTTTTTTATCAAGGGTCTTCAAAGCATAGGGCCCTTCCACATAATACTGGAGATAAAAATCAGCATTTGAAATAAACAGAGTGACTACGTGAAAATGTACCCACTTATAATTTCTGAAGCATTTGTCTTTATAATAAGGTTTCTAACTACTCTTCATTTTGTCATATTTTTATCAATATAAAAAGGTACTCAATGGATTAGAACATACTTATGTGTAAAGAGCTCTGAAGTTATATCTTTGCTGCTTATGTAAAGTTAACACACGAAGGAAAAAGTATAGTTAGAGATAGGTCATTAGCTAAAAGAAAAATCTGTCCAATTTAATGGTATCTTAATAAAAATGAGTGCATTTTTTATCTCCTTTTCTCCCAAAACATGGCTGGTATTGCTTAATGTGTTTCATTTCTCATACTTTAGAGCTTTTTTGCCTATTATTCTAAAATGATCCATTTGATTTAAATACCAGAATGAAGATGTTTTTGTTGGTTTTATTTTATTAGAAAAAAAAATTAAAACCAGCCTTCTTTGGATGCCCAAAATCATTGGAACTATTTCAAAATATAGTTTTACTGGACCAATTTGTTACTGAGGCTACTTCCTTAAAACAACTTTATTTTGACAGCCTTTTGTATTTTAGTGGAACATATCTGCATTGAACTGTCTCTAACTTTACCTCAAATATACATTTTTTTCACTGTATCAGTTAGAGAAATTGAGCCACTCCACAAACAGTTTTGAATCATTCAGTATTGAGACATCTGGTTTTTGCCCAACTCCTTCTCCTGGTCTTCACCTATCTGTTTGAATACAAGCCATGAACATGCATAACTACAGTAAATATGTGTTTCCTTATGTTCTAAAAAAATTCTACTCAACTGTATGCTGGCTTTTTCATTCTTTGGGCTAGTGACCAGTAGTATCTCTTGCTTGAGAGGAAAGAGAAAAAAATAAATATTCATCTCATTTTTTCCTTTTCAAGATACTTCTCAGAAGCAATATGAAAATGGTTGCCAACTACTTAATTATGAGGCTTACCCACAAAATAAACCTAATTATTAAACAAATCAAATCATATTTACACAAAGCTGTCACAAATGTTTTCTAAATAAATGTTTCCTTTTGACAGCTATGCATCTCTTTTTAACAATACTGAAAATTTTATTGCAAAATATGATACATAGTCCTATTGGCTTCCAAAGTTTCAGGGGTTTTTTGTTTTGTTTTGTTTTTTGGGTTTTTTAAAATTAATTTAAAGTATGAATTTAAAGTTAATAAGTGTCTTAGACTCACGCTCTTATAACATCTCTGTGATACTGACTTTACTCCTGTGAAATCTTTCTTAAAACATTGTCATATGCAATTTGTGAGTGGTCATAGAGTGCTGAGGTACAACATTTTCTTCCCTTATATCAGTTAGGAACCACTCCCTGTGTCTGTGTAATATAAAATATTGACAACAATACCTGATCTCTTCACTGAAGATTTATAAATTAAAACCCTAAAATGCTGAACTGACAAATAAATGTTTATTTCAATATTGTTTAGATGATGTATATTCAATTTACATTTAGAAGAAATAATTATGTTTAGAAAACAAAATTAAGAAGAATTATCAATTTTTTGCTGTTTTTTTTTTCCATGAGTTAAACAACAAAGTAAAGCATACACTAGTTTAATTTGGTAGAGATCTCTTGTAGTCCATTTAACCTCTTTGTTATTAAGAGATGAGAATTTATTGATGATCTTCAGGTTCTGGTTCTAAGAAAAAAGTTGTGGGAACTGTATAAGGAGAATATGCAAAAGTCATTCTGAAAGACAATATCCTCTGAATATCGTGTTGCAGTAACTTTTCAGTTTGCTCAATAAAAGCTAGAATGAAATCAGCAATTCAATCTCTAAAAATACTCCCCTGAAGAAACTATTGTACAGTGGGAACTCCAGAGTATGAAAGGCTCAAAAGGAATGCAGAAAATGGGAATATTCTAATGGGTTCCTAGACTTCCTAAAACTCACACTAATTACTTTTGATCTTTTATATCAAAAGAGCAACAGGTGGTTGTTTTCTAAAATCAAAGGTTCCAGTGACTTTGAACATTCACAGAAATTTTCAAGGAGTGGAAATTTATTAACCAGTCAACATTTTCCTTTTGGTTTCACTTCAAACATTTCCTCAAAGTATGGAAACCAGGAAACCAGACACTTCTAAGCATTTAAAGGCAGAGGTATTCTATTTAGTCTATCACTTAGAGGATGGTTTCACTTTGCTGTACAAATATAAGTAAAAACTTGAGGTGATATTATACTTACAGACCAGTTATGGTTATGTGCCAAGGTAAAGGCCAGATAGAATCTCTACTATGTGATACATTTTTACACATGGAGGTATCTCAAAGCCAGGCCTGATATTCCAAAAAAGAATAGCATTAACCCATGGGTTTTTTTAATATCTTTTTTTTTAAATTTTATTTTGTGGTGATAGTAGTGTCACATAAATTCATAATGCAGTGTTAATTAAAAAAAATGGTTGTAGTTCAGGTGCTATTCTTCTCATTAGAGCATGAATATCCATGGAAATACCACAGGTCATCAATTTTTTCTGTTCTTCTTCCTTCAGGCAAAACTTTGCATTACCATTCAGATGATTGTTTGGAAAGTTGTAATATGGATTTCTTCTCAGTCTGATTGACTGAACCCCAGCTCATATGGTACTATTTCCTAGAGCCAGGATTTAATCAGGGTGACTTGATAAATGTCTACTTCAGAATTTTTTTCCCATGAGAAATGTTTTGCACTGATAACTAGACCATTTCATATGTATTTGCATAACCAAATGAATTGTATTGATTAGCAACACTTAGTATCTATTCAAGTACCTATTTCAGTGGATGTTTAAATTCTCTAATTTAAAATCTTTTATATCTGAATACTCAAGTCAATATTCAAGCTTATTGGCAATGCATATTATTTTTGGCTGCAGCTTAGAATACTTAGCTATTTAAAGAAGTGCTACCTCTCGGGATTGAGATCAGTATCATCACCTTTTAATAAATATTCAACTGTGGATAGAGAGAGCATTTTCTGAAACCTACTAGACTCCTGTAGTGCTGAATGTTTCACATAAATATGGCTGAATGAACTAAAGCTTTGTCATGCTGAATATTATGAAGGAATTAAATTTCCGAACTATAACATTTTCTTGTTCTTTTCTACCTTTTTTGGTTCATTTATTCCATCAATTAGCAAAAAAATTTGAATATGTCAGTTTCAGTAATTTCAATGCATAAGACAAATGTAAATTAAGTTAAATATGGCACTGAAACTCTAAACCCAGGACTTCACGATCTGTGTCTGTTTGATTGGTGACTCTAAGCCATGCACAGACAGGTTCAAAAACTGAAACCAATCTGGTATGAATCAAATGTAATCTTTGCTGCTGGCATGAGACGAAACACTTTTGGGGGCCATTTACAATGGCACAAATGAAACAGAACTTAGAAAGCTTCAAAAAATTTTGTTCACCAATCAAATTGCTGATAATAAATCAAATTCTAAATAAAATAAATAAAGCAAATTCTATAACTGCATGAAAGCTGGTTAGAAAACTTTAATGTAACTGTATGTTACATTAATTACATTGTTACTTACATTGTGCTTATTCATTTCTACAAAACACCACTTATCAAAACTTTATTAATGAGTTTACTTTTCTGTTAGTAAAATCTGAGTACTTTGATGCTGTAAGATGCACCTCCATCCTTCAGAACAGATCCTATCCTAGGTGCCTTTGACCTTTACATGTGTATAGAGAACAAGTGAAAAAAACATGCTGATCATGTAAAATCTGTGCCTGTAGTGTGCAACTGATAAATAACATTGAGAAAAAGATGAAGCTGTGTCTTATATCCTTTCTTTCACCTACCTACCTGAAAACTCCATGGAAAGCATCTCCAATTCTTAAACTAAAGTCTCTGAATATGTGGCATCTTTGTTTTTGCTTTCGTGGAGCACAGTTAATTCTCTTCTTCCAAAACATAACAGGTAACAGTAGCACCTTGTTGCAAAATGACCATTTCAGAAGGTGTCGAGTCATACTCCCTTGCCTCGTTGGGCACATAGGACACAAACTTCAAACCTTTACCTCCCAGAGGGCTGTAATACAGAAGCTACTATGGGGTCTTCCGGATGCAGAAATAGAAGACACTCAAACAGCTTTGTAGAAATTTTATCACCACAAAGCAAACAAAGAATTCTGGCTTCATTGAAGAGGAAGGAAGAAAATGAAGAAATGCCAATTACTGGTCAGGATGCTTGGGTTGGACAGAAGAAATTTAACTTCTGAAATCACTTTTGTTTTTTTGCACAAAACCGTGAATGCACCACAAATGTCTAGTGGTGGAAGACACTGGAAAGGAGCCCAGTTCCTTCAGTGACCTTTGGTGCAGCTTATCCAGTATGAAACTACTGTTACTCAGCTGGGGGCACTTAAAGACAAGGACACATCACTCCCAACTCAGAGCAGTGTTGGTCTGAGCTGGCCCTCTCCTCCTTCCGTGCCTGTCTGAGTGGATTCAACTCTATTCTGCACGAGCATCAACAGAGGTCTGGGATGTCTTCCGGGTGTAAAGAGTCCTGTTGTCTGCAAAGACATTTAAACTGCAATTTAAAGTAGCAGGATACTGTACACCATATGGAGCTTTACAAAAGCTCCTTCACTGCTCATTCAATGTATGGATGTTTTTGCACACTAAAATATACTGAGGAGAAATAATCCACCTTCATATGTGATCCTGGAGCGGGGAGACACAAAATCATGTTGTCTTTATATTGCAGGTATTTCCGTCAATTTGAATATAAATGTGTGGCACCTAGCCTATAATAGCTTGCTTTACTAGAGAAGAGACACATTTCAAGCCTATACTCTCTACTGAGGAGGCTTTCCATTAAATTGTGAAAAAAGCAAACAAAAAATGAAAACAAGCGGATTTTGCTGCGGCATAGGAAATTACTTCTTCCTGCTATTAGGCTACAACCCCAAAGCAGGTGTTTAGTATCTTTGTTGCCTGATTCAGATGATTATGTCACCACTTTTGGATTTCATTATCATTTGGGTAATCTCTTGCATGTCTAGCTTGTTTCCATTTCTTCCATCTTAATAAATTATTAAAAATCCCCTCTGTGTCTTCATTAAATGGCTTCTATACAAACCGGCCTCTGTAGGTTAATGAGGGCTTTAAATATGCTTCAAATGGACCTAGAGTTCATAGGTTGTTGATTTATTATTTTCTTGTGACAGAACACTGCACTAAAAGCTATTTCCCCTCATTTACGTGATGTACTATGTTCATGATCATTATGAAAAGTACAGCAAGATGTACTCTCTGAAATTAGAGATATTTCTTCATTTTCAACTATGCATGAATGTGCACATGTATTAAGAACACTCTAGGACTCCTTTTGAAGGTCTTAGAATCATGAGGTATAGTGGTGAAACAGCTTGCAATCTCATAAGCTGTTATTTCCTTTGGAGATATGGCTTATAACCATGGAAACTCTTGGGACAAAACTGAATATGGAAGTGAAATTTAAATTGTACCAGGATGGCAATTTGAGCCTAGTTGTCTGCATATCTTCAGTATAGTACACAAAAAGATTATTAAGTAATCCAACAGTGAATAAAGTAGAAGACTACCAAACTTCTATCTGTATCAATTGTTTATGGCAGAAGCAATCAGTTACATATTCAAATATTTTAATATTTATATTGGACTCATTCTGAAAATAGGGTGTGTGTACAATTTCTCTCCAGTAGTTTGACACAATTCAGAAACTGAGATTGAAAGAAAAGTTTTCTGAAATCCTTGGTGGTTTGATCACTTATCTACATTTATCAACCCCACTCTTTACATTTTAGAGGACATTTGGATTTCCAATTATTAATCTTCCTTAATTTGAATCAAGCTTATATAATGTGTGGTTATATAAGTATAGCTTCTAAAGCCACTCCTCTCCTTTTCTAAATTCTTCTAGAAACTTTCCTATGAAAAAAATCTGTGTTTGTCTGTAGCAATTTCAACACATTATGGACAGTCCTTGCTAAGACTCTTCATGTCCTATATGAGTTAGATTTTGGGTTTATTTATTGTATAACCTTTAGCTCTAGGTCTGGAGATGGTCTATATCTGTTTGTATAGTCTTATAACCTTTCAGTAATCAAAGGGACTAGAAGTATGAAAAATAAGTCAAAATTAGGTCATTGAGATGTCATTGAAGTAAAATGGAATTATTTGAGCTTTCTGATACATATTTTCATTTTTTTCATTTTTTTCATACTTAAGTATATCGAAAATACTTTGATATTATAACTGCTGCTATTTGTTCACACAACTGATTATTTTTATTTAGGGGAAAGTTTGCAATGTTTTAGCAGCTACCAGTGTCCTAGTCTTGGTAATTACTGTGCTTAAAGCCACAGGATGAACTCCTTCTTCATGCATATAATGATTACCTTATATAAAATTTTTGCCGAAATCCATTCAAACAAGTATATTTTGGTTTAATGCTAAAGCAGAGGGTATACACAGATAAATTTATTTTATATCCAATTCTTATGTTTAAAGTGTATAAAAGTTTAAATCACTTAAGGACTTTGGCTGAATGCAGTCTTAATGTCTGAATTTCAAACAAGCTTCTCTGAGTATGCTTTTTCTCCAATTCTTGGCGGAAAAAGAACAGAACTTTAGCAGAGCAGCATAATCCTGTATAGGAATATATAGATGTATTCAGATAAAATTTAGAATATAGGCTTGAGATTTGCAAACTCTGAGCTGTACTGGGGCAAAAGGTTCTGTATGCAAAGATTTTCCTTTTCTTCGTCTTTTTTTCCTCTTTCTTTCTGAATTAACCTCCCTTCCTGGAACAGCTACCCAATCCCTTTGTACCACAGGACCCTTTTTATTCTGGAACTGTCTTCTTTCCACTACATTTCTTTTCACAGATCTCCCTTACCTCAGTTTAAGTGGCATGGGCTTGAGTATTCATGCCTTAATAAGGGACATTTTTTTTGCCAGAATTCATTAGTGTTAACTGCTAATATTGTTCCATAAAAGGAAAGCAATGTTTTACTTGACAAATATGTAAATAAATAAATAAATAAATAAGTATTTAAAAGTGGAAATATATCAAGGAAAATAAGAAGTTGATGTGTAGCTCCTGTAAAATATCTCAACACATTGATGCTACATAAACTAAATTATAGATTAAAAAAAATTAAAAACATTCTTTATATTTAGATATTACATATTATTTATATAATATGTGAATATGCAACATATTGTGCAGCATATAATAATTTTTTAATATTTATTAAATAGTGTGCTATCTGGAATTGAAGTTAACTTAAAAGGAGATAATACATGAAATTATTGTAATGTCAGGTGCTTTTTCTCATTTAGGCTTACAAAAAGAAAAAGAAATTGCATATTCTCCATTACATATAGACAGTTTGCAGAGCAAGATGTCGTTTTTTTTCTTGAATGGTATTAATTTGAAGTTTCTTGAAAAAAAAATTGCAGGTGAAATGTATCAACCTTCTTAACCCCAGTCTCATTAGTAGATGAAAATATAAAGACCCTGGAAAACACTCTTCTAATACAGAAGAAGCTGACATTTTGGACTGTAGCCGAAGATATACAAAACAGAACCTGAATGAAAGAGTAATCTTCAAGCAAATTAAAGATTTCTATGGTTGGTACAGATTCTTTAGGCAGAACTCTTCATAACACAAAATATGAAAATCGTTTAGATTCCAAAAACTGTGTTTGGTCAAAATTTCCATCACTGAGTTCTAATTTCCCTCCTTTGCTTAGTCAAAATTGTTTGGAAAATCCTAGTAAGACTCATTAGCTCCTACCTTTCAGACATAACTTGTTAACACTTTTTCCAGTGTCAAAAGGAGCTGTCTAATGCTGTGTAATTAGCCTCAAGCAGAATTTTATCCGATTGTTGCTAATCTCCTAATTTGTATTTTACTGAGAAGGAGGAGATAAAGGTTTTGATTAATTGGGTTCATGCTTAGATAGGACACTGTTTTCTGCTCTTTGCTGTTTACAGATAATAGTATAGCTCCCTTAACTACAGATTAATTGTAATCCACTGACAAAATTCCCTTTTCCCCCACAGCTCAACTTCCTGGCTACCTCTAGGACCATATGCTTCTGGCAATATTTCCTGCACGTTGCCATTTTGGAGAAACATTCCTGTTATCTAAAGAACTGATTGTTCACCATGAGTTTAAAATTTCCGTATTTCTTCTCTATGTTGGAGGTCTTGAATTCTTAATTAAATGAAGAATATGTTTATAGGGAAAAGGAGTTTATCTTAAAAATAAAGCCAAGAATTTATTGTTGGCATGATTAAAACCTTAATAGTGTAGTTAAGGAATTGTCACTAGTCTAAATTTAATTATTACAATTAAAAAAAAAATTCATTTAGGCTACTTAGGTACATAAAAGGTTAAAATACTGTCAATAATACGATTTAAATTGTACCACATCTGAATTCCTTAGCCAAGAGAAATATGGTGTTCTTGTTAATGATTTTTCCCTTTTTTTTTTTTTCCTATTTCAACTTTAGTTCATTTATATAAGTTTGCTAGCATGCAAACTACTCTTTCTTCACTGGTCCACCAGTCTGGATTACTTTGAAATTACTGTATATGGTACCCTTTCATGTATGTTAGACATTATTTCTTTGCTCTATTTCTCACTCCTAGAACCAGTTATGTCCAGATTTATTATTCTCTTGGATGGGTTTTTTTATTTCACTTACTGCTGGTGGCTCCAGAGGTCTCCAGTGTCAAGCCTATGCCCCATCTTCTATCACCTCATGCCTTTACTCAAACTCACTATACCCTCAATCTTCTCAAGACTCCTAGCATAATGCATATCTACCCTAAATCACTGTGAGTGGTAAAGTTATCATCTTACCTTTTCTTAGTGCTATCTGTATACAATTGTGGCTGTTAAATACACAACTAAGCAAAAGTAAATTAAAAATTGACACCTGGTCAGTTGGAGGAATTGCTGTTGCAACTAAGCCAAATAAAATTAAGTGGGGAGGTCAAAAGAAGCTCAGATAGAGCAAGACTGATGAAAAAGAGAAGTCCTTTCCTTCTCAGAATGTCCTTGTTCATTATCCTCCACCCTGGTTTTCTGCACAAATGAATTAAGTTTGCAATGTCTACAAAAGACCTTGATTCTGCACCTAGTGAAATCCTCCAGGAGATTTTCATTTGTCCTTTCTCCCTCTTGGCAGAGAAATAAATAAAATAGCTCCCAAAAAGATCATGACAGTCAGTGCTGCAGAGCTACTGTACCCTTTCATCCCAAAGAAATACAATAAGCATGCATGATAACCTGTATTTAATCTGGCAATAGTGTTCAGGTTCTGCTCAGACTAGCAATTGAGACCACACTAAACCCTTGCAAAATTATAAACACTCTTCTCTAGTTTCCTTCCAATTATAACAATATGTACCATAATATTAAATATTATAGGGTCAGTGGCAAAAAATTTTCTGAAGCAAGCCTAGATTTGTTTACTTGTTTATAATACATGATATCACAGCAACTGACGACACCAGACATTTGGAAATATTCAATATCAAAATTTGTCTATGACTTTACCTTTTCATTCTCATGCCTTTGTGCATCTTTTGAAATGCAAATCAACACCTGAAGATTGATGTGACATTATCATACTTCAATACTTTTGTTCCCTAATATATATATATAAAGATCAAAACATTGAAAGAATGTCTGAATTACGGGAATGATTTTATCAGTTTTTGGAAAAATGTAAAATTGGCCACCAAACCTAGCTAATAATAGGTTTTTTGAAAAAAAAGTAAGCATAGAAAAATAACATATTTGACAATGAACAGCATACTTATTTTATTGAACTTATAGTTGGAAAATTAAAAGCAAAAATCTTGATAAATGTCATATATTAAAACATGTAAAAAGTAGTTTCCCTTCTCTTTTGTGTAAATGCAACCTTTATGAATAGGGATACTTGAATTTTACTAAGCTCAGAATCATGTGATTTTAAACCAGAATTACTGGCAGGAAGTTGTGTTTTACAATGCATATTTTAAACCCTAAATTTATGGCAAATTCTAGTCCAAAGAATTATTACTGGTATCTATAAAAACTCTGACTATATTTTATTTACTCTGTCTTCTTGTTTACACTAAATATCAGGTTAATTGCACAAAGACATTTCTGTACATGCAGAAGATAAAATGAGATTTTCAATAACTCTTCAGCATTTGAATGTAAAGGAATGTAATCCATGGGACTCTGCATTAGTATTTGAATTGTTATTAACAAATTCAATTTTAGATTTAGATCTGAGCAAAGGCATTTTATACATCAGGACAGTCACATCCTTCTGTTTAAATTTTTCAACTTGCACAATGACTTTATAATTTCTCAGCTTTTTCAATACTTGAGAGATTAAATCAGTCAAGAATTAAGGAGAAACATTTGATAAATTTTATACATATATTGTTACAATTAACTACTGTAGGTAATTTTAGTCTTACAGCATATTTTTCAGTCAAAGAATTTGAAATATTTTGGGGAGACTTGCTACATTATACTTGGAACTTTAAGAGAGGTTTCTTTGACAGACAGTTTACCACTAATCAGTAAGATGTGTTTTAGGCTTTTCCAACTAATTTACAGCACAAAAAAGAGCTTATCTTATAATAGTAGATATTTCTAGTCCAAACATATTTTGATTTTAAAGCTACACAAACAAAAATAAAAGAAGTTTTAGAAAAACTACTTTAAAGAAGGATTTATCCTGTTTGTTTGTGGTTCATGACTAAATCACTTGAAATGCTTCTAATGCTATTTTTCATTTCCCTTAAGGAAACAAGACCATAATATACCTCAGTGGTGCAAGGTGGAAATGAAATATTAGTGATAGGAAATTGAGCAGAGCATTACAAACTGCTCTTGTGGCTGATAAAAAAACCTTTTTTTTTTCAAAATTATTACAGTGATCTAGAAGATACAGATTGTATTTTATATGCACAGATTTTTCTTTTTAATTCATGTTCTGTAAAGAAGGGAAGGTAGTGATAGTGCCTGATATAATTGACAGATATCTATAGAATATAGGGGGGTAGGAACAGTCTGCTCAACTCTTATACTATGTCTGTTTCTTGATTTTTTTTTTTTAACAGAGAAAATACTAGTAAACCTCAAACTTATCTAGCTTTTCATTTTCAGCCTTCATCCCTAATTTGGTGAAAACCATGGAATACAGACATGGGCATTTTGTGAGCAGCAGCAAGCAATGGCACAGGGTGAGTGGGATGAGACTGAGCAAAAGAGGATGTAAACTCATGGCCAGTCACCTGCTGATTACTTCCCTAAGTTCATCCCTGCAACCTACTAATTCTTCCTGAAAAATACACACTTAAAAGTTCTTATCTAGCTGAAGTGCATATTTAGTGCAGTTATGACACAAAAATGCATCACAATTCAACATTTGCAATCTACTTTCAACTCTGGGAATATTTAAGAGCAGTATCTGAAAAGTGCTTAGTCTCCGATTGGACCCTCCAACCTTTAATATGGATTTCTTGCCTGAACACTTTTTGTTTCATTAATAAGTATATTTTTTTCTGTATACTTTTTATTCTGTTTACATTACTTTTCACTGCAGTTTAATATTGGAACCATCACATTTTATAGCCCCATAAAGTTATAAAGGCTATAGCAATTTCTAGCATAATATTTTCTATGGAAATTATGAAGATTTCCATTAAGTAAGCCTTCAAAAAAGAGCTTATAGTGCTACTCTCCGCAGACAGTAATAATAGCAATAATATTTATTTAGCACCTATCATCTAAGATTGGCAAATATTTTGCATGAAGTCCCAGCTCTGTGTTTGCTTTAGAGCATGCCACTGCATTTTGTCTCAGCAGGAAAAGGAAGGAAAATCAGAGTATTGTTTTATAGATTCTCTGCCTGTTGTGAGAATGTAAATTATAACCCCTTTGCTGAAATTTGATCATCAGCAATATCAGGCTTATTAGTAAAAAAATAGTAAAAAATAGTTAGGGATGGTACTAAATACAGATACACAGTGACATGTCACCCTTTAACTACAGTTGTTTTGGGACCCACATGCAATTTTCTTCCCAATTATTTGAGTCTTCATTTTGTTTTAAGGGAAATTCATATTTTCCTACTTTTCTCAGGGGAAAATTAAATTGAAAAATTAAGGTGATCATGCGGGTATATATCAACAGTAAGAGTGGGTTTGATGTGAAACACACTGTTCCAAATTAATAGTTTTTCCTTTTTATTATTAGATCAGTATTTTTAGGGTATAAATTATTTAACTTTGGTGCATATTTCAAAGGCATATATCCGCACAATTTGGTATCAATACATATGTTTTCCTGCATACAGCAGGGAACTTGAAATAACTTGATTGAGAAAAGAAATCACAAACAAAAATAGTCTATCTCCTCTTAGAATGGCTTCCCTGATTTTCTTCACAGACATTTTTTTTTATTTTCTTCACAGACATTTTTTTTTATTTTCTTCCAATCGAGTAAAAAATTTTTCACTTGCAGAGAAAACCCAATATGACCATTTTTTTTTTCATGTTGTTTTGGAACAGTTGGGTCAAAAGAGGTTATATTTTAGCATCTTTAATCTAGTAAGCCTCAATGTTCACTTTTCTAAAGACATAGATTTGGAAAGAAACCTCATGCAGTATTTGTAATTTCACTTGAAAGCTCAAGTGAATTTGAAAATTCACAAGATAACTCAAGTTTGTCCTGCAAGAAAAAAGCTGTAGATCGCTTAAACATACTAATAATTTGGTTGCTGACTTGAAATTGCAAAAATTTAATCCTTTTCTAGTGTGCAAATAAAAATGCAGTGCTAAAGTATCCAGAACCACTTCAAGCTGTTGTAGTAGAAACAATAACCATGGAAATGTCACTCTTCTAGAATTTAACTTTAAAAGCTAGAAATCATAGTTTTCCTCTGTGAAAGAAAGAACTGTGTTTTAAGATTTTTATTTTATATACTTAAGTAAATGGCAAAAAATAATGAAACACCAACCAGTATGTATTAATTTTCCCCTCTCACTTAGTCTTTTATTACAGAATTGTACAGAAATGCTTTGCAAAGCATTTTTATTGCAGAGTTATATTGTCTGAAATATTCAGAGGATATTCAGTTTATTTCACTTAACATCAGGACGATTTTAGTTTTTTAACAAATAAGGTAAAGATATGGCATGCACTCAATAATTAGTGTCATCTCTTTACCATAGCTGTCAAGAACATTTTCCTGTTTACCTGACATATTACTGCTTCACGTTTTTTTCTTTGGTTACTTGTCTGTTTTCCCACCACGGTGTCAAAGCCCAGTGAGCATGGCAGTGCCATGATGTGTAATGGCTTGGCACCAAACTGGCACCACAGAATTCAAGGCTGTCTGGACTTCCCTGAAGACAGTTTTAGCTTGCAGCACTAATTATCCAATGACCTATTGTCTACTCTGATTTAGATTTTTCTTTATTTGGTATAATATACATCTAGTGGTATGCATACCAGTACAGTAATAAGAAGTTACCGGCTAGAATGAAATACCTATGGACCTATATGAAATGCATGTAGAAAAATGTATGCATGGCAGATAAAAGAAGGTTCTGCTATCATGTGCAGTATGATAGTAGAGGTTAGAGGTCTATAAACAGCTCAGCCATGGTCATAAAATCACTTCAACCTTCAGAGCTTTGCAAAATCAGTGTTCAGGTTAATTAAGAGATCAAAGAACAAGCATTCAACATATGTAACATACACTTTATACTAAGTAGATACATAATATGGATTTACAGGAAAAGGGGGAAAAGAGCAAAGCATAATAGTATAAAGCACAATAGAAAAAAGTATCAAAATCATGTAAAGAAATCCTAAGATTGGGACAAAAATACAGTAAACACTACTGATTTATTAGAAAACTTACTCAGTGAAGGACTTGGGATGCTGAAGGCTTGCTCTAAATGTCTCTCCTCATAGTGATGGTGTTGAGTCTAGGACCCAGTAGGGTAGTAGAAGGTTGAACATTCCACCAAGAAAGAGGAATGTAACAGAATTCTTCCATGAAACTGGTATGACTTTAACTGAAGTAACAATAAACCATTGGTTTTACATATAAGGTGTGCTTCTCTTGTCTGTAATAAGGTTCTGATTGTAAAAAACAAATTAGAATGTCCAATTTTATGTGCATTTAATACCATGGAGTGTAGTTTTTTACCCTTCATTTTTCCCTGCTGTTTTTTTTCCTGTTCTCCTCTGGGGTTTTTTTTTTGCCTTCAACACTCTACCGCTTTATCACATCCATCTACTTTTCAAATTTAAGCTTGGACCACAAAACTCCTAATGTGCGCTCCCTGAAGTATTTATTATCAGCTCACTAACTTTTCTTCCATAAAATCCTTCCCTACAAGCCATAGAAGGTGCAAAAAGATTGTGTGAGTCAGGAAGAAGTGGGATTCTCTGATCTTCCACTTTTGTTTTATAATTGCAAATAAATAGGTTTAAAAAATGCTTTTCATGACTTTCTGCCATCTGGATTGCCCACCAGTTGTATTAATCATAAGAAAGGATGCTGTTTGTCGATTGTTGCTTCCAAAATCAGCCATGAATGTTCAATAAAGATGTGGCATCCTTCTACGTGCCTTTGTGCCTGTGGACAGATTTCCCCAGGCCTTTCTTACCTGCAACCTGTCTTCTCCATTACAATGACATGCAAACTACTACACTTTTGACATCTCTATAATTGCTAGGGTGTTTTTCAGGAAAAGCATTTCAAATACATATAAAAATAAAATGGGAAATTGATTTACCTTTGCAAATCTACCTATTACATTATAAGCTTTTCAATAAAGGGGTAAATCTGCATTATTGTGCACCAGTATGAAGACATAATCCTGATAAAAGCCTCTATTCTCTGCAGTCATAATAATTCAAGGTTATAAGAATGCAACAGTTTTTCCTCTTTTACAGGGAGGTGCTTCCTTTTTTTTTAGTAGTAAGAATAATTAAAAAAAAAATTAAAGAATGCCCCCCTGACCCCTCCCCCACTCCAAAAAAAAAAGGGGGGGTTAATTCTTCTCTTAGATCAGGGGACAGAAAATAAATAAGAGCAAAGTTAAATTTATGGGTATCATTATGAACTGGATTTTTGATGGCTAAGTACTGGTTGATTTGCTTGTCCATTTTCAATGTCTTTGCTCTCTATTATCTTTGTTTTTGTCTTATGAATAGCTGTCTATTGCTCATAAAAATTTAGATTTAACAAAGTTTAATGAACCTATAATTTAAACAGGGGTACATTTTTCTGCAAGGCTGCAGGCTACTGGCTAGGCAAGCCTATATACTAGCAGCCACATTTTTTGTGGAATGTCTATGCACTTCATTACGCAGCTATTACCTTTGATTTACGTTTGTTCAGGCATGAAGTAGCTCCCGTTACATTTCCTTATATCTCTGCGAGGTATTAGATTTCTGAAAATCCAGGCTCTGTGCAGTAGTTGTATTGATTTAAGAAATGGCATGTGTTAAATCAAACCCAGAGGCTACAGCTACTTGCTGTGTCTTCATAGAGAACTGGAGGAGAGCAGTTAAGTAGTAAATACTCTGAGTAGCTCATTGCCCATATGCTGGGACTCTCTTGGAGAATGCTATGCATACCTTTTAGGAAAAGATGGACAGAGAGAGAGAGAGAGGATGTGTGCATGAACCACTGTGCAAGCTACAGAGATTCTGTGTCCCTAGGTATGGTCATCCTGTGAAAACCCTCATGGAGAGAAGAGGGAGAAAAGAACCATTGTTTTCTGGGGCAATCACAGACACAACTTCACCTCTGACCCTCAGCTGACTTGTGCCATCTGCAGTGCCCTGGCTGCCTTGTGTTGGTCTCATCACCAATGGATAAAGTCAAACAAAACTTCCATTTCCAAGTCATGCTCAGCTGCAGAAGAGACATCTTTCAACACCCGTTGCACGTGTGCCTACAAGTACCAGTGTAGCTTTTGACATTGCTCCAAAAAAACCTTCTGTCACAACATACTTGAACTTTAAACAATCTAAGACATTCGTCACAACATTTAGACCTGTCATGCAGCCCTTACAATTAGCTCTTTCTTTTTGAATAAATGAAACTGTATCTTAACTAATCTGCTTCAGGTGAATGTGTTAGTCTCATGAGAAATAGAGGAGGAAGAGCTGAAAAGCATATTATGGAAAAAATAAATCATATCATGCCAGAGTGTCATTGTCCTGCTCCTCAGCCATTTTTCACTATCTTCTAGTGTCATTGTAACCTTCTGTGCAAGGTTAAATATCACTGTGTGGTTTTATCAAAATAGTAACCTTTCTCACATGTGAAAATGACTATACCATGGACTACACCATATTTCCTGGAGAGATTTGTTACAAAGACATGTTAGCACACTAAAAACTGATTTCTACATTTGAATTAAGATGTGTCAATCATATGAAATTGGATAAATATCACAATACATTCAGGCCAGAAATTATTTCTGTCAATATCTCAGGTTTCATTTGGTTTTGCATACGATCCATGTATACAAATTTATGTTTTAAATGACATCAAATTCAGTTTAGCAAGCCAAAAATAATAAAATCGATTATTTTACTTTGATTGACCCCAAAATAATACATATAAAAAACAGAATACTTGCAGAGCTGATTAGTATGGAGAATAAAGAGGATAAGGATCTCCACAAAATGAGAATTGAAGGAGCTATCCAAAACACACAAGTGGATCAAATTGTTCAAAAGAGCTTACAGTATTTCCTAGCAAACAAAAAAATAACACCAGAAAGACCCAGTGCAAGTCTCAGACACTATGAAAGGTGCTCCTAAGCAAAGCCTTGTAAGGGATGTCATACTAGAGAACATAATGTAGCTAACAATACCCTATTTGACATCAGTATGTTACATATTTGCCTCCACATGAAGTTTTATTCCATTGTCTCTCTATCTAACAGGGATTTTTTGGTCGCCCTTATTTGCCTGCTGTCCCTTAATAAACTTCTGAGTGTAGCTGAGTGTAGAAACATGAAGACCTAAAAACCACTTTATTTTCCAAATTTAATTTCCCTGGCCTTAATCTGTTTCCTTATATATTTTATTTTAATGAAATCCATCCTTTTGTAATGATGTATTTTAATATTTCTTTCACTCTGGCAACATTTAGACCACCAGATTAGAATTTGATAGCAATGTATATTTCCGTTATAGAATCTTCAAGCACAGTCAAACACAGTCAAAAGGAGCTATTTTTTTTCACTAAATTTTACGTTAATAAGAAGCCTTTCTGGAAAGAAAGAGGTAAATGAAGTATTTATTTCTCTATATCAAATGCTATATGTCTGTGTGGGACAGAGCTGTTCTTTGGAAATTCCACATTCTCAGATGAGAAGAGGGTGTTTTGTGCTTCTTCTCTTATTCTCCCCACCACAGTGAAATAGTGAATACAGCATTTCTCCTTTACTGCTCCTCTAGCCAGTGTGGCCTTTCTCCACCCATATTTCTGGCTATTGAGTGCTCTATTCATCCGTTCTCTTATTTTTTGTCCTTAATATATCTATTTATACATCAATCCAGCTATTGATTTTAGCTAATACTTGCACAGATTGTTAAAACATGGAGAGTTGATATATTTAATTCTTTATAAAATGTTCCAGACAATCCAGTGTGTACCACTTTACCTCCCGATTATACTGGAATTCAGTTGTTTTCAGCAACTGAGAGAATAACCAAATAGATGTTTTACTAGGAAATTTTAAACAGCAAACTTAATACAATTTTAATATATATTTTTCTGAATGTCTATTTTCATAGAATAATTTGTCTAAATAAAAGAAAATAGAAACTCTACTAAATCTAGGAATTCTTTCCTGACGTCTAGTTTTCTAGTTTTTTGTTTTATGATTTTACTCAATTAAATTTATTGATACTATTTTGTTCCTTCCTAAATCTTATTTTTACCTTTGGATTGTGAAACCTTTGTACAGAACACAGTGTTCTCACAGACCTTTTCTGTTGTCATTTGGCCAAGGTACACAGAGTGGAATTTGGCTTTTTCTCTTCCTAAAATATTCCTCCTCATCTTTTGTTCATTTTTGCTGTTCCACTTTGAAATTAATTTCATTTGTTCATTTACTTTCCTAGTAAACCAATGCCCAGGACTGAGTGCAGTATCCCAGGCTTAGTTGCAGGAGTATTAAGCTGTGAGTGATGATTATTTCCTCAGACTTTGACACCTCTTTGCATGAAGCCCTAGAGCTCATTGGCCTCCCTTAATGCCATATCACTGTGTAGACATACCTAATTTTCTGCCCATTACCACCTCCATGGTTTTTTAAGCATTGCTGCTTTCCAGGTTTCTCTCTCCCACTCCATAGCTACGTTTTGGCTTATTTTTCTTCATATGTTATTAGATAGCCTTTTTCCAAATTGAATCTCATTTTGCTCATATGTCCATGTTTCTAATATTGCTTGGTCCCTTCTTATTAATTTGTGCCAGCAATGTTTCAGCAGCTCCCAATTTAGTATGATACGTGAATTTCATTAACTTTTTGTTTACTCACACTTTCAAATCATTAATGAGGTTGTCAAAAAAACCTCTGGAACTAACACTAGCCCCATCAGTGCTACTAGACCGCTCCCCCACAACTTGATACATGGTTGCATATCATTAGCCTTTGTTAGCATCCTTCATCACTTTTCAGTCCATATGACAGTGTCCCTCTCCAACGAAATTTTAGTTAATTTTGAAGGAGATTCTGAAAGATAATACAAATTGATTTATTTTTTCTTTTGTATTTTGATTTTTTCTTTTTTTTTTTTTTGTATCACAAACAGGATTCATGCAAAAATAGTTTTTTGTCTTTTTCTCCTTCTTTTTTTTGTACTAAAATTAAAATTTTATCATCAACAACACACCTATGCTTCCCCCCCTGAAAAATCCTAAGAATTCCATTATCTTTTAGCTATTCAATGGCCATTTTGCACATCACATTTATTTCCTTGATTCATTCAGGTTGAAATTTAGGCTTATGATCTGATAGGTTCAGGATTATTCACAATTTCATAGCTTGCTTATTTTTTCTTAGTATTTCAGGAATGCTCTAGATCTCTCTGAATTTGACAGCAAAATAATTACAAATCAGACATTCTTTTCCTTTATTGTCATTCTTTACAATACTTATCTTCTACAATCAAATTGTCTGTTACAGTATTTCCAAGGCTTCTCTTACTGCTCCCTTTGTCAGTAACTTCATGTATGAGTTGTTTTCAAACTGCCTTGTCTCTTTCTTAATTGGTAAAAAAATCCATCTATAATTTGCATCACGAAGTTCCCCCATCCATGCACTCTGGACGCTTAATAGGAATGATGGTGGGAGGTGTGTTCTCCCAATCATATTTGATTGCTTTCTCTGTGACTGGTGTTTTTCACCAGATTTCTAAGCACTTCCAGTTCCCCAGGAGTATAGATTAATAGATTATAAAGCTACAAGGGACCATTATGACCATCTACTCTGACCTTCTGCACAGTACATAACAGCAGCGGTTCTGAAGGTTCTTCATAACCACCTACTTCAAACCACCTACTGTGAAAGCAAAGAGACCCATAAAATGTTTAGAGTTAAAATGTCCTCATTTGTCTCTATTCAGATTCTCCTTGTATACTCATCACAGTAGTCTCTCCTGCAAGATTCAAGGGAATTTCTGCAGGAGCACATCTAATATGATATGTGTCTCTGAGGATCAGCTTGGTGGGGGACATGGCTTATCAGAACACTGCACCTATGCCCTTAGGTGTTAAAAAAAGCTACACAAAAACCTACAAAAAACACAGACTTCACAGGAACATTTATAAAGATAAGGAAAACACTTCACCCTGGGGATAAAGGCTAAAGAGTTCTTTCTCTTTTGCCTGGCATAACAATCATATAGTAGGTCATGTTTTGTTTAAATGTTGAGTACACATTGAGCTGCATCAGGTATGTACAGAATTCCCTAGTTCTTTTAGGATAAGCAATTATCAAGTAATGACAGTTAGATATGGGAATGATGAAAGATACAATTAAATTAGTGATGCACTGCAGGATCTCATATCAGATCCTAAATTATATTTCCATTGGCAGTTTGGGTACTGGCTGTGGTGGCATACCATAAACCCAGCACATTATGTCCTGATAACAGCACCATAAAAGAGATTCACTACTACTCTTACCCTCACTATTCACCAGAGTACATTTGTGGCAACCTTCCAAGAAGACTGCAAACTTTTCTGTTTCTTTCCCAGTTTATGATATTCATTCAAAGATTCTGAAAAATCATTGTTTTATAAATACATAAAATATGCAGATATGTGGTGTGTACAGCTAGCTCCTGCCTGAGCATCTAAAGACCTAGAAGATAGCCAATTAAAAGTAATGTTGTTTTTTTTTTTAAACTTGCTACATATGTTGCACTACATTCTTATACACTACCTGGGAAAGCAAGAGAAAAATAGGGAATACTCACTTCTTGGTATCTTTTTTCATAACTGCTTACAATCTGAAGGAACTTCTAATGGAAGTTTCTGTATGACAGTCAGGGGTGGAACACAGTTTGCTGTGGTTGCAGTGGTTTTTATTGCTATTTCAGGAATAAAACAAATAACCTCACTATCCCCAAAGCATAGGCTTTTGAAGTTTTGAAGGAATATCTAGGGATCTCACTTCTTCCCAAAAGATCTTGACTGCACTTCTCACTGCATTTTTTGACTCTGTTAGGAACCCATCACTTGTGTTAATGCACCTAAGATTATGTCTTCTAAAAATGCTGCCTGAATTTAAAAATTAAAAAGTTATTAATACCTACATATGATGAGAATTAGTTAGAGATCTATAACATATTTATAAAATAAAATAAAAAGTTGGCTTCTTAACTATCTATACATACTGCTTGCTGTATTATGTGTTTTGCAGAGAACATACATTCAATAGGACAACTATTCATCAGGCTGTCCATATCTCATTTTATTATAAGATAGTTAATTGCAGATCAAAAAATTAGAGTGCTTGCATTAGGGTGATCTT
>JANRGV010000084.1:36613719-36629424 GCA_024734035.1 Alethe castanea
TTATAAATATAAACATATATAAATACTGCTTTTTGGAAAAGTCTAAAATACCTCCTCTGTTGAGCTTATCTGCAGTATAAAACAATCCAAATGTATTTCTGTCATCACATACCTATTACAAAAAGGACAAGCTCCTCATGGAATCTTAGCCTATGTCTTTTAGACAATTCACCTTTTAAATTTGTCATGGAAATAGAAATGAAAATAATTTCTGCAAATTAATAAGAATCAAGAGATCTCCCCAACAATGATAGCAAACCCTTGAAGCTGTCTTTGGGAGCAAAATATTTGCCTTCAAACTGAAGAAGTAACGGTCAGAGAAAGTTCAAATCCCTTCTGACTATATTTGATTATGTTAAAAAAAACAGTGACAGACTTGGCAAAATAATTGTTAAAACCTTAGAAAGGAAGACGGCTTCTTCAATTCAAGTACTTGATGAAAAGGCTGAATACAAAAATTATAAATCTGTGTGAACTACTGTTTAGAAAAATAGAAGCATGGTCGGAGCCGAGAAAATATCAGTTTACAAAAATAAGAGTTCATGTCTTAAGATTAAAGCATATGCAGATCAAATAGAAATTGGCATCATTATTATGTATAATATAACAAGAATTTTTAAATAAGCTGAAAGCTACTAGTGGAGAACTACACTGCTCATATTTTTTTAATAGAAGTAACCGTATTAACAAGTGTTTGGGTATGTCCATAGTATCCTTAGAATCAAATGAATACACAGGTACTATTAAGTATTTTAAGAAACGCAAGATGCTTGAGTTTGATTCAGCTTGAGGTGCCAGGTTTGATGAACACTCTATGGGAAGATATGTTTTGGAAATATATGCCCTAAATCCAGTAACTTTACAAGCCTTCTGTGTACCAGAAAAAAACTGCTGACAAACTAAATCCAATGCTCTTACAAGATCTTCTGAAGCCTGACTTAAACAAGTCATATCTTCAAACAGACTCTGTGCCACACTCTGACAGCCATACATGTGTTGCAGAATCTCAAGATAAGTATTCTTACCATACGTACTATCATAAGTTTGTTTATCTGCTTTAAACTTATCTCAAATTTACAATTATAAGTAATTTCACTGAAAAATGAATTTCAATTATTTATTCGATGTTCTATTTCCCTGTCATTCCCATGTGTACTGTACTCTGAGCACAGTCTTTAAGGAGAGTTGTATATTACTAATCATTTAGAAGTGTCCATAAAGCAAAATCTGATTTAAGCATGGTTAGATTACCATAATTGTCAAAGCTATCAGAGAATTATCAGATAGAAACTTAACTTTGAGTCAAGAAGATGAAATTTCGAGTGTCAAAATAAGATGAAATTTGATGAGTCATTATGTAGCAAAGATAAGTTTTGAAAAAAATTCTAGAAAATAAAGTAATAACACAATTGACTTAATTGGAATACAAAATGGTAATTAAGGTGATTGTACCAGTATAAATCAATATCATCAGTGTCTTGATAGCAGTGGTAATTTTCTTGAGTTATTTCAGACTTCTGGGTCATACATATGTTTACATCTGTAATGGGAGTGCGCAGTATTTATTTCTGCATGAACGTAATTATCAAACTTAAATGCACCACTTTCCTGAATACTTTTAAATTTATTTTTTTGGATTAAAAAATAAACTATTTCTCCATTTTTTTTCTACCAGTTTTATATACAAGTCAGTGATAAAAATTAGTTTAGTTTAACTATTTTATAGAAAATAAGCAGCCTGTTTCAAGAGTAGCAATAATTAAAAAAAGGAATAGACAAAGAGAGGCAAATACAAATATATCTGCTGGGCTGGTGCAGACAACAAATTCTCTGTAAGTCCCCAGCCAAGTTAGACACAGCTAGCAATGAATGTGAAAGTGAAAACAATCTTGACCTGGTAGATAAAGGGAGGCAACTGTCTCTTTCAAGTGAAAGGTTCTTCATCAGGCCAATGTCAGCTGGAGCAGGAGGAGAATCCATCAACTCTGAACCTCAAGGTGGAGATTGAGAAAAGCCATTTTTGTTTGTTCAATTATACTCACCACTGGACTCCTTCAGAATTTCTTTTGTACTGCTGGAAATGTTGAAGACTATATTAACCTTCACAGTATAAGGCTTTGTCAAAAAACTAGGATGGTCAAAGGACACACTTGATTATCTGTTTTTAGAAATAAAGGTTTAGAGAAATCATTCAGGGAGACCTGTGGTTGCATTTGGTGGCTGACAGAGTCTGAATAACAACGACAGCTTACAGAGAGAGGTGTGCTGGGGTCTGCATTTCCTGGAAATTATTAGGTGTTTTGTCATATCTAGCAGTTTTCTATTCAGAAGTCCCTTAGATTCAGGTTGCCTTCTCAGGCCCATAAATGAACTACTGAAGTTATCATACACCCTCTGTAGATATTTATCTAGCACAGAACTAGGTTGGGGAAAAACTTACCTGTGAGCTTGGAACAACACAAAACATACTAATAGTTTAAGTACAGGAAAACAGACTCTTAATCTAACCAGTTGCCCTGCTCACCTTTCTGCACTCTGAAATTTCATCCTAGGCTGGAAACTGGTGCAAGTAGTAGTTAGAAAGTCTATAATTCAGTCAGTTAAATATATAAAAATCTGAATTATACATAGGATGACTACAAATGAGAAGAAGATAGAGAGGCAGAATGAGTGTGAAAAAGATGTCATAAAATAACATTTTACACTGAAAATTTTGTACATGATGCAATTTATCCAAAAGGAGTATATATTGTATTTTCTAATCTCTCAAGCAAAAATAATTCTAACATCTTTTAATGTGACCGAGTTTTGTTTTATCTCTCATGGTAGTAAGCCAAATATTATGAAACCTTATGAAGACATGTAGACACTTTTTCCTTTATTTTAAAAAGAGTTAAGTAATCCATTATTGCATATCACAACTGGAAATGGATCCTACAAAAAGGGTCACCTAAAGTAGGTGACACAGAAATGCATCCAGATTGGTTTTGAATGTCTCCAGAGAGAGGAAACTCCAAGACCTCCCTGGGCAGCCTGTTCCAGTGCTCTGCCATCCTCAACACGAGGAAGTTCTTCCTCGTGTTGAGGTGAAAATTCTTGTGGTTTAGTTTATTACTCTTTGTCCTGTTGCTGGGCACTACACAAAAGAATTTGGCATCATCCTCTTGGCATCCCCTGTGAGATATTTATATTCCTTAATGAGATCTCCTTTCAGTCTTCTGTTCTCTAGGCTAAAGAGGCCCAGCTCCCAGACGTCTACTCATAACAGTTGCTCCAGACTCCTGAAACCCTTTGCTGAATCTTTGGCACTAATCCCTTGTATTCTTTGCCTTGAGGAGCTCAGAATTGGAAACAAAGTAAAGACACTAAAGTTCAAGAACCGGCAAGAGCCAAAAAACAACTGTGTTTACAAAATTAGTTGAAAGCTTTTCTTACATCTAGTAGGAAAAACATAATAAATTCTTCACTTTCATTACTCATATATTTCCCTTATTAAAAAATTCTGGTATATGGCTATTTTAAAATAGCATTTTTTAAATAACTCCTTTATTAGTTATGTTTCACTTTTGAGATTTGTGAGCTTGAAGCAACTGTCATGAATCTTCTTATATTTGGCAGGTAAAATTTGCTTAATGAATTTTGCTTTATCTATATGTGAGAGAAAGTTGTCATCATGTTCTCATTAGGTACATTTATACATTATAGAGAAAATTCAGAGGATATAAAATTAATGTAAATATTTTTTTCAGGGGCAGCTTGCTTAGCAATACTCATAAATAAAGAATCTACAACTTAATCCTGGATAATCAGCATTTGTAGTTTATTTTGAACCGGTGCTCTCAAATATTGCTTGTGTGATATCAAAGGGAAAAACATATTTTCTTGTTATTTCCTTTTCTCTGTTTTTATCTAACTCCACAGTTTTAACCATTTCAACAATACAATTTGCAATATCAGATGCAAAGAAATTGTACACATAGTGTACACAATTTTTGTGCGCAAATTGTCCACTATATGTAACTGCCTATATAAGAAAAAAGGCTGTGTGGATATGCAGTGAGGGAACTATACTGATTTTTGAATAGGACCTGTACTACAGATTTTGATGGTACAAAGTCTGACTAATGAGACTGAGATATGCTGAAGAGAGGTATTACCAGTAGGTAACTTTCTTTGTCATCATGCAATGGTTAGATACTGGTTAGCCATAGTGTATTCTGGACAAGAAATAGATTTATCAAAGAAATGAGTATGCCTTCCTCCTGTCAGACCTTGATATCGGAGCCCTACTGAGTGCACTCTTAATCTGCTCTCAAGAAGTTTTGCATTTCTGGTTGCCATGCAGTGAGAGGCTCATCCAGACTTGGAAATACATTGCAATGATACATAGTGGCAAAGAAAAATATATGTCTACATATGTTCTTCCCCATTCAGTCTCATGGTGATTGGCAACATCATATGATTGATTGTAAGAAGTGTGATCCACTTTAGGAGGAAAAGGGCAAGTGTCCACCTGGGACAGGACAACCTTGGATGTACATACAGACAGGGGAATGGGAGACTGGAGAGTAGCACTGTGGAAAAGGAGCTGGTGGTCCGGGTCAGTGGCAAGCTGAAAGTGAGTCCACGGTGTGCCTTGGTAGCCAAAAGTACCAACCCTGTCCTGGATGCATGAGGCACAGCATTGCCAGCTGGGCAAGGGAGGGGATTGTCCTGCTCTGCTCTGCACTGCTGTGGTCTTGTCTTGAGTGTGGTGTGCAGCTTTGGGCACCACAATGTAAGAATGATCCAAGGATATTAGAGAGTGTCCAAAGGAGGGTGGCAAAGATGGTGAAGGGCTTTGAGGGGAAGCTGTATGAGGAGGAGCTGAGGGCACTTGGTCTGTTCAACCTGGAGAAGGGGAGACTGAGGGGAGACCTCATTGCAGTTACAATTTCCTCCTGAGGGGAAGAGGAGGGGCAGGCACTGTTCTCTTCTGTCTGTTCACCAGCAACAGGACCCGAGGGAATGGCCTGAAGCTGTTAGGGGAGGTTTAGGTTGGATATTAGGAAAAGCTTCTTCACAGAGAGGGGAGTTGAGTGCTGCAACAGATTCCCCAGGAAAGTGGTGATGGCACCGAGCTTGCAAGAGTTCAGTGAGCTTTTGGATAATGTTGTCAGGCATGTGGGGTGTTTTTTGGGGTGTTCTGTGCAGGGCTGGTTGGACTCAGGTGATCCTTCTGACTCAGGGTATTCTGTGATTCTACTCAAAGTGACAGTACCAGGAAAGAATGGTACCATTTTAGATTTTTCATACTATTAAATATCTGTATATATGTGTGCATATATATTCACACACACGCACACACACACACACACACGCACACGCACACACACATATATATATATAAATATAAGAAATCCAGTTCATGTCATAAAGCATTTAATATGTTTTATATTTGTATTTCATTCAGCATGGACAGGAAGGCAGGCTGACAGTGTATATCTCTTCTTGTTTTTGTATGCATGACACAATCCTGAACCTGAATACTTAAATGAACCAATTCAAAAATATAAGTAAAAATTTTATTCTTCTGATTATGCACTGAATTTTCTTCCCCTTTAAATCAATGCCCATTTCATTTGTTCTTTCATACTTTTCAATAGTATATTCAAATTCTCAATTATCAACTTTATGTGGAAATATGATTACCAATCAGCTCCCAGAAGTTATTCTTGGTGTCAATTCAGCATTTAAACAGTCTCCTGTGTGTCCTACAAAAAAAAAAAAAAAGGAAGAAAATAAGTCCTAAAATATCTGTATATAAATTTTCTTTGCCTCTGAAAGGCAAAAACCTTATAATCTCTTTAAATTATACTTTTGGGGGGACTTTGTGATGTAAATGGTTTTATCAAGGAATATCTATGTCTCACAGAATTGCAGAAATGCTACCTGTTATAGAAGCAGACACAAGGAGAGAAAAAGTTCTAGACACATCCCAATGATAGCAATCTGCTATGCCAATGCAGATGTGTGTAAAGATAGATATTTGTCAGGTTCTTGTAGACTGATCTGTGTTATCTGGCCTGAATGCAGAGCCTTTGGTCCTCCTTTGCTTACTGCCTTTGTCACATGAATCAATCATTGTTACACACGCTTTCTCTGAAAGAAAATTTCACACATTATTCCAAGCGTAAATAACATGACAAATATTTTAGACAAATGTTGTTACAGGAAAATATTTTCACAGATTTAAAAATAGTACAGGTGCTGCAATGGACAATTAAGAAAAAATAAATATATATTAACAGGAAAAATAAGATTAATCTTTTTGCAAGAAAATAAAGCATTCATAATGACTTTCACATAGTCCCTCTTACAAGGATCAAGTTATATCTTAAGCTGCGTTTACAAAGACAGTAGAGACCTGCAAAGTTATGACCATACTATTTAAAGGGCTTTTTTTCACTCTTTCTTTTTTTCAAATGAGGAGTTTAAAAAGGGTGGTAGTTCTGAAAAAGAAGAACAGTTCAAAATAAGCATATTCATAAGGAAGGATACAATGATAAAATTAGTCATCTTCCTTAATACAACTGTCACTTTATAGGAAAAGCAACACACAGAACATAACCTGCCTTTTTTCTTAGAGACAAATTCCCCATTAAAAATAATCAGAGTTTCATTAAATAATAGTTTCCATCTGTGGAGAGAGATTAATATTTCTGTAAGAAAAAAAATTCAACATGTATTTCAATCATGTAGACTACTTACATACAACATCTCTAGATAGAAAGGCATATTGGAAAAGACAGTTTCACTGTAGTCATATCCTGGTTTCATTGTCTTTTTCTTAGGCACTGAAATGTAAATAAAAACTTCTCATTTAAATTATAACTGCTGCCTCCTCTTCCCCTTTATTTCTTCCTTTCAATTTTTATTTTTGACAGGAATGCTCTAAGAGAAGCACTTAAACTAATTGCAATTTTTGCTTTTGCTTCACCCTCCCTTTTCACTTCACCACTTTGTGCCTTCACATAAAGGAAAGGTGACCAACTTCCTCTGAAGGTGATGCTAATGCAGTTCAATAAACAGCAGAGAGAACAGGGTGACCTGAAATGGTGCAAGCCATATCAGAGAGGCATTTCATTTTTTTCTATTATGAAAATGAGATTCTCCTTTAAGTGTGGTTATTGAGGTGCAGAAACATAATGTAAAGTAACATAGACTTAAGCAAGATGACCTCATTCATCATCCTGGGGTCAGCTAAAAATGTTGGAAGCCTTCTGAGCACTGGTTAAAGGAAAAAAATCAGGGAAAAAAATTTCTTATTCTCTTTGGGATTGACCCTTTAAACTACAGCATGGTGCTGAAGAAAGAGCAAAGCCTTTATATTAGCCTTCAGCACCAAGCATTTGCACAGTACCTGTGCAGAGAGCCTGTTGTAGCTTGAGGAAATGTTTAAACAAGTTCAGCATTATGGAGTGAAACTCCACACATGCTCTGATCTCATGATCGGTAAGAAGGAGAAAAAGTGGACATCACAGCAGGCAGAAAAGGTGCTTCACTGGACTTAAGAGTCATAAATTTTGACTGGAGCACAGCTGCTTGGCTGCAATGCACCTTATGCAAACAATGCACCTTATGCAAACAGTACAAATAGCCAGTATTTTTAGAGCTTTACTTACTCCTCCAGCTAGCCAAAATTATTAAAATGTGCTTAAGAACGTGTTTACAAGGAATTGATGAGGGGGGCAGACAAGACACCAGCCTCTAACACAGAAATGTGCCTGGGGGTTCAGAGCACAGTGCCTCTCACAACTGCTCCATGCCTCTGACCATATGGTGTTCATCTGTTCATCTCCCCAACCATTCATTTGGGCTAGGATGTTGAACTGTGCCAAATAAGCTTCCCAGGGAGTTTTCTCACAACGATACAAGGGAGGAGGGTTATCTGAGCCAATCCAACCTCTCCCCTCCAGGCCTTTATGAATAAAAGAGCGATGGAAAACCTGCAAATACCCTGCACCAGTCACCATCTCCACTGGCCCAATCCCTAACCCAGACAGTTGTCTTCTAAAGTCCCTATAATTTCCTTCTCAAAGCTATTGCATAATTGCCCAGCCCCTGAGGGTCTATTTCTGTCAAGAAATTTCAAATCATACAAACTTCCCAGTCTTCTCTATTCCTGGAAAACCTGTTGATCTAGGACAGTCATTTCATGTCTTCCCTTCATTTTATCGAACTAGACAGTGTTCTGTAGTTTTGAGTTTGTACTCAGATAAAGATATCTTTTCTAACAATAGTTCATTGTCAATTCTTTCTGGAAAATTTCCAGAGGTTGCTTTAATTCATTTTGTGGAGTCTCCTGGCTCAGTTTTAAGTCTTGTTTTAATTCCTTTTGGTCCTATATCAATTCCTCTTGGCTATTTTTAAATCTATGAGCATCTCCATTATTTATTGCATATTGATTCGACGGCCATATGAACACACAATATGCTTTTCTGCTAACACCAGTTTCAGTGCTTCCTGTCCCAAGAAACTAAGTATTTTTGATCAAATGGATTGTCTTTCTTAGCTGGGAAAATTGATTCTGTTAGTGTCTTTGATGAAGTTAATATGAAACTAAGAGTGAAAAGAGTTTTGCTACCTAAACAATAAAGGTAGAAAAATCAAGTATTCCCTCAATTTAAAGACAATTTTCTTTTTTCTCTTAGCCCAGTATCCAAAGGAAACTGCTTATTTTTTCTTCTTTCCTCCCTCCTAAGCCCCAGATCTGCACTGACAGGGGCAGCTCGAGAAAAGAGGGATGCTGGCCCCAGAGCAGCCTGCTGATTCCCCCCCATTCTGATGGGGTGTCTTTCTTCAGGCATTGGCTACTGGTCCAGAATCCAGTAAAATGGATTTCAAATGCTCCCATCTGTGTTGAGATAAAGACAAGTTCTTTGTTTCATTACCTGGACTCTAATTTTAGGTAGGACCTAGAGTAATGCAACTGTTTCGTTTTGGGCCTTTGTACACCATTACCTTACCGTTTTAACATAATTTTATTGTCGGAGAAGTAAAAATACGTCTGCAGAAGTAATACATTGGCTTTTGCCTTACAGCTTGCCTTCATTCATATCTTACTCTGAACAGTTTATTGCTATTATAATTGTCAGTATACTTATTATTTGAATGGAAATTTGCTAGCATCAAAGTACCACATCCCAGTTTGTCTTTTATCACATTCAGCTGAAGATATTAGTGAAGAAAATTAATTCCTAATCATCTTGGAGATAAATTATATAGAAATTCTGATTTTCTTGTTAAAGTGTATGCAACTTCAATACTCTTAATATCATACTTAATTCAGAAGAGTCTGTTTGTAGTAATATGAATCAGGAGACTAATAAATCTGACAGTCTCATATATAAAAAATTCATATCAACAAAAGAAAGAAAAAATAAAAAGGAAAAGAAAAAATAATTGACATAATGATAATCACAAAACATGTTCAGCTTTTCACTCAGTTGCAGCTTTGCAAGGAACAATATAGAATCAGCTTTAAAACTCCCAGCTTCAGATGGTGGGGGCTGTGTTTCCCTTTCAAGCACAAGTGGCACTTAAAACACCTGGAACAGTATAACCTTTGATTCTATTTACAAACTTTCATCACCCTGACTTCACTGCCTTTCACTGACTTGCAGCTGATAAAAGAAACACATTAAAAATATAAGTAAGCTCATGATTATTTTCTATTGCCTTATACTCTAGTGGCAGACAAACTCTCACAATCAAGGACAGAGTTCTCTAGGATAGAAACATTTAAGGTACATAAAACCACCTCTTTTTGAAATTTTGAATAGAAGCATCTTACATAGCTTTTGTTGAACATTCTTTACAACAAAGAAAATTATTTTTGATCCTTGAAGTTCTGTGTTAATCCCGTGTTATTTGACTTTAGGGTCTTATCAGCAAAGAAAGTTTCTTTTTACTCTTCTCAAGGGTATGAAAAGGTTAAGAGAAGTGCCATCTCTACAGACTTTCACTGCTGCACTCCTTTCAATAACAAAGGCTTCACATCTGTGCTTCTCTCCTTTTTCTACCATATACTTTATATCTAGCACCACATACAGGTAGGCAAACTTGATGAGGGAACCCAAACACGAAGAACTGGGACTTCTAGATTTGTCCTGTACCTTTTGTGTTACCTTTTCTCCCACAGATCCCCTGTGCAGTTCCATATCGTGCCACCACCTGGCTCTACTGTCCATTGCACTCGTGTGGTTCTGTTGTCAACACAGACTGTGCTACAGGAAATACATCTCTGTGGGGTCTTTGTCAAAACTATGTAAACTTTTAAAATCAAATTCTTTTATTTCCTATATCTAAACACAGACTGTCATCTCTTTTTTGGCCTATTCTAATTGCAATTGGTTTCACCTATGAGTTACAAGACATATTCTGCTACAGATCTAAATATAAATCTGTCAAAATCTAATCTAAATGCTGTCAAAAGAAATTAATCTGTATTAAAATTATAACATTGTAGCATTTCAAATTTTAGTAATTTGACATCTATCTTATATCCTTAAATTTGATGCTTGGATCACTTGTTGAACATACTTTTCATACTTCATACTTCATACTTCACACTTGAATAGGAATTTATGTATATAACTCTATAATTCTTGTGCCACAGAGTGGAATATTAACAGCAATATTTATTATTTGTATTATGTTAGTGTCTGTAAGTAAAATTTCACTGAAAGCCCCATGGCATTAATCAATGTAAAGATATTTACATCTTGAGCAGTACCTAAACATCACTCCGTAAAAATATTAATAATTCATAAGGCAAACAATCAAAGTTTTTTTGATATTTTCCACCTATATCCATGTATTCCACTGTATAGACAGGAAAATTAGGGGAAGAAGAAGTAATTTTATTTCAGTTTCCATCCATATGTTTGCAGAATCTAGGACTCAAAACACAAGTGTTGGCAAAACACAGAGTCTCCAGGGCACTTGCAACCTAATTAAGTCTGAGAAAAGAATTCTAATCCTAAAATAGTGCTTTCATCTTTTATAAGTTTTATTGAAAGCTACACTTGTGAGGATGATATTTTCTTTTTTCATTATTTTTGTTTTATTTTCCATACTACATATATCTATTTGGATGTCAGCTGAAAGAAGCTCATTGTGAAATGAACATGGCTTTCTTTCTTTCTCCCTGGAAGATCTTACATATCCTGTTTCTCTCTTCATCATGAAGACTTCATGCCATGTATATCAGAATATATCTGTGAAGCTCTCATCAGACAAAAAGAAAGCTCAATTTCTACACAGTTTTCTTGAGCATGGTTCCAGAAATTGCCCTTTTCCTGACCTATATATCCTTATCTGTTATCATTCTTTCTTAAATTTAAAGACTGTATTTTTTTCTTTTTTTTTCTATTTTTCAGAGTGATCTTGCATCACTAGTCGTGAAGTGATTTGGTGATTTGATGAGATGAAAAACAAAAAACAAGACTGCAGTGCATAAAGTTAATAGTTATTTCTTAAATCTCTGGATTTGGCTTATCACTTGAGAGGCATAAACAGAGCCTTCACTTTTTTTCTCTCTCTCTGAATAAATATGCTGAACATTAGTCATCTTTATAATATGTTGTTTTCTGCAGGTGACTCTAAATACCTCCATTTTAAAGTATCTTAAATGATTCAGTTTCATTATTTTTGGAAAATAATTCTTGTTTGATTCAAAAATACAGGGAGGAGACTGATATCAAATAATCTTCACGTAAAAAACTGAAAAAAAATTCTTGTATGACTGGTCTTTATATGCAATGCATTTAAAAGAAAATTATGTTTATCCATCAGCCCCCATACCCTTACAGTGCCAGCCTCCATGCTCAACCTTACAGAATTGTCATTCACCCTCTCTGAATATGATGTACAGTGAACAAAAGCTCAATAAACCTTCAGATGTGAAAGGGAGTGTGAAGAAGTCGGGCGACAAGTAGAAGTATCAGAAGGTAGAATAAATATTGCTACATGTCACCAACCTAACAAGTGAATGTATAGCAAGAAATTTATGACAACAACTCTGGAAGAAAGAATTTGTTGCCCCAGCTGGAAATAAATCATTCAACAATATGAAGAAATCAGAAAAATAAGAATCAGGAAGCTGGAGTCAGCAGAACCCACTTATATCTAGTGGTTATTCTGAAAAGCAAGGTTCCCAAATCCTACTGACAAAAAGAGACAATGACTGCTGTCAGTGCTGCTAACAAGATCTTTACCACAATTGCTTTCCATGTATTTTTCCACACCAGCAAATGAAAAGTTAGTTTGAAAACTCATGTGATGAAAGTGCATCTATAGCTATTAAAATGGTTAGAGCATCAATATTTTACATTTGTTCTTGCTTCAGGGGTATTGAGGGAGACACAAGAACAGAACCACAGCACTCAGGGACAGGTTATCTCCAATCCATTCACAAAGAGGGCTGTGCTCAGTGGGTAACTGCAACTCTATTCTGCAGTTTCTAATCTGAAATGAGACCACTGAAATTCAGACCACAGTTTCTCAGGCAACCAGGTCCCTGCCACTCCACATCAGCTCAGAGAGGGGATCCTTGCTCCAGGACCACTGCTCCCTGTCAGGTCACATGTGGTGGCCTGGCCCCAATGGCTCCATTCTGAGCCCAACCTTTTGCATTTTGTTGGAGACTCACTCATGTTCTCCGCCTTTCCTGGTCTAATAAAGAGTGATTTTTTTTTATACTTTTGTTATAATCATTTATACTTTTGTTATAAAAAGTTGAAAATTGCCAGCAGTAATATAACAAAATTAATCTATATTTTGTTTGGTTTTAGGTCTTTATAAACCCATTCAGTTAAATGTGGGCATATGTAGTCAATACCTCATGTTTGGGCTGTGTTTTCAGATAGGATTTGACCCATGGCAATCTTGTGTATACAGGGAGCTTCATTCAGAGATTTCTAGGTTATTTTACTTTTTTTATTTTATTTATTTTATTGCCAATATAGGAATGAAGAAAATAAGGGGATTACCCTGCAAAATTTTTATATGCAGTTAATTTATTTGGTTTGGATTTCTGTGTGTGTATGTGCATGCATGTGTGGATGTATTTTACTTATTCCAGTTACACAATAGATGTACCTTCCTTATGGGCTCCAATTCCAATGTAAAATTTTAGCAATGATTTTTTCACCTTCTCAGTGTGTGCTTCTTTCTATTAAAGTGGTTCTGTAATTCCTAATATGTGCAAGCAAGCTGTTTAAAAGCTTTAGTAAAGTGGCATCTGAATGATTCTAAATAATTTAAACAAACTCAACCAGGTAATTTGATGATACAAATGCACAAAATACATATATTTATATTTTACACAATAAGTAAACCAAATGTGTATCACAAATCTTCCTGTGAGTTAATGATAGAAGTAACAAATAGATTTCCCTCTTCAAGAGACTATTAATTGTTTCAGTGGAACTGCTCTAATGGGAAAGGAGAGGTAGCTGAAGACTCCACAGTGATATGTACATAACCATGTTAGAACCGTAGGTCAGATTCTTCATATCAATTTAAGCTTCACTGAAACATGGGAAGTATGACAATTTATATTTTCTGTTGAATTTTTCTCCTGCTCATATCGTGAGATTATCCTTAAGTATCTTGTATTTGACTTTTCATGAGAGTTTATATTAGGTCAAGTTCAGAATAAACTCTGTGAAATTCTCCCTGAAGATGCAGAACTATTGCCTTTAGCATCTGATAAACAGATATTTTAAAAGGACACATTTTATCTGGGCTAGTGGTAAGTACAGGTATATAAATTATTCTGATCTGATTTCAAATCCATACAAGTTTCTTAGGTTCAAAGAGTTAAGTGAAGCACAGAAGTTATCAGACTCATATTCACTTAAGAAATCATGAGGAAAAGCACTAAAAGAGTAGAGCAAGGAAAAACAGAGATTATATAAAATATATAATTAAATTGACAAGAAAGTAGTGAAGGAGAGATCAAAACCAAAATTGTTTTCTGCATTTGAAATTTGTTTCGATTTTTTTAAATGGTGTTCTTTTTGGAATCACATGAGAACAAAATATTATCCGTGTTAATACTTCTTTGTGCTGCTGTGATGTTACAGACATTCTGAATAGACTTTTGAAGGTTTTATTGTTGAAAATGATTTTCTGCAACATGGTGGTAGATATTAGTGATAGCAGCTGATTTCTTGGGCCAGAGGTACTGTAAAGGAGAAAGGAAAGTTGTTATTTATCATGCTCATTCATTTTCAGTATTGTTAAAACTCTGTGCTGGGATACAAAAATTCAAGACTGATTTAAAAATATTTATGAATAGTCTCATATGTTTTTATAATTCCAGGGAAATGGTTGTTCACATTCATTCTACTAGCAATTATGATTCAAAAGATTGAATAAAATGTAAAATTAAATGTTCTTTATGTTATGATTAGTGTTTGCATTTCATGCTGCTCAGACAACTGCTTCAAATTGTGTTCTCAGATGCTACTCAGATACTATTCCAGTCCTGCATTTTCAGCCTTGCATTTCTTTATTTGGATTTACTCCCCCCAAGTTTCCCAGAATTTGTCATTACTCTGGCTTCTGAAAGTCAAGCAGTTTACATTCTTGCATGTCTCAGGCCCCTCAGCAATAGAACCCTTTCAAACAAAACATGGCCAGTTCTTCTGCTTTTCCTTTTGGCTGACATAACCTGATGGTTTTGGCTGCTTCATGCTTTCCTTTTTATCACCTCAGATGTTTTGGATATTCTGTTATAAACCTTGACTTGCCCATATATTCTTGGTTTACAGATCTGGTTTAGCTTGCAAACATGAATATTTTTTTTCTCAGTTTGTGTTTAACATCACCATAGATCACAATAGTCTAACAACCTTTTCTTAAATCAGCTATTCTCATTTTAGTCATAATGCGACAGCTCCTGGTAACTAACCAAGTAAAGGTCTAATATTTTAAAAAGCAATTCCACCAGACTTTTCCTTAACCAGAGATGAAGCTTGCATCCAGAAGTACATTAATTTGGAGGGAGGAAAGAACTAAAGCATGAATCTGTTAAATATTCCTTTAATGAAATTATGAGGCCTTATGTTTCCTTCCAGGAAGAAAACAAGTCAGGTTAGATATCTGCCACACACACACTGCCATTGTATAATTTGGTTTCTGAAGGGCTTATCACAGAATAATCCTCACAAGTATAGAGACAGAATGTTAAACTGCATTCACTCAGTTTAGTTGCTGTTTTCAGGATCAAACTGACTGCTGTGTCTGAAGTAAAGAAAGAATCCAACTCTTCCACATTCATAATCACTGGGATAATATATGCCGTTTCGTACCTTGACAGCTTGATGAGGCTAGCCTTGAGGATTTTGTTTGTTGATTTCATTGCTTTCATAGCTGAAACTATTCATTACTGTGTTTGGAAGATCAAAACTGTATTTTTTATCAAATACACCATTCATTAAAAAAAAAAAAATCATATCTGGTTTTAAGGCTCTCATTTAGACTCTCAGAATTCTTGAATTTCATCTCTCTTGATTACCCAAAATGTATTTTCTTTTTAAAAGTATATGAGATCTACCAAAATAAGGAATAAGTGACATGAATGAAAAGAAAAGAAAAGAAAAGAAAAGAAAAGAAAAGAAAAGAAAAGAAAAGAAAAGAAAAGAAAAGAAAAGA
>JANRGV010000084.1:36655736-36671809 GCA_024734035.1 Alethe castanea
AGCTTCTGTTTTCTCCATGCTTTTTCCTCCAGCTGGGGTATTGATGCTTAATCTCTGAGACTCTGAGGAGTGTTCAGGCTGGAAGTTCTGGTTTCAAACTGAGTCTCATCTTCCTTACTAAACAAAACCAGAGAAACAAAAAAACAAAACAACAAAACAAAACAAAAACAACAACAACAACAAAAAAAAAAGACAGCAAACTGGAATGCCTACCATATCTATTTCAATAAAAAAAATCAAAGTAAGTTTTTTACTATATTATGAAAATATAATAATGTTACTGTGACTGCAGAATTTTACAAGACCAGTAGAGAATGAAAAAATAATAAGATTTGTTTTGGATCTTCTCTTCTTCAAATGAACTGAGCAAAATTATGGTTACTTATCTGGAAACTATGGAATATGATAGTAAAAAAGAGTAAAATGATGAGTGCTGAATGAATTAGATACACTCTTATAAATTAAATTCTGCAATTTCTCTGTATCACAGCAAGAGTTTTTGGATTTCTTACTTTCATTTGAAACCTAATAATACTAATTTTATTATTATGTACATAGCAGTTACAGAATACAATTTATGGAACCTTTCCATAAATTAGAAAGTAGAAACCAAAAATCAAAACCAAACAAACTATAAAACTTTAATTAAAGGACTCAGCAGAATAGGCTTATTTCATGTACAAGCAGTAATATAGAGGAGTTTTTCTTTTTTCCTTTCTTTTCCTTTTTTTAAATTTTAAATAGAAACACTAAATGAGTAAATGCTTGTCTCAGTACAATAAATTTGATTAGGGGCTAGTTAAATAACCTTTTTTTTCATAAGGGGCTAGTGACAAATAGAAACTTATTTGTGTTTGTCTTTCTGATTGCTTTGCAAAATGAAACTGATTAATTTGAATTTACAGGCAGTTAAAAACAAGAAATGAAATAAAATTTGCAGCAAAGTAGTAATCTATTCATAATATAAAATTTCATTTACAGAGCTTACAAGCAGAATACATTGAATTATTAATTGAAAACAATGAATCCTTTGAATTTGGCCTCTGAGTGTGGTTCCAAATTGTCAAAGAGCACTCATGCATTTTATTAATGAATTTTTTTATTTAAAATTTTTGATGACACATATGAAGATGCATATGCATATAGATTATATGTAAGCTCTCTCTATATTTACTCAAATTTTCACAAAACAGATTTTTTTTTCCACTTTAGTCATTTACAAACACCCTATGTAGTTACTATTGTTAAACATCATAATTGGATCTGCATTTTGAAAGATTCAGAGTAAAATTGAATCAATTCATAAACTTGCTGTCTTGACTTCAAGGAAATTGCCTTCTCTGATTTGTAAGTCTGCTTATTTGTTTTAAAAATAAAGATAATATAGCTACTTTGCTGCACAAGGATTGCTTATCACAGTCACAGAATATCAACATAAGTACCAAAGTAATATAGCTGTAGTTGGGGGTCAAGATGTTAAAGAAATATACTGCAGTCTTATTCATAAGAAAATGATAAGTAATACAAAGAGGTAACCCTTATATGTAGGAAAACATACATACACAAAAATAACTTTAAAATTCCCCAAAGCCCCAAGGGATGGGATTTCCTATTATGCTCACCATTAACATTCAGCTTTTGTTTGGAAATTAAAGCCAGGAAGAAAGTAAAAAGTGCAGACATGTCCTATGTATTTTTTCTATTAAAATTTATTTCAATTTTTTTTGTAAGAGTCATACAGATTTGCACTACTTACATGCCAGTCATCAGCTTTGGTCTCAATTTTTCCAGTAATGTGAATACACAGCTTTCATGTATGATTAGATGATAGATCTGCTAGAAGCCTACAGCCTTTTTTGAAATTATTTTTCCCCACAAACTTCAAGAATTAAATTAATTGGGTTCTTTTTTTTTTCTGCTCGGTTTTTAATGCCATCACTAACAATTTTCCACAGTCATTCATCACATACAGTTAGACCATTGCTGTCTGCAACAGGCTATGCTTTCCAAGCCCTCTTGATTGATTGTCATACTACCAACAAACAGGGCACTGGGAGCTTGCTCTCCTATGTTAAGCATGGACCAAATAACATGATTTCAGGCATCAAACACTCTCACTGAACCAATGAAAGTTTTACTTGCTGTCATTATTCTCAGTGTTTTCTGTCAGTTAGAAATTTTAGGTGTTGCTTCTAGAAAAAGAGCACAGCAATTTAAAAAAAATCTGTAATCTAAGTTTATGAGTTAGCTGCTTATGTATTTACTGACGTGGTATTGTCAGGATATTGTCTCATTAAGTGCTTTTGCTTCTATGTTGATAAGAAACTTGTCATGTGTGACATATTTCACGTATCTAAAAAGAGCATTTCTTTAACAAGTTAGACTCTACATTTCTGTGCTGGTTTGGGCTGGGGTAGAGTAATTACCTTCACAGTAGTTAGTATGAGGCAGTGTTTTAGATTTGTGCTGGAAATAGTGTCGGCAGCTGAGGGATGTTTTTGCTGTTTCTGATCAGTGTTTATACAGTGTCAGGGACTTTTCTGCCCCTCACTCCACCCCACCAGCAACGAGGCTGGGGGTACCCAGGAATTAGGAAGGGACACAGCCAGGCCAGCTGACCCACTGACCAAAGTGGTAACCCACACCACATGGCCCCACCCTCAGCATGCACAATCAAGGGCAAGAAGATGGGAGGGGGAAGGCGTGCAGGGATGGTGTTTGCCTTCCCTAATAATTGTTAATCTTGAGTCTGGTTTTCCTGGGAATGGCTGAACACCTTTCTGCTGATGAGAAGGGATGAATGAATTCTGTTTTGCTCTGCCTGTATGTGCAATTTTTGCTTTATCTCTATCTCATCTCACAAGTTTTCCCAGATTTCCAATTCTGTCTCCCATTGCACCAGAGGAGAGTGAGTGGCTGCCTAGTACTCAGATGATGGCTGGGGTTAAAACAGCAATTTTCCAGCACTGGTCAGTATTATGTCACCTTGTTGACACTATAGCTTTGTTTTTCAGTCCTTTTGTTCTGTAGGAGTATAGTATTGTATTTATCATACAATTAGCCTTCCTTTTTGGGTTCTGTGCAAGCTTTCACAGTCATGGTTAATTCAGATGTGCACTTTCTGTGGGATCATATATATTGTTCTTCCAATATGTCATCAAAAGAAAGATAAGGATAAAAAAAGCTGTATTCATTTATGCCCTCAACAGACTCAGTCAGGTGTCTTGTTGCTTTGTCAGTACTGTATCGATTAATGCTTATTTTTTTTTGTATAATACTGCAGCCAGGTAAATAATATTTTAAGAATTCAGACCTTTTTTATTAGTGAAAAACTGAGTGCATTGTGAATCCCACTAAAAAACACTATCTAGTCTATACGAGTGCTCTAGTTATTGCAAAGCAATAGGTCTCTCCAGAGATTGAAATAAAATGGCAATATAGACACCTCTGATATGTGGATTGAATGAGCACACTCTCCCTTCCCCATCCTAAGTATGTGGCTGAATTTAGGTGAGATATATCCCCCACACACAGGATTTTGTGTGAGCTTTCATTATATCATACTGCTGCTATTGCAAGCTGCTTCTGCCTGGACTCTGTAAAAAATCTGTGGTCTCCTCACATTCTGTTCAGTGCACTGCTGCTGCAATAGGTAAAGACAGCTATCTACCCTCCATAGTCAAAATTGTTGAACTCCAGAGAAATAAGAGAATATAATTTCCCAGCGTTGATTTATGACCAGCTTTAAATTTTTGCTGGTGCTGGTTAGTTCACTAGAAATTTTTGTTTCTTGGTTTTTTATTATTTGATTGGTTTGTTAGTTTTCATGTCAGATTTTCAGGATATTTGAAAAGTACTGTGTTCTCAGAGAATCTTGTGTCAGCTTAGAATTATCCACATTACACTCATTTTGACAATTGAGTCAGTAGTAATGATTACTACATTCCTCCTTCATGTACACTTCCATTTATCTGATTTTGCTTGGTCTTTCTTACCACCATTCTACACATCCACAATGACGTGGAGGCACAGTCTACAATTGAAATATTTGCATATCTCTGTGTTGTGTCCTCAAGCCACAAAACTGTATTCCTTACTGGTATACTATTACAAGGTATAAAATAAAACTTATAAAGTGTTTGCAGAAAATATGTTAGGATCTTATTTTTCAGTGGAAATAGCAGTTTGAATCTTTTTCTATCTAGCAGCCTTTACTTAAAAGCAGAAAATAAAATTAAGAAATTAGACTACCCCAATGCTTCACAGAAGACTGCAATTTTATGGCCATTTAGCATTTTTTAACCTTTTTGTTTATTTGTTTGTTTTTCTTGCCAAGTCTTTCCCTGAGCCACAGATGCCATTTCCTATTCATCTGTTGCTCTGTTTCTCACAGACACCCTGCAGATCATATGGGTAACATTCCAACCCAAATTGAGTCATTTGAGTACGAAATAGCTTCTCAAAATCTGTTATTGTTTCCTTTGCATTCTTTTCTTTATTCACTTTGTTGGCTCTTTTGTTGATTGGATTGGGTTTGGTTTTTGTCCATTTTAGCATTTAGTAAAAATTCTTAACACAGACTAAGAAATATGTTTGATTTTAAAATTGTAGTCTTAAAAATGTTGTTACTTCTAAAATTATAATGAACATTCAGTCCAGCTGAGCAATTTCTAATTTTTATTGTTTCACATAGGATGCCATTGTTATTGTTCATTATTTTTGGGGTTTTTTTTTTTTGTTGCTTAAGTTTACTGCAAAAACTAAAAATTGCCACTGAAGTAATATATCTCCCTATATCACTTCAGGTCAATTTCTCCCTTTAAACAAACTGAATATATCCACTTTAATTTTCCTTGTAAAGGAAAATCTTTGAATTTCTCCTCTTCACAGTATTTAGAATTTAGAATCAATAGTACCTTTCCATGCGGTCTGAAGAAAATTTATAGGAACCTTTTAGAACTCTCAATGTTTTTTTCAATCCAAATAAATAATTCAGTGTGTTAGAAAGTAAATTATTGAAATAATGCAGGCCAAGGGCTTCCAATTATCTTTGGGCAGGCTTGAAAATTGGACTTGTGCATGCTACTTTGTGAATGAACCTTTAAACCTAAAGATGGTTAACATAAATAAAACCACCTTAGATTGTAATGATTTTGTTTGTTTTACAGTGGTAGACAAATTAAGCAATCACCAGAAGTACAAAATGAAGCCAAATATGGTGTTTTTTTCATAGTGATTCACAAAAGCCTGCACCATCCCCATCACACACATACCTTTTCACACACCACTATTAGAAGTATTCCCACTGCTAAGTCATATACTAATACTTTAAACAAACATAAACATATTTCTTATCTATCAAAAAGATGATTTTTCTAGCCTTCGCTTTGATGATTGTGAGCCTGTCCGCTTTTGTTGTCTGCTGGAAGCCCTAGAGGGTCTCGGAAAAAGAACACGACAGAACTTTGGGGACCTGAGCAATTTGAAGATTTGTTTTCCTTTATTTTTCTTGACTTTCCAAGAGCTTCTAAACTAGTGAAGATGTTCAAAGGCCTTACAGAAAATGCTGTGTCTCAGAAGACTCCTGCTGTGCTTTAATGCCTTAAATTTATCACCATGGTGTCTGCAATTAGTGAACACCATCTAAAACTACTTAATTCTTAAAAACTCTCTGATAGATATTTTATATTTTAACAAAATTACCTCTGATCTGTAAAAATCATATCACACAATGGTATGACACATAATAGATGCTATTTATTTTCTTTATTACACTTTTAAATAGAGTATTTGAACACAGGCACGTTTCACTTGTATGGACACGAACCTCAAAAAGATGAATAAATCCCTGAGAGTCATTTCAGGTTTCTGGACACTGCTCTATCATGTAATATCCCTGGGGTTCCAGGGTCACCTGTTTTCTCTTTCTGGCAGGGTTTTGTATATTGGAGAATCTTTACTCTTGACTGTTCATTTATTTACTGTCATAACAATCCCATTTTATATTGAAAATTAGTCTAGTCTGAAGCTTAAATATTGTTTTATATTTTTTCTTGTTTCTACATTCCAAGTGAAAACTAAGATTTATGATGCCCTGGAGATAGCACTTGGTTTCAGTCCTTCAAAGAGAAATGTTACATTAAAGGCGATGTTGGTAACCCTGCAGCGTATCAGGAATTTATTATGAAATATAAACTGCACAAGAAATAAGAGATAACAGTGAACACAGGCAAGAAACTGACATAGTGTATTTATTTTTTTGTTTTAATGTGGAGTTATGAATATTTATTGCACTTGTGGAAATTGCAGTATCTGAGCACAAAACAATTTTTAATAGTTGAGCTGCTTTTACTAAAATGTAGCTCTCCAACTCATGTCAAGTTTTCAAAGAATTTTGTGTGTATCACCATTTGTGAAGTTTCTAAACACCTCCAGGGTGTTCATCAGCTGTCTTGCAACAGAAAGATTTATTTTTTCTTTTTTAATATATAATGCTTTTGTAAATTCCATTTAATAAATGAAGCACATTTTTTCATATCACTTTAAGGAAAAGCAGCAAAAATTTTCCATCAGTTGTTACTGTGTACTTGATCTTTCTCCAACAAAGACAGTTACTGAGTATTCCTTGATTAATATGAGAAATCCCTGATTGGAAGTATTCATCTGTAATATCCATCTCATTACAGGTCCATGTAGCTGGACTCACATTTCATCATCTGAGGCTCAAATTATGGACTTTCAGCACTGCATCTACAGATGCAATGCAACTGGTGAATGAATAGAAAATACCAAGGCAAATGGAAAAAAAACCCGAAAAATTACAGCCAGGCTAGATTAAACAGTCAAGTGCATCTGAAAAACAACAGGTTAAAGTTTAGAAAAGTAGACTACTAGGTATCAGCAGCTTCGCTACAGAGAGAACAACTGGACACGACTTTGTAACATTTTGGAAAGTGTTGGCGTGGCACTATTAGAGCAGGAATGATGAGTTCAGAATTGCTGCAGAGACAGTAAAACTGGATGACTGACAAGAATAGGCCAAACCATATCTCATATAATTGTGTGCAATAGTGATTCAGGCATATATGTAGAAATATAACAGCCAATGAGTTAAGAAAATGAATAATCTTAAAAAACAAACAAACAAACAAACATAAAGCCCTACCACAACAATTAAAAAAAAAATTCTCAAGAGAAGAATGTTGAAAGTCATCATTACGAGAATCAAAAGAAAGAATGTAAGCAGACTTTGCTTTTAATAGTGTGTGAAAGAGAGGGAATGTTATATGTTGTGATGTTTAAAAGCCTTATTCCATTATGGCACCTGATTGTACTAAGCTATTGTAATCAACATAACACATCTGCACTGAAATACCAAAAACTTTCTGGAATCTAGTTATTGCAACCTAGATCTATAAAATTTTGGCCCTTGAGGCAGCATCTCACAAAAACTAAGGTATGGGAGCTGTTGATCATCATTAGGAAAAGGTTAATTTGTATCTTTGACTAAAAAATTTCTTACATTTCAGGTGTATAACAAAACGTGAATAATGCACCCTAGCATGATGTAATAGTGCCAATCTACCAGAATTTTTAACTGTTCTTTTGCTATAAAACTATAGAAGATGTGTTAGTACAGCATCCTCTTTTACTAATAAATTTTTTCCCTAGTGTCATTAGTTTATTTCCTTATTCTAAGATTAGAATTACACTGTTTTCAGGTTTAATCAAGTGATGTGAAGATGCTCTAAGAACAGAGAGTGAAGAGATGAAGAGATCCTTTGGCTGAGAGGAGGCCTCTGAAACTCACTGTGATCTTTTCCATTTGATCACAGACTAAGGTATTTATAAAAATGCAATTATTCTCAGACAAGGTTCAATTTCATAAATGACCTTAAAAGAGCAGATAAAGGATTAGTTATGTTACAGAGAGAATCTAAAGAGTGTCTTTGTGGTTTTGGGGGGTTATTGGTTTTGGAGTTTTTTTATCTAGTCTTATATCTCACAAAGATATCTTTTTAACCTTGAAAAAACAGTGAGACATTAAAGAATTTTAGCTGTTTTAAAATATCTATAATTAGCAGCCTTGCATACAAGGATAAAGTGTATGGAATAACAAAATACCCTTACAAAGTATGGTCAAGCAGCTTTTATTCTCAGTAAAAATCCACTCCGACTAACAGAGGCACTGTGGAAGTCCTAGACACTCCACTGGAATGCAATTCTGAACAATTATTTCTATTATTTCAGAAGAAATTTTGCATGGAGAGTGCCTATAGAGACAGACAAATACTAGGATTTGTAGCAAGGAATTCACTGCAATATTAACTTTCTCAAAATAATGTGTTATTTAACCTCATCATCAAAAATAGGAAAGGCAGAAGTGAAACAATGTGGCAAGATTGCCACAGTTTCCACACACAGTACTGTATGACTTTAGCACAAAAGTATTTTCCCACAAGGGAAAACCAGGACAGAACCTGCGTCATAGTAATTCCACATTTTCAAATGCTGGAAGGTATTCCCTGAAAAACTTACGTGACCCTAGGATTTTCCTCTTTATGCCTCTTTCTGAGAGGCTGCCAGTACCTGAAGGGCACAAAAAAATCTTCAGAACTGTTTGAAAAAAAAGATGCAGACTAGCAGTGGAAAATTTGAATGGTTTTGCCACCAACTACTAATATTTTTCCATTTGAGAACTTATAGGGCCCAGAATTTTATCTTAAACTGTTCTGCTGCTTTTTCCTACATGCTCTCTGCTTCAGAGTGTTTTTATTTTGTTGCATGTTAGCCATGTTTCCTGTAATTTCACATCATGTTTAAATTCAGGCTTTACAGCAAGCACAGATATTTTTTTGGTTTGTAGTATTCATATATCTGTTCAGCTGTTTGGGATGGTGCTATCTTGTATGACATTACTGCATCATATGACTCACCACTGTCCTAAGAGCAGTTACAGGAATTTTCACTTCGTGAAGAAGTGCAGACAGTATTTCTTTTATTTGACTAAGATGTTTCCTATTACTTATTGTATTCTCTTGACAGTAATAAATTTTATAATGGTTGCTAGATTTCAAATCAACTATTACAATATCTAGATGGAACAGTACATTAATAATTGATGATATACAAATCATATCTAATAGCTGGAATACAAGGGGGTTTTGCCTTAAGGTGTCACACTCAGCAGTCATTGTAATATTTATTGAAAAAATAACATAATTCTATTAAATCAAGAATAGATTGACATTAATATATTAAGACATTTTCATAGGCAAAGAGGATAGAGCTGAGAGGAGAAAATGTACTTTATTATGCACACACTTAATGATCCTTATTTTTGAAAATCTGATTGATTAGATGCTTTATCATATACCTTGTTTTCTACATTTCTTTTGATGCTTCCACTTTCAAAACCAGTTAAAACTGGATTAAAGCTTGGCGAGATACTCTTGCAATAGGGTTTATCACTTGTGTTTCAATAGCTCTTGGTGTAAAATAGTTTTACTTAGGAGAATTTTCTAGTGGGATAATTTCTTAGTCTTTTTTATGTTGTACTCAGAGAGAAGCATAACTGCTCAGTAACCTTTTTCATATGGTCAACAGAACTAGAAAATTAAATATTAGTATAGAAATAATAAAAATTAAAACTCAATTCTGATTCTCTGCTTCACTCTGCATCTATTCTCATTGGGTAAATCAGAGATTGGAATTCACAAGTATTGCATAACCAAGCACTAGACTGCTTATTAAAGATGGTGCCCAAGTACAACCCAATTTTCATAAATTCATATAATCAAGATATATACTATCAGCTTCTGTAGTTCATTTATGTTTAGTAGTTTTAAAGGATGTATTTTCTTTTTTATTTTTTCTCTTTCTTTTTCCTTTACTTTTCAAAAAGGCATAATAGATAGAGCTTTAATTCTTAGTGCTGATTTTTTTCAAATTTTGATAAAATAGCTATTGCAACAAAAAATATAAAATTACTTGATTAGAAGTTAGCTGACATATTCATGAGGTATCCAGGGAAAAACAAGTCATACTTTTCATGTTCTTAAAGTATTTTCAATGTTCTTCAGGCTTCTTAGCTTAGTTAGCTGGAAAAAAAATTAGCATGGATATAAAGCCTCAAAAACCTTCTTATGTTTTCCAAATCCCTGTTTCACTGCCGATAAAAAAGGAAGTGTGATGCTTATGGTTTGTTTCTGTGGTCTGTCAGAAGTGCCACAGAAGTCATGAAAACATTTTGTTAGAAAAGGTTAGAAGATATTTCTGTAAGACACAGAGATACAAATGTTGTAATTTTTGTAAGAAAATTCATCAGTTTAATATTTTTTGTTGATATGTCTCTTGCAAAGGTATAAAATGACTGTCCCTCTATGCTTCAAGGATAAATATTTTTAGTCTTTCCACACTTCCACACGGTTTTATTTGCCCTAACTGTTAACATATACTAGAGCCAGGGAAATTAAAACAAGAGAATGCCCATGACAATAAGCCGAGAGCAGAAAAAGGTCCCATTTTGCATTAAATTTATTAAAATATATCTAATTTCCTCGAATATATATAGAATATAGAAGTGCAATGACCAGTAGTGAGTTCTTGGGGAGTAGTAGAAGTATCTGGTAAACTGATTTTTAAAACAATTTACAGACTACACAAGATGAAGAAATATATATAATTTCAGAGAGTTCTTATTTGATTATTACCTTGTTAATTCTATGAAAATATTCAGTAGTGAAAAAAAAGTTTAAAATTCTGTGCATCATAATATACTAGATAAAGTCTCTGAGGTCACTTTTCTTTAAATAATCTCTAGATTTTACAGATGAAAGCTGAGTCTCACCTGGCAAAGGAAGCTTGGAATGCTTAAACATGCATTTCTGTCCTACAAGCATCATGAAAAGAATCTGCTTTTGCAAGTTGTTTGCTTCATGACATAATGCACCAAATGGCTTGCTGAAAAATTGGACAAATTCCAGCTGAGCAGCTACTATTCAAATTGATAGTGGCAGCTCATCCTGAAAAAAAATATTATTTTCAAATGATTGATATGAACTCAAAGGGGTGTGAAGAACTGTAGTGTTCATATTGCTCATGAGCTGTTGACAGTTTGGCACATCTTTAATGCTGATTAGAAACAAGCCAGGACGCTGCAGTTTGCATTCACATTAAGCTTACAGACCACATTAATTATTTGATTCATAGGATCACTCAGTATACTAAAATATGCCAGAGTTTCAAAATCAAATGACCTTTCTATCAAGTATCTCAATATCTATGATAACAATATTGAGTGATAAAAGGATACTAGGGGCATATTAGGGGGAATACTAACAAATATTAATTGAACTGAGCAAGTGACCTTGGTGATATTCAGTGAACTCCTGATTGATTTAGGGATAGAATACAATGAAAAAAAACCTTGAAAATGGAATTCGGAAAATATTGTGTGCATTCTTCACATTTGACCTATAAATAGAGGAGCTGGTACTTGAGAGTGCTATTTTAGTGTTTATTTTTACATTTCATATTTCACCTGTGCAAATGGTAATGCTACTGGGATTATTTTTTAAGAGCCCTTTGCCTGACAGCCTTTCTCTTTGGCAGTGCTGACGCAGGCAACTAAAAGAGTGTGTTAATGTAACTTTCCCAGCAAGCCATTATTTCTCAATTGGTTCTGCAAAATGTCAGCATCGGCAAAGGCAGCTCCCACATCCACCCAAAAAACTTCCTGGGATATCTATGTCTGAAGGCCACTCTGATGTGTTTCTGCAGAATACCTCCTATTTACCAGCTGATCACTATTACTATTTCACACTGACCATAGACAAACCCCAAGATGTGATGATCATTTTGAATTTGTAGCAGCTTTCCAAATATTTCACTCATAGCTGTATACCAGAGAGATTACACATTCCTGGATTACAATTTTTTCTAATTCTCAGTCATATAGGAAAGAAAAAAGGGAGAAAATGAAATGCTTCCCTAGGCTGAAAAAGTTTGTCTACCCTCTCTAAGCAACATGCAGACAGAAGCCATTGCCCAGAAGTCAGATGAAAGCACAAGATCCTGCCACCAAATATTGATAGAGTTCAGGAAGTGAATCACTATCTTGTTTTCTTAGACACCACGTGCTGAAGGCAGCTATATTTCCATTTGTCCAACCTTCCAAAAAATCACAAGCATACTTCTGTATCCAGAAAAACAATGAATGGACTCTAGGCTACAGACCACTTAACTTGCACACCCTCTTTAGGAAAAAAAATAGATCTGATTCATAGGAATATGAAAGGCATAGTGACCTTCCTCTCAGCTTGAACAGAAGAAGCCAGAACCATAAATGTGTTCTGAATGACCTCAGTAAAAAATGTGCACTTTATTTTCATTGTCAACTTTCACCAGTACAGTTTGGGTTTTTCTTGTGTTTGCTTTATTACAGAGCAAGAAATGTGGACAGATCTCCATGCTGCGAAACAAGGTACAAGCTGAAACTGACCCACAGATTCAGCAGAAAGGGAAAGAATTACACAATAGGAATGCACATTCATAGATAAAATTCAAGAAGTAGCATAAAAATGATAGTAGTCGACCAAGGAGAAAGTTTAACTTGCATTTCCATTTGTTAAGCACGTAGCTCAAGCTGTCACTGACCTTGGCAGAATCATATAGGCAATATGATCACAGAGTGAACTGCCTGCCACCGAGTATTTTTCACTGTACAGCATTGTATATTGTTTTCCTTTTCAATATTAGCTGTTTTATTGATTCTCTGAATATTGTATATTTGAATGCATTTCTAATTTTTGCCACTGCATATACAATGCATACACACAAAATCTTATCTTGGCTGAATTCCTCACATAATGTCCCTCTGGTAGAATATAAGAGCAGTGGTGAGACACAGGAATCCCAGTTCTTATTAGTACTCCTCCATATTCAGCTACCAAAGAGGAACTTCATGTGTACAGTGACCTTCTACATCACTACTTATGTCTTGAAATAATAGAAGTGACTTTATTAGCTTTGTTATATTAAGATTCAAAGTACGTAGCACTCTCTGTCACTTCAGTCTGAACAGTAGATCCAGCTTTAAAGAATATATGAGTAACAGTACAGATTTTGTGAATTTTGTGGTGCAATATCTCGAAAAGCAGCAGGAACAAATTGTTAGGACAGGAGCAAAGAAATGGTAAGGCCAGACTGCTCCTATTTGATTCAGTGCCAACAGCAATAAATTCTGCCAGAGGATATTGTAATAAGTATTGCAAAATCGCAAATTTTTTCATGAAGTGTTATTACTTCTTCTCAAGATGAGATCTTAAACCCAAAGAAATAGCAAAAGCCATTCTAACAATTGTCCTTTCCCCTTCATCTAATAATTGCCATTATCTCTTTATACCAATGGAAGACAAGTAATGATATCAGGCTTCTTACTTTTTTCTGCAACAGCTTTCCCTTTAAATCTAGATGCCTAAATAAATGTTTGGATCTCTGACATCCCCTTTAACCTGGGGTTTAATATCCAATGTGCACAGGATAACATTTGCACCTATTATCCACCTAGGGTTAGACAGTCACATTTATCACTACACAATGTGGAGAGTGGTCCTAAGCTGAGTGAACAAACTAAGTCTAATATTGATGATAGCTGCCACTTCCAGTTCAAAAAAGCTAAAAATTTAATTTATATATGGTCTCTTTTGTATACAGAGACTAAATGTACATGAAGTATACATTTTAATTGTAGTCCAATGTGGCTTTTAAAAACAATTTTCTGTTAATAAGGTGTGCTTATTGCAAAAAAGTTCATTTAACATATACTTTGCAAGTAATAGGGAATTTTTGCTTATTGCAGATTCTTTCATTTTTCAGGCAAAAATCATTCTGCAGTTTTTTTCAAAACTGCATGCAAATACACAAAATTGAAAAACGAAATACAGACAACTACAAGAATGGCTGATGAGTAAATATATTTTATATATTTTTGTTAAAAAAGCGGAAAGAAAGCAACAGTAATCTTCTCCTTCCTTGAAAATATATGAAGTACAAAAAAGCAAAGCAGGTAATAAAAATAGCAAGTTTGTGCTTTTTAATATTTTTTCTCTCATTTGCCAGAGAAGATGCTAATGATTAATCAGACAATATTTTATACCTTTTCATCCTTTTCTTTCTTTTTCTTTTTTAAATTTTTTTATCAATATAATTTTATATAAGGACTAACATACCTATAGCTATATAATACCTATACCATAACCTTCCATGCCAAATGTGTAATTTACTAATAAAACCCTTTGAGATTTTGTGCATCCTCTGACTTCCATTATTCCTTTTGACTACGCCTGCCTACAAATCTTGGGTGCTCCGTTCCCCTTGATGGTGGAACATCACAATCTGCTGACTGCACATTAGTCTAGAAAGTTACAAAGAGTTCATAAATTATGATAAATAAAAAATAAATAAAAAGATCCTATCTCAAGAAATAATATTTGAAAATTTCTAATGGCTTTTTGTCTTGAAGACTGTCTTAAATAGCTGGACAGATAGACAGAGGGAGATAAGTACTTTCATTAACATCTAGAAATCCAAACAAATTTTTAAAAATATAGCTACTGTTTGAAATTGCTGTCCTTAATAGTGCTCTGTGCTTTAGAGTTTCCATGGGTTATTTCAGGTGCTTGTACTTTGGGGATTCCAGGCTTAGATACATTAAAAAAACCCAACATTTGAAATAGGAAGTTTTTTACAATTGATCAATATTTTAGAGCCATACTGTGTCTAGTGGTACCTGATCTGAAGCCTTGTCTTGGAATAACTGTAGAGGCAGATTTCTGGAGTACAGATAGATCCTGTCTCTTGTTGACTTGTTCTAGTCTGGAGACAGACTCTATTTCTTAGTCTCCAAAGCATGGGCTACATTGATTTCTGTGCCTGTGACAGAAACCTTACAATTCTAAAGCACAGCATTTTAACTCTGCCTGTAAGATCCTGTTCACACAAGAGAATCCCCTGCCTCCTGAATCATGGTTCCACATCTTACACTGGGGCATTCCTTTTAAAGCTTTCCAGATGAAAGAAGGCTGTGTTTATTAACTTCGTCTTAATGATCAAAAGGGCAATTTGTGGCCAAAACTACTGTGTACAAAATTAAGGGCTAAATACAATAAGAGTAGTAATTACTTTTTATTGGTGGTTACAACTAAAAAAACAGCAGGACTTACCTAAATATTTGTGCTAATAAAGCTCTGCAATGACATAATTTTAAGAATTTTTCACTTTCATTTATTTATGTCTGGGATAATTAAATGCTTAGGATCTATCTTTCTTTATCATGGAGACATAATTTTTTTTTCTAATTCAATTTAAAATGAAAAACTTTTCAGATTTTTCTTTCCCCTAGCTCTTTATTTCCCAAGCCCACTAATATTAGATCATCAAGCACGAAATTTTTGTCTTGTAAATATTGTGTCTAAACTTGTCAAATTTTCTGACAAGGGTCAGACCATAGAGTTGATGACAAAGTTTATGAAAATGTATCAAAATATGTTTAGTAGAAGCTTTTTGTAAATAATGGTATTACTGTTTCTGGATAGCATCTTTAGCATATCCTGAACTCTGTGCTAATGCCTTGAGACATTGCTTGTTCACTGCATCTACTGTCCTGCAGAGAAACTCAAGCATAGCTTGGAAGGAAGCCATTGCATTCTGCAGATGTGACCTTACTGAAGAGTACAAGTGGAAAATAGAATTCTACAATTATAGCTAATTACAGTCATATTATTTATTTAGATATAAATCAAAAAATCATTTATAAAGAAATATCAGCTTCATCCTGCTACTGATTACCACACTGATATTAAGGAGATACACTGTCATAATTTAATTGCAAGAAACACGTGTGTGCTTTTGACAAATTCTTGCCCTTAAATACTGCTGAAGACAACGTACTATGATCATTTTGCTATCTGAATGGCACAATTTTTAGAAAACTGTGATTTTCAAAGTAGGCAGCCTTCCTTCCTTCCTTCCTTCCTTCCTTCCTTCCTTCCTTCCTTCCTTCCTTCCTTCCT
>JANRGV010000084.1:36696823-36718340 GCA_024734035.1 Alethe castanea
GGGCATGGGGACAGGAAAGGGGGAAGTGGACAGGAAGAAGTCCTTCCTTGCTTCCTGCCCAGGGACAGGGGCCTGGGGTTCTTATATTTCATTTCTTCTGCCTCTAAATACTGAAATACAATACCTTAGAATTTTCCAGACAACTGAAGGTTGTTCTCTGTCAAAAGTCAACGTTTCTGGTCTTTAAAATACTGGAAGAAACAACCTTAACATCCAGCAATGATAGCAAGTTAAACAAAATACCTTTATATGGCCATATCATGATATGTCCGCGAATAATGTTGTAAATGTAGAGGCATATTCTACATTACAGTTTGCTTTTGGCAAGTTTAAATTATTCATTTTACTTGAACTTACAATATATCTGTATTTATAAACATGTATATATATATATATGTATAAACCCTTATAGTCTTAAAATAGATTATGTATAAAACATCATCACTCTATAGCAAATGAGTCCAAAAACAGACATGCGTAAATCTTCTGAATAAGGAAAGAAATTTTTAAGTGTATTGATTTGTCTAAAGTGTTAAATTACATAATAGCCATATACTAAAGCATTGAATAATTTAAGCAAATCAATGGTTTCTGAATTTCATACAAGTACAAACTTATTAGGCAATAAAATAAATCAATATAATAAAAAATGAATAGTATGTAATGATGAATGTATGAGCTGATAATAACCAGAGGCAAAAACTCTATCATTGTAAAAAACAACTTTCAGTCATTTTTTCTCTATTATTCCGATCAGAAAACATGGTACTCTGTAGCCAATTCATTTTGGCCTTTAAGTAACTTTTCATTTGAAAGGCACCTCACAGAAGTAGAAGTATAACCTTTTTCAAATTAACATCCTGGGTACAGAATAGTAATGCATATTAACTTTTGTTAAACCTATTTCATGGAGTTTATGGCTCCTAAACAATATTCTGTAGACCTAAAGGAAGCATCACTTCCATTCTTCAGTGACTGCCACAATGTTTTCTTTAATTGCTATCTCCCAGGAAGAAGGCCCAGGTTTCAGATGTTAAAACTTTTTAAATGTTAAACTTTATTTTGTTTGTTTCTTTGTTTTGTTTGTTTTGTTTCTGTCTACCTTCCAGGAAGTTAAAAGTTTAAAAAAAAAAAAAAAAAAGAGAAATGCATACATTTTAAAACTGTTTGTAACATTTACCAGGAAAAAAATATGCACAATTAACTTTTAAAGTGAACAAAAATAGTGCTTCTACAAAGGAAAATTGACAATGTTTTTTATACTGATATTTGTGAAACCTATTAAATTCTTGCTTGCTGGTAAAAATATTTAATGGAAACTTCTCATTATAAATTGCTTAATACTGTATTCATTCAGAGATTGTAGACTCAAAATTTTCTACAAACACTATGAGGAGCTTGCATACCACTAAATATAGGTGATTATACTATACAGATTAACCAGTATCTTGTCTTCAAGACTCACATCTGAAACCACGATAAGAACAGAATAATTTATTCTGCAAAGCCATATGAAGAAGTATGATTGGTTGGTTGTTGTTTCTTTTAAAAACAGACTAAATTAAGAAGTCTTCAGTATTAATACTGATAGACATATACAGACATAAATATTATATCTACATATTTTATATGTATTTTAGCCCACATCATATAGAATATGTAAGAGGCTTTCAAAACAAGGTGTTGGGTTTTTTCCTCAGAAAATTTTGTTTCACAGAAGCTAAGTCAGTCATAATAACTGAAAAGTACTTTTAAATACAAATCATACTTTCTGTACCTCTCTCTGTTGATCTTACAGGATTCAGCAGTAGCTAGTCACATCACTTTGAAGAAAGAGACCTCTATTTTGGCTTTGCTCAAAAGGAGGGAAAAGAATTACTACAGAAACATGAACCCTCTCTGCTTTGTATTCTAATTCGGTATTTCTTCATACAAACAAATTTACATAATTAAAGATTTTATGTAAGATGTGTGATTCTGACTCAGGGATTTGAAATCCATCTTACATGAAATGCACTGTTTATGAAAATTCAATATATGCACCTACTGTCATATTTTTAAAAAAATATGAAGAAAGATTATTCTAACCCTTTATGACAAAATGCTCTAAAATAATATTCAGAATTTTCACTAGCTCTTAAATAAGGTATTAACTCTATGTTTAAAGTTGTTGATAGTCAAAATACTCTGTTACAATCTTTTAACTGAGAAATATGAACAAAGAAGTATCAGCTACTTCTTTGATGAAAATCCTTCTTTAACTAAATACCTTACATTATCTAAGATTTTGAAAGGTAGATTAAGTTTTTTTCTACAGATATATGATTACAAATGTATTGCAGAAATAACTCATTATCTTTTTCCCTGAATGTCATTATATTTACTTGCTTCTCTATTTATTCAGTTCTGAAACATACTTTTTGTTAGTTTTGGATTACTGACAGCAAATTGCCTTTTTTTCAATTGTTTTAGCTGCTTCTGTACCAAGAGTTTCAGTAATTATATGGTGAATTTATTGCAGTTATCTCCCAATGGTTTAATATATAAATATATGCTAATATGGAATTCCATATAAGAATAGGCAGAAAGCCTGTTTATTGGACCCAACTGGCAACAGAAAGAATATTACACTTTTCAGAAATATTATGCAGCTTTTCTAAAAAGCATCAGAATATTAAGGTGTTACAGAATTAAGAGGTTATAAACCCTGCCTTCAGCACATAATCCTTCATAAGCCACTGTTTCACAATCAATTTTTATCATAGATCCAGCTGAACTGTTTCAAATAAAATTTTTAGAAGATGTAAAAAAGAAAAACCCATCAGTATTTCCTAATTAGGCAAGACAAATGGCTTGCTTGGGGATCCACTACCCTAGTCTTCATCAGCAGGATAGACAATTGTGAATCATAGAATGGTTTGGATTGGAAGGGATCTTAATAACCAAGACCTTCACCATGGGCACCATGGGCAGGGACACTTTCACTAGACCAGGTTGCTCAGAGATCCCATACAACCTCTCTTTGCACACCTCCAAGGATGGTGAACCCACAGCTTTTCTGGGCAACGGGTTGCAGTACTTCACTGCCCTCACAGTAAAGAATTTCTTAGTAACACTTAATCTCCTTTGAATTTAATACCATTCTTTCTTGTCCTAGCACTCTCTGCTTGTGCAAAAAGTCACTCTTCTTTTTGTAAGTCCTCTTTAAACACGGCAAGGCCTCAATGTGTTCTCTGCACAAACTTTTCTCCAGATTGAGCAATCCCAGTTCTCTCAGCGTGCCTTCATTTAAAAGGATCTCCAGCCCTCTGAGACTCTTCATGGACATCCTCTGAACCCAGTCTAATAGATCTGCATCTTTCTTGTGCTGAGGATTCCAGAGCTGGACAAAGTACTCCAGATGGAGTCACACAAGATCAGAATAGAGAGGAAGAATCACCTTCCTCGACCTGCTGGCCACTCCTTTTTTGATACAGCCCAGGATGTGGCTGGCCTTCTAGGCTGTGAGCACAGGGTGTTGACTCACTTCCAGCTTTTCATCCACAAGAATCTCCAAGTCCTACTTGGCAGGACTGTTCTCAGTGAGTCCTTCTCCCAGTCTGTATTCATGTCTGGAATTGAAATCCAGGCACAGCACCTTGCACTTGGACTGGTTGAACTTCATGAGGTTCTAATGGGCCCACTTCTTATGTCTGTTCACACGTCCTGGATGTCCTGTCCTTCAGGCCTCTCAACTTCACTACCCACTTGGTTGTCATCTGCACTCAATCTCACTATGTTATTGATAAAGATAGTAAAGGGTACCAGTCCCCAGACAGAGACCTGAAGGACACTGCTTGCCAGTGGCCTCCACTGAATGCAGATCCGTTGGCTGCAACTCTCTAGATGAGTCCATCCAGCCAGTAGTTTATCCGCTGAAAAGTCCACTCTTCATGTCTCTTCAATTTGGAGATAAGGATATCATATGTCACTGTCTTGTAGAACATCAGGTAGATGACATCAGTTTGTTTTCCCTTGGTGACTGCTGTGTTACTGTAGAAGGCCAGCGGATTGGTCAGACCTGATTTTCCTTGGTGAAGTGCTGGCTGTCTCAGATCACCTCCTTCATTTGTATATGCCTTAACATTGCTTCTGTAAGGGTCTGCCCTGTGATCTTCTCAAGTACAGAAGTGAATGAATGAGCATGGAGAAGTGTCTTGATGGGAAAATGGATTTTATTCCTTAGTTATCAATTCCTTAGCATCAATCACTAAATTATTCTTTATTTTCCACACATTGTAATGTATGTAGATTTTTGCTTTAATTTTACACATATCTGAATTACATTTTTAAAATCTAATTTCAGTTTATCTTTTTTTAAAGAAATATCTGGATTAAACACCCACAAATAGTGAGAAAGATCATCACAAACATCAGCTGGGAATAGCCAAAAGCTCCATACAGTGGCAGAAATTTACTTATGATATTTTTTGAGAAATTTTCTATTTGAGTATAAGTACTTAGTAGTAGCAGTAAAAGACATGGAAATTCACTGTTAATAAGAGAATATATAATACCATTGTATCTTTTTTTTATATGCCCTACTTCTATTTTTATATGCCCAGCCACACAGACAAGAGTCAACTCTTCAAATAATTTTAATGAATACAATAGAATTGTGACTACAAAATTTTACATTTATGTTATATGGGTAAGTAATAGAATAAGAATCTTTCTATTCTTAATGAAAGTTATACACAGATTCTCTTGTCTTTATAGTCCACCTTGTATTAAGCTACTGATGAAAACCATATACCTTGCACAAAACAAGGAAAGCACATTCTGGCAATATATTTGGAATATCCGGGCTTCCTTCTTTATTTAAAATTATTTCTTTGGGTTGGTTGGTCAGCTGGTTTGCTTTGGTTTGATTTGGTGATTTTTGTCACTGGTTTTGGTGTTGGTTTGCTGTTGGTGCTTTCTCTGTCCTTGATGTATCTATTATTTTCCTAAGACTACTGTAAACGATCCTCATTCTGAGCAAAACATATTCCAACAGGAGATATCCAAATTCTGATTGCAGAAAATCCTCTGGAAACGTAAGACAAAGTTTTCAATGCACTGTACAAAGTGAGAAGTGTTCAAACAGGAATGAACCTGTCTTGTTCACTTCCACTTAATGAAGTATCTGAATGCACAGAATAACAGCCCTAATTTGTTACTTTAATGCAATTACTTGATTTCATATGCATTAGAACTTTTTACTCTAAGAGTAAATCTGTAGAGGGAAGTTAGTTTTTCCTATAATTAGTGTTCTGTGTTGAGGCTGAAAATGTAGCACTCCATGTACTTAATTTTGCTCTAGGGAAAATTGCCCCTTTGCACATTCCTTCCATGTTCTAGCTGAAATATATTTGCCCCGTATTTCGCTTTGGCTTCATTACATGCCCTGCTCCCCTGCATATCTATCCTGAACAGATCAGTGTAGAAACAGTTACCTTGGTAAGGGGATACTGCTTTAATTCTCATTTCAGTCTCCTTTACTCAGATTGGTACCTACTGGAACACAGACTGTGTAAAGGACAGTCAAAAACTTACCAGAGCAAATGGAATAAGCAGTACATGGTTATCTTAGAAATACTTTGAAACTACAATAATGTGAGTAAAAATGTAGCTTAACTACAAAAATGTGAGTAAAACTCCCAGTTCATATCAGGTTGTCCAGATGCAGGATCTACCTAGTGGCAATACAGATTCCAAGAATATATTTTGAAAAATTACATGTGGACATATTTTAAAATGTAACTCTTAATGAATACCCACTGTCTTAGACTTCAGTGAAAACAATTACATATCTAAGCATATATAACTGCCAAATTTTCACTACCATGTCATTTAGTTAAAATACCACTGGATTTTAACAATTTCATCTGACATGAACACTTCCACTAGAAACATCAAAGTTGCATTGGTGTCTTCTCATATTTGACCCCTAATCTTCATATATACTATCTGAAACTTCAGTCTTAAGCTGCATCTCATTTATTTATTAGAGTTATTTGTGAAGCAGGTAATTTGTATATTTTAGATGGGAAATCGTAAGTCTCCACTGCTGCAGGAAACTCAGAATGTGTTGGATCTCAGTTTACCAAGTCATTATAAAAATGTGGACTAATTCATGATCAGATGCTAAATAATTCATAGTGCTGAACCACAAAAAAAAAAGAATTGAAAATAATTTTATTAAATCATTCTTTTTCCACTAAAGTTAGCCAGGTGCTGGATTTGGATCTCATAATAGAATATGATTTACAACCACAAATTTTCTGTGGAATAAATCTGTTTGTAATATTCGTTCAAGTGCGTCCTACAGAGGTGTTCTGTGAATGTGTTCACATGGTTGGGAATTGATCTAGGGAGTAATTAGTTCAACTTCTCAGAGTCACTGAGAGCAATGGGGACTGACAGTAATAGAAGTGCTAAGTAGAAATTTTTAATCTTCTAACAATTATAAAAGAGACAAGCTATCAGAAGTTGCATTAATAGAGAAAACATTCTAAGCCGTCTAAAACTAGAATTGAGAATATTTAAATAAAAAGCAAACATATAGGTCCATGAATGAAAGACAAACTTGTGGATGGCAAAATAGAGATTTTAATTTTTTTTAGCCTCTTCGTAATCACCAGTAATCAATGTAAGTTGTGTATATAGAATATTGAAACTACTGTAAGTTAAGAATTTTGAGAATTGTTAAAAAGGAGTTTCACTAAACTGAACCTTGGTAAAGCCAAACTAAAAGCAGATGACAAAAACAATGAGAGGAATAGATGTTGCTAGTGGTAAATGTTCAAGAGGAAGTATGCAGGAAATTTATATACAATTACATAATCAATGAATTACAGATATGAAATAGCATTTGCCCATTTCCAAATGTCTTTTTTAACACTGACTGCAATTATCCATAATATTGACAATAATTTTCTGTTCTCAGGAGTGTTGATGGCATTAAATATTACCACACATAGAATTTCTGAAATCCTGATCTAAAATTCAGTGCATGAAAATAATAAAAAAGTAAAAGGAAGAGGAAAAGCTCTAAAGAAAGTATAGCCATTACATATAGCCAGTAATATGCTAATTAATTTGCTCATATTATCCTGGTACTTTGATTGGGTTTAATAAGAAACTGTAGAAAACTAGATTAATATTAAATTGATGCCTAAAATCTTTTAGCTTTTTATACATTCTTTATATCTTTGTAGCTTTGTAGGTTTTTAATATATAGCTGTATAGTTTTAAACACTTTCTCAAACTTCGGAACAGTAGATTATCCTTTCTTGCACTTTGCGCTATCTTCTTAAAATTCTATTCAGTGTTATTTCAGAAAAAGTGATGGCTGACCAGGACACCCTGTTTTGCACTAGCAGTTGAGACACAGAAAAAATATAAGGTTAAGAGCCTTTGCAGAGACTCCAAGGCGCAGGCCCAGGCCTCAGCTACCAGGAAAACCAGTTTGCTACTTAATGTAGTTGCTAGATAGACTAATTAATTAAATTTATAAAAGTTGTAAAAATCTGATACCATGTGTACACATACCCATATTTTGTGCACCTGAAAACTTCTATTCAAGAACTACTCTTTGTGTTACCACCTTTAATGTCGTTTGGAAAGTTTGTCTTTTGATTCCAGGCAATAAAATCATCAAAGCACTCTCATATCATTGAATCAAGGAAGACTTATGTCAATTCCCAAGCAAATGATGAATAAAATAAGTATTTTTTATCATTATTTTTCAATAAATAAAAAAGAACCAATTTAGAGTGGATCCTTTGATACTAAAAAGAAATTTTTCAAACTATTCTCTGAATTTACAAGATAGGAAAAAAGTGTATGAGAACACATTTATTCTATGAAAAGGCTTGTCTGAACATATATAGATGTTAAACTAGTTTTTCTCAGAGTAATCAATGATATTACTAAAATCTTCAAGAAAGTGATTCTGATTTTTGTTTAGGTCAAATAGTCACCAGAAGAAAACAATATACAATTCATAGTTGTTTTCTAACCAAATCCATCAATATAATACTTGAAATTTAAATATTTGACTGCATTACATTATAGCAAAAAAATATATGCAGCATTTTCTTCCACGAACCCCCACAGTGTTTAAAATATATTTTGTTTAAAATATTATTACCAAGTTGTGTGCAAGATGCTACAACAAATTGAAACCTAGGTATTTGTCCCAAACTTTGCTCAAAAAGAGAGGCCAGAGTCTGCTCAACTTCTGCTTTATTAATATTGAAGACATGCCAAGTCATATTTAATTTTCTCATCTTTTGATTCTTAAAAACATTATTATTTGCCAACAATGCTTCAATGACTAAGATATAAAATTTTTAGCAGCCCATTTAATATATGAAATATTATGAAATTAAGAATATTAATAATGTATTAAAACTATATTGATTCCTTCTCAATTTTCCTTTTTTATCATGTGGCACATTCATTTTGTATTTCTAAAGAATTCTGTAGGTATCACTGACATCATATGTACTCTACTGTTATTTGATTTTTCAGATGTTAAGTTCTAGCATTCCTTTTTTATACTATATAAACTTGATAGCAATTCTCGTAAGAAACACCAGTGCTCAAATAAAATCACATGTTCTTATAGCTAGTCATTCATGTGACTTAGCTTCAGGCCTTTTTCACAGGTTTTGATCTGATCATTCTGAAAGGTAGCATATGATCATTTTATAGTAATTAAAGCCAAACAAAAAAAAAAACAAAAAAACAAAAAAACCCACTGAGCAATGTATAGTGCAATGTAACATTTCATATGCAAGTAAGAGAATTTATGAACCAATGTGCACCTATGATGAATCCAGTGCCTATTGTCTTTTAGAGATTGAGAGATTTATTTTTCAAAATCCCTTTGCTTTGATTTTTTAATACAGAATCATCCTTCTAGGTTATTAGCTTGGCTCTACCATTCAGTAAACAATCCCAATATATTATCACAGTTTATTTTTTAAACAGCCATTGTAACACAAATACTACCAAAAGATTATGGCTTTGTCTTCCAAAGAAAATCCCCTTAAATGCTTATCATGTATTGTAGTGCATATCTAAGGTCCTACTGCAGGTGATCAGGGAAACAAAAAAAAGCACCATTTTACCAGCATAAAAACCTTCTGCTTGCTTTTTGTTTATTCTCTTACACCTTCACTACATATTTCTTGATTCATTATTGAAGTATTTCATGACTTAACATAATGAATATTTATTATGAGCTGGAAAAATGAATTGTAAATTATGTTCATTTACTTATTATATTTTCACTTCTCAGTTTTTTTACATAAAAAGTTGAATGTGTCCTTTACAGCCTTCTTTTCAAAGATATTATTATCAAGAGTATAAATATGCAAGAGCATACCTGGCTGCTTTTTAGTTGCCTTTATGTTTATAGATTCCTATCTGTTGGTAGTCAAACGTTAAAGACAAGTTAAGTGATTAATTTTTCCACTGTGGTAATCACATTGATTTAGTTCATATTCATGACATTTCATATTGTTAACAGTCAATGACCCCAAATAAATATAGGAACAGTTTTGGCAAACCAAAGCACAATCTGACAATGCATTTACAACTATGATTGTGTTCTTACTGCAATGAGACTGAAATGTCAATTATATTGGGAATGAGGGAATAGTGCATGTATAGAAGAAAAAAATTAACATATATGATTATACTTGAAAGTTAAACTATTTTTACTGAAAATCAGCACTCTAAACATAGTGCGTATGACCTCCGAGAACAAATAGAAATTAAACATATGTATTTTCAAAATATGAGAGCATAGTAAAAATACAGAACACCGATGGAAAACCATAAAATGAACCTTGAAGAATTAATGAAGCAGCATGCTATCACTTATCTGATGATTTGCAGTCATGAATCCCACTAACAATGGTGACACCTCTATTGCTCAGAAATAAACTTTCTAATTGAGCTTTTGGAACATGAAAACCTAAATACTAATCTAAGAAATTTTGTTTTGAGGCAAAGGGTCAATTCCTTTGCAGCCAACCACTGTAGAGTAGCTACACCTGATTTTTGTACATTTCAGTGTGGCTGCTGGTTGAGAGCTGAGATCATGTACTTAGATTTTGTGTGCATTACACATCCATCTGTTCCTCCGTCTGGCAAAGAATAAAAAAGAAAAGAAAATTAAGAAAAAGATGCGCAGGAATGCTTTATAAACTCTTTTCACCAATACACCAGTTGTTGGCTTCCTGCTGGTAGCCCTGGTAAAAGCTTCATTGGGTAATTATTTCAAGCAGGAAACAACCAACCCACATGTTCAAAAGTAATTACTACTTCAATTAACCATCCAAAAGCAGGTAATTCTTTTCTTAAGATGCAGAAACAGAAGAATTATAATATTTATGTGTTTTTAATATAAGCATTTAGAAAGCATCTGTGCAATTTTATACCTGCACTTGTTTTTTTACTGAAACAAAAATTTCATACTGATAGAAATGGTCTATATAGATAATATATCATGAAGGGTTGCATAAAATTTCCTAGGTATTTTTTTGTGTTAGATGTAATATTTGGTCTGTTGTTATTTAACATTTTCACTAACTATCTGAAGATAAGCAGAACTAAATTCACACATAGTATTAAATTGGGAAGTACTATACACTCAGCTGAGGACAACAGCAGGGACATGAGAAGTCAGAAAAGAACAAGCAGGAAATAACAAAATAGACAAAGAAAATAACAGGCTAATGCATGTGGGGAAAAAATAAACCAGAACCAGGACAGTACCACTGGGAGGAAGTATGAAAGCTGGCACACTGAAAGAGATTTAGGGGTAGTAGCGAACAACAAACATGAAAACAAATCTGAGTCTGAGACAGAACTAACAAAGATGTACCTTACCAGCAGCTTCAGAAATCTACTTTCCTTCTTTGAACAATTAGTCCCCAGATAGCACGTTTTGCTCCATCTACTTATTTTTGTTTTTTGCACATTGCTGTGAAAGATAAAGTTTCATTATTATCATAATATGTGTCCCCATAAGGCCTTGTCTTGACTGTTTCACAAAGTTTTCAGTGGTTTAAGCTTCATTTTGTGTGGTCTGCCCCAAATATCAGCAAAATGAGCCGCCTAATTCACTATAAGGAACAAGGTGATATAAATAGAGAGATGGTCTTATTAGCCTATCTCTGAAATCTACATTTCTTAATTCAGCATATTCTTACTTCAGAAATGTGAAAATACAGTTAAGCTGCAATTATTTTGCCCAGCTTTAAAAATGCTTTCAAATTCTTAACCTCAGAAAAGTTTTTTTATCTGCTAAATTTTTCTTTTTGCAGCATAAACATAGAGAGACATTGACATGATGTGATACGTGGCACAAAGTGAAAGAAGTTTTTGGAGAAAACTTTTTTAAATTAATGTCTCCTTTCCATTATAATTACTATGAAATTACGTATGCCTGCCTCTTTCACACTTTAGTCATCAAGCAGTCAACATTTCATAATACATTTCCACACTTTGGTATTTTTAAAGTATTTAACTTCTGTATCATTATATGTAATATATTAATTGGTCTTGTCTTCCTTTACTGCATATGGTAAGAAACAGGTGATCCAATTACATAATGCTTTTATCACAGAATCACAGAATAACTAGGTTGGAAGAGACCTCCAAGATCATCAAGTCCAACCCACACCCTAACACCTCAACTAGACCATAGGACTAAGTGCCACATCCAGTCCTTTTTAAACACATCCAGGGATGGTGACTCCACCACCTCCCCAGGCAAAGCATTCCAATACTTTATTATTCTTTTCACGAGAAACTTCTTCCTAATACCCAACCTGTACTTCCCTTGGTGCAGCTTGGGACTGTGTCCTCTGGTTCTGTCAGTTGGTGCCTGGTGAAAGACACCAACCCGCACCTGACTACAAGCACCTTTCAGTGAGATGTAGAGAGTGATAAGGTCACCCCTGAGTCTCCTTTTCTCCAGGCTGAACAACCCCATCTCCCTCAGCTGTTCCTCACAGGGTTTGTGTTCCAAGCCCCTCACCAGCCTTGTTGCCTCCTCTGGACACGCCCAAGTGTCTCAACAGTCTTCCTAATTCCAACCGAATTTATGGTACATCAATATTGAATTAATCTCTTCTACGTGCTCAGGTAAACAGATACAACAGCTGATAACAGCTCATAAAACCAGAGTCCCATAAACAAATGTTTTTAAAATTTGACAAAAAACATAGTTCCAGGGCAAAAGTTCAATAAGATTTGTCCCATGACATGAGATGGTAATTTCCTCATACACTTACCAGTAAGAGAGAAAACTAGGAATTGCCTGAATAATGGATCTGGTACAAGCTGCCAGTCATCCTATATATTCTACACCCTTCAAATGCAAGTAACCTCTCATCCAGAAGCTAATTAGATTTACAAGCATGTAACCAAATTGATAAATCGCATCTATCCATAAATGAAGAGAGATAGCTTACAACAAACTAAAATTAACTTCTGATACATTTATAAGACTAGATTCACACCTTTATATTATTTATTTTATAGATAATTGTACTAATGCTTCCCTGAGCTGAATGAGTATCAGAAATCTCTGTGCAGACATGCATGTATATTTGGCTGCAATGTAGTGTTAGAAAATCCAAGAAGTTTCTAGTATTGCAATTAAAATAATTTAACTACTAGATGAAGTTTAGCTATAGGACTACACAGATTCATGTCAGACAGTCCTGTGAGAACAAATGGAATTTCAGCTCTAATGTCAAAAAACTTTAAGTAGAAGAGAAGAGGTGAAGGTGAAAATTTCTTGTCAATTTACAATAAATTCCATGGTGAAATGAGATTGTCATCATTATTTAATTGGGATTTTTAACTCAGCGATAAAATTTACACCAGACTAATATTCATCCTGAACCTAAAAAAACCCCAGGAATTCATTGACACACCTTTCTTGCATTCTAAACCTTTCTAAAATGTGTATGCATGTGTTTATAAAAGACATGATCATACTTATATATTTATTTCACTATTTTCCATGTATTTTTTATTCTGGAAAAAAAAAAAAAGCAGGGGGAAGAAGGCATCAAATAAAAACAAATTTCAAAGCATAAGTACAGAAATATATTTCAGTGGCTTTTTACAAGAAAATTTATCAACCCTTGTTGCTATACATGCTTTGTTGTGATGCTTGAAGTGTTAAATATTATATCTGGCAATATGAGAATATTTAAGAAGGTGTGAAAGACTAACTGCATTTAAAACACCATTTTTCCTTGACACCACTAGCAAGACAGCTTGACTGAGATCATATTTTTTTTCACCACTTTACAAATCATTTATGAATTCTATTTAGCTGTACTACTTTGTGCCTACCTTACAGAGAAAAATTATGTTGTTTCTCACAGGCTTACTGTTATTAGCAATATGTGAGTGAATTGCCAACCTTCTGCACATTGCAACAGACACAGGTTCCAAAGGACAAGAAGCCTCAACAATGTACTGGGGCTTTCCAATAATCTCTCCATGAAAAATTACTTGACTGCTCATAGAAGTGAGGCAATCTACCAGTGAGATGGCTACGAGCTTCTGTAGGTGCTGCTCAGCTGGAGCAGGGTCCATCGGTTGGAAAAATTGTGCTTTAGATTTCTTCAGATCATATAGAATGCTTCAAATTAACTGCTGGGGAGGATACTGCAGGCAGTTCTTCCATTGTTGAGCCTAATTTAAAACGTTTCCATAGGACTAGGTTCCATTAAAGAGGACATGTGGGTGTGCCTGCAGTTAAGGAGTCAGTCAATCTTTGCAAAGTATTTGGAATGTAATTTTCAGTTCAAGGGTATTGCAGCATGGCCAGGCTTCCCATACAATCTGTGAAACCTCCATCCCTGGAGCTTTTCAATAGTCATGTACATGAATCTCCAGCTGACTGCCCCCACTTCAGGACATAGTCAGAAATAGGAGACCCTCTAGATGTCGCTTCCAAACTTCTATGGGATTCCATAACTCTTAATTACCTGCTTTCAGGGAGCCACCAATGTAAATGTGATGTTCTAAAAAGATTGAAGTATATGAACCATGATTTTTTTCTATTTCTTTTAAATTGAAATAAAAAGGAAAAAAATAGAACTAAGTATTTCCCCAAAAAAATAGATAAATACTGGTTGTTTTTATTGAAGTGACTTTATGAAAGTCCAAAACAGTACAGAAGACAGAATTCTGAAACAAACAAAAAAAATGAATCAGCACAATTTTTTTTAGTAAACACAGCACAGATAACACTTTCATTAGTGATAGCACTGTTTTATAGTTCATTACAGTGAAAAAGGTATATATTTAAATAGAACTTTCTCTTTTTCACAACAGAATTGTAGGGTTTAGAAAGAATCCTGCTCCTTCTGCTTATAAAGATGTTTTTCTAAACACAGATAAATGCAGTATCTCCTAGGCCGAACAGATGAACATTTTGAAGGTATAGTTCAAAAAACTCTTTGAGCTATATGAAAGGATTATTGACTTTATTACTCTAAACTCTTGGATACAGTCATCTTGAACTCACATTGGTTGAAGCACACTCAGTTGTGTAGGAAATAGGTTCAAATTCCATGCCTGCCACAGTTCTAGCTATGTAATCCTTCCACTCTTTACTTTATGAAAAGAAAAAATATACTTTGACAGCAAAGATTATAGCTACAACTCTAATTTTATTCCAGATTAAAAAAGTAGCCTTACGGGCAGCTAATTCCTCCCACTCTCATACTCAAAACAAATAAATGTATACCAAATTTTATGAAGAATTATCTGCATTCAGATGACACTCTTATCATTATGTCAATGAAGACCTTAAGCAACTTTTTCAAAAGCAGGTGTCACATATATAATTAAAAAAGAACACCCAAAAAAAGGGATTTTTTTTCCCCTTGATTTTCTGCTCTTGTAAATTGATGGATCTCTTTATGTACATTAGGATTTCACTGGACATTTAAAAGAAACTGCTCTAGACAAACCTGAAAGTTTTGCATCATGTTATGAATTTGATTGATAATGTGCAAGTTTAGGAAATAATTAACTGTACCTCTAGCCTAATCTGTCATACAACAACTTTTGTTTTTACAGTATATTAACTTAATTTTATCTAATTAGCTAGATTTAATATGAAATTTAAACTAGGGCAGTAGCATTCAAACATGTGATATACTGAATCTATTAACAATTTCCAATTAAAAATGCTGTCAAAATTATACTAGCAACATGCCTTTGTTTTTAATTATTTTGCAATAATTGAGTGAAGAAACACCTTTTCATTTATAATTCTGATGGGGCAGTATTTATTGGGTTTGCATGGCAGGTTTTTGGTAACAGGGAATTTACAGGGGCAGTTTTGGTGAGAAGCTCCCGAAGTTTCCCCTGTATCTGATGGAGTGAATGCCAGACGCCTCAGATTCACCACTGGCCAAGGCTGAGCCCATCAGCAATGGTGTTAATGCTTCTAGGATAGCAGAGTTGAAGGAGGGGGGAAATAGGCAGTGCTAGAGCAAATTGCAACTGGAGAGAGGAGAGAGAATGAGTGAGAGCAGCAGCTCATGGTTTGTGAAGAACGAGGAGGAGGCGCTTCAGGTGCTGAAAGAGAAATTCCTCTAAAATCCATGGTGAAGACATCCCTGCAGCACGTGGAGGTCCACTATGGAACAGATATCCACCTGCAGCCCATGGAGGGCCCAGTACTGGAGCAGATGGATGCCCAAAGGAGGCTGTGACTCCATGGGAAGCCCGCACTGCAGCAGTGTCCTGGCAGTGGCTCTGTGGTGAGAGAAGCCTACCCTGGAGCTAGTTTGCTGCCAGGATTGGTGACCCTGCAAGGGACCTGCAATGGGAGCTACTCAAGAACTGCAGCCTCCAGAAGGGACCTGCATGGGATCAGGGGAAGAGTTTGAGGAGGAAGAAGCAGAAGAAATGGCATATGATGAACTGACCATAGCCCCCATTCCCCATCTCCCTGCATTGATGATGGGAAGGAGGGAAATAATTTGTGAGTGAAGTTAAACATAGTAAGTAGGGAGCCATGGGGGAAAGGTGTTTTTAAGATTTGGTTTTATTTCTCATTACCTTACTTTGATTTGATTTGATTTGATTTGATTTGAAGTAAATTAAACTAATTTCCCCAAGTCTGTTTTGATTTACACTGACTGCTGAGTGATCTCTCCTTGCTCTTTTTTCAATCCACAAGCCTTTAGTTCTGTTCTCTCTCCCCTACCCAGCTGAGGACAGGAGTGATAGAGCAGATTTGGTGGGCACCTGATGTTCAGACAGCATAACCCACGACAGGCAGAATATAAAATCAGTATGTTATTTAAAGTGTAGAATACAATTGCCAATATATGGTAAATTAATGCAGCTTGATATGATACTGGTAATAGGGTTATAGATTTTTACATAAGGGCTTTACAGAGAATAAAAATAATATTGTTTTATCTATGGTTAAAATTTACAGTATTTTAGTATCTTTTGAGCTTTGCAAGACTACTACCATGACAAAACAGCGACTTTAAAACTAATTTTGTCCAAAGTTGTCATGGCATTGCAGACTTAACATGGTCACATATTATTATAACTTGTCTTTAGATATAGGTGTATTCCTTTCTTAAGAAAAAAAATAGTGATCTAGACTTTTATCCAGAATAATTAAAATTCATAAAATTACTAGCTAGTAAATTTAATGTTTTATGAGCAACTTAACATTTGGCATACACTAGTAAGGTTTATAAATAGTACTTGGTGAATTAGAAGGAAAAGAAGGTAATTAATTCACAGACATCAATATATTTTTTATGATAAACAAGGGTTTGTGTTTGACTGATTGTGAGGTTGAAACCCACAGTTTAGTGACAGCACAACTTACCATTTTATGATCGTGTTTCACCATCAAATTAGAGGGAGAAAAAAACAAACACCTAAGTTACATCCTGCTGAGATTAATGCTTACCTAACAAGAAACAACCATATCTAAAAATAAAATTCTTCTACCTTTTCAAAGCTATGTTATTTTAAAAGGTTAATTTTCAAGAAAAAAAATATTCAACAAGTAGAAATACATGCAACTGTGCTCGTTAGGTTTATACTGTCACTTTTTGAGCAAACTTCTCAATAGGTAGTCTCTTCTCCCAGAGATCAGTATCAGCAGTGTTAGTGCTTTTGGTGTAAGGCTAAAATAATCCTTAACCTTTAAAAAAATTAATGAACATATTTGTACCAAAACCTAGAAAATGTGCCATTCTTGTATGTTTCTATCCATCTGTTTACAAGACATCTAGGGGTTTCAATATATTCACTGTAGTCTTATGAGTAATGGTAGAGCATATGACTTTTAAATGATTTATTTGGAATCCATAGAGATGGGAAAAACAAAGGGTGCAATTAGAGGTGGCAACTATTGATTAAAAATCCTGTTCACTTAAAGAAAGGAAATGATAAATGACATGATTTTATCATTGGAGGGAATGTCAAAGAAAACATTGTTGTTTCTCATATCTCTCTAGTGTGAACTTCTCCGGAGAAGCGCAGTATGATTTTTGATGTTTGAAAAAAAGGGAAAATAATGTTAATACTGTTTCATAAGAGAGATGTGGCATGGTTGCATCAGGTGGGAAAAGAAAAAAAGTGAAAGCATAGGTGAAAAATTCATCTGATTCTATTACTTTCTCAGTAATGGGCCCTTAAATAGTAGTTTAAAGAAACAATAGTGCTGAAATAATCTATTTTGCAAAGTTATAATGAACTGTTAATTTTTTCCCTGTTTCACTAAGAAACAGTTCCAGGAATACAGATCTTAATAACTTATTTTCATTCCCAAAATAAGAACTTAGGGGGCTAAATTAATTTTCTGGCATAGCACTAATGCACGCAGTGAAATTACATGAGGGGTGATGTTCAATCATAATGTTTGATAGACTTCAAATTCCACCAAAAGTTTCTCCCAAACCTCATTATATAAAATATACAGTGGAAAAAAATTGCAACAAAACAACGAAAAAACAAAAAACCCAAAACAAACAAACAAAAAACCACTCACAAATCAACAACTCAAAAAAAAAAAATGGAGTAATTAGGAAATTGCCCAGCACTTACGGGTTTGGACTATATCAAAGACAAACAAACAGTACAAAATATGAAGTATATAAACTATCCAATCCTGTTTTCTAAATAACAATAGAAAAATGAAAAATGAAAAGAAAATTATGTATTCCAGGTAACTTGAATAGAAGCCTGGATATAGAGATCCTTTTCTCGAGACAACTTTTCTCTAGACACTTTTCTAGCTTGCAGCAGCCTGGCAGCTAAGCAACGAAAAGAGTGTAGTGGGCTAAAAATCCATAGAAGAGATAAACTGTGAACTATTTCCACAATTAGTGAATCATCTCCAGATGAAATGATGGTTAAAATATTTCTCTATGTCTAGCTTGTTAATAGTGAACCTTTCTTCTGATTTTGTTTTTTTACATAATAAAAGAATCTTTTCTGCATGATGAGAAGCAACACCAGAGCTTAGCAAAATCTGGTTCTAATGCCACAAATCAGGGACTTCCTGGAAAGGACAAGGACAATCCATTCTTCCTTGAAGCTGCACAGTTTGTAAACCCCAAAAATAATACAGAAATATCTTAGTCAGCACTTACATGGAATTAATTTTCTTTTTTTTTTTTTTTTTTTTTTTCCTGGATCAGCAGTGGACTGGTTGGTTTGGATTTGTATTTGCAGCTCAGCAGAGGAAATAGTTCTTCCATATTCTGCATAAAGTTTGGGATTCTTTACAGATGCATAACTACTTTTTTTTTTTCCTCCTGATTTTGATTCTGGAAACAATGTAATCTGACACTAAAATCAATGTAACTCAGCATACTGATTTAGAAAGGAGTTCCTAGTGGCACTACAGGAGCTAATGCAGAATCCAAAAGACTTAATTTTTGTTTTATATTATATAAGGGTTTTATTAATACTTTCAGTAAAATGTCAGTTTTTCTGTTACCCAGTTATAAAAGGGAAATAATAATATGTCTACATCTTTAGAGAAACATGTGCTATGACCCTAAGGAAAAATACCTAACATATATTTGGATTCTTGGGTTTGTTTGGGATCTTTTCAATTTTGTTTGTTTGTTTGGTTGGTTTGGTTTGGTTTGTTTGGGTTTTTTTGTTTTTTTGTTTTTTGTTTTGGGGGTGTTTTTTGTTTGTCGGTTTTTTGGGGTTTTTTGTGGGCACTACTGTTAAGCAAATAGTATGAGAATCTGGATACTTCCATCTGGGATAAACTTTCATCCTTCTTCCATCAGCACTCAGAAAAAGGCAGAATCTTTGGGTTTCATCTGCTTAATTATAGCCTTTAAGAAATGCACCTATTTTTTTACCCAAATCTGATAAAATAGCCTCCTGGGATTTCTGTCTATATTTGAGGCTTTAAGTGTCCATAAAGTACAGTGACCACCAGAGCACATGAGAGAAATTTATAAATTATTTCAAGTATACCATGCTCAAATATGTTATTTTCTTTTAATTAACTCATAAACTACCTCTTTCCCTACTGACAGGAAGCAGAAAACCATCAAAGCCATTTTACTCAGAGAGACACTTGTATGGTACTCCAGCAGGCCCTAGAAAGAGACAATGTCAGAAAGCAGTGTTCACTGTGTTTCCCAGAAAAAAAATTCAATGCAATCTAGTCAGTAATTTGAAGTGTATGTAAGTGGTTTTCAGTGCATATGTGGGAAATGCTTACAGCACAGTGAAAGTTAATGTTTTGGCCTTGCATTCATCAAATTTAAAGTTCTCATAGTGCTTTCAGGGGAAGTCTCCAGCAACAGAAGAAAAAAATGTAAATATTTCAAAAAGGAACAAGTTGCTGTATTGAAACCTTGAAAAAGATTTCCTCCTTGTTGTTACTTTAGTACTTAACTAGGAAGGGTTTTCAATTACTTAAGAAAGACTAAAACTAAGCTTTTTTCATTAAGGTCAGAAAAAATATTGGAATCCAATGAGTTTTACCTCTAAAAATTAGGTTTTTTGAAAGTACTAGGTTATATCTTAAAATAATTGATAAAATACACCATGTGTGACATAATCATGTATTTATGACATCAGTTGTGCTGCTCAGTGTCATTTACAAGATCAGATCTTAGAGCAATTGGTAAGCTGCTGTAACCCAATACTGGAAGGCTGAAGGAATGTATAAACACATCCCGTGTCCCTATCTCATTGGCAGAGGGCCAGAAGGCCCCCCTTTCCTGCCTGCCCTTCCCTAGAAAAACCCCTTACCTCCGGCTCTCTTTGCCCTGAAGCCATCATGAAATAAACTACAATACTGAGAAAAGCAAGGAGCCCCTTTTGTCCACCTACTGTTCATGCTAGCCACCTGTCTCATCTTAGTATTAGGATAGAGACACTGAGTTCTAGCAGTAAGCTAAAAATGGCAAAGCAGCAGCACACCCTATAAGCCAAAACTTAATTGTCACAATAACTGAAACCTAGTCTAATAATCATTAGTCCAGATATAATTGCAACAGGAAAAGAAAGAATAGCAATGCAGTTAAAGTTGATATACACACTTTTTTTAGTTTCTACTCTTTTCTCTGCTGTTATGTCCCAGGTGCCAGTACTGTTCTATGCCAAACTCTGGTCTCCTCAATAGCCCTGATATAATATGAGGCTTGTATGTCTCTGCACTACATCACTGTATTAGAATGGTAAACAGCTTATTCTTCCTACAGCAACCACTCATTTTTGCTATCTGCAAAACACTAACTGTAGGCACTGCTAGCTCAATAAAACTGTGTATGGCTGTAACATAAACAGCTAAAAAGTAAAAGAAGTTAGCCTTAGGCATCTGGTCAATTAGAGAAATTGCTGTCACAGCTAAAGGAAGGAAAACAAATCTGCAGGCAGGTCAAAAAAAGTTCACAATGAGCAAGAATGACAAACCCAGTCCTGAAACCGTACAAACACAGTGCAAAACTCATGACTCATATCAAGCCATGGCAGGACTGTGTAACAGAGTTACATGGTTATACATTTGTAAGGCCACAAACTACCAGCTGAGGTGACTGCAGTCACTCCTCACAGAACTCTGGAAAATTTGGTCAGGGCTTAAGTTCCAAAAATAGGAATTTCACAACAGCGAGAGTTCTGCTAAATTTTCAATACAAAATGCGATCTAAATTTAACTTTGCCTTCTTTCTTCACATACTCAATCTTTTTATTATGAATTCATTATAGATAATCATTTTCATCACTATTTTATAAATGGGATTTTTATGTCCCACTATGTCAGGAACATGTAGTTTAATATGTCATCTTTTTCTCCATCTAATCAAAACTCTTTGCTGTGCTCATTTCTCTTCAAACCTAGAAGAAAAAGCAAATCATTGAAAGCTACTGTCTAAAAAAGCTTCTATTATAATCTCCCACAAAACCTAATAATTTTTTCTTTGGT
>JANRGV010000084.1:36727714-36737716 GCA_024734035.1 Alethe castanea
GTAAATGTTTAAAAGATACAAAAATTTTTGTTTATTCAAGATACTTAGTAAAAATAGTCAAAAATACTTTTAAAAAGACTTTTAAATTTTCAAAATAATTTAATCAGTGCAAAAAGAAATTGCAGTCTATTTTATTTGATATGACAGTTATGGCACCTTAACTTAAAACTGTCGGTTTATTCCCAAGTGCAGCTTTTGTCAAGAAGGCCAGAAGAAAATCCCACACAGAGAATAAACCACAGGCAAAATGTTTAATCCAATATTGCTGGCTTCATTGTTAATTGCCTCTCAAGGGGCTAGGATGTCAATAGATAGTGATCTGGTATCTTGGAGTCTTTGCTGTTAAATGCATGATCAATACTAAATAGAATTTTAACTGCCCATGATTTAATTAGGAGTGGTTCTTTTTATCCTGCATACAATACCAGAATCTCACTCAATAAAGTACGAAGGAAGATTGCCATGATGGTTGTGCATTTTCTATGCAAAGGAATTGGGAAAGATTGGGCTGCTAAGAATTTGCAATTAGCCTATAACATGGCAGGAGTTAATCTTCTTTTATAAATCATATCAGGAGTGGCTGAGGGAGCTGAGGTTGTTTAGCCTGCAGAAAAGGAGGTTGGTGAGAAACCTTGTCGCTCTCTACAACAGCCTGGAAGGATGATGTAGCCAGGTGAGGGTCAACATCTTCTTCCAGGCAGCCACTGACAGGAGAAAGGGAAATGATCTCAAACTGTGTCAGGGGAGGTTCGGGTTGGACATGAGGAAGAATTTCTTCATGGAAAGGGTTGCTAAACATTTGAATAGACTGCCCAGGGAGGTCATGGAGTCACCATCCTGGTAGGTGTTCACGAAACAGCTGGATGTGGCACTTAGTGGTCTGGTATAGTTGACAAGGTGGTGATCAAAGATTGTATTTTATCTTGGAGTTCTTTTCCAACTTGAAAGATTCTGTGTTCAGTTTTGTGAGTTTCCTTTCCCCCTAAATTAATCCAAATTATTGCAAGTACAGAATACTAAAAACTACAGCTTTAAATCCTTAAAAAAAAAAAAGTTTTAAAAGAGGAAATTCAAATTTTAAATAAAGGCAATTGTTTTAAAACGGTGGCTATGTGTCTTTTCAACTGGAAATAACCAAACCCTTGAATATTCTTTGAATATGCCACATTCCTTAGCTCAAATGGGCACTGGAAAATAAAATCATTACTAGCATTGGAAGATCAGAACTTTTACCAGGTTTAACCCTAAATACATCTAAACAAGACATCTTGTTTATCCTGCCATATGGCTTATCTAAATAGCCTGTTTCTGTAGAGGGTAAATGCTACAACTAATTTAAAAAATAAACATACAGGAGTTACCAAAGAAAATGCAGTTATCACTTCAGAAAATTGATTAAGGGAGCATATACTACCAAAGAGAAATCGATGGACTGTAGGACCAGAAAAAACAGAACTAAGTGCGTGAAAAATATGAAAGCAAAAATATATGAAAAGAGACTAAATGCTAGAATACAATGATAATGCAGTTAATGATGGAAGAAGATAGAGGAGGTCAATATATATTTCTATTCTTTACTCAGAAGGAAACAGCATGATGAATCACTTGTATCACAGAAGGAAGATAAAGTACTTTCCAATCCATTAGCGAGCAAAGAAGTATATAACAATATCTACATGTTGTAAACATTTAATGATGATATACATTTTTAATAAATTTTGGAATATGATGGAATTTCCTGCAGACTGAAGACTGATGCAACTATATAATCATTTTTTAAAAAGTGGCCCTCTTAATTGCAGGCTGCTGCTCTTTCATCAAGTCTGAGGTAAAATGATGAAAAAAAGGAATTGTGATTCAGTTAACTAAGATTTAAGAATGGAAACCTCCTCAATCTTCTTCAACAAAGGTTTTTGCAAATAGCTGGAGTGAAAAAGCTAAATATAGAGAGCTGCTGATTGAAAAATCCTAAAATCTATTGATAGTTATCGCAATGAATTTATAAGCTATTAAAAAAAAAAAACAACAGAAAAACAAAAAACAAAACCCTAAATATTTATAAGTAAGATAAACAGCACAAACTAACCAGGAAAATGCCAGGCAAATATCAGGGAAATATCTCACAGGAATTAAGGTGTCTTCCTCTAAGAAGACATATGGACGCTACTGAAGGCTCATGGAAAAATCCAACTTGGATTTTTCCCAGGCTGTCGGCTTTCTCAGCTCCAGCTTGAAACTTTCCTGGGCAGGGGATTTTTCTCAGGGACAAACAAGAGAAGGAAGAATGAATAACACAGATTAACACCTGGTGTTGACCACAGAGCAGTGTGTCTCATGATGTTTTGCAGAAAGCATATTTTCAAAGAGGTGTTGCCTTCTTGGACCAATGAGCCTTTTCTACTTTGTCTATCTTATATAAATGCGATAGATTTACAATAAATTGTTTCTTCTTGCTGCTTGAAGTTGTGTGTGTTGCTGCCTTATTTGCCATTCCTAATCAAACAGCGACAAAGGCAGCCCAGATAAAGTGAACTCCAGACAGAGTAGAAGCCTGAGGTGCTCAACAATTTTTGCCTCAGTCTTCAATGGCAACTTCTCTTTCCACACCTCTTGATTGGATGGACAGCAGGACAGCAGGGACCAGGGCGAGAAAAATACTTCCCACTGTATGTAAAGATCCAGGTTCATGACCACCTGAGGAATCTGAATGTAGGCAAGTCTATGGAACCCAACGAGATGGATCCCAGAGTCCTGAGGGATTGGATGATGTAGTTGCCAAGCCAGTCTCCATGGTATTTTAAAAGTCGTGGCAGTCAAGCGAAGTCCCAGGTGGCTGGGAAAAGTACCCACATACTTAAAGGGTATTGTACCCATATACTTAAAGGGTAGAAAGAATGCTTGTCAGTTTCACCTCTGTTCTTGGGGAGATCATGGAACAGATTCTTCTAGAAACTCTGCTAAGGCACATGGAGGACAGGGAGGAGATTCCAGATAGACAGCTTGTCTTTACCAAGGGCAAGTTCTGCATAACTAACCCTGTGGCCTTCTATTATGAGGTGACTTCATTGATCCAGACTTCCTCAGTCTTTGACACAGTTCTTCACAACGTATTTCTTACAGTTGGAAAGAGATAGGTGAACCACTCAGTGGACAAGGAATTGCTTGAATGGTTGCCTCCATGGGGTAGTGATCAACTGCTCAGTCACAAAAAACATCAGTGGCAAGTTGTGACCTTCAGGGGTCTGTATTGTGACCAGTGTTATTTAATAATATCTTCATTAATGACATAGACAAATGGATTGAGTTCACCTTAAGTAAATTCACTGATGACATGAAGCTGAGTGGTGCTATTGACACTGAAGGATGGAATGTCATCCAGAGGGACCTGGACAAGTCTAGAAGTGGATCCTTTTGGACTCTCATGAGGTTTAACAAGACCAAGTGCAAGGTGTTGCATCTGGACTGGGTCAACCCCTGGTATTAGCACAGGCGGAGGGATGAGCTGATCAAGAGCAGCCCTATTGAGAAGGACTTGGAGATGCTGGTGGAAGGGAGGCTGGACATGATGTGGCAGTGTGCACTTGTAGCCCAGAATGCCAAACGTGTCCTGGGCTACATCCAAAGAAGTGTGTCCAATGGGGCAAGATGATTGCCTCATTCAATTCGGCTCTTATGGGATCCTTCCTGGAGAACTGCATCCAGCTTTGGGTTCCTCAGCAGGAAGGGCAGAGGCCTGTTGGAGCGTGTCCAGAGAAGGGTCATGAAAATACTATCACAATGCACTTTATTTTGAATTGAACAAAGAAATTAGTTGTAAGAACCTAAATTTAGGTTTGCAGGTTGCTCTTAAGCTTTTAGGATTTCAAAAATTGTATTTCAGAACAGTATTTGCCTTTATATATTTTATTTTTCTAATTTTGTTCTTGAAAGTATTTGACACCTAATACTGATTGAAACATTATCTATTTTAGAGATCTAAGTAGCTGTGTTTGTCCTGCAAGAAGCAAGCGTTATGCCAGAATATGAAGTTATTTCATTCCATGACAAGCATGATCTGATCTTGAAAAATATATCTGTCATGTCCAAGTAGTTACTGCCTCTTGGTGCTTAGAATTTTTAGCCATTATACCTCATCAGCACTTTCCCAGCTTTAGCAAATAATTTCAGATACAGAAATTTCTCAAATTAATGTTCCCTATAATGAAAACATTTCCCCCCTAATTTTATGTAAATATCACATATAAATTTTTGCATAGAAGAAAATCTATATTACTGTTTGTATTTTATTTTATTTTTTTTAGTGTTTCTTGTACTCCCAATTTTAACATAACCTGGTCAACTGACAATATCTAAAGTCAAGGAATGAGCATCACATTAACAGTTTAGTGATATGTCATTCAAGACTGCATTTCAGAGTTTTTTTTTATTAGGTATGAATAGTTGGGGTTTACATTCTCTTAATCTTATAGTAAGATCTAAAAAAGACAATTGACCATGACAGGGGTGCCCAGAAAGAGAAGCTAGAAATAAAGCCAAATATTTTTATCATTATTCTTAATTAAGAAATATAACAACCTCTCAAACTTTTTAGGGAATTTCTTCCTCTTTTTACATTGAAATCAAGTTTATATTTAGACAAATACATTTTTTCAGATGCAACCTTTCAATAGATGTACAGACATGAGGATTATTATGACATTTGGGTCCTTATAAACAAGAGAGGTGACAAAAATACCTAGAAACCTGGTTTTTAATGGGATATACACATCCGATTAGATAGGTATAAAAATAGGAAATGCAGAACTCTGTATTATAAAAGTATCTTAAAATTTTCCATTTCTGGAAGTAAAACAAAAGGAAAGAAAGAAAACAACAAACTTTGGGCTAAAATGTGGCTGTTGAATGCTTTCTAAATGTTTTCCCATGTATGGGAAACCCTTTATTTTTGTATGATCTGTCAAAGTTCTAAGAATTGCAAGCTCTGATTGCAGTACACAGGGAGTATATTGTAGGAGTGCTGTGAAGTTACCCTTAGCAGGATTACGTTATATACATAGGAAATTACTTTTCCAGATATCATTTTGATAGATACAGAAAAATATGCAGACCTTTAAAAGGAGTACTAAATTTCTTGATGCCTTGCACAAATGGGAGATAGAAAAATCACAGCATAATGTTTTTCTGCTACACATCCTTTTACAGTTAGGAGACAATTACTTCTGTAGTACAAGCAATTTTAAATACTAGTTTCAGAATCAGATAAGTCACTTAAGATGCTAGGTTTTTTCAATTAACTGTAATGGAAGTCTCAGATAATTCACTGTCTGCAGAGGTCAAAATAGAATTAAGAGGAACCCTACCCACTGTGTCTTCCTGAGGTAGCCATTAGTGCTCCCTTACAATAGTACAGGGACATACTGCCTGCTAGGTACACACCCTGCTCTTTAATTCTACATTCTCTCCAGATGAAATTCTGAAGCTATTTTAATTGGAGGCTATTGAACATTTATAGAAAACAGCTCTATAATTCTATTGAGACTTTTCAAAATAGTGTGTTCTCACTCCATCAGTTATATTCCCTAAGGAGCTGAAACACTATCAGCAAAGACTGAGTTCCACCTTGGTGGTTCTTGAGCCCTGGACACTGAAGGATGGCCTGCATCAACAGAAGCATGGCCAGCAGGTCTGCCCCTCTACTCTGGTGAGACCCCACCTGGAGCACTGTAGCCAGCCATGGAGCAATGCTTAGCACCCAAAAGTCCTAGGTGGCACCACCTATTTCAAAACAGGAGAGGGAACTCCATCCTTCCAACATACCTCTATGGAGTTTACCTTTTTCCTAATGTGTTGAGGATCTATGTGAACACTGCCTACAAATTCTGTTATTAAAAAAAAAAAAAAAAATCTGCAAAACCAAAAATCCCTCCTAAACGTTCTTTATTGTACTATGAATTCTAGCAAATAAATTATAATTTTAACTAAATCATTAGTATTGTAGACTTTTCAGAGAAGGCAAATTCTTGGTATCACAGAGAATTATAATACTTTCATTTCATTGATTACAATATCAGCGAATGGACAAAAATGATGAATGAGAAAAATATGTGTAATGCAATAATCTCTTCATACATAAACACGTTATTTCTCAGCAGGTCCTGGTATTTATCAGTTTTTAGTAAAATTTGATTGTTATTTATAAAATAATAATTGCTTTGTATGAAAAGCCTGGAAATCATCATTATGTTCTAAAATCCTGCTATCTGCCTCCAGAAGGTCACACTTGACCATTTTCCTTGCAGATATATGAGCTACTTGTTAGAAATACTATTCCTGTTAGGAAAATGACATTGCATTCATGTTACCAGCCTGCCTTCTGGGCCCTCTTGCCAGAACAATCACTTGGACAATTTTAAACAAAGTCAAAAGTTTACAGTTAATCTAAATCTAAGCAGTCTAGTCATATGGTTATTAGTATTTTTGGTACAATTGTATTAGCTTTTGCAGTTCCAATTGCTCTGTTATTCAGATAATTCCCAATATTGTCTCAATCAATACTGAAATGAAGATACTTTGTAATATTGATGCTTTTCTCCAATGATTTTTAACTTTTTAGTACTCCAGAGAGGGAGTACTAGAAGGAACTGCAACAAACCAAAGTCTTTGGAAGCAGTTTGCTGCTAACTATTATTAAGGTGGCCTCACTTTCTCTTTGTAGGAGGAATATAGTGTTTTTGACAGTGATATCTTCTTTCTCACTCATGAAGTCACTGTTACTCAGTCATTTTTTTGCAGTTGCTAACACAGCTAGCATAGTTGTTTTCATTTCATTAGTTGATAGTCATGTTGCATCTTAATTTTCTACATGTGGTATGGTTTACATTTTCTTCCTGTCTTCTTTATAAAAAAAGAGAATAATCCCTCCGTCCCTGACTTCCCCACCCTCAAAAAAATCCCAAAAATCTGAAAAACAAAACAGTTTCCAGGGCTGCATTTCTTTAATGACACAATATTGGTAATTTTTGAGTTACATCCATGGAGCCTCTGACACCGGCTCAATGCTTACATTTTCAATTTATGCTATGATTTCATGTTTCTCCTTTTGGAGATGCTATTTACAATTCCTTGTGTTTCTTCAACAGCTTTTAAGCTGTAATTTCATAACAGCATAAATATTTTTTTATTAGCATGACAAGAAAAACAAACACATGTAGAGAAACTCACAGTGCTCTGATAAAGATTTGGTATCAAAATCTCCTGGTTTAAGTTATCTCTTATATTATCGAAACTGCTCAACAGCAGTAATTACAGCTATACATCTAATATTTATGACTCTCCGTCTAATAATGTGTAGGTGATAAGATGCAAGATGTTATAAATGTTTCTTAAATTACATAGTTAAAAAGAAGATGCATACAGGAGGATACTGACTATAGCAATATAAAAAAATTGTACAAGATTCATAGCTACGTATGTTTTGCTGACAACCATCTGGAATCAACATACAGAAATAAATCACATTTTCCCTTGATGGAGCAACTATAAGTAGATTGTGAGAACTGTTTGAGAAAACTTTATTGAATGAAACAGTTTTAATGAAATGAACAAAATATTAGTTGCATGTGGGAGATAACATTCACTACAATATTTTGAAAGTAAAAATAATTTGAATTGACAAAAACTCATGTACCAGAAAAAATTGTATTACCACTAATTTAAAATCACATAATATAGTATTTTCTGCAAAAAAAACCCCACAATTATGTTTGGGGAAATGAGACAGTTTGGAAGAGAAGTCTGGAACAGAACAAAGTCCTGGAAGGAAAGGCATGAAAATGCATGTTGAAGGAGACAAAAAGAATGCACCAATGAAAGGCAAAACTTCTTGATTTGATACATTTTATTATTGAAAGTTTAGAAAACAGCTTCTGCATTTCAGGTCAGCAAATTCTGTTTGTAACCTTGTGAAAAGACAGTCAGAACTGTGTTTCGATCCCTATTTCTTCTGGGGGAAAGGAGAAAAAAAAGAAAGTGAAAAGAAAGTGAAAGTGAAGTACTGAAAGAAGAGAAAGAGGAAGAGGAAGAGGAAAAGGAAAAAAAAAAAAAGGAGGAAAATATGTTTATATTGAGGCTTGCCTTGAAGGCTAAATGATTTTATCAGAGAAAAATTATGCCAAGACCTAAATAAAATAGAGATGAATTATGTACTGGAAGAAAGAAATATAAGCAGCAAGATTATTGTTGATGTTTATATGACTGTTTATATACTAATAAAACAATAAGTGCTCTATAATAAGTGCTAATACATCTTTAAAAAGTAAATATTTAATTATGCTAAAAATCTGATTTTTTTCATTAAATTCAAAAGACCCGGGTGTTCTTAATGTCATTCATGATATTTGATGAAAATTAGTCATAAAGCACAGACTTTTTTTATTGTGAAGGTTGTGAAGTAACCTCATTACAACTGTAGGGGAAAAAAAAAAAGAACTATTAGTTAATTAGGTAAGAAAGGGTTGAAATCTAAAGTGGAAGCTAGGGAGAATTTAATGAGCTCAAGCTATTTGGGAATTCCATTGCAATTGAAGCAGAAATTTGCTGAATATCTTCCACTTAAAAAACCTGATGAGGAAGCAGAAGTCAATATATAACATGTCAACCTAGCTATGACAAAATTATGCTTATTATGGCAGCTAGCATAGTTTTTCTTTTCCTTTCTCAAATTTTTTTAAAGTATGTTATTTATACTTCATTTACATTAAAACTATGCATGCCAGCTTCCCAAGATTCTGACAGACTCTGCTGGTATTTTAATATTTTAGCTTAGCCTTATTTCTTAGGATCTAATTATGACTTGTATCTTTTTAATTAGTTTCCATTTTTATTACAAAATGAAATATCCACTTGAATTAATTTGTTCCACTCTTAATATATTATCCAATCCATGATATCACAACTTAACTGCCACTTCTTACTAATCAAAAGCCTAAAAAGCGAAAATTCAAACTTCAGAAAAATATCCTGTGCTTTATTTCATTTCATCTGCAATTGTCAGCAAAAAAAGATGAAAATTTTTCTAGATAATGGTCTTATGTTTCACTCTACTAGCAACTCAATTCACTTAGCTGAAGGAAACTTCTTAGAAATACAGTGTATTGCAAATTTTCAAAATTAGTAGAAGATCATAGTCTAAACATACTAACAATATTTATGTCAATAGATATGCACTCTTCCATTTTTGGGTAGAGACTGTTGGCAAAACTTTCACAATATTTCAAACACTGCTGATATTTAGAAAATGCTTCTTCTTCAAAGTACATGCAAAGGCAGCTGTCAGTATCCTTCACATGTTTTAGTCGGAAACAACACTTTTCCTCACTGCAGTTGGTTTTGAAAAATAGTGATAATAAAAGCTTGTTTTACTTTTAATGGACTGTGTGTCCAGTTAAACAGTTTACCAGATTGTTAATTTTTCAAAACATAAGTAGATTCAATTTTCTTCCTAGTTAGAATTCTTGTACTTTGATTGTTTTTACCTGGGATGGCAGTGAAAGAAAAATTTTAGAAACAGGATGTATGCTGGCCCAGTATCTACCATTTTAGGAGTGTATTTCATCCAATATTGAAAAATGATAAACTGTCAGAAGTTAAACATTGATACTCTAAAAAAACCCTAAATGAGGTTAAAGTATGAATTTTTTTTCAAGATACAACCATACCTCTAATGTTAAAAAGTTTCTTGTTCACACTAAAAAATTAGACACCTATTACTGAATGCAGTACAAGCAAATAGTCACTGTCACATTGCACAAATAAGTTAAGCCTTTGTCCTGGTTTGTCACAGCCTGCGGTGTCTCTTTAGGCTTGAGATCACCTCAGGAGGACATAAATATGGTCTGGAATTCAGGGTTTTCCCAATGGTGCCAAAGAGAGACTGCAGGAGGCTGTTCTCAGAGGTTTCAAGGTTGTTTATTGTTTCTTATCTCAGGAATTTCTTGTCCAGCT
>JANRGV010000084.1:36737816-36756242 GCA_024734035.1 Alethe castanea
CCAACATGGGTGACATGAAGAAGAAAGAAGAAGCATACCACGCCCCAAATCCTCCATGTTGGCCACGAGCCCCCTAACATAAACATTCTTAGAAACCCACCTATTCTACATTCTAACAGTCTAATTTATACTCTGCTTATTTTGGTGGCTTATATTTCTTCCCTCAATGTTGGTAGATTCTTCCAGGGGGTTAAATCCAGCCCCTGAGGCTCCTGGGTCTCATTCTAGGGTCTTTGGGAACCTTGCCGGGGGGTCTCAAGGCCTCCAGGGAAGCCAGGGGAATACCCTGGACTCCCACACTGGTTCTGGCCAAGACAGGCTTAATTTTTGCTGTAGCAGGGCGGGGCATGGCTAGGACCTGGAGATTATTCTATACCACGTCACAGCATTGCCAGGACCATGGGGAAAGGACCTGTTCCAGGAAGAAAGGGTTCTTTTCAGGGCAAGTACGTGTGGTGGAGGAGACAGTGGGCTATTGTTGGAGAATTTAATTTGAGTCATTACTTTCTGGTATTGTTGCTGTTACTGTTCATTTTCTTATCTCATTCCTCCTTCCAGTAAATTGTTCTTACCTCAACCTTTTGTGCCTCCCATTCTCCTCTCCAGCCCACTCAGGGGGAAGGGGGAAGAGGGGAAGCAAGTGAGCTGCACATGGTTTGTGAAGAGTCTCAGTGGGAGCACCAAATTCTGGAGCAGCATTCCTAAACCAAGACAGCTTGTAAAGCCACTTCTCTGTACAAATTATAAAAGGAATAGAAATAAGCAGACCACATAAAAGTGTGAAGAGATGTCATTAAACAGTACATTTAAGAAGTATGGATCATTTCAGTATGTTACTTATTGCCTCACCTAACTTTTACTTTATTTTTTAATACAGGCCATTATTTGTATAATTGCAAAAGTAAAGGAATTAATGAAAAAAACATGTTTACAGTGAGTTTAAGTTACAGATTTCAAGAGGTAAAGGGCAATTTAGTTGCAGAGTTTACTGATAGAGGTCTCTAGAAGATAGAATGTGAGAACAGGTGAAAAGATGCAAATATGAGAGACAAATCAGATATGTACCATGAAGCAGAATAAAATTAGTGACAAATTTTGAGAGTTTGAAGATATTAATTTTTAACCTAGTTCAAGGTGGTAAAATAGCGGAAAATGATGCATCAGGAAAAAAAATTCTATGCTTACCATCACCAAAGCAGGACCTTGCAACTCTTCCCTTGCAGATGAAGAGAATAAAGCATACAGAATATGTAGGGGATTGGACTGTCTCAGAGGGATGTGTAGCACTGGGAGAATGGTTATGATCAGCTGGAAAATATGCAAGATTTCAGACCATCAAAAATACCAACTTTATGTTAAAATGTTTTTTCCCCTGTTTTACTTTGTCTCCTCATCATTTTTCCCCCTGGGTGTACATTTTGAAAGAAAAATGCCTGATATATCACTGAGCATAGTGATGGGAATGGGAAGGGCTGCTATGTAATGTCAGAACACATTCTAAAACCCATTTTGTTCTTAAAAAATAAAATAAAATAGATTCCCACAGTATAAATTGCGTATCGGTACACAGCATTATCATATTCAGTAAGAGATTTTCTGAATAGGGAATGACAGAAAGACCTAAACATATAAATTGTTTTATTGTGCACAAAAAAAAAAAAAAAAAGAAAGAAAGAAAGAAACATTTTCACTGCCATTGTTATGGGAAAGTAAATCAAAATGTAACAAAATCTAAACATTTAGTTACAGAATGCATTTTTTGTAGTAAATAATGTTTAGAGATTGCAGGAATTCTAGGCAAGTATCAACAAGTATTAAATTCACTGAAGAAAAAAGTTTGTAGAAGATATGAAAGAAATTATCTAAAAATACAGTCTTTTTTTTTTTGAGATATAATGACAGCTATTTAGGGAAAACTTGAGAAATTTGTGTGAATGCGAAAGCAAATGAGACTATTTTCATAGAAACTTTATCAGAAGTTGAAAATTCACAGAAAATCAAGTCTTTTTAACTCAGCAAAGAGCAGCATTGACAGAATGGTAAATAGAAAGCTTCAAACATCAAGAAAATTTAGTCTGGGAATTGCAAATATTTATTGGAATTAGTTAATTCACTTCAGATTAATTTAAATTGAGAAGATATTTCAAAATACATTAAAAAGATCCTTTGTAGTTTTCTCTGATGTCATGCTCACTGTTCCGCTGTCTTTTTGGTTCTTAAAGGTGATGATCTGGGAAAGGAGTACAGTGAGCTGTGAAAATTCCAAGTTCATTCACCAGAGAAATATCATATTAAAATAGTATCTTCTTCCTCACTTTAGCATTGCTGAGTGCCACTTACATACACTTGCTAATATGCTCTATGGCTCGCTCTTCTTTGGTTTCCAAGTCTGTGTTTAAGTCTGCAAGTGTATGGTGTATTCACCTATTTGGAGGCGTGGTCTGTGGAATTTTTAAAGTTTGTCATCTTTAAATTGGTTTTGCACAGTTCTTAATGACACATCTCTTTGATGACTAGTAATGTCCATTGGTGAGGTCCTCAGGCTTCCAATATTTGCTGGTGCCCATACATTTGAAGTGCCTGCATGCCTATACTTGCTAATACTGTAGTAGTTGTTGCAGTGTTGTTTAGGGTCACAGACAGTATACAAAGAGGAAATACTTGCTATTACTGTTGCTTCATTGTAAAAGTTATACAACATGACATTTCACCACAAAGCTAAACAGAAGTAATAAGCAAAACCTAAAACCTGAGGTGTAATAATCACCTGTCATTTGATCATTGCTATTACAAGCTGAAACACAGCTCCAAGCTGGTCAAGACCAGTCTATTTGAAGTCTGTGTTGTTAGTTTAACATAAATCCTGTAAGCCTGTTACAGCTGTACCTCAATACTCCCTGGGTTATAAGGCTATGCTTGTGCACTTGTCAAAATAGCAAAGGTCACTAACAGTGAAGGAGATAACAAGAACAAGGAAACACCAGCAGCATTCTCCCCTCAGGAATTGGCTCTCAGTACTGAAACTGTCACCTAATGCTATATTGCATTGCACTCAGAAGTGTGACTGCAGCTGAATGTGAAGAAATTAATTTCATAGAGAAAATAAGTGGAGGACTAGTGGAAATTTTTATAAAGTTGTTTTTCAGGCCAGAGAAACCTATAAACCAACATGAAACATTTTTTTAAAATAAGCGCACTGGCACATAGACACAACTATAACAGATGAACGCTTGATTATAATGTCGCTACTTCTAATATAGGCCTGAAATTAATATGATGGGCATCACAGTAAACCAACTGTCTTTTCAGTTGAAGTTATTTAAGACTGTGAAGACTTAAAGAATGCAGTTACATTCTCAAAACACTGTGCCCATAAGATAAGTCACCACAACAGAACTTGAGATAAGTGCAGATGGCACAGCAGGAAGCAGCTAATTCCAGGCCTAACTGGGGCAAAGGTTTGGTTAGCATCTGGACAAAAATTCCCACAATGGAAAACTGGGGGGAGGGGAGCAAGTTCTTATGCACATGCCATTTTCAAATTATGAGAAGAGCATATACACCCCATGATTACCCAGGCCATGGACTTACAAAAGTGGTACATCCTGAAGAACAACTTGGAATACTAACAGCAAAGACCAAGGTGAGGAAGGACCAGCAGGATACCCCAGGAATCCATGTGGTAGGAATATCTTTTTCTTAATCTCTCCTCTCTCTCTGACTCTCTTTCTTTTTCCCCCACCTTCTCTCTTCCTATTTCTTTCTCTCTCTCCACCTCACATTTCCTGTTAAATAAAATCTCTAGTACTGACTTTGGCACTGGTCTTGTCTGCACCATAATTTGAACAGAATCATTTCCTCTAATTCGATCATAACATTATTTTGGTGTCAGAATTGGAGTGGTGTTCTTCTGTATTAACATTTGGAAACCTTGCCATGTCTTTGTTCTGAGGAGGTTGTGTTAACTTTTGAAAATGTTGCGACAGACTTTTGGAGGAATTTGTGTGTGAGTTGTGTAGTTCCTTCTGTGTGTATTTCTGGGAAAATGGCTATCCTGGGTGGCCAGTGTAAAGAAAATATTTTGTTGTCCTTTCTTGAAAATTTGTTACTCTTCCCTCAACCGGGGGCGGAGGGGCAACTAACTCCACCACTCCTCTGGTTGGGATAGGAAAATTGGCGTAAAGAGTGCTTGGCTACCCAGAAACTGGAACATTAAATAATGCTATTTTGACAAGATTTGGTGAAAGAACTGCACTCTCAGTTAAGTGAGGAAAATGAAAAATATGCTGCAGACAGAGCTGCTGCTTTCTGCAGGCCATGAATTTAGGTTTTAGGAAGCTTAAGATGGAGCTTTGGAATGTGCGTGAAAGAATCATAGAGAAAGAATTGCAAGATGTAGAACCTTCTTAACCATTCTCAACCATTCTCAAACAATAGTCTTGTGACTCAGACATTTTGTGTTTGGTGGAGAAGTTGATACACGAATGAATCTTTTGTTCTGATAAAGAGCAAGACATACCATTTGCATTGGGATCTGATGACAAGGAAGTAGCATTATGATCCTTAATTAAAATTGAAACTATAAATAATTGTCAAGGCCAGCAAACTTCTACTAAAATGGTGCCCTGTGCAGCTACTGAGATGTCAAAATCTGGCCATAAATAAACCAGGATTGAAATCCAGTCAGTATTAATGCAGAGGAATGCCAAGACAATGGGTGATGCTTCCTGAGCAGCAAAGAGTTAAAATCACCATAGTAAATGAAGCAAGGATTACCTGCTGAGGTCAATTTATGGCTCCCATGTGAGAAATGGAAATCCATTAATCTTAACACTAAAGAAAACCCAGAGACTTCACTTACATAATATTGGGGTTTTTCTGCAACACAGAATAAAATTTCCAAAGTTGCAACAAATTTGGCTTTACTAACAGCTGCAGCATTAAATATTGCAAACCTAAAGTTAACATTTCTGACACTAGCCCATGTGCTTTGGCAGTGGAGGGATGATCTTACACTTTCCTTCTAATTCTCTCATCTGGCCACTTTATTACATATCTTATAATTGAACCATAACAAAGACGTACTCAAATGAAAAGTGGGTCAAAACTTCACAGTAAAAGTGAGTGAAGAATTACAAATGTGCATTAGAAAGGCTTAGCCAGAAACTGTTTAATTCTTAGGAGCTGGTTGAGTTTGGTAAACTCTGCCATTAATGGCAAAGAAGTTATAATCTTATAAATGATGATTTACCATTAAGAGGTTTATTTCATCATCTAAATATTAACCTCTTCATATATTGACTTCTTGTGACATTTATCTTTTGTCTGACTTTAAAATTGACCCTTATGTTTACAGAAAAAAAGGATTTCTTGCATATATACACAGTATTTGCTCCATTTTGAGCACATATTCATATTCTGTGAAACTTTAATACTTACAGTAGCTAAACACAACTCCTTTTATTGTTTTTCTAGAATTTTATACATCCTTGCAAAGAATTGTTAACCTTGATATGTGACTGGTCAGTCATATTTTGCAGAGAGGTGTCCACATGCCAGTAACTTTCACGACCTACAATATCTTCTGAGTCTTTATGTCAGAGATATGAACAATGCTTCAGTTCTCTAAATACCCATGAACATTGTTCCGTATGCATAATCCTGAGCAGGGTCACACTGGGATGTAACACTTGGAGTTTTTTCATCTTTTTCCTTTGGAGCTCATTGCTTTTCTGTCTTTTTTTGCTGTCTTAGCTCTGGTTTTATTTTCTGCTTTGTCTTATCTTTCCTGAGCCCTTATTGTTGTTCAACTTACATTTTAAATTGCTTCATTTGTTAAAATAGTGGAAGCATATTTATCATTTATTCAAATGACCATATGACATTATCATATTCTTATACTCTAGAACATACAACTCCATCATCACCCTCACTTGTACAATACTGAAAGTTATTTCAAATGTATGTGTAATGATTTTCCTCCTACCCCAGGGACTTCGTTATTCATATAGTACCGTACTTTTGAAGACATACAGTGTGATTGAATTTGTTGTGAATCATTTATAAATCCAAAGTAAAGCAAGAGTTGCAATGCGATACATATGAATGTTATCTCTGCATACACAGGACTCAGGCAGTACATAAAAGCAAGAAACACCAAAACAACAAAGGCCTTAAATTATGTGGAATTTCTGCCATGGCAACATTAACAATGTTGCCTTGTCAGAGCTGCCAACGGTTTAATCTGGTCATGGATTTCCCCCAAAACTCAAAGTTTTGTTGATGATAGGAGTGAAATGCTGGTTAAACGGAGGGTAGACTGAAGTTAAAGTCACCAATCATATGTAAAATATGCAGTCATAATCCAGGATTTTTTTTTTTAATAATAGTTTAAACAAAAAACCTAATATGAAGGTTGAACTATGTACAGCTCTAGCTCTGACAAAAAAATTTCTTCTCATGAGTATTAATGAAGCTCGATCTGACATTAGCTAAACAAGATGCCTTTATTTTACTGGTGCTCTTTACTAAATCAGTGTTTACTATCGTTTCATGACTTCACAAAACAATTTTCCAATTAAGATTTGTATCAGCTGGAACTCAAAGGCATTGAGAGTGGTCCTGTGCATGGCCAGGAGCTGGACTCAATGATCCTTTTGGATCCCTTCTAACTCAGCATATTCTGTGATTCTGCAATTCTTTTACAAGTGGTATGGTCAGATCTTTTGATTGCAAAATAAGTTCTTAGTACCCTTCTACTTTTTAAACCATTATTTTTGAAGCTACTGGTACCAGCAGGCCTAGGGAGCTGATTCTCCTCCTCTACTGTTGTCTCATGACACCCCATCTAAAGAAGTGTGTTCAGCTCTGGGGCCCCCAGTGTAAAAAGGTCAATAAGACCAGAGGAGGGTCAAAAAGATAACTTAGTGGACTGGATCACCCCTTCTATGGAGACAGCCTGAGAGAGCTGGGGTTCTTCAATCTGAAGGAGAGAAGGCTGCAAGACCTTAGACCAGCCTTCTAGTACTTGAAGGGGGCCTGCATGAAAAAGACTTTTTATAAGGTCATGTAGTAATGGGATAAGGGAGAACAGGTTCAAACTGAAAGAGAGAAGGTTTAGATTATATATTAGGCAGAAATTCTTTATTGTGAGGGTGATGAGGCACTGGAACAGGATACCCAGACAAACTGTGTATGCCCCATTCATGGAAGACTGGCTTTGAGCAACCTGATCCAGTTGAACCTTGCCAAGGACAGACTGATTTGATCTAGGTTGTCTTTAAGATGTCTTCCAACCCAAACTGTTCTAGGATCCTGTGATTGTAAATGCCTTACAGCAAGGCTGCCTGGACATTTTTCTTCAGCAGTTAGATTGCACATTTTCTGTTTCTACTTTGAATTCAGATACAGCTTTTTTCTCTATGGGTGGGCGGAACTCTGGGTAGGTATTTTACAAAAATCTAGATCTCTGCTTTGCATGCATTTACATACATGGACTCATATGGAGATATATATATATATATATGTATATATATATATATATGTATATATGTATGTATGTATGTATGTATGTATGTAAAAGATGGGTTACGCTAAGAAGCAGCAAGGACTCATCCTGATATTATATTAATAAAATGAAGAAAATCAGGGTGCTTAAAATCAAGCAGAATTGAAAATAAAGGTTTCCATTGGAAAGGAAAGTCCATTGGAATGTGTACTATTGCCAGTTGTGCACATTTCTCTCCTTCAATGATAAGGAAATAGCTATTATTCAGTACATTAGATTTACCAAATCTGGAGCAAAGAAAGGGAGATATACAGTAAGACACTACATATTCTGGGAAAAGATAGTTTCAAAAAAACAGGGTATTGTCTTTTGAAAAAGAATTATAAAATGTATGTCAAAGGTGTTTTCTGAGCAAAAAAAATTCTGAGCAACAGAATTTATTCATATAGGAATAGCCAACTGCCAAGTTGGCTATGAAAAACATGAATTTCATATGGTCTACCAGCTCATGAAAGTAAATGCTGGTGGGTTTTTCTGTTGGTTGGAGGGTTGTGATTTTGTTTGTTTGTTTATTTGTTTGGGGTTTTTTGAAGGGGAGGGATGTTTTTTAGTTGGCTGGTTTTGGTTTTGGTTTTCTAATAATTTATCTTACCAGTTGGAACTTGCATTTGATATGTAAAAGATTTCTGTTAGCGAATAATTTGGTATCCACAGTGTATGAGAAAACAGAATGAATGATGAATTCTAAGGTGGTTTGGGTACTAAAAAATGGATAATTTCTTATGGTATTCAGAGACATAACTCATTTTTGTATGAAGCATTTGATTACAGCTCCTGCTTTTTGGAAGGTTTTTTTTTCATAATGGTGCATTTTATATGTGAAATTGATAACATGAGTTGTCATGGATAAACAAGTGCCATCACATAAACTAAATGAGCCAAGCTACTAAAATGACTGGTAAATGAAAGTAAACAGCGAGTGAAAGGAAGAATCATTGCAGGAGTCCAAAACAAAGGTTGTAAAAGCCTCTGGAAGGCAGTATAACTCATAGTTAGCAACCTAAAGAAACATTTGATCAAACATACCAGCACGAAGCTATAGGGTCTGTTATTAGGCATTCTAAACTAGCTTCACAACCAGATAGAAAATTCAACATTCTGCTTATCTGTTCCTAGAGCATCTTTTCTACATGAAAAAAAAATATTAAAAATTAGTAATTTGGCATGCTGCTCTCTCAGCAACCACAGGACAGAATGCAACCTGAACACACGCCCTGCACATGCTCTTGCACTGCAGTACCACTTAAGTAAATAGGAATAGTCCTCTGATTTAGACCATGTCTCAGTAAAGGAGCTAAGGGTTTGAAGTAAAAACTGTGATTCTTGCATATGAGCATAGTATACTTTATGGAAGTTTTGGAAATATTTATGTAATAACCATTTAAAAGGAATATAAGACATTCTTGGTGCTACAGGTCACTGTACAACTCAGACAAAGCCATTATTCTGTTATTCTATGGGACATAAGCCCATAATCAGAGAATCATCAATGTTGGAAGTGATCTTTAAGTTCATCTATCCAACCATCAACCCATCACCACTACAATCACCCCTAAACCTATCCCCAAGTGCTGCATCCAGACACCTTTTGAACACTTCCAGAGAAAGAGACTGCACAACCTCTCTGAGAAATTTATTCCAGTGATTTTTCACTCTTGCAATGGAATCGTTTTTTCTAATATCTAATATGAACCTTGCTGGTGCAATTTAAGACCATTTTCTTTCATCGTTTAGCATGACACATGACAGAAGAGACTGAATCCCACCTTGTTACAACCTCTTTTCAGGCAGTTGTAGAGAGCAAGAAAGGTCTTCTCTGAGCCTCCTCTTCTCCAGGCTCACAGATCCACTCCCTCAGCCACTCCTCACAGGACATAGAAGAAAGATGAGAAATTTTGAGAAATAGAGTACGTGAAGAGGGCATAGTGATGAAGTTGTAGAAGGGATGATGGGGAGCTGGAGATACCCAACCTCCTTATGAAAAGAAGCAGAAGGACAAGCACTCTCCTCTCTGGTGAGCAATGACCAAAGAACCCGAGGGAACAGCATGAAGCTTGGTCAGGGGAAGTTAAGCTGGGATATTAGGAAAAGATTCTTCACACAGGATGGTTGGGTGTTGGAAAGTGTTTCCCCAGGGAAGTGGTCACAGCACCAAGCTTGACAGTTTGGACAACAGTCTCAGGCACATGGTGGGATTGTTGAGACTGTCCTGTGAGAGGCCGGGATTTGGGCTTTGACTTGATCCCTGTGAGTCCCTTCCAAATCAAGATATTCTATGATCCTGTGGTACTCTTTACTTCCTTCACCAGCTTTGTTGCCCTTCTCTGGACATGCTCCAGCACCTCAATGTCCTTTTTGAATGAGGGACTCAAAATTGGACAAAATACTTGAGGCAAAGCCTCACCAGTGCTGAGTACAGAGGGACAAGCCCTGCCCTAGTCCTGCTGGACACTCAATACAGACTAAGATGTCACTGGCCTGCTTGGCCACCTGGGCACACACTGGCTGAAATCCAACTGGCTGTTGGCCAGCACCCCCAAGATTTTTTTCCATTGAGCAACCCTCAGAGCTTTCTTCCCCAGCCTGTAGTGCTGCATGGGATTGTTGAATCCAAGTGCAAGACCCCTTATTTCACCTTATTAAATTTCCTACAGTTGTCCTCAGACCATTGATCCAGCCTGTCCAGTTCCCCCTGTAGACCATTCCCACTGTCCAGCAGATTAAAACTCCAGCTATGTGCCATCTGCAACTTAATGAGAAAACATACTAAACACAATCCTACAGAATGTGTCTGTGTACATAATGAAGACACAGAAATAGTTATTTTATTTATACTAGAGAACAGTCAGTTACGCCATATTTTATTTTAGGAGTAAATATATTTTAGTGGGGGAAAATAACCAAACCACAGAAGCATAGAAGAAAAAAATCAGCTAGCGGACCTTGACTCACAACGCCAGCAATGAAATTTGATTACTAAAGAAAATGTGTGTAAGAGAAAAAATTATTCCAATCTGAAAATCAGCTTAACTCTTTTACACCAGCTACAGAAATGATAATCATAAATGACTCAAAATTATTTTCAAAATACCCATCATTTTTTATCTACTTTACAGCCATCATTTTTCCCCAAGGTCAGTTGTTTTCGATTTACAATTTATTGACAACCTCTAACCATGGAAACCAGAATTAGTGTTACTTAGTCATTTTTTCATAAATGCAAATAATAAATATAATGGGTACTTGCTTTCAGTATAAACCAACACTCAAAGACAATTTCTGAAAAAGGAAATGAATGTGCAAGAAGTAACATGATGCCTATAAACTATTTATGAAAAAAAATTTAACCCACAAATTAAGAGCTAATGGATAAAATATTGCTAAGCATAGTCAGGTGAGTAATGTCATCTATTTCAGTACAACTCATACAAGTACAGCTATGTGATTTGACTAAAATGAAACCCTAAACAACATCCGTAACAGCACTAATGTGTGATAGATGCCCACCACAACAGCAATTAAATACACTGTAGATCATCTAGCACTCTGGTATCTGCTTTATGACTACAAAACAAATGTGTTCATTTTTGTAGTCCATCTGTGGTTTTTTCTCGATTGCTGATTCAATTGCAAAGGCTTCACTGGTATGGCTAATTTCAGTATAAGTGTTTTTCCCCACTCTTTTCACCTCTATAATTACTTGACAGGATAGAAAGCTTTTTCTGAGGATCTAGCATCAGTCCCAAAATGGTTGTATATGTGCCATCCTGTCCATGTTTGATGTGAGGTGTTAATTAGAGACAGTTACCTGCAGCACACTCCTAGATATAAATCAAAAATATTTTAACCTCAAACCAGCCAGGTTTATCCTCTGTTCCTTTTAAATTAATCTCACACAGATTCATTGTGTGATTCAGTTATTTACTGTCATCATAATTTCACTGTATTTCTTTGATAATAGAATCAATCCTCTGACCAGTAAACCTGGAGAAAAGATTCTTGCTCTATTTGCTTCTGCTTCAAAATATATGATAAAAATTAGTTTGGGAAGTTTTAACTTGTTTGTTGCCAGAAGCATTCTTCCTGTTGCTGAGTTAGACCATCTTTACTAGAGAACTATTTAGCTAATGGTTGTGTTATGATTTATTTGATTTTAGTTTTGTTTATGTACAGTTCAGGGGTGTTTTGCACAATTTTACACCTGTTAATTTCAGATAAATTGGTTGTCAAGGATTTTGAAAGCCTAACTTAAATCATGGAAGAAACATTTTTAAAATAACTGCTAATTTCAAATTTGCTGATTTAGGAATATCCATGTTCATGTACAACATTCATTTAAAAGCTATAATCAAAATGTTCAGACAATATTATTAGCTCACTTTCAATTCACACTTGTCCCTATTCAATTTTAGGTGCCCTTTTGCTTCGTGAAAGTCCGCAAAACCTAACTGGCAAAAATAATATTGCAATATGACAATTGCTATCTTTGATACATGCAAAATTTAAAACTTCCATTCCAATTAAAAAAAAAAAAAGTGTGAAAGCAGACTGGAACTTCAGGCAGTGTGCACTAAATTTCAGAAATTAAATTTAGAGTTGTAGGAGGACAATTTGAAATGGCTCACTAGAGGTTAAGCTGATGCATCTACGCAGTAATTCATTCCCTGGAAAAATGGAATATACCTATAGCTACCAAATGTCACCTAGCTCAAATAATAACCTTTTTCTATGAAGAGCTAAGACTCACATTCTATGCATAGAAACAACGAGTAAAGAAATGAAATGAAATGAAATGAAATGAAATGAAATGAAATGAAATTAAATTAAATTAAATTAAATTAAATGCCCTAAACAAAAACAAATAAATAAAACAAAAGTACCAAAATATATAGTTGGTGAATCAGCACTCCAGGACATATTTACTTACACTAACAACTGACCTTAAATGTTCACAATGTTTCTTAAATAGCTGAAACAATATAGCATCTAGTGTGTTTATTTATTTTCCTCATGGCTTTTGTCAAAATTATTGATTATTGTAAAACAAATCATAAAGCTATATGTACTAAAAAGTCATCTACATTAATTCAATGTAAAGATTTTTAGTGGTCTTGCCACTAATTCTTTAGGGCAAACACATTCTTTAGGGCCTTTCCCCCACCCCACCCCACCCCCAATTTTTTTTACTCTCTCATAGGTGAAGAGCATAGTCTGCAGAACATCTCTCTTTGTACATAAAGCAAAAGTTAAAAAATCAAGTCCCCTGTAGCAAGCAAGGATAGGTCTGTTTTTAAGAAAAGCTGGGACCTCTGAGAAAAAAAAACTTTAGTTTTATGAAGCAATTATTTTCTGACACCTCAGCCTAGGTGTTTTCAATTCCCTCTTAAGCCTGTATGTTTGTCAGTGCCAAAGTGTCTGTTGCAAAACCAACCGAAATGATGAGATTTTTTTAGCTACATGAAAATATATAGTCGTCTTATAGACATATCAGCATTTGTTGAAGTTGCCTGTATTAAGGCTATGCTGCTTTTTTTTTTTAATCCAATATCTCATATGCGTACATAGCTAAACATTCTGTGAACTTTGATATCTATATTTCTCTAATTAATATTGAAGACAAATAGTAATGAAATTATTTTAAATTGTTTTTCTTTAACTGCAACAGAAACCTATGGGTTCTTGTTGTGGATTCAAAATATTGCCATTGTCCTGCCTTTGGTTTATTCATGCATGACTGGTTTTGATAAGATGGCTGTGGGTATCAAATTGACAGGTACATTCATCCCAAAATGCTGATTGAGACCTCTTGTACACAGAAGGCATTTGAGAAACAACTTGTCCCTGACTGATGCACAGTAAGAAGTCTGGGAGCAAAGGACATGGCAGGGAAAGAGTCAGAATTTCTTTTTCTACACTTTTGCTTTCGACTTGCTCATCAGAGGTGCACCACCCTTGCACTGAGCTAAGCCTTTGAGGCCTGAAGACACAATTAGCCAAGTCAGACATCACACAAGTATGTGAAGCCCAAATGTTTCCATTTAATGAACTTTAACAAATTGTTCAGAAATAACTTAATCAAGTAGGAGTCTATGGAAACTGCTTTCAGGTGAATTTCCCATGTCCCTACCTCGGTGCTCCAGTACTTTTTTTAATAATGCAATACGAGCCTTCATGATCAAAGAATATCGAACTGCAACAAACCAAAAGGATGTTGGTCTGATAATACTGAAAGAGGCATTTATGACTTGGTATTCTAGGGAAAAAAGAACATCTGAACCAAATTTTTTGAAGAAACAGGGACCATCAGGATTTTAACCCTCTTTGGATTTTGAAAAGCTAGGAAACAGGTCTTAAAAATTTGAATTTTTGACTTAATAAGGTTTGTTTATTTATTTATTTATTTCAAATCAGACTTTCAAGGTGATGTATTTGACCTGTTAAAGGAACAGGTTTCCAAGGTCAGAGAAAGTTATAGTCACAGGTATTGTTCTGTGATGTCAAGATATGACTCTTTTAAAAGAATGAATACTTACCATAAAAGATTGAAATTACCAAGATAAAAACTTCCTTCATTAAGAAAATTATCTTCTTATGTGTCAATTACTGCATTTTGTGTAATTCAACACAAAAGCATTTTCCTACTACATGTTCCATAGATAAATAAATGTGGAATAAACAACAGGTAGTCATGGACAGGGGGTAGCTTTGGGCAAAATATAAGCAAATTCTAGTGGGACTTGAACAGCAGAAAAAAACATTGAGGAGACAAAGAAACTTGCAATATTCAGAACATGAAAAATCTATTGCTATCATGCTTCTCTTACAGAGAAATAATTCTGTATAATCCACTATATGTATGAACATTATATATATTTATCTTATACCTACATATCTGCAGGGAGAAAATAAATTTTTTGGAGTTGCTGAGCTGCAGCTCTCCATGATCTGTAATTGGATTAATAAATATATTCATTCATGAATTAGAAGTCACAAGCTGAAGTCAAAGAGCTGAAACAGATCCAAAGCCACCCATAAATACATTCTGATATTACTTTTTACAGATAAAGGATTCAAAAGATTTACAGTGGATGTAAATTTCTGTTTTATACATATAGTTCTTATCGTATTTTAATTTTACTTTTGCCCATTTAAAAGACCCTGCAAACTGAAAAAATAGATTTTTATAATTAAAATAGAATGGATAATATTTTCACCCTAAATTTTAGATACTGGAGATATTTCTGTTCCATAGGAAAAACAAAAGTCATCTCTTACTTTCTCTTCTCTTTAATTTATTCTGCACTTTTGTGAAAAATTTCAAGTGTTCTTTGTGTTGGGTGGTTTATTTAGTTTTTGCTTGGGTTTTTTGGTCATAAAAGAATTGTATTACTTAAGCTGAGCAGAGTCTGAGAAGAATAAGCCTAGAAAGGTTGCTGTCACTCTTTCTTGAGACATTCATAAACATAATGCTGTCTTCTTAAATGAATAATGAAAACTATTCCTGAATGCACAGATCATAACATTCTTTTTTATTAAGATTTTTTTTAAATACTCTGATGAAATGTACTGCTTTTCTTTGTGTATGATTTCATTATAAAAACAATATCAGCATAGGATTTTATTTTATTACTTTTACAAGACCTTTTACTCCAAATTATTTATTAAAATGTACAGCACAAAAAAAAATTGGGTTGAATCTGTGACTTAACAGAGATAGAAGGGCAGGTGTCCTAATCTTTTCATTAGATGCTCGGAAAGATGCTATTGAATGATTACAGCAGTCAGGAAGTGCAGTGTGAGTATTGTTAACATAATTAATTTTTAAAGTATTTATGAAAATGTGAACTTAGGTGTCTGACAAATGAACAGACAACTCTAAATTAGAGGTGGAATTTTATAGAGAGGTCTGATGAGAACATACCTGAATTAACAGCATCAGAATATCTGTTTACAGTCAAGGACAGCTAGCATTGAGTTCATTATTTGCTCTTTTTCGGGGTTAAGACAGTGCTCATGACCCTGCCAGGCACTACATTATTACTAACGTTGTTTCTTGCACCTCAGTCAGTGTAGTTCAGCTCATCATTTGTGACAAAAGGAGGTTAAGTCAGTTTTCTTGAAGACAAGCACAAAAGCCAGATACAAGATTTAATTCCTGCTGTTTTCTTACTCTAGGCAATGGCTTCATCTACCAAGGCAACTGGCCCCTTAGAGGCTTGGGCTGAATTGAAGTAAAAAGTGTGTTTTTACTGGGACTTAATTCACAGGCATGTGATGGAATTCTGAGACTATAGACATCTAGTTGTGCAGACCAATAACAGTGGCTGTGCTGACACAAACACTCCACATTCCAAGACTTTGTTTAATTGTTACTGGCTTCATCTGTTTTAAACTGGGTATAGTATGACTGACTGCCCACTTGCAATTTGTGCAATGCACCTCTGCAGCACAATCCAATTTTCTTTCAAGACAAATCCTGTTCATATACTTCTACACCATGCCAAGAGAGAAAAATCAAATTTCTACTTGAAAAGTGCTCTTTGAACAATAAAGGACATGCATCTTTCTCAATACTGCAGATAACCTTCTTCCTCCCTCATAAAGAAATTTCTGTGTTGGACAGTAGTTTTACATAATATAGTTAGAAGAAGTTAGTAAGTACCAACCCAGAGTTCTCATTTCTAAGTTCATCAGAGAAACTAAAGGAAAACAGTATTCAAAAAAGGAAAAAACAAATCTGTCATAAATCTGTCATTCTCATTTTTCAACTTTCTCAGCCCATGAAACATCCCTAAATGCCTGACATGCATTCAGATCAGTGAGAACAGGGCACACAGATTCTTTTGCCAAGGGCTGAAATGGAAATCTGTGCAGTCTGTTATGACAGAATGGGTACAAGTGCCAGACTCACACCAATGTCACGGAGACTCATTTATTTTCAGAATAAACCAAAAGTTTTGGCTTGAAGTTTGGTGCTCACTGAAAACAAACAAGCATATGTAATCACAGCCTGACACATGCTAAATCCCATTGAAGAATTATGTCATAGAGAGGAAAAAGTGTCTGAATTCCGTGGTTTAGGTCCAATGTTTTGTGGTGATATAAATACTTACAGGATTTCTGGTTCTGGAAAGTAGAATGTGCTTATTGCAGGAACTCCTACTGTAGATTTAGTGCTGCTGTTCCCATTCTGTTCAAAGTCTATTTCTCTCTCCATTTTACTTTTCACACTGCCATGCCTCTCTATTCCATATTCCAAAATCTAGCTGACTTGTCTCCTGTTCTTTCTTTATTTTCTTCTAGATGTTTTTTAGACCTATACACTGACCTCAAGGGTATGAAACAGTTGATGCCCTCCACAGTCCTCATTAGGAATTTTTCCCCTCCTCTTGAGAGAGACAGTGTCTAGACCAACCATGTCTAGAAATCACCATTAGGAAAAACAAGTATTTTTACAAACTGCAACATGCTCCTTGTGCTTTTCCATCCCCTCAATAAAGCTCAAAATGCTCAGGAAATATAGCAATCGTACTGTCCTGTAACTCTTACTCCTAAAATCTTAAAATTTGGTTACATTTAAGATGTGCTACTAGTATATAATTTTCTGTTCCTATGAATGTCAGGACAGTAACTAAATCCCTCCTCCAAAATCAGAAAGATTTGTAAAAAAATAAATACATATATACATGCATGCATATTCCAGACCTCATAAGGGTTTTCCTTTCTCAGAGACAGAATAATAATTCAGGGCTATAACCTATAAATAAAATTCTTTGTCATATTTGATAAAGACTACAGAATGAAATATTTAAAGAGTTTTAATTTAAGATGTCTGATTTCTAAGCTGCACAAAATGCTGCTATATTGTAAGCAGCTAGATAACTTACACTACAGATAGAGCACAACCCACAGTCGTGCTCTCTGACCCCAGAACTACTTTGGTGCAGCAAAGCCGGGTGACCTTGGCTCAGTCTTACCAAGAAGGTTGCTGCTAAGCTTTGGGAGTACATCAATGGGAGCCACATGAAATAAGTAATAACACAGGCAGAACAGAAATTGTTGCAATGACAATAGTTGGCAGCTCAGGGAACCACAAGGGAAAAACACAGATGTGGAAGACATATCCCCTTAAGGAAAAAGCAGGCAACTCAAACACAATGAATCAGCAAGACCAAAGGTCAGATGCTTTCAGGATTACAGGAGGTGACACTCCTGGTGTGAATGACCACTTGCTGGTCAGCAGAGATCATGCAAGAGTCTCAGAACTGATGAGTGCATTAATACTTAACCTGGCACTGCACCTATCTACTATATGTATCAGACACATACAGAACTGCTGTGTTTTTACGCTGTGTGTAAATATACAGCTTGTGAAGGGCCTCTTTGTGTGCATCAGACAAAAGTGCACGCCTGAAGAAAAGAGTCTCCATGGGAAGAGCTACAGAGCTGGAAGAGAAGGGTTACAGACCAGGTTCTTTGGATCATTTCATGGTTTGACACTGGCCAAACTCCAGGCACACACGAAAGCTGCTCACTCACTACCCCGCCCCACCTCGCCTATTGCCACAGCTGGGCAGAGGAGAGAAAAAATTAAGGCTTCATGAGGTGAGATAAGGACTGGGAGAAAACACTCCAAGGGCAAAACAAGCTCAACTTAGAAGTACAAATTTATTACTTACAAAATCAGAGGAGGATAATGAGTAGAAAAATAAGCTCTTAAAAACACCTTTTTTCCCCCCAACCCCTTTCCCCTTACCCCTGACAACGCAGGGAGACAGGGCATGGGTCACTCTTCCACGGAGTGCAGTCCTCCAAGGACAGGCTGCTCCAGCCTGGAAGCAGGGGGCCTCTCTTTCCAC
>JANRGV010000084.1:36771022-36784939 GCA_024734035.1 Alethe castanea
GTTCTAGTTTTGAAAAATATTTAGGTCATATTCTAAGGCGACGCATATCCACATATAAGTCAGCTGTCTTTCCATGTATTTTATGACAATTTATGCAAATTTATTAAACCATATTGAAAGAATACATTTAATGAAACAATGCAAGTTTGAAGGCAATCTAAGAGAAAGATGAAAAAAACCAGTGTGGTAACTAATAAAGCTTAAAGATAGTGTCCACTAGTATGCAGTGTCTAAAATACCCCAACAACCTGGTACCAAAAAAAATCCAGATGCAAGCGTTGTAATCTTTTTAGAGCCATTGAATGCTGGGTATACATTTGAAATTTACTTTTAGACACTTAAAAAAGATACAATATATCAATTTGTTAGTGAAACACATTTTAAAAACATGTATTTGCCCTTTTCTCCTAAAATATAAAGGTTTTGGAAAAGCGACCTGACAATTTTATATTTTGAGAAATGATGGAAAGAACTCACATTGCAAAGGATTTTCAGCACATAGAAATCTATAGAAAAATAGTTCCGAAATACTGATTTTCCTTCAAAGATAAAATGATACTAAAAAAAAATACATTTCTTATACATACATGTGATTTATCAAAATAAGGGGACTAGGTTTCCTAGGAATAATCGTGGAGTTTGGTGGAGCTGGTGATATAAATTTTTACACTATTAGGTACACACACTTTGTCTTGTAAACATCAATGGTACACTGACCTCAGGACAAAAATTATTTTGTGTCAATATTAGAATTGTCTACCAAATATGAAATCATTAATAGGAAGGAGAAAATGCAGATGCAAAACATAATACCTTCCAAGTCTATTTCTGATATTGCATGTCCTGCTCCCCAGTTTGTACACTGCAAATACACTTACATGAAGGCATATATAGCTAGTTACTGTGAAGTTTCTTCTCTCCTCCTCACTTCCTCCTTGCTTTATCCCACAGTTCTTGTTGCAGGGAAATCTCACATTTATGCTTAGACACAATTGGAGGCTGCTCTGAACATATTTTTATCATTTTTCTCCCCTTTTCACTTTTTTTTTTTGGTTAAAGGATTAGACCCCCATAATCAACATCAACATGGTGAAAACTCTAGGTACAGTTTTTTACTGCCCTGAATTTTGTTCAGGGGCTAAAAAAAGAACAAAAAACAAAAAAAAATATGATAAAAAAGATTTTGTGACGCTTGTTATTTTTTCTTTGGCAAAAGTCTGTTGGAGGAGATTTGAGGAAAAACTAATATAGAGTTACTACACTTTCCCATTGAGTTGTTTGTTTCCTTTGTGATTGTCAGTAAAAAGATTCTGAAGAAAGACATGGTTTGATATTTGCATACCTAAAAGCTACATCTATGACTTCAAAATGCTGAAAAAGAAAGGGGGGGAGCACTATTCCAAAAACACAGAAAAACACTCCTTATCGAATATTTGTGTAACGGATTGTCATCTAAGAATTTATTTGAAGCTGCATAAAACAGTCTTGTTGCTTGCTCTGTTGTCTTGGTTTGATTTAGGTTTTCCAATTTTAATATACTCAATTTCTCTGGGATATAGGATTTAGGAGCAAAGACAAGGCAGGCCTAAAACTTAGAAGGGTATAAAGAAGAAATTTATTAATAACACAGAGAAAATAAGGAATTCGGAAGATTTTTTCGATCACTCCCTCCTCCCTTCCCCCCCACATTCCACATTTCTTAACAACAACATATAGAGAACACTTCAGTCAGTTTTCCACTTAAACAATCATTTCAGTTTCCTCTAGAGATAAAAGTTGGGTTTTTTTTGTTTAGCCATAGGGTATGTCTTCACTTTTACAATTTGCATTCGCCCAGGGAACTCTGCAAATGGTGTAACTCCTCCATCTTCACAGTCTTTACAGAACTGTGTTATGGGTTATGTGAAACACATGGGGTATTACTTTTAAAGGCAAGTGTTCAAAGACAAAAATTCTCTTCAACTCTTTTCCCATCAAATGTCTCTATCCATCTTTCTATTCCCCAGAACAGAGACGTCCATTCCCTCGGGGAACGGGACCTTTTTCTCAAACATTTCAACCCCCCCCCCCAAGGAGTTCTCCACTATTTAAAGGAATTTTCAGTATAGTCTGTCCCCCACAGCTGACAAAAAAGGTTCTTTTCAGCCAATCTTTTCATGCCATCTCCTCAATCTCTTCCCATCTGGAAACTTAGCTCCCACTTCACTAACTTCAGTATACTTCCTGCTTTATTCCTCTCATTCAAGGGAGGCCAGGAGATCTGCAGTCTTATCCGAGCATTAGAAGGGTTAAAAATGCACACAGAAGGTGAAGGGAGCCGGGCCAAGGATTTTCAAGCCGCGCCGGGAAGGTTCGCCTCCCACGGCGGCAGAGGCCTCTCTGTCTCTCCCCCGGCCATGAGGGCCCCCAGTTGAAAACGGGGGGGGCCTCGGTGGCTCCCCCACCCCTGCCCGGCCAGGCCGCATGGGGAGCGGGGCGGGGCCGGGCCGGGCCGGGCCGCCTTACCTCCAGCAAGCCGGAAGCCAAAACACGCAGATTAACTTTACCAATGTAATTCATGAAAGTGAAATAACTTTTTAATTGGTTACCCAGGCTGTCAATTATTAAATCAGCTTTACGATTGGTCCCTGCAGCTCACAGAGGAAGTTCTCATAGAGGGAGCAGGCTCTGTGTGTTTCTGTGCTTTGTGTTCCTCCTCTCAGGTGACTTTTTCATGCACAGCCAGCGCGTCTTCTCTGCAAGAAAACAGCAAAATCAGCAAAACAGGTAAATTCATATTTCTTTCAGTGTGAGGAGCTTAGTACCTGAGATATCTGTTTTTTAGAATGTTGAACTTAGCCTTCTATACTAGTGCAGATCTTTAAGTAAAATACTACCATAAGCACTGCTGCATTAATGGCCCGCAATGAGTGGGAATCCTAAAGTACTCAAAGACAAAAGAAAATTTGCACACTTTCCATGCAGTGTGAAATCTTGAATTGAAAAACGTATCATTCGATTGTTTGCTTAACTGCTGAAACTTACTAAGGTCTCCTGTGTTTGCCTTTCCCTCCCAAGACCAGAAAAAACAAAATTTTTTTATTTAAAGCTGTTTCTTCCTCTGGTGTTTAATTCTTTAATAATTTTGTTCAAAAGCTCACTCAGAGGCATCATCCTTTCCACATACTTTATTTCTTCACCAGCCTTTTATGAGTCCGGTGTTAGTCTTTTTACACATAAATTTCTGTTCATCCAACTGACATATCAGAAAGATTGCATAACACTGATCATCATGGTAGTTGTTTCCTTTGGGCTACAGCCTGAAAACCAACTTGAAGAAGTGCTGAGCTATTTGACATGTGTTTGATCATGGACTCAAGGACAAAGAATTTCCAGGCTTACATCCAAACTACATCCTGTTTGCAAGCAAACTGCACTTCACTGTATATCCTGTCATGGTGAATCAAAATTGATAGTCCATCTCTGCTGCGGATATACTCAGCTTCTCAAACTGCCACTTGATATATTCAGTGAGATTATATTCTTGCACAATATGCACATAATTGCATGGATAAGACTATCCAAAAGGCACACAGATGACATTGAAATACCTCACATTGAAATCTGTTGTGTTTCAAAACACTGATAAGGATGTCATTTTCCTGAAATCTACTCCAGTTCATATATTACTCCATGTAGGTATCTTGACTTTGAGTACCCTCAAAATATAGTGATTTCTACTGCCAGTAAAATCCCACAATGTATACAGAAATATACTGTGAATTTTTATTTCTTCATGTGTTACATTATTAAAGGATACAAACAGAATAGTGGGTCCTTTTCTAAACAAAGCACAATGAAATATTTACATCCTTCTTCAGTGCCTAGACTGCCATTTGTAATCAATAGAAATTATTGCCTTGAGCTGAATTTTAACTTTTACATTACTGACAAATTGCTTGTTAATCTACTATTCTTATGAGAAAAATTATCACCAACAGAAAAACATGTATAAGAAACAAATATGTCTGTCAAAGATGTTTGCTAAATATCTGGAAATACCTTTGTTGAAATACATTCTTTTACCTCTTTTGAACAATAATAATTTATTTTCTTATCAAACTTAGCCATTTTTAATCAAGAAAAATTCCAAACCAAATCCAAGTAGAAACCACACCCTCATCCTAAAAGAGCAACAAAATTATTTTTTCTTATTTCATTGGTAGCAAAAAGGTATTCAGCATTTCCACTACACTGCAAGATTTATCACATATTTCTCTGCAGACGTAACCTTTAAAAATGAAAAAAAAGTCTGTTCTTTCTTCACACCTCAAGTTTTAAAGTGTTAAAATTAGTGTCACACTTCTCTAGTGGAATCCCTGAAGCTTGTCTGCCTCTCACCTCCAAACCAGACAGTATTTCAGTAAAGTAACTAACTCTTAACAGAGTTGGATCTCCTCTGTCTTTTATAGTAAATTACCTTTCAGTTTGAAATATCTTGCAACCACAAACCAGTATTGACTTAAATTAAATAGCTTGCTATATTATCTCTTCTGCTTTTTTAGTTTTTACTTATCTTATGGATGTGATTTTTTGGTGGATGTAGCATTTTGTATTTATCCTCTCTAAGTTAAGGGCTAGTTTTTTGTTTTTAGCAAATTCTCCATATTCACTAAAATTATTTCAGTCAAGTGACATGGTGTTCTGTTCCACAGTGTTTTCCATTCATTCTTCTTTAGTGCAAGGGCAAGTTTTCTAAGAAATTTCATCAAGTCTATTTAATCAAGTTTTTCATGTCCCATAACTTAGAAGTTGAAATGTTTGAGATAAGGGCGTAAAAAAAGAATGTGTTAAGACGATGTCAGTGTCTTAAAAATTATCCAGCATGAACTATCAAAGAGAATCTCAAGTCACTAAACCTCTTTGTATGACTTAGTTGCCTTACATGGTATTCCAAGAAAGGCCTATCTTCAGTCAGCATTATAAACCTTCAGTGTACTCTGAAGCTAAAGTAGTCCTTTGTTACAAGTCACTGCAAAAGTAGAAGTTGCCAATCCTCTACCTTACATAAGTCATCCAGAATGCATTCATTTTCAGGGGGTGAGTTCATTTCCCGTTTTTAGTGTATTTCTTCAATCCACAAAGAGTAATCTTCCCAATGGACATGCTTTGAGAATGCCAGGGAGGAAAATAATTGGGGAAATACTTGACAGGATTTAGATACGAGATCCAAAGTTCCTGGCCACACTATATCTAATGTACTTGTGGGAATATTGAGGGGAAGATCATCAAAACATAAAGAAGACTGAGTGTGTAACTTTGCTTCCTTAGAGGTCTGCATTCTGCAATGATCTGGTGACATACACATGGTCAGGTACCTACTGCCTGGGACCCAAAGGCTGTTTATCTTGTATTAGATAATCAACTAATATTGTGGGTTCCTCTGATCATTCTGCTGCCACACCCATTAAACCAAGTCTTGTACAAACTATACCTGAAATCCAAACTTCCAGGTGTTGTGTCTTAGTAAGTGAGTAGTCGGTATCCTAGAGGAGGCGAAACACGTTTGCAAGTTGCTATTCTCTCTAATTAGCTTTGATTCTAAGCCTCTAACAAATATTTTGCCTTTTACTTTTGTCTAAATTAATTCAATACATTTTACAGATTTTTCTCAGCTGCTCAAAGGAAAGCTGAATATGATTCAGCAGTGTGCCCTGGCAGTCAGGAGGGCCAACCAAGGCTGATGAAGGGGGGCAATTTTCCTGCTCTGCTCTGGTGCAGCCTCACCTTGAATATTGAACGCAGTTTGGGACACTAAAATATAAGAAGGATGTTAAGCTATATGTGAGTGTCCAAAGGAGGGCTATAAAGATTGTGAAGTGCCTAGAGGGGAAGCCATATGAGGAGCAGCTGAGGTCACTTGGTCTGTTCAGCTTGGAGAAGAGGAGGCTGAGGCGAGATCTAATTGCAGTCTGCAATTTCCTTGGGAGGGGAGGAGGAGAGGCAGGCACTGATCTCTTCTCTGCGGTGATCAGTGGCAGGGCCCGATGGAATGACCTTAGGTTGTGTCAGGGGTAGATGTTAGAAAAAGGTTTTTCACCCAGAGGGTGGTTGGACACAGGAACAGGCTCCTCAGGGAAAAGGTCACAGCACCAAACCTGGCAGAGCTGAAGAAGCATTTGAACGCACTTGGGCACATGGTGTGACTCTTGGAGATGGTCCTGTGAAGGGCAAGGAATTAGACTCAATGATCCTTGTGGGTCCCTTCCAATTCAGCATATTTTGTGAGGGTTTTTTTGTCTTACTATTATTAAAAGCAGCTGTTCATTAGAAGGAATGCAAGCTTTCTTTGTGTTTAAAAAAAATATATATATCAAGTCATCTTCATTTATTCAAATAAAAATAGCAATTTCAGTGAAATTAAGATCACTTTAAGTGTTCTTAGGTGAAGATCACTGACAGCCTGAAATATTTCTCTTTTTAGATGACATTATTCTTTGGTGTGTAAATCAAAACTTTCTGGTTTGAAATAAGAAACATAATAATAGGAATAAAAAAATCTCATCACTAGTATAGTAGCAAAACTGTCAAACATCACAGACAACTAGTGTACGGAGAAAAAATAAATCTATACATCTTAGTCAGGGTGGGAAACAAATTACCATCCCAATCCTCTGTACAGATTATTTTCCTTGCATCTTCAAAATGATGGAAAATATGTATGAGACTGCAATGGATAGTAAATTCTATGTGATGCTGTCCTTAGGCATATGTGGTCCTTCAATATGAATAGTTACTCCCATATATTGTGTAAAACGGAGAGTTTGCTGCACAACAAATAAAAGGAAGGGAAGGGACTAAGGGATTCTGATGTAATTTGATAAACTATCACGTTTTCTTTCTCCTAGAATCTCACCTTCAGTTTTAACTAATGCATGTACAAGAACAAAAGTTTGAAAAATCATTGTATAAATGCAAGGTCCTTTGTTTCCAGTGTCCAAATAAAATGAACTCAGAGGTTCTCATATAACTTTTGGAAAGAGAATGCAACAGAGCTTGTCATCAGAACAATAATATTAAATACATACAAAACACTGTAAAGTAGTGTTTGACATTCTCCAAGACAGAATAAAAAGAAAATCTGTTAACCTAAAAGTCTGCTGACAGTGACACAGGAACTTCCCACTTTATTGCTGCTTCTTAAAGCGTACAAAGCACACAGTTATAACATAAAACACCTTTGAACTTCAATGCACACATAGATAGTTCCCCTCTTGCTCACCTCTAGCAATTTTTATTTAGAGATAGGATCTCAGTCTTTATGATGTTACACTTCCAAACAGCGTGTCATTTAGCATCTTTAAACTTTTAGAAAAACAAACACTCAAGAGCTCACAGGAACTTGTTAAAAAAGCAGTCCAAAACTTCTGCACAAAGTGATTCAACTACTGGGATCAGTATTTAAAAAACAGTAAATCAACGCTCAGGATCTCCATAAAACATTCACTGTATGCAAAAGCTACCTCTTCATTTTATCAATTCTGTCTTTGAGTTCTCTTCCCCAGAAACAAATATCCCCATTAAATCAGCGAGTTTAACATCTTTCTGGATTTTTATAAAAACATCACACAAGAATTCATTCCTTCTCAGTAATGCCATAAAAACATCCAGTTATCAGCCCCATATTCTCTTCACTGAAGGAAACTAAAGCTTGAATAACAGTCCTTTGTGGAGAATGCTGTTGCTTTTGGAACCAACCTACTGGTGCTACATAAATAAGTTACAACTCCTCTCTTTGTAATGTACCCTTGTTTTGGATTGAGTCAGAGATTAGAGGGTGTCTGAATGTAATTTGTTAGATAATTTCTTTATAGTGATTTTTTTTGTACACTGTCAGCAACTGGAGCTGAGGTGCACTATTTCTAGGTAATTTGAGGTCCACATAAGAATTGTTGTTCTGTACTTTGTATGTAAGTAAAAAGTATCCTTAATAAAACTAATATCTTCTGTTTTCATCTTTTTCTTTGACCCAGATGTCCACATTATTTAGAAAGCATGTAGTTCACAGGATGAAGAAGATATTTTTAAGCAGCCATGACTATATGTGCATCTTCTTAGATGCTTTCTAAACTCTCAGGGTGCTCAGATTTTGCCAAAAATTAAAGCTTTCTAAACTAATTTTTTCCACAATTGCTGTCAATATCAATGGAAGAAGAAATGGCTTAGGTTTACATGCAGGTGATGTCCACCTGCTTGGGCTTTTTTTGCTTTCCATTATGTCAAATCATCAGAATTAAATATTGCCAAAATAAAGTACATTTGATTCATGAAATCACCTGTAAATGCAGAGGATTTAGCACAGGTAACAGAGCATAATGCATCCGAAGTTGAAAGGTCTCTGTGCAGTATATTTTCCTATGCCATTGTGTATCACCAGGGAAAACTAAGCACTGATACAAATTGCAGCTTTCCTGAAATCTTCCCAATGTCTAGGTAAGATAATCAAATAAAAAAAAAATAAATTTAACTGTGTTTCTTGCAGTTGCAACATTTCTATTTTGCCTTCCTTTTCATTCATGTTACTATGACATGAAAGAAATGTAACACTGAGTAACACTGCAGTGGGTTACTCAGTCGGCTGCTATAGCAAACGAATTTCTCAATTGCTTTGTGCTTGCATCCAAGTAACCTTTATTTTGGTTTAGTGTTTTGTATTTATTCCACAAGGGTACCATAAAGAGGAAAACCTCTAATATCAAAGCCAAAACATACAGTCTAGTCCAACCTTTAATTTAAAATTTTTGCAGGTGGTCACCTGTGTCCCTTTAACTGCTGTGGGGAGAACTGGGGATTTTTTCATTAAGTATGTCCTGGAAATGGTGAAAGGATAAAAACCACATATGAGTGAGAATACAAGGAAAAGAAGCAAGATGATTTGATTAATTCACTATGCCATGTGGCTATAGAAAATAGAAGCTTTTATTCATAGAAATGTTCACTCTAGCTTCTACTGCTTCTGCCCTTTCTAATAGAATTAAGGACATTCATTTGTAATAACACTTATTGAGCTATTTTAAAAATTAATGCACTTTGAAAACAATAAGTGTCACGTAAGTTTCACATAAGTTTCATTTTAATAAAAATTGTGATCTGTAATAGGAAGAATGAGGAAAGGTCATGAAATCGTAGACACTTCAATTCTTACAGAGAGAAACGGCTAACCAAAAGAAACACAGTGGACAGTTTAAAAGAATAATTACATACCCGATTATTTATCTTAATCCATAGTTTTGAATAAACTTGCTAATTCAAGAACATTTTTTTTAGAAAAAGTGTTTTAACTTCTGTCTGTTGTGTCTCAGTTTAAATTAATTGAAGTCATACTATTTGAAAAATTTATGACTAAAGATGAAAATAAATATGCAGCATTTCACAAACCTAAGTAAATGATGTGTTATTTTCCCAAGGTACTACATTAAAAATACTTTGAGATTATACAATTAATATGACCTCTTAAAGAGTTATGCTTTTATTGATATTTGTCCCTGCTAAGAGGACTTTTTTTTTTTAAATTTACAATTTCATACTTTAACAGGATTATTTCTTCCCAAAGAATCATGAGATCATCTTTGTGACAATAGAAATATTCCTTCAACAGAAAAAGTATTCTAGTGAACAAGCACTTGAACTTCTTTCCTTTTGGAGGACTGGGTTCTGGTTAAACTACAAGGCAGCAGAAAATTGCAGCAGGCTTCTTCATTCTCATTAGGGCCATTTTTAACAGAATCCTACTGTAGCTTTTACCAGCAGAACTATGGGCACGGTTACAGTCCCTTCTCTGCTGTCTTCCATCACACTCTCCCAGTAGAATCTATCTATAACAGAACTAAGAGAAAATCTATGATGACCTAATCTGTTTTATTTGAAAGCAGTTTTTACCCATCAATGCAAGATTCCATCTGATCCTTCTAGATCCAGTTATCTTGCATTTTAGGGGTCTAGTTAAAAAAAAGGAAAAGAAGAAAGGCCTTTTCCCAATAATTTTCTACCAATAAACTTCCCAGATCAGGAAGGCCAAGGCAAAACTGGGTCTTTTGGAGAGACTAGATATACAGGAACCTCATCAAAGAAAAGATCACTGCAGAAAGGAATCAGAGAAAAAGCAGTCCCTTTCCATCTTATCATAAAAAATTATAAAATTTTTGCTGAACAGGAGGAGTCTTGGTAACATCAGGACAATATATCCTCTATAAGCCAGTGATATGAGAGGAATTGGATTATCTGTAGTATAAGTGGCCCACAAACTTATGGGGAATGTTTATTTAAAAACTTCCATTATTTGTCCAGGTTCACAGCTTGAGAAGGTTTGGAAAAGACTCTGCATCCTTGTTACAATGATCATTTTTTCAGCTTCAGAAATTTGTTTATTGACTTGAGATTTCAGGTGTTTTCTATACACTGCAGAAGTTTGCTTTAGGTTTTTGATATCATTTTTTCTCACGTGGTATATCAAGCTCAAATACATTTAGTACATAAAAATACGTATTTTAATGTTGAACAATATAAGTATTATTCTTAATGACTTTGTCACTGGAATCTAATACATAAAATTATGTAAAACACAAACAAACTGACAAGACACCTACTTTAAAAAATAAAAACCTCTGTGCTTTTTTTCCCTCAGATTTCTTCTGTAACTTTTTCCTTTCTGCTGTCAAACTTTATGAAGATAGTTTCACAGACTATACCACTGTCACATATGTTGCCTGTGTATGCTACTTTATAAAGAATTGATGTCTGTGGTCCAACAATGGGGAACTGTAATCCTTAGCATTGACAACCGACTTCCTTAAGTCAGGATTTTCCTTATAAGCTATATATGCATCAAAATGTACTTGCTATCAATGTGTGAAATTAAAATGCTTTACACTTCTAAATTCTCAAGAGAGAACAGATTTAGTATGTGAAGCAAATCTTGTTTGTTTTCAGAAATGTTGACTCATTAGCTCTCTAGGTGTTCTGCTTAGGCACCCATAAAGCTACATATCAGACAAAAATAAAGATCAGTCAGATTTGGCAGTGTGCAATCATCAGAAGCATACTTTCCAAAATTCAGGATTTAATTTTTTATCTATTTATTTTAATTTTCAGGATGGGAAGACTAGAGTGATCATTAATGAAAGTGAATGTGATCAATATATAGATCAATTAGTGAGCATAACTGTAAAGAAGAATAATGTTTGAAAGCCGAAGAAACACCAGCCAAAAGCTTTTCCGAAGTAATTTGAACTGTTTATGTAAAATAAATTCAAGGTGGAAAAATATAAGCCTAAACAACCTTTTGAAAATAATTTAAACTGATTGCTTTCTTATAAGAAATTGAAGGTGGAGAAATATAATTACTGACTATACACTTTATACAAGGTTTTCTAGACATCTTAGAACATGTGGATTTTGGCTAACTTCCAATAAATTGCAGTAATGGTACTATACTGCCCCATATCTGAATAATGTCCATCATAGTTCCCTTCTTGTAAATTCCTCAATGGCATATTACCCAAAAATTTATAAAAGGCACAGGGGTGCCTTCTAAAGAAGGAGAAAGCATAAAGTTACAAGAGATAAAAAAGAATATAGCCCAACAAAATCTGGTTAGTTTCATTTCCAAGAGCCCTGTGTGATATCAAGACAGCTAATCTTGTATGCTCCAATAGTTCTTGTCAATTATAGGAGAAGCTGATTTATCCGGCCGAAGCATACCAGGAAATTACCATAATTTTCTTCAGATTATAGCCTCATGAGTTTGTTATCCCTGAATTTTCTTAAATGTGAGTTCAGAAGTTGAAAGAATATCTCACAACAGCCAAGTTCCCTCACGTTTAAGTCAAAGTATTTTTGTATAATTTAATTAAAAAACCATAAATCAGTATTAATGTACCAGTAAAATGGACACAGAGTCATTATAAAGATTTGTGAAGTACAAAAATTGTTTTGAGGATGCTCCAGAAGGCCGAATGGCTCCAAGTGAATAGGCTACCTGCTAACTCTAATTCGGTGTTCAGAAGGCCAACCTGACTACATGGATTTTCCACATAAAATATTTTAGAGCTAAAAATGTCACTTTTAAAATGTTTGAATATTCATCTGATGCTTTTTGTATTTCTGATCTCTGATTTCCAGCAGAAGAAGCAGGGATTTTTCTTAGAAAAGAAGAATCAAAACATATTCATCAGAAAAAGCCAGTTTGCCTTGAAGTCTGTTCTCAGGTTTGTCTTTGGTGTGCATTTGAAATTCAAATTACTGTCAAAATGACCTCGTGTTCTTACTTTGCAAAATCTTTTGTGTTAACATAATACTTCCTCTGCTTTACTGTAGGTCCCTGAGGTAACTGCTTCTCAAGACGCCATAGTATAACCACAAATACCAAGATGACAAGCCTAAATACGAGGTGGTAAATGGATTATATTGTGACTGTTTGTCTGCTTTGAGTTTTATTATTCTAATGAAAATCTGTCCTGTCATGTAAATTTCCCATGTTCTTAGGCATCAAAAGTTTTGGGCCAACAAGTTTGCTAAGAGTGTAGGGTCCAAAGGGGTCCAGAGGGTCCAAAGCAAGATTCCTGGGAAACAATGACAGAGAGAAGACAAGTGTCTCTCACCACAGTCTTGGAATGCAAACTGTACTAGCAGAGCTATTTGGGAGCACAGAAGAGTCCTCTGTGATGCACAGTTACTATATTTGGGGCCAAGACTCCTCTATATCCCATTTCATGGCAGTGAAGAAAAAGGACGGAAGAAAGGATCTGCACTGGTAATCTGTATTTTAACCATGTAAGTGTTCAGATAGCCTGTAACATTCTTCAAAATGCTAGTTAGATGGTAGCAGAGAACTTTAACATGCAGCCCATCAAAATAATTTTTCTAGTTATCACATGTCCTCAATATATGAATGTGCCTCCCCTGACCTCTGTGTTCCTTGCTTTCCAACTGCTTTGCGAACTCTATGGAGGCACATGGCATTATTCTTTAAATACAGTGCACAAGAGAACCAAGCATCTGCCAGTGACCCCTAGTCTACTTTTAATGATCTCCATAGGCACAGTTGTGAACACTTTGTTATCCATGAGAGAGATCAGAGTTAACTTGCTCACTAGGCAGAATTTAAAGACCAAAATATGTTTAGCTTCATGGTAGCAGAATTCTTACCTTAAAAAAAAATAAAAAAAATTGGATTTTATATAACAATAAAGATCTTCACCTTCTTTAGTCTGTCAGCTAGCCTCTACTTCTCTCTTTCAGATTGTTGGAATCTTTCTCTAGCACCTTAAGATACATCTTCCTGAACTGATTCTGCTGGATAAAATGGTTCTTGCCTTTCCCCTTTCCATCTTTTGTGAGAGAAAAAAAGGTCAGAGAGCAAATCTGATACTCTTCCTGTAGCTAGCAAGAATGTAGCTTTCTTCCTGGTGTGAGCACTTTTGTCCTTGATCTCCACTTGGTTATTGTGAGGCATCTTGGACTTTCAGAAAATCACATTTTACCTTTCTCATCCACTGCTGTTATTGCATAACCTAGCAGACTGCAGATTTTGATCTACTTATCCATTGCATTACTAACGGTACTTATCAGTACAGATGCTTTGATAAAACATTCTATTTGACTTCCTGGATTATTTTTCTTTGCTCATCAAATGAAGAGAAACCATGAAACTGTATACACTGAAACCAGGAATGGGATAATAGCTATTACTTCCTGGTATAACTCTTCTCTTCATAGATTTCTTTGCTGCAGAAAATTGAAGAAAAAACCCCCCACACCTAAACTTCAAAATCTGTTTGATAGAAATGGAAAATACACTAAAAACATGCAAATAAGGGTTTCAACCTTTTCCTCCACTAAAAAGAACTAGCATGTGGTTTAAGTTAACATATTACATAT
>JANRGV010000084.1:36801947-36826046 GCA_024734035.1 Alethe castanea
AAGTGCATGTACTGCAGAGGGGCACTGTGTCCAACAAAATTTTAAAAACATTTTAAATGTTTTTACGTCTTACTGCAGTTTCAGAGCACACTGAATTGTATTCACAAAAAATTTACTTATCTTGAAATTCATTTAGGTATATAAACTTTTGCTGCTAGAGAAGCACTTTGGGGTCAATGTCACGGTCTGCTAAATCAGTAATACAAACTTTTTATTTTCTCTCCATTATTGAAAGGAATGTGGAGGATTCGTCCTCCACCTCCTTCATATTCTTTCTGGTCTGCTCTTCAAATAGTTCTTACAATAATATTTATTCCTTTATTCTGAGTCATGGCTAGTTTCCTCGTTTTTGCTGTTTCACAGAACATATAGAGAGATGAGATTAGCTATCAACAGGTACTGTTAGGCTTCCCTGTATAGGTGACATTTACCTTTTCTTCAGAGTATGAATAGAAAACCTGAGTTCAGAAGGATGTGAATATCTTAGCAGAGCTGCACTTTCTTTGCAAGCAGGATCCGCAGTAGCAGTTTTGGTCAACTCTCATTTGAAACTGTGCCTTTTATTTCTTTTTTCTTTATTTTTTTTCCCCCTCTCATATCTTTTCACAAACCAACAACTTCTCGAAGAAAATGGAAATCTGAATATCCATTGAGCTATGACAATTGTGTAAATTAACCAGTAATAAGTCTTTGACAAATGTTTCACTGTATTTTGTCACAATATGAAACAACAACATGAACAACAACAAAGGAAAAGGTCCTATAAATAATTTTTAAATAATAAAGTCAAACTAAAACTTAAACTTAGAATTGTATTTAAACCATGATATTTAAATATTAAAAACAAGAAGCTTGTACTAGATCATCAGGAGCTTTAATCCAGTGTAATTTCAGTACATTTCAAGAGGACTGGACTTATATATATTAAAAATAATTCTTTATTTCTTTATCTGAGAACTTTGCATAATAGATGTAGTAATTTTTTTGGTACATACTCTCTTAAGATGTGAGGATTTGTAATTAAAATCCTATGTAAGATGAAGAGATCCTTCTCAAAGTAAGCACAAATTTTAGATGTCCTTCCTATTTCATAAGAATATGAGGATCCAAGTGCCAAGTCATGGAGGCCTTCTGGCTGTAGTAACACACTTCCTTTACTCATAAGTTGTATCAAAGACTCACTTTTCCATGGGTGTGCGTGTTCTAGACTAATAGGGGTTGCAGTTTGAATTTCACTCTGCTCAGTGTATTTTCTTTAGAGAGAGCATAACTTTGGTTTCAAGCAAATCCTCTACTTTTAACTGAGCAAGAATCAATGATGCATGCAACATTTTCTCTTCTCTACTTGGCGATAGTCCAAAGGTTCTTAATCTATGGCCAGAGGGTGCAGCTGGCAGTTGTACAATAGGGTAAAGAGCAATAATAGTCTATTTAGCTTTCTGATACTTAGCTTTCTGAAAACACTTCCAAATGTGTCCTGATAAAAATTATCATATAATCATAGAAGTATTTGAGTTGGAAGAGGCCATTGAAATCATAGCCCAAATCTCAATTTACTATTTTTATCTTTGTTAACAAGAGTAACATCTTGATTCATGTTACAGTAGTATATGCTAATACCAGAACTACATTCTTGCAATTTCACCTAAATCAAATGTAGAGAGACTACACAGTGCATTTCTAGAAGAAGATATTTCAGTACAGCATTTGAAAAATCTGAACAAGGAAGGTATTTAGGATTATGCTTTCTTTTTAAACTTCATGGAATAGTCCTTGACAGAGATAAAATTCTGTTTGTTTCACTATGAGGAAACAGTTACTGTTTGCAACACACTGACCAGGACAGAGAGATGCTTTTTATTGATCTAAATCTTTAGTTTTTTATTCATATATAAGATGAGGAATAATTTGTGAAATAAAAATTATGCAGATGGGTTATTTTTGCATCATTCATTATTCTAAGGGGAATTAAGAAATGCAAGAAGATGCAAACCCTACCTCACTTCATTGCATGTTGCCGCACAATTGCATATTGCATACCATAAGGACATGAAAAGATTAACTATTGTTATGCATACATTTGGTATGCTTTCTTCAGAACACACATTGCATGCTACAGTATAGTGCAGAAATTAAATCTTTAGAAACAAAATAAAAGACAGCAACAATAAAAGAGTAGTCTTCAATATAACTATCTACTTTGCAAATGTAGGTAATAGAGTATCACAAGCAACACACAGTTCTACTTCAAGAGACAACCCCCTCCCTAGCAGCCCAAATAATGAACTTTGAAGTACTAATAAGCTTAGTGAAGTTAAAAAATCTGGAAGATGACAGACTAAAAGGGGTCACAGTGAAGACCCCTCCTGAGAACACACTGCTAAAATTAATTTCTTATTTAGGACGGAATAAATGGCTTGATGTGACTCCATGAAATTCAGAAAAATCTAATTTTTTATCATATTCACTTTAAATAATAATAATATTTTTTAAAAAATCCGCAAGCCAGTCCCTTTTTCCATTGAGATCTCCAGTATGGAGAAAAAAGAGAAAATAATCTATGCTTCCTGAGCATTCACCACTCATTTGTCACAGTGAGGAGGGGAAGAAAACAACAAACAATACATAAAATTGAAGCTTTCTAGAACACACTGTGATAGTAATTTCTGACTCCTCATTCTGACTCTGTTATAGAGCCTCACCCGTCACAGACCATCATGGAGCTCCCAAAGATTATGGTGAGGGTAGGGATGTCAGGGCATCTAAACTCTTTCCTCTCCTAGGCTAAGTCATACTCACAGGCTGTCAGAGTTGCAAGAATTTTGGAAGTTTTCTATTTGCTCCATACTGGTAAATCTCACCTTAATTTTGTTTCAATATCCTTAAAACCTACGAATGTCTACTTGGGATCTTTTTGACATGCTTGACATGGGAACGAAAACAATTAACAATACAATTTTGAAGATGGAAATGGGCTTGAGCTTGAATGTCTTCAATCCAGGCATTCCTTCCTGTCTGTTGGGGATCCCAGCATTGTGGTAGTGAGCATGTTAGAGAGATCTGTAATGGGAATCATATTGGTCTTACGAGTGAATTGTGTCTTGCAATTGCTATATTTTTTTGAAGTGTAACTAATACATACATTTGTATTGTATTGCATTTGCGATGTATTTTGCTAAATTAGAAATCTCTTGTAAAATCATCTCTCTTTAGATAAATAAATATGATACAAAATATTGCAACTTCCACACACAAAATAACTAAAATGAGGTGTCCAGAAAGTATTGGACTCTGATAGTGGCATATATCTACAGGTTCCTTCTGCAGAAAATGCATCCACTGGCTGCTTCCAATCATTTGAAAACCACTGGGATATTCCAACATGGATTTGTCATTCCTTGAGCTGCTGTATTAATAAGTTGCCTACAGTTTATCAAATTGTACTATGATTATGTTATAGGTAACACCACTTGATTTTCCTTCCAAAAAAAGTGGTTAGACTAGCATGTGTGTTTAGTGCCTTTATGTGTCTTGTTCCCATTAAATGTTTTTGGTTTTTTTTCTAGGAGTATACTAGGAAGGTATGTAAAACTCTGCACATCATCTTATTTTTGTATTTTGAAACTAAGGGAGCAAATTGAGAGCTACACCATAGAGGTACAAAAAGAGCATCAGAATGATAAATTATTCAAATTAAGTAGTTCCATACTGTTCTTTGTTGGAAAGGAATATTAAAAATCACTCCAAGTGAAAGAGGACACTGATATTAAGGAATACTTACCAGACACGTGCACAACTGTCAAACAAAGATCACTTTGCTAATTTACCTAGTAATGTAGTACTTTACTTTCATATTTTTCCCTCTTTGTACTTTAATTATAGCAGAGCAGTAATCATCATTGCATCAGCAATAATATAATATTTATGCTTGGAATATTTATGTACAGCAGAGGGTGCCAGACAGTATGCAACAACATTTCCTCTGCTAATAATTTCTACAAGTAATGATTTAAAGTGATGGAGAATGGAGGTCAATATAAAAATATTTCTAGGTTGCAGCTAGGTTTCCTAAGGAAAACAAACAGAAACTCAAGTCCCCTTTTGCATGTTTTAAATTGCTACATTCAGTATCAGAGGACTGTGCTAATAATACCAAGGTTGTGGGATTGATCCCCTCAATGATCTTTGTCAGTCTCTTTCAACTCAGAATATTCTGTGATTCTGTGATTTATTTTTCCACGTGTTAAATACTGCTTTACTTCTTTCTCCATTCTATGCTGTACATTAAATACAGGCATTAGGAGGTGTGCATAATAATCTCACAATAATATTTTTTTCTGTGGAGAAAATAGTGCATTCAAGATCTGTACTGTGGTCCCAACTGAGTCCCTGATTATCTTGTCATTCTTCCTGAGGATTTAACTCACTGTGAGGTCAGCAGACTTTTTCTTGGAGATAATGGTATATTGAATGCTCGAAAAATATCAGTGACATGTGCTATGTGCAAGTTAAATATTATTGCTACCTTTATATCTTTACTGTTAGTATTATACCTATATGACTGTGAATTTCTACATTGAAAGTAAGACTAATCCACTAACAGAAGGCAGCTTTAATGCAGAGTACAAATTGTGCATGATGAAAAAACATTATTAGTTAATGTTTCCCAAACTAGACTGATAAATCAACTAGACTTCCAAAAACTTTAGCCTTGGTTTTGTAGTATTCAATGTGTATTTAATACATTGGATAACAGCAAAGTTAAGGCCTGCACTTAAATCACATATGATGCTGCGCAGGTTGGAGAGCAATGTTCCATTCAAATGTTTCTTAATAAGTTTATAAAATTGCCATCAAGAAGAAAATTATATTCAATAAAACATACTAATTACATCCTCCAATCAAAGGAAAAAGAAAAAAGTCATGGATTCTAAATCTTTATATGTATGAAGATTAATGTACGAGTTTACTTTCCACATGAGGCTTTGGCAAAAGTGCAGTGCAAACCTTCAACCATAACAAACAAGTGATGTAAAAAAAATTAAGAGAAAAAGAAAAAAAATTAAAAACAAATCAGAACATCTTATCGGAGTGGTGCATCACAAAATACATCCTTAAAAAGCAATTACTCTCTTTGAAGCACTGTAAACAAATATCGATCTATGAAACCACCAATGCACTATAACATAGCTTAATTCAGAATTATCCATAAGAAAATTTTTAGATTATACTTTAAAGAATTGGTTTCTAAACCCCGAAGAATTTTCATAAATGGATAAAAGAAATTATCTCCCTATTCCATATCCGTTCCTTGTCAATCATGGAGCTGATGGAACGTCTGAAATGCGAATCAAGCTTTCTGTTTCCACACACATAAAAAAAAAGAAAAAAAATGCTGGACTTATTTTATTTTGCTCAATATTTACCATTATTGACTAATATTTTATTGAGAAAAATGTCAGTCTAAAACTGACACATCTCTGGAGCCACCTCAGTAACTATTCACTGTAAAGTTCAATTGAGCATTATTTAACCTAACAAACTGTCTCCCAGACTCACAGGTTCAAAAAGCTTATTCTTCTGATGGCTGGTTTTATTTTTCACTCAAACAACACTCTTTTCATTGCATATTTACTTATTGTGTATTCTTGCACATAACTGAATACATTCTTTCATGTGTGAGTGACCTTCAAATATCACATAAATTAAGCCAAATATAATTCAAATATTTGTAATTTTAATTTATTTTGAACTGGTAATTTTTTTCTTATTGCCTCAAAAGTTTATGGCTATGTATTACTTAGATTGCTAATGCAAATTAATAAGAGCTCCCTGCTACTCCACAAAATGTCATAGGTAAGTGTCTGTGAACATAAATGTACATTAAATGGTTAATATAATCATAAACAAGGCCAGTTCTGAGTTATTGTTATATAGAAAATAGTGATATTCCAGTAGTGGATTGGAAATTGGTTAAAATTAATATTTTCACTTTTACTTTTTGAATTTACCTATGTCTGCTATGGTGGAAAAAGTACTTATAAAAACCTGGAGGTATACTGAAAGTATGCACATTTTGCTGCATAATTGGCATGCACAATGTCACATTAACTTGTACCACATGAATTTTGCACTTGTAAATTAACTAGATGCTATTTGTCACTGCAGATACTGCTGTGCTACGAATTACCAAAAGATCAGAGCAAGAAGCAGGGCAAAACCACACTGCTTCTAACATGTTCTTTTGATTGCCATGCAATCAAGAAGTCATTACTTGTCTGAAACCTGTTATCCAAAGTTCATTCACACACATACTGCCATTCTCCCAAATATTAGGAAAACGTGCTGTCACAACCAGCTCTAGCTCTTCTATTGATTCACATTCGTTCTCTAAGCATTCACCTTTGTGATAATTTTTTTCCAAGTAACAGGCTTAAACATAGAGAGGTAGTTCTCACAGCCCATATTGAAGTGTGTACATGCTTGTAGCAAAGTATAAAATGCAAGGATTTTCAAGACAGATTTCCACAGAAAGTTATTTCTTCTTTTGGTGATGAATACTCCTGGCCACCATTGTAAGAGTAACAAGAACTGCATATATGCACCAGTGAGTCTCAGATGAACTGAACGAGGCAAGGAAATAAAACCCAAAAAATCTATACTGCTATTTGTTTCTCACAATTTTAAAAATAATTGGTAAGCATTACAGTTAGAATTCCAGACTTGCCAGGTTAGCTAGAGATATCTGAGACCTTAAAGAGAGCTTTAGAAACAAGTTTGTTCCTTCACTGAAAACTTCAAGAAGAGCAAATGACAAGAAACTCAAAGTTTTATCCAAAAAAGTCCAGTGAGTTAAGTTTCAAAATGTTAGCATGTTGACTATGGCAGCTGCAAACCAGTGCAAGAGAAGCTTAAAAACAGAAGTAAGCATTCAAGGAGATAAGCACAGCATCCTGGTTCCCTGGCAAGCACACAAAGAGCGTGCCTACATATGAGAGTGGTATTTTAACACTTAAGCACAATTCCTTTCTAACATGTAAAGATACACTAAGACTCTTGATAAATCCCTCTGGAGAGGATTCAAGGAAGGCTTTTGTCTCTGATTGGAGAGAAATATGTTAAATTATGCAAATGTATTAGAAGTTTTTGTGATGAAACAGCGCAAAAAATCTCAGGGTGTGACGTTACATAGTCCGTTCTTCTTTATTAGACTGAAATTAATACTTAAGGCTTTTGCAATGCTTTTGATAAAACCATATTCTTCATTCTTTGCTAAATTCTACAAATAGAAAGACCTGAAAAATGATGAAGACATTTGTTGAAATGATGAGAGTTGCAATGTGAAAATAAGTACGTACAGTGAAAGAACTAGTACCAACTAAACTCATAATTGCCCTTCACGCAATCGTGTGAATTGAATACTGTGATCTGGCAGTAATGATAGATTCGTTGCTGCTTTAGTGAGCGTTTTGTCTGAGAGAATTGCCTTCCTAAGTCACCAAGCAGAAGTGTTGTCCAGCCTTTCAGTTCCTTCCAGACAGATATTATTTCCCAAATAACTGGACTCACATGCATGTCCAGGCATAACAACTGAAGCAGTTTTGAAAATCAACAAGCTGAAGAGAGGAAAATGTCATTAAAAAAAATAAAAATTACTTGTTATTATTCTTATGTAGGTAGGCACAGCAGAAGAGGTGAGTTCAAACTAAAACTTTAGACACGATATCAGATGCATACCAGAATTTCTTCCAGTTACCTTAGAAGCTGAGCCAAGGATTTTGGGTTTGAACCATCTTTATACAAAGAAAAAAGATTAACAATAATCTTTGGACTTGAATGCTTTATTGCCAAATTTTATTCCTCCATCTTGTACAGCCCCCTTACAACTGTAAGTTATGAATTAGCTGGTTGAAAGGAACAGAAATACCTGTCTACTGATGCACTGGACTGAGAACAGCAGTTTCTGTTTCTGGAGAGATATTTGGCACTTATGGCAGCTTAGGCTTTGAAAGGTCCTGTTTAAAAATTATGTCTGAATACTTGTGGTTTTCCTATCAAAAAGTGCACATTTAAAGGTAATTCTCCTGGCATTAGAAAAATTTTATCAAGAAACTCTGTTATAAAGCTTTTCTGGACATTATCAGAAATCTAAAATCCCATATATAGATTCAGGAGAAAAAACACTTCTTTTCTACAAAATTTTGCCTCCTTCAAGCTTTAAACTGGATAGTCCCAATATCTTTTCTGTTCTTTGCTGAAGTTGTGAAAGAGGTAAAGATAATTATTTTAAATATAAGTAAACATTACTCCTAAGATTTTGTAAGGATTTCTTACATTTTGAATACAAATTAGATAAAAACGGCCTCTCTCCATCTAACTACTTCAAGAAGCATAAATAATAATTACATTCTGTGGAAAAGATCTCTGATATTTCATTTTTTCATTTGATCTCATTTCAGTGCAGAATATCATGATTTCTGGACTCAGATCATCACAGGATGTTCAAATTCAGATAATAGAAAGAAAAGGAAGTGTTAATGGATTTTGTTTTAAATCTAGTGAGGTGCTATATGGTACTAGGTTTGGTCTGTGTCACTGTACCCAAGCAGTCCAGAAAAATTATTTATCATGACAGCTGAGGAAAGCTACTTAAATAATTCTAAATCTGTAATTAAATATGAACAATCTGAGACAGTCAGTTGCAACTTGTGTTGAACAATTTTGGCCAGGCAGAATAATAACTAGTATTTCTAAACTCAGGTATGCCTGCAAGATTTTCTTATTTTTGAAGTATATAAAGACATGTTTGACTGCATTTGTGAGCACATAAAAAGTTTTCATGGTGAAATAGTAACCATAATAGACAGCAGTAAAAGATAAAAGTACTGTTTTTTTTCAGTTTTCTTCTACAGCAACTAGAAGTCAGATTAATTCAATGGATATGCTAGTAATTAATTATTTAGAAATGTCTGAAAGAAAACAAAAATAATTTCCTTTTTAGAGTCAAATCTTTGAGCACACATTAGAATATGGCACAGAAATCTTCCAATCTCTTGTGGAGTGAAAAATGAAGGCACCTTTAATAGCAAGAATCACAAGAAGAGATTTTGTGTAATAAATACCATTATCAATTTAGAGCAAAGATGCAAACTTTTTTCTGACTACTTTATGGAATTTATATTTTTTGCTATTTTAAATAACATTGAATGGTATATTTCGTACCTACATCATAAACATTACTTGCTCATAAAGCAGAAGTAATAGTGTGTGAATGAGAAAATATTAGTGTCCACTGTGGTTTTTTATTCCTTAGACAATAACAGGACATCAACTAATGTATCCTCAATAGATTTAGAACTTCTAAACAATGCTGAAAATTAAATTAGTTATCACTGACTACACACAGCATATTGGTTTTATCTAGTTTTAATGAATGATTAAGTTATTTACTGTAATCACATGACTCATTTAAATTATGCAGCTATATATAATCTACAAAGTGTCTGGAAATTGTTTCTTCAGATTAAATAGTCACATTAGATAAATACATATATCAGATACAGTAATCAGTCTCCAAAATATGAGTGTTTAAGTGTTGAGTAGCAATGTGCTACTCTTTGGTATGCAAACGGAATTTAGAGTCTCCAGATAACAACAGAAAATCTATGGGACTGCAATGATTGTTAAGAAATTCACATTGTTCAAGCTCTGAGAAACATGAAAGTTAAAAATCTTTAACCTGAATTTTAGAATTGTTTCTTTTTATAATAGTTATATTTATAATAAAATATATATAATATGCATTTTATATATATATATATAATGTATTTATAATATAATTATTTTTATAATATTATCTACAATTAGGAAAAAAATGTTGCTGATGTTTTCCTTTTAAGAGTGTACAGTTGTCAAATTATCAGTATCCCTTGCAGTGAGAAAATTGTGAGCAGGAACAATCCTGATTTATACTAAACTATTCTGTGTTCTATGTTAACAAATACTGAAATTGTACTGCATCTCCTGGGTGGAAGATCATTACATTTCAGTGTTATCTTCCAGTTTTTAATCTCCTTTACTCGGGAATATGTGATGAATCAGCTACTCATATTTAGGCTCTGTTATTCAAATATAAAGCATAACCAGATGTGACGACCCTGATGTGTTTGCCATTTGTTCATTCATATTTGTTGCCTAAGTCAGTGGCCAGTGTTTTCCGTTTGGATCTATTTTTATACAATTGCTTTTATCAATTTCACAGCTGGTCTGGCTAGGGAAGCAGGAGGTCAAACATCTTGTGAAAGCTTTGCATTGTCTATGGCTCAGTTAGGATTATAATGTGCACTGGGTTACTGGTTCCTCTGTGTTTTGCACCAAGTGTTAGATAGTGGACACACAGACAGTTTCGGATCTCTGAATATACTTATAGATTGTAACAGTAGTGTTTGGTATTAATTACTTTGCAACTATTTTACATTGCATTACTTGATGTCTTGTCTAACTCCATTTCTACCGAGCTGTAATTTGTGTATACATGTATTGTTCACAAGATGTAGTCACATTAAAATTGAATGTAGCCACATTAAAAATGTGGATCTAAATACAGAGATTGTACAAGTCTTCTCCATTCATCCTTTTCATAATTTGAGGTTTGAAATGATAAAAAATTGGATATTTACATTAGAATTAATGTCTCCCTACTCATCCCAGGAACAGCAATATCCTTACTGATGTTCAGTTTTCTCTGTCCCTTATTTCTGATGCTTCAATAAATTCCTTTTTTTGTAGGAAAAAAAACAAAGGCAGTTAGCAACTTAAGCCTCAAAATAGTTGAAGGAGGTGTCCTTGACTTTTTGTTTTTACATTCAGTTTATCTTTTCATGATCACTTTCTGAAAGCATACAGTTGTCCAGAGTTCACTGAGTATACATTTAGGTTGATTGCTTGAGTATTTGCAGAAAGTAAATTTTAAGCTGAACATCTGATTATCAAATTTTTGGTTTGCCTTCATGCTGGGTTGGTTAGATACTATGAATCATATTATATCTGGATTTTGATTGCCTGGCATACATTGCTAACACCTATTATAATCAAACACAGTTGGAAATTCAAAGTGAGATGCTTAAGTTAGTCAAATACATGTGCTACTGCACCAAAGTTAGAGCACAAACTGATTGTAATATTCATAATTCACAATTAAAACGACTCTAGGAATTATTTGCTAAAGGAATTACTGAATCACTCTGAATAATGAATAAATTTGAGAAATTAATCACTTCAAAGAGAGAAAGGTAAAATTCATCAAATTTTTTGTTCTGAATTACTTTTGATTTTCAATATTAAAACATCTTGATAATGGTATAGTTAAATCAAATAAAAGGTAGAGAGTTGGCTATATGCTATGAAGATAATACTCAGAATACTCTAAAGGACAAGAGCAGAGGGCAGAGACTGGCAGCAGAGCTACAGAAAATCATAAATATTTCTTTCTCTGAGCTACAATTTAGAAGTTTTAGTAAGTATCGCCGGTACTTACTTTTTAGTGGGCAATAGACAACATTTTCTAGTCTTGTATAGTCTTGTATAATTCCTAAAAATTTTTGTTTGATATGTAATTGGTTAGAAATACACACAATATGCACATTTATTTGAGACTCTATAATGAGCATGAAAGGATTCCATTCCCAGAATTCTCTCTCACAGAGTACAGACTAAAAGCATGGTAATACTATTACTGGCTACTTGTTATTTCTTGTAATGCACTACACAGCAAACCTCCAGTACCCAAAGAGAGACTGCAAGAGAGCTGGCGAGGAATTGTTCACAAGGACATGTGTTGACAGGACAAGAGGGAATAGCTTTACGTTGAAAGATAGTAGATTTTTATTAGATACTAGGAAGAAATTTTTTACTGTGAGGGTAGTGGAAAGAGAAGTTGTGGATGCCCCAACCCTGGAAGTGTTCGGAACCAGGTTGGATGGGGCTTTGAGCAATTTGGACTAGGGGTAAGTGTCCCTGTCCCTAGCAGGGGATTTGTAACATCATGATTTTCACTGTTCCTTACAACCATTCGAATATGTTTGAAAAGTATCTAGTGGAAGAAAATAGAATTATGCATTGTATCATACTCAATAAACTTTACTCTCCAACAGGTCCTAAATTACACTCATTCACGCTACTGCCTAATACTTGTCCCCAAATCACTACTGAACTAAAAACTGTAACTTTGCCATTGCTATCTTCAACAGCGCTAGCTAAACTTTTATGATGGAACATCTGAACTATTGGCATTGGAACATCTGAACTATTGGCAACTTGGCCAGAATCTGTAGAGATCTGTGGCTCTGTCAAGTTTATGGATAGAGATAGAAGGGGGAAAAAACATCCAAACATGAATCAACTAATTTTTAGGTGACAATGTGGTGATTAACCAAAAATATAATGCTTTAAACCTGTGGCCATTCAACCAAACCTAAAAATATTATAACTTTATCACCAATAAAAATTATGTCCAGCATCCTGCAGTTATTCAGTCAACAGTTTCAGGAGGTCGTCTTTGCTATAGAGTATGAAAGATATGGGAATTCTTTCCTAGGATTAGATTTTATGGAGCTACACCAGCACATTTGCAAGTATTTCATATGAAAATGGCATTCCTTCAAACACATCAGGGAGCACATTCAGCACAACACACTGAGATTTAGCTGTGTGATTCTCATTAATGTTAATAGGAGTTATGTGGCTGTATCCCAGCAGACTTAGTTGAATTTTTGCCCCTTCCAGTTCACATCCATGCATCACATGCCTTTGCAGTGCATTCTGACTACTGGACTAGTTTGTCACAGATGATACAATATCAGATGCTTGAACAGCACTAAATGTCTGAATTGTGAGAGAGATCTCATGGAATTAAACTTTTAAAGAGTCTTTAATAAACATAAGCCAAGGATAATGCAATGTAAAAGACACATCCCCGATAAATGTAGAGTGTTGTACTTTCAAGAAAAGTCATCATTTGAGGCAGTGATTATAAATGGTACCTTGGCCATTGTCTAGAGAAGTAGGCTTGGGCTAGGATGATCTGCCCTAATGCAGTGCCTTGTCAAATAAATCATATCACTTTCTCTGTTCTAGTTTTGGTAGTAGTGAGACAGAAATAGTTAAATCACCTCTTCACCATATTGCTCAATAGAACACAGTATAAAATAAGTATTATTCATCCCTAGCTCAACTGAATGTTTGTGTTCACTGTGTTGTGATAGCCTAAGATCAAAAAATCAGATATATTTAATGTCAAATATGCAGAATCATTACTCAGCTGTATTTAGAAGTCAAACTTCTCTCAGATCAAATAAGTATACAGTGGACACAGAATTAGGTTTTAAAAGATAGTCCAAATAAACAGTACAAGCCAGATATATTTCTGATTAGTGAAGTGAACAGAACCTTGCCCAGGAGCTTTTCTGTGATGCTATAAATCTGCTATAGAAAAATTTCATTGATGTAATGGCACTTTGACCTATCAGATTTCATTATTCCTCCTTTGTTAAATTGCTTCAACTTCTAACCTAATGTGCATAGATTTTTAACTGCTTCTGAAACTGCATGGATAGCCATAGCTATTGTTTACATGAGAAATTTACAGTGATGAGGCAACTATACCCAAATTATTCTTAGCAAGTCATATGATTGCCAAAGGCTTTCTTTTTTTTTTTTTTTCAAAAACTAGATTGATTCAGAAATGCAGGATTGTATCTGATGTGGTGTTACTGATTCTAAGATGGGTAGAACAAGGTTTGTGTGATTTAGGATATAAAAGTTCATCAAAGTATACAGCAACACAAAGCAAGATTGAAAAAAACGTAGGCTTTGAGATTCGGATACTCCTGCAGAATCCATGACCCTAAATCTAGTTCTTAGGGTCTGGATGCAACTTATGAGTCAAGTTCTGTGGTCAGACAGGACTTGCCAACATTTTTGTTATGAGTATGGAACTGTCTAGCTGCTACCAATGACACACTTGAAAGAGATATATTGGCTTCCTGTACATAACATGCAACAAATGGTATTTTTCCCTCTACCAGGGAACTTGATGTCCAGAATTGACTAATAAACCTAAGCAGCTATGAACTTTTTCTTTTTTTTTTTAGGAACAGAATTTATTCCTACTTAAGTGTAAAGAAAGCTTCTCTTTCTCATATAACCCTGACTTCCCACACACGCACTCATCGAACTTGGGCATAATTTGAACTAAAGCTACTCAGCTCAGCAACGCGATTTCAGAACTGAATTATTCTTGCTTCTTGTGAACTTTAGACTCCTAGTGAATAGTAAATTTAAAAAGTAGCACTGAATTATACCTTATATTCAATTGCCTAAATTCCACTTTCTATTTTTATTTTGTTTTTATCTGGTATTAGTTATCAGAGTAAGGTCTCATTAGGATAGTTAGGATATGGTCACCCTTCCGGCTTTCTACTTGAAAACTCCTGGCAAGGAAATGTAATTTATTGCAATGCACTTGATATTTAGTATCAAGTTTGATGCATCAAGTCTACCCTTTAATTGCATGTGGAATATGTTTTAAGAAGCAAATGAAACACCTCGAAAAGGTGCTATCTTTACAGTAATCTACCCATCACAACCATCTTTAATACAGTAAAATGTGTTAAAATGAATTTTGCAAATCTTTAGATATATATGCAGACCTCCTACTGTCCCACTAACCCAAAATGTCAATGAAAATAATTTGAACTAAAAACCTCAGATACTAAATCATGTGCCAATGAAACATGTACTCACATCATTAGACCCAAACTGTGAATTCTCAAAAGGATAGATAAAAGTGTATCCAAATACTGCTTCTGTTGAATTTGAATAAAAACTCTGAATCCCAGTTCTATAAGAGAGTATGTTGGGAAATAAAGTGTTTTGGTACTGGGCTTGTATACATCATGCTCTGATGTCTGTATAGCATTTTCCCACCTCAGTCTCCACCCATTTTAAAGATCTGATTGCATTTTCATGCAGCTTCTTCATTTAAGGTCAAGAAAAAATCTCTAACTTGTTAATCAAAGTGAATACTTATGGTCATATCTCAATGCTGACATTTAAAAGAAACTTCATGCAAATGAGATATGTGACTGTGTTACTAGAGAAGGCTATCAAATAGTGAATAGAGAAACAGAATGAAACTCATTATATTGACTGAAGACCTTCATGTGCATCTTCTGAAGTGAAAATTAGACTTAGATTTGTAAACTTTGAAGACTAGGAACCCTTGGGTATATGCTCCTTAGTGCATCCTGATGTCTCTACTACATGAAAATTGAAAGTGTAACATTAAACAAAATTTCGTGCTGTTGCATTTTCTGTTCTTGTAGACTCAGAAGTGAAGGGCTGATAAATTGAACAAATTTCTCTGATAACCCTGAAGATTGCCTTTTAAAATTAAAAAAAAACTACATTATTTTATGATGATTTTCTTTATAATATTTGGCTTTACTACTTTCCTCTAATCTGATTTTATTAAAAAGTAATATATTCTTTAATTCACAAGCCACCTCTTTCAATAAATACTTAATCAAATATGAAAGCTGACTTTCTTATTCCAGAAATGAATATGTACTGAAAATGAAAAGTTATTTGTAGTAGTCAAAAAAGGGCAACAGTAGTGAAGAGGTGTAGTGCTATACATGGATTAAATAACTTTACATTATCGAGGAATACACACAGTGCCAGTAGCTCAGTGATCAGCTGAAGCCAGGAATGCAGATTGAGCTGTGGGTGATGGGAGCTGGAGGCAAAAGGCCATGAGCTGGTACCAGCTCTGTGCATAGCCGAGGGCCTGGGGACCCAGCCAGGTGATCGAGACACAAGAGGAGCCTGTCTCTCAAACTTCCACCACCTTGGACTGTAAGGGTATAAAACTCAGGTTTTCACCCCCTCAGACTGTAAAGGTAGAAAAGCTCACATTTCACTTTGCTTGTGGTCTGTTCTCAGAGGCACCCAGATCAAGCTGTTGGTTTCTGTTGAACTGTAATTAATTTAAAGGATCAAAATGTTTGAGACTGCTCTGGGAAACCTGTGGTTGAACCCATAAGGAAACCTGGTCTGACAGTGAATGTGGGGTATATGGGGAGTTGCAAGACCCCAAAACTTGCTCCACAAGGCTTATAAAAGGGATTACTGTTTGTTATGTACTCTGAGTTAGACACATAGGAAAAACACTGACAAGATATTCTCAAGAGGTCAAAACAACAAAACCTTTACTGACGACTTCAGAAAATCAGAGGTTCAGCAAAAGTTTAGATCAGCATTCAGCCAACATAAAACAGTTCACAAAGTATTAACTTAGCCCATTCAGCTTAGCAAACCCAAAACCCATCCAATTTTAAATTAGTCAAAACTCTGAGAAGAGAGAATTGGAAGAAGATGAAAGAATGAAAAGATACAGATAGGAACAAATTCTGGATTTAGGACCAAAAAGCAGCAATGACACTGCATTTGCTCTGATAAGACTGTTCAAATTTCTGCTGTTAAAAGTTTGCAAAGTCTTGTATCTTCAGCAAGATGATTCCTGATAATATTCCTGTATCCTTTTTCTGTTGTCTAATCTTGCAGAAGACCTGATGAATTCTTGTCCCTCACAGGTGTCAGTGGTGATGAACAGTGTGCAAGAGCTCATAGATCTACTCAGCAGCAGAAATATTTCCCATGTCTGGAATCCAAGCCATTTTCAGATAGAAGATAAAATGATATAAGCCAAATAGATGCGTGTACTCATTCAGGCACCAAATGGAAGGATTTCATAAAATGAAATCCTTGATAATCCTCATTTCTCAGGCCAATATAATCAAGCATCTACCTTTCCTTTGAGCACACAGCCTTCTCTTTGGTGTTGTATATGAGCCAAAGAACCTCCTACATAAAACAGTTAATTCAACTAAGATCTAAGTTCAAATCTTTTTTAGTTGTTACCTCTAATTATATAATTTTTTATATGTTCTGATGGTCTTATCAACAGGTAATAACAGAGGTCCATTTTTTCTCTAATTAAACAATATGATTATGCTGGTTGGAATTAGAGCCAGCATGAAAAGAGAAGATGACAGAAGGTGTGAACCTATAGGATTGTCAGAGGGTACTGACTTAAATGTTAATTCTTTCTTCAATATACACTCACAGATATTATACACAGATGGAGATTGTGAATGTGTATACACTGGATTTCAGCCTAATCAAATTATATACATTTATTAGTTGTTGTTGAACCAAAGGAATTAGCTTGTGTGAAGATATATAAAAAAAGATTGTTTAAAAACAACAAAGCCTATTTAGCAGTAGATTTAAGTTAAATCTCGAAACAAAATATATTAATATGAGTAGGATGAGAAGAAGTTAACAAAGAAGTTTTTGTAAAGACATTGCACTGAACACATAAGAAATAGGAAAGTCATCAAACAAAGAACCCCAGTATCATCAATAATAGATCTTTCTAGTAATGCAAGCAAAAGCTATTTTTATTATATTGAAAACTATAAAACAGTCTAATTTTTTTCCACTATCACAGAGCTTAAAAGAAAATAAATGCTATTATAGTCCTAATTTTAAAACAAGAAAGATTTGTAGAAGGCAAAAAATAAATTCCATCACTAAATACATATATATATATTTCCAGAAGTCACCAGTCTTCTTCCTCTGGATGAATCTGATTTGCTCATCTGTAAATTTAGAATGCAAAAATATTTCCTATAAATTTCTAAATTCATTAGAAGATTGCTAGCAAATTTCAAGTGTGTTCTTCTATTTTCCCATTTTTTCAGTCAAAAGGCAACAGATAAAGCCATTACAGACATGATTGAGGAAGTTAATTTGGAAGGTAGAATCACTGGCAAACACAGACTGAGACTTCAAGGCATTATGATGCAGATGACTAAACATTGCACCATCTAAACAATATAGACATGTTCTCAGCAACTCTACATATTGATAAACATATTCATCATATATAGATGGTAGAAACATGGGCCAATACTTCCATTTCACTCAATATCTAGAACGACGTTAAATCCTGTCTCTAATTAAGTATCTGAAGTATTCTATCACCAGCACCTTTCTCCTTTTAACTGCCAAAAGCCTCATATAACCTTAGACATTGTGATTTACAGTTTTAGAGGTTTTTTGATAGATAATCATTCTGTGGTTCTGTGAAAAGTCTATATCTCCAAACATGATCTTGGTATTTCTTATAACAAAGGCAGAAATATCTAATGTTTTTTTTTTTTTAATGTACTAGTTTTGGCTGGGACACAGCAAGTTTTGTTCACAGTAGCTAGCATGGGACTCTGGTTTGGATTTGTGCTGAAAAGAGTGCTGGTAAAGCAGAGATGTTTAATTATTGCTGAGCAGTGTGCACGCAGAGTCAAGGCCTTTTCTGCTTCTTGCACCATCCCATTAGTGAGGAGACTGGGCATGCACAAGAAATTGGAACTGGGTATAGCTGGTACAGCTGACCCACACTGACCAAAGGGATGTTCCAGACCACATGACATGCTCAGTAATAAATGCAGAGGAAAAAAAGGAGAAGAGATGGGAAGGAAATGATATGATACGACAGAATACAACACAATACAAGACGACACGATACAACACAACACGACATGACGTGACACATAACATTTAGAGATGTGGCATTTTTCTTCTCAAGTTATCATTTTCATGGAGATGACTAAAAATCTGTCTAGAAATAGTGAAATATAATTCCTTATATTGCTATGTTTGCACAAGCAGTTTTTGCTTTACCTCTTAAACTGTCTTTGCCTCACCCCATAAGTTTTTTGTGTTTTAACCTTTTCCATTCTCTCCCTCATTCTGGAGTCAGAGTAGCTGTGTTGTGCTTAGTTGTCAGGTGGAGTTGAACTGGAATACCAGGAAAGTTCTGAATTTGCTTACTTTTTGTATACAAATGAAAATAACAAGGTGTATTAGCAACAGTCAGAAATATCAATAGCTTTCAAAATAGTAAGAGGAAGTTTAGACTTGGTTCTATCAAATGGCAAAATCCTTACCTGATATTACTTAAAAAAATTAAAGTAAGCCTATAAGGAGGCAAGCAATAATGAGCGAGATCTCAAGTAATTATATACTATCCATGCACACAGCTACCTGAAAAAATGATATGTTGGGATATTTTATAGTTTCAATTTTTATAGTTGGATATGGAATTAATATATTTTAATATGGAAACAACAGTTTCATATAAACAGCTGATGAATCAAAAATTATTTTATTCACTAGATCCATACAAGAAGAAAAGTGAAATAAATGGCTTTCCAAAAAGGCCTGGCTACAGCTGCACAGATTTATGTGTCTAAAATGATTGTTTAAAAAAATGTTAAGTAAATTTGGAGTAACTGTTACCCAAGAAGGTAAGATTTGGTAGAAAGAGCATCATGTTTGAAACTTTCTTGCTTTCATATTTCTTTCCTGTCTGCAAAATAAAATGATATTTCATCTGAGCAGCACATCTGACATAAACACAATTTTATACCAATGATGAACAATCTTGCTGCCTTAGGAACCAAACTGACTTTTCTTCACTGCTAAAAGAAACATATGATATTTACTCAAACTTATTCCAAGATAATTAGAGGAACTTAGAGCTGGTTCAACTGATTCATAGAATCATTATAGAAACGTAGAATGGCTTCTATGAGCATCTAGTTCCAACCTCCCTGCCAAGGTCAGGGACACCTTCCATCAGACCAGGATGCTCAAAGCCCCATCCAGCTTGTCCTTGGATACTTCCAGGTTTGGATATCCACATCTTCTCTGGGCAACATGCTCCCTGAAGCCTTCTCTTCTTCAGGCTAAACAATCCCAATTCTCTTAGCCTTCCTTCATAGCAGAAGTGCTCCATTCCTCTAATCACCTTCGTGGCCCTCTTCTGGACTTCTTCCAACAGGTCGATTTTCTTCCTGTGCTGAGTACCACAGAGCTGGATGCAGCACTCCAGGTGGGATCAGAAAAGTGGGGCAGAATCAACCCAGACCCTTCTCAGCAGGGCTGCTCTTGATCTCCAGCATCCTCCAGCCTGTGTTGTCACAGCCCAGAGGCAGCACCTTGCACTTGGCCTTGTTAAACCTGGTGAGGTTCCCAAGGGCCCATTTCTCCATTTCTTCAGGAGTGTCAACCACACCACCACAAGCACAAAGAATAACAGTTTCCTAGAAGATTTCTTTTGGTACTAGGTAGCAGCTGTCCTTCATGATAATTAAAATAAATAAATAAATAAAAATTTACAGACTTTATTAGATTTAATTAGTTGTGTGCCATTGCTACTGTCATCATTGCTACCGTCATGTCATAATACAATTTTTGACAATTTGCACTATGACATGTCACTGGAAGTACGCCATCAGCTAGATCAAATCCACTGCACAAAAAAATAAAGATAAAATTGCATTACAAAATTATTTAAAATTTTAAAACAAAGTATTCTAGAAAGCAAACAGGGATGATATAAATACAAATAATTTTTGCCCAAGTTTCCAAAAGAAATGTAGAATTTTCAATCTTGAAGAGTTTAATGAAAACAGAATTTTTCATTAGGAAAAATCCCTGACTTTCTGACTTAAAAATTTCAAACTGCTCCATTGAAAACTACTTTAGGATTGACTCTACAATCAACAGAGTACATGTTGTTTTACACACAAGGTAACACACATTAATTAGCTGATGTAATATTATGACTAACAGATGGGATGCATAAAACAGTGCCAACAACACTTCAGCAGTTCTTATTTAACATATTCACCTTTAGGAAAGTTATGAAGATTCAAGGATAATGTCATTACCTTTTCCTTTTATGTCTTCAAATGCCCTGCTTTGATACTGATGTTTAACTGTGAGACTGATGTTATTCAGGACACTGCCTTTTTTTCTTCAGTCTAATTGGAAAATTATGCCTGCAGTATAAAAATATTGGATACTGAGAACAAAAAACCACATTTCAATATATTATTCTAATTTAAACATATTTATCTAAGAACATTACTTTCCTCTTCACATCAAATATAAATGTTTGTATAGACTTCAAATGCAGAAGGCAGTCTTAGTGTAAACCTTTAATAGATTGTGCTTAGTCTACTGCCCCTTTAAAAAGTTTCTGATATTTTTTAAACCAAACATGCCATGATTTTATTGGCAGGTATTGCTGCATTACAGATGGTCAAGGACATATGTGGTTAAGACAGAATGAAGTGAATTAACAGAAATGGACTAAAAGCTGTAAATAACTGCTTTTCTCAAAAGCTTTAGATAAAAAGTAAGCCCCATGGATGAATTCCAAACATGTTTGTTGCATTAAAATATTTAGTAGAACAGTTAATGCAAACATTTGAATTTTAGAAAAGTAGAACTCTGAAAAATGCTTGCAAAAGCCTTGCAAACTATCATCTTCCCTATTGGCTTCTAGGAAAATCAAATACATAACATAAAACCTAGGAGCAGAGATTGGACTTCTCCTTCCAAATTTCCACCAGCAGACTAAATGCATCTTTTTTCTGGGCTGCATGTTCCAGCCCCAGTTGCCAAGCTGACAGAGCGGGATCAATGGAGTGCTCCTATCCTTGCTTTTTGCTAACTGGAAATGTATGACCTGGAAATGCATCACCAACCTCTTGCATCCAAACTACAGAATAGGCTGCTTGAATTACAACTACCTTGCATGCAGCCTTGCTATCCATGTAAGCAGCACACTGTATATGTAAGTCCTTGTAGTCCTTGTATTCTAAATGAAGAATTCTTATTAGTTCCCTTGCTACAACATTAACGTTGATACTTTAAATTACACAGAGTTAAAATCATACAAACAGAAACTGTCTAATATCTACCCCTTCCTCTGGTGATCTCTTTTGCCCCTCAACTGCCCCTCTGGGTTTTTTAAGATAAGTGACCAGACTAGGGGAGAAGGGTGTATAGCTAGTCATTAATACCCTGATTCCACAAGATTATGTTATGAAAGATGAAACTATATTTCTCCCACATAGACTGTTTTATGCATGCAGATACCTTTGTTTCAGGAATACATTTTCAGCATATTCAGGAATTGTCCAGTTTTTGCTATCTCTTAAATATTATTTTAGACATATTTGCTCCTGTTGAATCTACTCATAAATAGGTTCCAGTTCAAGATATAAGTCTTAGATTTTGTAGAAATGTGCTTACCTCATCCTGAAATTTAATCACAAATTGTAATCAATTGTGAAGAATGTCTCAGAATCATTTTTTCTATTGGTATCAACTTGTACTGTATTCATTTCCCTGGATTACTGCAATTAATGCACAACTATCATTGTTCTACAAAAACTCTGAATTTTTACTCTTATGCTCCTTTAACATGACAAAACTATGCTGATTAAAAGTTTTATGTGCTTTATAAAGTGGGTTATTTTTATAAAGACATAGCATAACTGCAGGGATATAATAAACTAGTTATATTAATTTAGTCTTGCATGCTGACTTCTGATAAAAAAAAAGTAAGGGAATGAAATTTGAAATTATCACCACAGTTTATAAATGTTCATGAAATGCTTTATAAATCAGCTTTTTGTGCAATTTCCCTTGTTTTCAAATACAGGCTATTTATTCCAACCTAAGAATTGCATGAGTGGAAGAATTAGTATTCCATTTGGCTGAAGAGCTCTTGAAATACCATTTAGAAGCGTTAGTTTAGGTAGAATTACATCATTTATGTTGAGTTAAGTAACTCCTTTATATATTGATTTGAGTTTTACCCCTTTAATGCTCATCCCATAAATGAGGATCAAATAGCATAGCATTTAAAAGAGAAAAGGAGGGGGTAGAGATACTACTTGTCCTCCTTAATGGCAAAAATATGTTTATTTTAAAGTGTAAACTGTACTGTACAACATTAATTTTGATTAATGATTTAGATCATCTTGAGCAAAATTAAGAACCAAAGCAGATGATTAAGACATTTATGTAAGGCATATTTTATGTCTTTTTCTTAATGAAAAAGTATGTATAATTGGCTTGGAATAGAAAGTGATACAAATCAATAGATATCATATATTTAATGAAAGTCCCAGTTCAATTTTCTGTTACGACCTGATTCCTTATTTTAAAGTCCTGAAGTCACAGATCATTACAGATAATCAGAATGTGCAGGACCTTTCCCAGTTCTGGCTAAAATTTATTTCTATTTTTGCAGATTAGGCTTTTGAAAGCTATTTCCATATGAGGGCAGAATTTGTCAAGTTTTTCACAATTTCATTGATTTCTGTGTGAAGAATAGTTCTGCACTTTATACATTGACTGGAGGAAGAGAGCTTCAGGTGGACAAAACTATTGGAGTTTACAATATATAGGTATAAACAACAAAATTTGGATCCACTATGCTTTTACCAGTGAATACTTCATTATCTAAAATTTTGATTCACATTCAAAATGATCACTTTACAGAATTTATTTTCATTCTAATTCCTTGCACATTTTTCTAGATTACTGTTGGGGGTTGGGTTTTTGTTCTTTTACGGTCACAGTTTAAAGAATTTTTCCCATTATCATGCTAACGGAGCCTGCCAGCTACGCCCAGGACCTTTTGAGGACTCTGGACAAAGGGATAGGTGGGAGATGGCTTCCACTACTCGTGCATCCAGTGAACCCAGTGGAGAAGGACTCCCCGTCTCCAGCCACGCGGCTGGAGCGCAGGAGAGCCAGACGCTCTGCGATCAACTGCCCTGCATCTGCCCCGCTCCAGCCTCCTGCCTCTGAGGACACAGCTGAGCACCAGGACGCAAATGGTGAGTGAGGAGCTGCCCCCTGCAGCCTGAGACACAGCATGGCTGCTGCCGCCCCCGCCCCTCTGCTCCCGCCTGCTCTCCACAGCTGTGCCGGCCCTGCCACGTTTTCACCACTGGAACAGACACAGGCCGAGTGCGCCTGCAGCTAAAGAAAGGACTGGAACTGAGTTATTTGTTCTGTTTTATTGCTAATTTTAATACCTGCTGTTGTTTCTGTTTGTACGGTTAGATATATCAGTAAAGAGCTGTTACTCCTACCCCCTTATCTCTG
>JANRGV010000084.1:36826406-36839601 GCA_024734035.1 Alethe castanea
CAATTCCTTCCAGGTAGGATTATATCTAAAAAATAGACATACTTTTTAGATGCAAAAGATGCAAAAGTCTTTTCATTTTATAAATGCAAGAATTATGTACAGGAAAATTAACTACATATCTAAGGACACATGGAAATATTTTTCAGATACATGGAAAACATTTCCCAGGTTTCCTGAGGATCCTGTTACCAGCATAAAATGCTTACTAGAAATACAAAATAGTCTAGGAGAAATCTCCAGTTGCCTCAAGACCTAAACTTTAAATTCACAGAAAATATAAGCTTTAGGACCATATGTTTAGATCACATAATTAATGAAGATCCAATACATTAGGATGTAACTGCTTTAAACTTTTTTTTGAATTTTATAGGATTTGAAGTTTATAACAGGCACCTCTCCCCAAATATATCTAAACTCTGTAAGAATTTCCATTTTTCAAATGTGATAAATGCCCTGGTATTTGCTTCAGTAAAAATGTCAATTTGCTGTGTGAGGGCTATTCTTGCAGCAAGATCCCAGAATGAGACCTTTCTCCTTCAGAGCAGGAGGGAAAGCGGAATACAAGGAGCAGTCAGTGAATGTTGGCTCTACATAAGCCTGGCAGCTTCCAGGACCCTTTCCCTCAGGAGGAGTTTATTTGTTCTAAATATATCCACTTCTTCCCCACAGGATGCCCTCATTTCTTTGTTTGCTGCCCAATGAATCTGGATTTTATTTATTCTTTTGGGATTTTTTTTTTTTTTTTTTGCTAAATGATTTCATCCCAGCAGGATGGGCTGACAGTAACTGTCCGACCCCACTGGTGGTAGTGAGGGGAGAGGGGCAGGTCTGGCTGAGGCACAGGAGCTCCTTGTTCACCCAAACTGCAGGAAATCACAGCTTGATCTTGCCCAAGTACTGTCACAGCACCAATCCAGGGCACTGGGCACTTTGATGCTGCTCATGAAGCCTGATTAAAACCGGATTCATTAGGAATACTTTGCAATACTTTGTAATCTGCTTTCTGCATTGCGCTTTCTGTGGACTCCTGATAGGGGCAGACAGCCCTGAGACTCAGCTGGGGCAGAGACTGGGACACCTGGCTGGGCTGAACTGGTATTGGGTGCCATGGAGCAGGCCCTGACCCTGGCCAGGAAGGGCCATTACTGCACTGAGAACCCTGAAAAAATGATAGTTCTAATGGTGCATTTGAAGACTATTCCAGGTCAAAGAATTGCTGAAGCAATTTATTCAATTGACAGGATTTCTTTCCCCCAGGTACATGCCTCATTGACATAGATAATATTGTCAGACAACTCAGTTTCTTTTCTTTTTTGTCACTCAAAGACTACTCACTGAAATAGGTACTTTCCTTGCCTGCAAATAAAAAACCTTATTTATATTGAGAGAAAATTTTTGGTAAAGGTACATAAATATATTCCCTTCAATACAGATTATTAACTAATACATTATTTATTGTTATTTAAATGCAGTTTAACAAGTTCTGGTGGGGCATCTGTTGTTGTGCCTGCTCTGTGATCTCAAGAGCTCCTGATAATCCTTGACCCAACCAGCTGAGGGGTGAAGTGTTTCTTGACCACACCAGGAGCTCTTGCATAGTAAAGGGGGGGAACAATTCTAGCTGTAACATTAGCATCAGCTGCCTGACCAAGGTGAGGAACAAAGGATAAGTGACTAACCACGTTAGCCTTGGTAAATCATTTCCCTGAATCATCCCCCAAGTGAAAAGGTACTGCTGTCATCAGACCCGCTGAAAAAATTAACCTTAGTCAAAGGAAATGGTACCACTGTTACAGAAAATTGAGCAATTTCAGGAATTATTGACTTGAGATAGAGCCAGAATGAAACTTATGACTAAAGGCAATGATCTTGCAACCCAGTAAAGAGCAGGCCTAAGTGAGGTCCTTTGAGCTCTCCTGGACTGCAGTGGGCTCTGCCAACACCTTCCTCTGAGTGGGACACTTCTCAGAGCTCGAAAACTCTCAAGTTTGCAATGCCAGGAAGGCCATCACTGACGAGGAAGCCTAGGCTCATACCCAAACACACACACTCTCTGCTCGAGGTGCAGCCCATGCCTGCTGAGAGACACTAAGGGGTCTGATGTGAATATTTCATTGGGCCCAAGGGGAACTTTTGGTATCTTTACACACATAGATTTAGATGCACACATCTCTGCCTCTCTGTGTGTGCATGAATTGTTTATGGTGTGAATGTTGCTATCGTGAATCTGCAATGAAATCACTGTCAAAACTGTAGAAAACCCTATTGAATTCATTTGGTACTGATAGCAGACCAGCATATCCTACAACAGTGTGGAAAGGGAAGGATTAAACTCCAGTTCTCAATTCCCCCACAATTCTGCTTTGAAAATAAATGCAGAGCCTGCACTACAGATTATTTCTAAGAATTAGGAAAAAAGCTATCATTACTGAGAGAGTTGTATAAAGGGCTAGCTCAGGATCTGTTGGCTCTGAAGATGCGTGTTGCAGAGGTACTTGATTCATAGCTTTCACCAAGACTCCCAAAGCAAGCAGAATTTACATCTGCTGTGAACTTAAACTGCTATCCTCACACTTTCCTCTACTGCAAACACAAATTAATAATACTGTAAACAAAATTAATTATTTTTTCAAAGAAAAAAATAGGAGTTTTCAAAGCATGATTTCAGGAAGCAAGATAAGTTTCCTGTTAAACTGGTCAGGTCTTTAAATACTATTTTCATTAGGGAATGTTTTAAATTAACAAAACTGATTTCACTGAAACTCAGAAGATTTTCATGTCTTACATTCCTATTTAAAATGATAAGTGGGTAATTGTATTTCTTTTTGACAAGGCAAACCTTTAAACATATGTGTCCAAAGAAATGTATAATGAGTTAAAAAAATTAATTACTTCAATTGGAAACATTGTTAGTAGCTATTCAAACACAGCTTTTACTTATACTGTAATTTCCACTATTAAATCAGTGATCCAGATTTACAAATACTCTTTTCTGTGTTTGTCATATACATAATTTATATCCTCACTTGCTCCTGTCCTTAAGCTACGCCATGCTTCTCTCTTTATTATGGCCTGAAATACGTGGACCCTCTTCATCTTTAGTCTAAGCCATCTCACCCACCTGCAGAAGACAAATAAATGATGAAGCTTCTCCTTATATTAAGCTTTAAACTTTGACTCTAGTTTAACAGCTCAACAAAAAAAAAAAAACAAGCCAAAAGAACTTTGTGCACCACACTAGGAAGTATGATTCTATCCAGAAGCTATTAAAGCCTTTCCAAAATTCCTACATTTATCATCCTAGCTTCATATGTATATGTTGATAGACTACCTAAAATTGATGGATATCCTGTTTGCTACTGTGTTATTTCTGCATGTAAAAGTACTTCCTTACTGGTAATAAACTGTATGTGACACAACTTAAAAGTTATAAAAATTACATACAAATCCTCTAATAAAATTACTTGTCACATATAAAATATTTTTCACACCTGAGCTACTGTGTCCTATCTAGAATCCTGTATCCAGTCCTGGATTCACAAGTACAAGAGAGAGATGGAGTTACTGGAGAAACTCCAACAAAAGTTCACTAACATAAGAGACTAAAGTCTCTTTATATCTCAAAGTCAGAGATAAACATTATATTGTACTGTTCTCACCCTTTGATAGCTCTATAGCTGAGTCTCTTATTGCCTTTAGTTCTGAACTCCGATTTGAAAAATAAGTTATAAATCACAATAGGTTAAAAATCTAACATTAAATTATTGCTACATGAGAGACATTATTAGAAATAATATGAAATATTCTGTGTACATTTAACACAATACAGAGGAAAGCAAGATGGTACCAATGCATTCTTGGCCTTAAACTATTTAGAAAATCTTGCAAGAACACGTATTTCTTGTGTCGTGTAGAATTTTTATTATATAATAGCAAAATATGCCATTATACATATTCCTTTTTATTATCTTATAGCTTCAGAACCAAACAATTAGGGTAGGGTGAAATATGGGTCCTGTTAAATAAGAATAATTACAACTGCAGAAGCAACTCTATATTTTATCTACTAAATGTGCCCAATTTTTATTGCATGTTTGCAATTTAGAAATTTTTTAAAATTCCACTTCTGCCGCAATTGTTTTTCATGTGCATTATATGCATGTGTGCTCACAGTTGCCCCTGAAAATGTTCTTTGTATTTATCCCAGTGGCTATTGCATAGTTACATCAATGTGGAAAACCTTACAAAAGCAGACAACTCTTTATCTATATATATCTTCTAACTGCTTTTAAAAAGGATAAATAATTTAAGAAAAATAGCAAGATACAGAAAAAAGGATAGTTAGCATTCTCCATCAAAGGAATGTAAAACCTTATGAGGCCAGAAGACTGTGTTTCATTTACTTTTTTCACATCTTTTCAACAAAAGTCAGACTGAGAGGGACTATGCTTTTTTAAATACATCATTGGGTAACCACTTAGGAGGAAAAAGCTATAGAAGACAAAGCATATTGTTGGCATGAAAATAAATGTGTAAGCACTAGGAAAGAAAAAAATATGCTAGAAATAAGGGAAAAAAAATCTTTAGTCATCAAGGAAATGATTCTCTGGAACATTCCAAGAACAATACCTGGTGACCCAGCAGAACACTCCTTATCCTCAGTCTTCACTTTTCATATGTTTAAAACATTGTGGACTGCAGTCTTGCAGCCCTTCCCAACAGCTGTGACTTCTTGCTACATTAGCTAAATGTCACTTTAAAGAGTGCAGAGGAATACAACGGAAAAAGAACTCATGCTGTAAAAAGGTAAAATATATTTTTAGAATATAAAACACTAAAGCTGAAAATTCCATTTTTATAGATTTCCAAACACAGTTTCTCAAGGTTTTTAAGTAATTTGCCAGTTTGTCAAAAGTAATGTTGTCCTTGAGGATTTGCCCTGCAGTTTTATAGCTATGAGCCTTTCTTATTTACAACTGTGTTAAGCAGGTCACCTGGTAGTAGCATAAATGGGTATGAAGCAGTGGTGATATTTAGTCATTCCTAATAAGAATGCCGACTAGGAGACATGTTCCAAGGGGTCGAGAGATGAATTATGTTATGGAATGCAGAGCATGGAAACCACAAGCTATCAATTAAGTTCTCAGCATTTCAGTGGAAAGAATTGTGGATTATCAACAGCACTAATTATTCTGAAATGCTAATTTTGAAATCTCTGGCAGACTATTAGATGTTGTCAGTGTTACTGATGTATTTACCAGGACAAGGAATATGTTTGTGGATAAGAGAGAGGTTTATCCACCATACTGTACTAGCCTCTGACAGGGCTGCATAGCTATTTTAGCCTATGCATCAGTAGCTGACACACCGGTCTCCTCTTTATAAACAACATTTCTTTCACTGTAATCACTGCTATGTGTCTTTGGTTGATTGCTTGCATATTTCTATATAAGAGGTCACATGGGCTCCAAGAGGATTTGGAGAAGAAAAAAAACTGGTGATTGACTGAGCTAAGGCACCTACATTGTACAAGCACAAACATCTCATTCAGTCTCTCCATGTAGGAAAGCACATTCCAAGGTCTGGAATGAAGTTATAGAGCCACTTGATGCAGAGCTACAACATCTCACAACTCTTCACCTAATCCAGGAAAGACAAAGGTTATATGAAAGCACCTTTTTCTTCCACCCACACACATTCCTGTCAAGAAATATGAAAAGAAAACATCACAATTAGTTTCTTCTAATGTACAATATCTGCACGTTTCATTCCCAGGGTCATTTTCAAAGAATTCAGTTTCCCCACCACCATCTACTCATGTTTTCAGATCTAGAAATATGCAATAAGAACTGCAGTTGCAATTCTTAACTTAATTGGCATTCTTTCAAGTACAATTATATCTAAAAGATTGGCCTTTATTCTTGCCACACTGCTACTTAAAATGTCTGATTTTTTTTTAATACACTGACCATATTCACTCCTTTTAAATATCACTCTGACAGCTCTATACAATAAAAATCACTGAGATTGAGATGTTCATGCAATTAATGGTTTTAACATTTAGAGTCATGAAAAGTAGATATTTTCCCTATGCAAACTTAAATTGTTTGTGTCTTTTTCCTAATTAGGATGAAGTCAAGGAAAATAAAGAACTGAAAATATGCTTCATCCTTTATCTAGTCCACTTTTGAAAATAGATATTTTCCTTATGTTCAGCCAGCTTTAATTTACTCAAGCAAGATTACTCATTTCAGAAAAAAGGGTTTCTGATGAGGTTGCTTCTAATTTTTTCTAACTGATGGAAACAAAGGAAAAATATTGCTACTACTCATGGTCTGGCAATTGCTGGCAGTCTTTATACTTTGATCAGATTAAACCTAAATGCACAATCTCTGTGCTTCTTGAGCCATTTTTGCATCAAACACTTTTTTAAAAAAAGAAGAAGAAGGAAGCCTGAAGCCTTGGTTTTTGATTTTTTTTTCCTCTACCCCTGAGAATATTTTTAATATAAACAGGAGTTTAAACTGGAAGACAATATTTTTAATGAGTTACACTATTTAAAAAAAATACTCTAAATAAAAAAAAAAGAAGACATTTTTACTGACCTAAAATATAATTCAAATTTATTTCTGTGGTTGAGAGAAAAAGTCCCATTTGGTTTGATTTATGAAAACACAAACAATGCAAATATTTCTGAAATAAAAAAAAAATTAACAGCTCAAAATAATTTGTATGACTAATGCTCAGCTATGCATACAGAAAGTCCAAAGCCAGTAATTCTGCAAAGGGTAAAGTGAAACTTTTGCCTCCTAAGTATGTAAGTTCCTCACAATATTAGAATTCCTCATCCTATTACAGCATATTACAAGCCTCCATAAAATTAAGAGCATCATAAGGAAGAAAATAATAAAACCAAGATGAGTGACGTCCTTAAGCAGAATGCTGATACCTCTATGCCTTTGCAGGGTAGAGGCAAACATACCAGAAGATGAGAAGAAAACTAAAAGTTCTTGACACAGACTGATGTATGTCTGTGCAGGTGGTATGGTAAGTTTAATTTAGCATTCCCAAATACTCAGAAACTGAAAGTATGCACAAAGTCGTTGTAGTTTGGTTCTTCTTTTCATGATCTCTTTTCAAAGATGCTTTATTCTGGCATTTTTGTGACACATTACCCAATGCAAAATTATTATGATGGATATGTTGCTTTTAAGCGTAGGGGTAAATGATAATTTTAATGGACAGTACACACATAAGGGATCCTCAATAGAGTTTTGGTTTGGAGCAGATTATTCTGCATGATCCAGCAAGTACTAAGAAATTCAAATTTAATATCGAGTGAAATGAAGTAACCTGAGGGAAGAAAAAGGAAATATTTGAAACAGCAGGAGTATATTATCGTGAAAAGGAAAACATTTTTAATTTAATAAAGGTTATTTTTTAAGTGTTCTGATAATTTTTGCATCCTTCAAACATACTAAATTTGCCTTCCAAATTATGTGTACAATCACGAGCAAGAGGCGTGGAATGACTGGTTTTATTCCACATGCCACCATTCTGTTTCTTCTTAAGTTAAATTGTTTAGGGACCTAATTAAACTGTCCTAATGTAGTACAACAATTTAAACCCAAAATATCACTTTGCACTTCCATAACACACTCTATATTTGCTATTAAATTCTTAAAATCTTTCTTCTAGTAATCTTACTTAGTTCTTTTTCTGAGTTGTTTAAATGAATTCATCCCAAGGCACTCTAGCCTGTTTCAAACAATCTACTGTTTCAGAGATTTTGATGGGGAAATGGGAAAACTGAGATAGTAAGGATCATGAAAGCTATCTGTTCATCTACCTAGGAGCTGGCAATACATTGAGTTTCAGTGATTAAGTATGCATATTCTCAGGAAATTTGTATCTCGAAAAGACATTGTCTTTCTTGAAAGCACTGATTTCACTGGATTCTATAATTTAATCAAATTTAGCCATGTGACAAATATGTAGAAACTTTTCTTCCTGATGTTTCCAAATGTAATGCCATATAGTCCTATTTAGGATATTGTCCTTGTTCCAGCTAGGACAGTGTTAATTTTTGCAGTAGTCAGGATCTGCCATGGCTGTTACCTGGAGATTGTCCTATACCACCTCACATCATTGCCAGGGGTGGGGAGAAGGGATTCCTTCTAGGTCTCTTCCCGTTTGGCACAGCATCATGGATGGGGCCGTCGGGTATTGCTGTTTCCATCTGAATAATTCACCTCCTTCTTGTACTGTCTCTGATTACTACTGTTGCTGCTACTCCTTCTTTTCCTATCTCATTGCTGTTTCCATTAAACTCTTCTTATCTCCACCCCTTATCCTTACCTTTTCTGCCTCCAATTCTCCTGTCCAGCTCTCTGCAAAGGAAGGAGGAGGAGGGTGGGAGTGAGAGAGCAGTGCATGGTTTCAGTGGGAACACGAAAGTGGAGAGTACCATTCCTAAATCATAACAGAAGTCTTTATGGTCAGGGAATGAAGGGGTCAAGAGGATAGGCTGACTGACTTGCAAATATCTCAATATGCACAGCTAAGTTTTTCTTGAATAGTTTTCTAGAAAGTATCAAAAGCCTTGGTTTAGAAAGTTAGCTAGTCTAACACAATTTCACCCTTCTTAATTGTCTTTCATTTCTTAATTTTCTTGTTGACGTGCCAACAAGAACAGACTTCACATCCCAGATGATATGATTCAAGTAGTCTGACATAATGCCTTCAAGGATTTAAGTTGTCATGGACTTCATAAACTCAGAAAGAACAGTTCAAATTGTCAATAGGCAACAGAGAAAACAGACATTTTATTTAAATATAGAAGAAAAATTAAGATGCAAAGTGTAATGTTTTTATTTTCCTTTAAAAACAAACAAGGACATCAATTGTGGTGACAAAAATTGATTAATTATTGTAATGTGAAAAAGCATGCTGACAACCAAAACAAAGAGACAATCTTGTCAGTGTGAGGAAGTTTTTTTTCAAGTTTTATAATATTTGACATGTTTCATAAATGTTCAAGTCCTGGAATCATGCAATCATAAAAGTCTGTAGTTTTTAACTTTTTTATTTACTGTAAAATTAAGCTCTGAAGTTATCATCATCATGAAAACACTCTTCAAAAAAGGGACTGTGAGGGATAAAAATAGGATTTCTTTGAAAACAGATGGAAAGCTAAAAGATCTAAACTTTTCTGTCATTTGGAGTGCCATGAAAATAAAACATTTTCAAGAATGTAGGGACTTGCCTTACTGTGTTGAGCACAACTCAGTGATGTTAAGGAAGTTTCCCAGTCTGACCATCCAGAACCCACACTGTCAGTCACTCTCTCACCACCTGAGCTGGGACAAAGGACCCTTGCCAGCTTCACACCCCACATCCACAGTCACACCAGATCCCCTTACCTGCTCAACCCCAGGTTTCCCACAGCAGATATCAAATCCTTCAAGTAATTTAAACATAGTGCAAGACCTAGATAGCAACAAACAGCTTGAGCTGGTGCCTTTATTAACGGACCCAGAACAAAGGAACTCCTGGGGTTTTTAACCTCCACAGTCTAAGGGACAGCAGTCTGGGATGCTCAGCTCCTGCCACTGTGCAGTCACCTGGCTGGGCTACAGGTCCCTGTTCCCCTTTGCTGTTCCCAGCCCCTTGGCTCAGGCTTGGGTTCCTGGCCCCGTAGAGCTCAGCCTGCAGCTCACACTGCAGCTGTTCCACCGGGCCACCTGCTCTGAACGGATTCTCCAGCAGTGTGAGTACTACTAAGCTTCTTGCCAAGTGCCTCTTACAGGCAGGCAGGCTTGAGGTTCTGTGAGCTTCAAGAGTATGGCTAAAATATGAGGATCTCACCTCACCTCAGAGATGCCTGGTCCAGTATTCAGCTTCCCTCTTTTTCTCTGTTTAGTGGCTAAGTTCAGCAGACCCAGGCAAAACTCAGAAGATTAAGCTCTGCACAGTTTTTCACTAATCCTTCTCTATTTCATGAAACTCCTGAATGCAACTGCATGTAGTGAGTTGCTCTAGAGTACTGAAGAGATGTAAAAGTTCACTGTACTGAAACTAGCAGCAAAAAAAGTAATGGTTTACTGCAGTAAAAGTAATATTTCTTTGCTTTGCAATTTTTAAGAAAAAGGATACATCACATAATATGTGATCACTCCAAATATTAAGTTTTACTGAATAGTGATGATGTTGATGTGGATAAAATATCCTCAAAAGTGGTTTAGTTTTGTATTATTTAGAAAGTACTGCAATTTGTCATAGAATAGCACATTCACTTCTAATTAAAAAATGTGATCAGCTTGGAAACTGAGCGCTTTTAATCTAATGGTGTAATTGAGAATGAGAGAAGACATCATTGAATGTTTTTATTGTGAAAGTATTCAACCTGTCATATTTAAAAACATTCTAACTCCAGAGAACATTTTATGTATGCAATAACTGCTGTCATTGCTTCTGTTACTATTCAATTGCGTCTTATCAAAAATCTTACATAATATTTAGTTAAAATGCCAGTCCAAAGGTTACCCATAAAGAAATACAAGAGGATTTGCATAATAATTACTCATCAATTCAACCGAAGAAATAATGAGTCTTTTAAAAACCTGAAAATTTTAATAAGGTTATAAATCCAACTTTGCTAACAATATAGTTGTGTTTTCCTTTCAAGGGTGCTCAAAAATCCTTTTAGAAGTAATAGTACAGTATGCTCTTAGAAAATAAATCACCTGACCATAACAGTTCCAGTCTTGGGCTATTCTTTTACTTAATTAATAATGGTAATAATGCATGCTTCTGTATTATTCCTCTCTATTATTAATCATGTATTTTGTGGACATTTTTAATTTAAATCTCCTAATACCCTGAGAGATGAGTAAATACTTTTATTCCAGCTCAACATAGAGCAGAGGATTTAGGTACTGAAGGGTGAAACAACTTGCCTAACACAGTACCAATAAGGACAACTATTAAGAAACTCAGAGTAATTTCCACTCCTAGACTTGGATATATGCTTAAAATCAAATGTTTACATTTCTCCACGGTATTTTTATTTTGCTTGTGCTTTCATGGATTTTGGACTTCAGTTGTTTTTCCAATAATTCTTTTTAATGGTTGCTCTCAACAGCCGGGGAGTTTAGAGAATTTTTTTTTCTCTAACTAGACCGAGAAAGATAAAATTCACACATCAAAACTCATCCCCAGTGGCCTAGACTTCAAGCAGAGCAACAAGTTATTTAATGCTCAAACAAAAAAAAAACAAACAAAAAAGCAAACAAAGAAAAAAAAACCTAAAATAATCCAACTCAGCAGAATTAAAGTCAATTAATTTTCCTATTTTTTTTTCTTGATTAAGTACTAAAGGCAAGCTTTTACATCCATACTTATATGCCTTGCCTACACAAGCAACCTGACTTTTGCCAGCTAATTATATGCACAGTGTTTTTTCTTGAGTTAACAGAAATTTAATAAAGCCTCAGAATAATTGAGCACCTGGGTTATTTCTATGTGTGTAATTGGAGGGTTCTGGGTTGAACTTTAGATTCCAGTTTTGAAAAATCTTAACCTATGTCTCCTGACTTATACTCTTGGCTTCAGGGAACATTTTTCTTCTTAACATTTTTATTTATATTGCACTTTTCACCATAGCAGATTAGAACAAAATAAATTCCACAATAACTCACCAAAAGCTGTGAGTTCTATTTTAAGATTAAGAGCAGTTGGTTCATTAGAAAGTATTGCCATGTTAACTACATAGTCTAGAACTGATGAAATTATATTAACATCAAAATTAACACTTCTGACACATGGAGTACAGGAACCATAATAAGAGGAGAAGGTAAATAAAAACTGTGCTTCCTAAAGCTGTAGATGCTTTGTGAGACCTTTGTTTAAATAGTCCTTCTTAATCGATTTCTTTTTTCAAAAAATTCTCTGTCTAATTAAATTCACTTTTCCCTTCTACAGTGTAAACAAAACACATGTAAATTAAGCAGGTTCATTATAACCCTTTTGGCAGAATTTCTCAGCTTTGTGGTGTTCTTTAGCCTCAATATTCTTTCCAACCTTACTATAGTAAGCTTATGTGAAATGAGGAGCAGATAGCTTAATATTTTTGACCTCCAGCAGAAATTTGAATGGAAACTACAGAAGATCAAGCCCAATTAAGCACTACTATAATTGTCTTCATATAGCAGAAATAAGTTTTCCGTTCACTGTAATACTTCTATTTTATACTTGAGAGAAAGGACAAAAAGGAATAAGGAATGATTGCTTCAATGATCATTGATAGATCAAATACGAACTTTAACTGACAAATAAGCACATAACTAAAGGACTGTGCTCTTTGATGGACTCCTGGGCCTAGTACCATCATAAATATAAGGTCAGTCACTTTTTCAGTGTCTGAACCAGACATTAATTTTTCCTTTATGAACTTACACTCCATTTGTGTACTGCACAGGGCTAAACCTCATTTTTCTCTGTTTCCTGAATAATTGATACTGAGCCATTATTAAAACAGAACCCTTTGACAAAAGGGTTTTCCGATTCAGCCCCTCCACAAACCTGCACTTGCAAAATAGTGAGGTATTTTGTAAACCACCAGGCTCATTTTCCCCTTTAAAATAAAATTTTTTAAAGACTATATACTCCAGATGAAAGCAGAAATATCAGGTAATAAAAAAATAAATAATCTCTATATTAGAAACTATTATAATTCCTCAAAATGCATATTTTTAACTTGATTTTGCTTGGAAAAATATGCTGCACATAACAACAGTAGAAAGCAAAGTTCAATTCCCATAATCAGTATTTAAGTAGACTTTACTTAGGGATTTCATTGTTATCTTCTAGGGTTTTGAGGTGGGGTTTCCTTGCATTTCAGGAACTTTTGTGCAGGTGGGTGATATTCTGAAGCCATTTATTTGCTTTTTGGATGCACTTCTCAGTAAGATTAGATCTTTTTATCTTTTCTTTTCCTTTTCCTCTTTTCCTTTTCCTTTCCCTCTTTTCCTTTTCCTCTTTTCCTTTTCCTCTTCTTCTTCTCTTTCTTCTTCTTCTTCTCCTTCTTCTTCTTCTCCTTCTCCTTCTTCTTCTCCTTCTTCTCTTTCTCTTTCTCTTTCTCTTTCTCTTTCTCTTTCTCTTTCTCTTTCTCTTTCTCTTTCTCTTTCTCTTTCTC
>JANRGV010000084.1:36854635-36865855 GCA_024734035.1 Alethe castanea
AAAAAACCAAACAAAAAAACAAAAAACAAACAAAAAACCCAAAACCAAACAAACAAAAAAACCCCACACACACAAAAAAAGCCAAAACCAAAACAAACAAAAAAAAAAACCAAAAAAAAACCCCAAAAAAACCAACCAAAACAAACAAACAAACAAAAAAATTTTACATTCAAAACTTGCATTTTTATAAGGGTTAATATATCCACTGTCTCTCATCTCTCGCTATCAGTAAAGGATCAGTTTCTAAGACATATCAGGACACTGCACTGTCCTGCTCAAAACAGAAACAGACTAAATCCATTGCTGTTCTCAGACTGACTTCCACTAGTTTTGAGATTTCCCAGTATGAATACTGGAATAAATTGTGTGCAGGCTTTTCATTCACAAAGGTCTTTAAACTAGGTTGAGACCGACTGGATGTTGTATTGGTTAAAATGCTATTGCCTGATTCACATAAATACAGTTAGAATTTTGCTTTTTATAAGTAAAAGTTTAACACTTGCGAAGTGTACTGGGTCTGGATAGGATGTAGTTCATTTTTTTCATAGCAGTCCACATGGCACTTTTAAATTTGTGACTATAACAGCCTTGATAATACCCCAAAGTCTTAGCTATTGCAGGGCTAATATCGATGCTCACACAGCATCAAGGTCACCTGTTTCTCATCCTGCCCACACAGAGAGCAGGCTAGTGGTGGGGAAGAGGTTGAGTGGGGACAGAGCTGGGAGAGCTGAGCTAAATTGACCAAAGAGCTGCTCCATGCTCTGTAATGTGTCATCCAGCAATGAAATGGGGGGAGTGAGCAAGCAGCTGGTGGGTGCTTAGCTCTGACTGGGGTCAAATCCACTGCAAAGGACCTTAATCTTTGCCCTATATTATGTATCCCTGTATTTCAGCAGAGATGTTTACTAGGAAGATCTTATCCTTTGATGAAATTATACCCTACTCAAAACTGAAATTCTCAATTATTTTGTGGTAGATGTATCACTTTACACATTAAGACCAGAAACGAAAAGGACAGGGAAATATACAGGAAGGTGAGATACACACAGATTAGATACCTAATACTGCCAAAGTGAAATCCTACCATGCTTAAAGCTAATGACAACATTCAAATGGAGTCGAAAGAAGCCAGTATTTCAGCTATGAAAATTCCCATCATTCTTATAATTCTATTCCAGTACTATTAGAAGCAGACAAATAGGGTGGAAACGTCACGTGTAGTGCTAATTCCTGTGTCCTTGAAAAGTGAGAACAAGTAATTGTCTTGATTTCCAAGATGCATAGTACCCTTGGCAATATTGGGATTTAGTAATATATTTCCTGACACATGAAAGGACACAGAAAAGTATCTAATCAAGGTATCAGTATTCAAAGCAGAACTAGCATCAAAATAGGACATTTTCATGTTGTATTTAAGTAGTATTGTGTAAGTATTGCATAAGGAGGTCCTGGTGGCAGCTGAAATACTGGAAAAAAAATTTTCATTGGTTGTGGAGGTAGGGCTTCATTCGGCCTGCCCATTTTCCCCATGATTTTTCAGGTTTTATAACTGGAGGTGCACAAATTATTGTGCTGCAAAGGTAGTCATAGTTTCAGGGCAAGATTTCTTTAGTTTATTATTTATAGTTTGCATTGTGGGCCAGGAGAGAGAAGGAAAAAGGGAACTTGCATACTAAAATCAATACAAATAATAATAGCCTCTTACAAGACAAGCCTCAGGGGCTGAATATCTTTGGGTTCCTTTTTTTACATAAATGATCTCAGTGGATTATTGTTTCAATGTTTTGTGCTGTCAGTCACAGTCAGCTACAGGCTCTCTTTTTGGTCCCATGGAAATCTTCTCACTTCTGTATGCCAAAATAAAACAAAATTACATAGCAGCAGGTAGCCCATGGTGGCTTTCCTGAATGTCTTCAGCAGAACTGTATTACAGCAGAAGCAGTAATCCATGCTGCTCATGGCTCTTTTTCAGACGTACATCCTGTCAGTCAATGCTGAAGTGGCCAAATGTGTTTCCACATTATACCTAAACTTTCTCATTTTAGAGCAGCTTCAGGCTGGGGCTCAATTATTTGTCTTGTTTTATTTTCATTTATTTTTAGCAAGGAAAACAGAGTGAAAAGCAAAAAATATTCATTTGAGTCACCAGAACATTCATATTTGATAACTTTGCTGTCAGTTTAATAGAAATGTGCATCAGGATTCAGCAGGATTGATATCAGGTAAACCAAAGACATTCAGGTATCTCAGTATTTTCAACGTGTGCATATAATGACAATACTTGGTGCCTATATTTTTCCATCAACTTCTTTTTCCTAAGCCACCCACTTACTTCTGTTATTCTACTTACTACTGCATTATGTACTGAGAAAAAAACCAACAATTTCTGAAAATTCTTTTTGGCATCATCATAATAGGTTTTTTCCTATTAGTCATCTTCATGTATCTACATAAATATTCTGCAAAAATACATTTAAATTGCTTTTTAAATGTTTCTAATTTTTATAATTGTGTAATTATTTTCAGAGAGTACAATATCTTACATAAAATGAATTATATATTTTTTTTAAAAAAATATTATTATAATCCTGTTTAATGAATTATTCAGTGGTTATAGAGACCATATTACAGTCTCTGTATTTATGCATTTTTATTTTATCATTTTATTAAAACAATAGCATTTTTTGTAACCACAGGCATATTTTTCATTGAATACCTTTTGATTTTTTTCCCCTTTATACTCAGAAAATTTAAGAACATAGGAAGGAAATTAATGAAGATGTCTACATTTCCAGAATCTTAGAAAGAAGATGAGCAGTTGGCACTTGACTAATTTTCGACAAGTAAAAAGATTTTTTTCTCTCCAGGGATCTTTTCTTGGTAACTATTCAGCTTATTGCAGATATTTTGGGTCATATGCAACAGTGACAGTTTTACAAACCTGTCTCAAAAGAAATGGACAGAAAGTAAAGATTTGACCAACATGAGAAAGGTTCCTGAAAGACAATTTAAAAACCCCAGTCTTAGTATATCACCCACCTGTGTGTATCCACACAATATTAATTCTTTAAGACTGCATCAGCTGCAGAAGTGCTGGAATATACTGTCAGAAGCTACACAGTGAAACTAAAAAGTAGGCAATGGACCAGCATATCAAAGACAATTTGGTACTTTTGCCTAGCTCCTCAAAGCTAGACTAATACCAATGGAAATTACAAGCAGTACTTTAAAAATAAATGCAAAAGTATTAAAGCAACAGAAATCCTGAATGTGTATCAGGCACAAAGGATAGGAAAACAGGAGCTCTAGCCCTTAATGTTAGAGTATTTAAAGATTTCTGTTTTCCTTTCTTTCTTAAAACAGTCTCACATAGTGGTAGAAAATGAAAAGAAAAACAAAAGAACCTTCTTACCATACCTATGGGACAGACTCTGTGCTGATTGATGTTTACGTCCAGCATCTGATTTGGCAGAAATGTATGAGACTTTGGAAACACAGAATGCTTTTTGTGTCTCCATTATTATCATAACACTTTATGCAAAGCTTATTTTTCCTTGGTATTTAGTGTCTCTTCCATTTACTGAAGTGTTTTTTCTTGTACACACTCTTCTATGCTACATTTGGTAGTCATGTCAGACTTTCTACATTGTTTATTCTAATCACAATTACTTATGTCACAAACCTTTCCTCTGCAGTACAGTTTGTATTTTATGGTTATACATTATGTCAAATTATTAATACTATGTATTTCTTCACATTTATGAGAAATTTAGTTTGTGATGCACTGCACAATATCACGGAAATTATAAGTGTAGGGCAGTTGAAGGCAAATGCTGTTTTCCCCTGACTTAATGGTAATTTTAAAAGCAAGAAAAATAGCATTAATTCTGTGATATTTTCAGCCAAGCTAAAACTAATGACTATTTCTCTAGCTCAGCTGAAGTGTGAGTTAATTGCTCTTCTTTTCATTTAAAACCCCTACTTACATCTTTACCATAACAAAGATTTTATTTCACTAGTTTTTTAGTCTTTAGACAAAAAGTAATACTAATTGATATTGTCTAAGGATCAGAATACAGAATATCAAAATCTCTTCTATTATAGTAATATTGCTGTTATTTTTTTGCACTTAGTTTAATTTTTTCATTTTGTTTATACCAGTAAATTGGTATAATTATGTCTTCTCACATTGTCATCTCATTTTCTAAAGGTGTAACACTTGAAACTTTGTCAGATGGCAATTTAGGAGCAAGGCAGGCGCAAGAACAGATCCACCCCACTGACTGAGAAGTGCTTTCCAAAAATGGTGGAGCTGAAGTTTCTCATTTATCACACACACGTTTACACACATGATCTATTCAGAAACACAGTCCCACTAGTCAAGGCCTCCACCATGGATGTGAGGGTCATCTGTCAATGTATCTCAGACCACCCAGAGCTACTTGAATTACATATTCTTTCCAGCTTAGATGATCAGCATGAGTTTCCACTGGCCCCATTGCTGATATCACCCCAGGAGAGCCCCTTGGACCCTTCCCAGGTTTCAAGCCAATTAGCCATTGTTACTTAGTTGGATATCACCCTCTTTGAGGATTCCTGCCTCAAATGTGTTATAAGGAAAGCAGTTCTCAAAAGTATCCTCCCATATATAACTAAGCTACTAGAAATGAGCAGGTGCAGTTGAGGGCTTTTGGACAATCTACTCCCATGAGCAGTATGTGGGTTGTTTTCCCAGAGAGTACCATCAGAATCACTTAATGAGTGAAGAGGTGAAGTTTGCCCTGTGGAAAGGCTCTTGCCAAACCAGAACCAATATGAATAATTTGAACTTATATAACTATTGGCCTTGGGATTTAACAATTTTGCATTCTTCAACACCAAAAGCAATACATCCCCTCTTCTCCACCAATCATTGGTAACTTTTGCAAATAGGGTAAAGTTGGAGATGCTTTACTCCCACTTAGGCAGAGCATCCTGCTACAGGAGAAAAGAAACTCTTTATTTAAACTGAATATATTTTCTGTATCAACATTTGTTTTTTCCATTTTCAGCAGTCAATGAATGCAAAACACTTGTATCTAGGACCTATCATACTCTTGGTGACAATACAAAAGATAAAACTCTGCCAATGCACACTCTACCAGGGGAAAGGGGAAAATTTGTTTTTCAGAGACAGCATATTTAAATGTAAAAATATGCAAAGCATGTATATATAAAATAGGGTGCAAAACAATTTTTATTGTCTTCCATTGAAGACTTTAAGATTTGAGTATTTCCAATTTTGTCAGAGGCAGATAAACAGTAGGACTGGAACATTTCAAATGTGGCCTCTCAGTAACCTCATGCAGCTAGTTCTCTTAGTTTGTGCAGTTTATACATACATGGAGCTGAAAATGGCAGCTGTCTGTTCAGCCCCCCTTTTTCCTGATATGTAAGACACCAAGCTCCTTACCACTAATAGTGTGAGCAGCATCTTTATGTAGTCAGTACTATCTGATCAGAAAAGTAAACTAATATTAGACAAACTACCTCCATTAGGTTGGGCCTTTTAACTGGCTTGCTTGCATGTTTTCCCCTTGGCTCACTATCTTTGTCCTACTTTTTCTCAGTGAGTTATTTCAGATAAGATTATAAACCCTTAAAGAACTTATCTTCATTTCCACAACACATCTAACAAATCTCTTACCCTAACTACAGCTGTTTGTTGTTATTAATAAATAAAAAACAGCTTTAAGTTTATTACTTGAGTTTAAATAACTAAAGCAACTTAGCACTCTATCTGTATAGAGCATCTTTTTATTTTCACTCATTTTTCATAATCCTTAAAGCAAGTCTTATAGCATGTGGGAGCAATGCTAAAAAAGAAAAAGTGAGGAAAGGAACTCCACTTTAGTTATCCCAAGCTGACATTTATTATGATAATTACTTGTAATTACAAAGACCTGTCTGTAAAAAGACAGTTAAGTGTTATTCTAAGGTCCATTATAAATGCAAAATTCTAACTTACTAGTATTTGGAGCCTGTGTGCTGAAGGAAATACTATGCATCTCAGAGCTGACAGTGTCTGGCCGTAGGTTTGGTTCTCATTCTGAGTGGTAGCATATGAGAATTTTATCCCGTTCATCTTTGGTTTTTTTAAACACCATGCCTCTAAAATACATTTTTAAGTTTTCTTTAAGATTGCCTTATAATTTTCACTTTCCTTTTAAAATTGTGAACTCCAGACACTAAAAATGATACTTAAAATGCATTAACAAGGAAAACCTTTGTGTAATCATGAATCTCATATGAATGATTTAATATAAATATAGGTATTTGACATAAAGAATTAAAATTTATATTGAATAAGCAATACAATATGCTCTTTTGATCTGAGTTTAAAAGACCAAACCAAACCAAAACAAATCAAAAACAGAAGCCTTAGAAATATGGCTCTAAGGTGGAATGACTGGAGATCTCCCTGTAGGAACAAACTAGGTTTACTATTTTTGAGGTGCAAACAATTAACATAATTTAAAGACCTTCATTTTCTTGCTGCACTACCTTATCTGCAAGTGCCCATGGTATCCATATCTACTTTAAGCCTGTCTGAAAAGCTGTATACCAGATTCTGTCCAAATGGTAAGATGTCACTTACTATGACTTGGAACACTGGTAACAAACGAGTGTGTAACCATTCTGTCTCGTGCATCTCTCAGCCTTTGTGAGCTGCTGAATGCACAGGAAGATGAATGCTAGAAACGGGAGCTGAGATTTACAACTCTTGAAATAATAATGATGAAAAAATGCTAAATCAGCCACTGAAAGGGTTGTTTTCAGTTTCTGTGGAGTCTGTTTCTCTTGCAAATTTTGAAGTTCATCCATAATCTTGTTAGAAAGCTGCAGACGTGCTATTGACAACTGCTTTTTAAACTCCTACCAAGAATTCCTCAGTGCAGTTTTATGACATCCTGTGTAACACATGGGACTTAGGGAAGATAAATGGTAATAATGAATCACTTTACTTCCCACGTGCACTTTTTCTGTACTGTTGTTTTTTCCTCTTTAGCACAGTTTACTTGCTGTAAGAAGTGCAGCCTTATTCGAGCATCATAAAGCCATATAAAGCATATTTTATTTCATGATAAAAATTCAAAATCAGTAATTTGTTGGAAAAATCTTGTCATTTATTAGCTATTACTTCTTTGTGATAGTTTCTAAGCAATTGTGTTCTAAAATATGTTTGAATTTTAATTCAGAATATAGTAATAAGCATGCAAAACATTCTAACAAATCACATTTAGTAAAATCTTTATGGTTTATTAAGACATAGTCTTAAAACTAACAGTCTTTGTGGCTAACACTACTTTGGGAGTATTGTTTCTGTGATCCCTACCCCTTCTACCACTCAAATTACAAAAGGCAATATTTAGGGATATGTGTGCAGCTTTTCCTGAGGATTAAAACATTATGAAATTCTGAAACAATACTCTGGCATAATTAGCAGTTATATTTGCCCATATTACAAATAATTTATTTTTTTAATTCATTAAAAAGATAATTTTATCTGCTCTCTGTAATAAAATATTTATAATTAACCTCTCTACTGAAATATTTTCCCTTCACAAATTAATGGTGCTACGTTGAGAGCTTATTGATGGTGACAATAGGGTTGAGCACATATGGGTAAGGATCAGGGAAGTCTAACAAGGCAAGCATCATGGTGGGATTTTGTTACAGACCACCCAGACAGCACAAAGAGAAAGATGAATTTTTCTATAAGCAGCTGGAACCTCTAGGCCTGGTTCGCAGGGGAGACTTCAGCTTACCAGATGTCTAGTGGAAATACAGTGTGGCAGAGAGGAAAGTGTCTAGAAGGTTTCTGGAGTATGTGGAAGAGAACTGCCTGACACAGCTGGCGGAAGGTGCCACTGGACCTTCTGTTTGCCAGCAGAAAAGGGCAGGAGGAAGATGTGGTTGTGGATGAAGGCTATGTCGGGCATGGAATGATACAGCTTTTGATCTTTGGAGAAGGGGCTCAGCAGAACTGTTGCCCTGGACTGCCAGGGGACAGACTTTGTCCTGTTTAGGATGCTGGTTGACACAATCCCTTGGGAGGCAGTGCTGAAGGGCAAAGGAGCCCAGGAAGGCTGGGCCCCATTCAAGAAGGAAATGTTATAGGTGCAGAATCAAGGCATTCCCACATGCAGAAAGGACAAGCCACTCAGGAAGGCAGAACAGAGAGCTTTGGCTGGAACCTGGGGAAGAAAGCAGAGCTTATGTTCTTTGAAAAAAGGGGCAGGTAACTCAGGAAGACTGCAAGAATGTCACAAGTTTATGCAGGAAAAGAAGAGATGGACCACTACTGTTCAGGGTAACAATGTATGAAATTTAAGAAGGAAAAAATATTTTAAAAAAAAAGTTAAATGACAATCAAATCTGCTTATAAACCACACTAATGAGCATAATATAAAAATTATATTAGACAAATCAAATATGGACTAAAATATGTCATTTTTCAAATGTAACATTAATTGGGATTTTATGGGTAGAACTTCCAACTTTTATTCAATGTTTCAACTAGTATTACAGCAAAAGGTCATTTTGATTTCAGCTGGAAAATCAAGCAGAAATAATCTTTAAGCATTCCCTTGTCATAATAGTATGCAGGCCTATTAAGTCAGAAATGCTATTTTTTCACTGAAATTTATTCTATTTCCTGAAATGCTGTTCTTCTCTTGTTTTCCTTCTTTCTCTTACATTTATAAGTATCAGCTTGTTTTTCCTACAGTCAGTTTCTCATTTGCAGAACAAAAGCTGTTGTCCATTCTCTGTCCATTGTGCCATTTCTGCCTATTACTTAGATATGCAAAATGAAGATAAATTGTGCGCACTTCAGAATGGCTTGAGTTTTAAGAGCTTAGCTGCTTTTTGTTAGAAACTTGACTTTTGTTCATTAATTATTAATAAAATTCTGTGAACAGCCTACAAATTAAAAATGTGATCAATAAACATTTACAGGTATTTTAGGGGGAAAAGTGAACTTCCCTTTATGAGAGTAAAACTTTGGGAGATTACTTGTAGCCTCTATTAGATGAGGGGTACAAAATGATCTAGCTCAGAACACTGATAAATTATGATATTCTGTGGTATTTTTACTAAAAAGTTAGCACCTTAAAAGTTTATGGCAAGTAAGATTGCCTAGCATATCAGGATACTGTTTATCCTTAATACACTCATGGAGGCTACTTGAAGGACACTCTCAGTGCATGGGCCTGTATACATAATACAGCCTTTTATTGTTGACAGAGTCCAGAGCCCTGCAAGTATTTTTACAGTACATTATTTTTAGAACCAATAAATTACTCATCTGAACTACCCAAGTATAAACATGATGACTTTTTTCAGGCTTGTCTATGATACTATTACAATGAATTATGGATTTCAGTGGTTATCTGGTTTTGGTGTGTTGCAATAAATCATGATCATTTATGATTGGTTCTGAACTTCATACAATTTTTTTTCATATAGTCTGCCCTACACTTTTAAGGTCCCTTAGAGTTATACTTTTAAAGATATCTGACAATTTCAATACAGCATTAGACTGATTTAAAATTATTTTAATAAATTTAAACATATTTTCAGACCTCTTTTCTATTCCATATAAAATTATTAAAACTCCACAAATAAAGACTGAACTCAAAATTTCTAAGTTTTTGTTAAAGGACAGAAGACAGATATTTAAAAAGATAATTTTTTTTTTTTAAAAAGTGCCAGTATGCTTCAGTTACGCAGACTAAATTAGCAGCTATTAGCAGATGATTCATCTAACAGCAGCCTCTAGACTACCGAAAAAAAAATAAAAAAATAAAAAAAAACCAACAAAAACAAAACAGAAAAAAGCCCACAAAACAACAAAGATGAGGTATGTGAGTGCAGCTATAGTCCATACCACAAACATACCCCAGACATAAAAAGAAATCTCTTTAATATCACTTCTTTAACACAGTTTGTCATGTTTTCTAGGTACTCTGTTATCCAGAAATTGCATTTCTGCATTAGGAGTTCAGCCGGTTCCTTAGTGGAACTAAGATTTTATGATAACTCCCTTTGACTCTGATTACTTATTCTTCTATTCTAACTCTGAATTCCTAATTTTTTACTCTTTTTTTTTTCTCCTCACCATATGTATTACTTCTGTCTGGCCAAATGTATTTTTCTTCACTTTTATTTTTTCTTAATTTCTCTACATTCTCCTATATTATACTGGGGTTTTTTATGTATTATGTATTACTACTGGGCTAGGCACTTCCCTCTCCAGAACACTGAAGTTATATTTAAGGGATGAATGTGGTCACTTATTTGATGAAAGAAGAACTTTATTTCTTTTTATATCAGTTCAACACTTAACTTCAATTTTTCATTTATAATGAAAAGAATAAAAAGCATTAAGTAATTTTTTTTAAGAACTAAAAGAAAGTAGTTGATTTTTCACACCTCCAGACTGAGCTAATTCCTATCTGAATTTGAGGTTCTGTAGGACATATGGGACATAAGACTTCAGTCCTTAGGGAAGCCTTTGTACAGGCACATAACAAAACAATTTTCTCCTTGTCTGTCATTTCAGAATTTGCAATAAAATCACTTTTTTTTTCAGAACCAGTAGTATCCATCTCAGATGTTTTGGTGCCCTTCTTGTCAGAGAGTACTGGGTGGCTCAGTTGACATGATAGCGTTGTTGCATGCACCTCTGTTCAATACAGGTATTTGCACTGAGCACAGATTTAGCAGTTTCTCTGCTGCAGTTTACCCTGCTTTACTTCTACTACATATTAATGTAAGGTTGTAGCAAGATAGAAGTCAGGATTTTTTCCTAAGTGACAAGTTATAGGACAAGAAAAGTAGCCTCGAGTTGATCCAGGAATTCAGATATCCAGATTGGTTTTTGGGAAAAATTTCTTCACCAAAAGGGTGTAACAGTGGTGGGAGTTTTGCACCACTTAATTAATGTTTGTCTCAGTCTCTTCTGCCTTCGCTCAGAGCCAAGATTAAAAAATACATGAAGGATACAAATTTTCTCTTGTTCAGACTTGGTTGTTTATTAAATCTTATCAAAAAGTACAGAGCGTTCAGCAGCACTTCTAGACACCTGCCAGAAGCGAGCAAAATGGAGTGAGATCCAGCTAGCTACAAGGTCTCTTAAAGCTAAACAGTCCAATAGAGAATTAACACCTATAT
>JANRGV010000084.1:36865955-36884928 GCA_024734035.1 Alethe castanea
GATATTCCTCCGATTCTGAGACTTTTGTCTGTTATGAAAGATAACTAGGAAATATATGGACTAACTGTTTTTCTGATGTTCCTAGTAATCATTGGCTTTGAATGTGAGTTGGATCTTCAGATCATCTGTTTTTTTTATTTTGGTTTGGGGTTTTTTGTGTGGTGGTTTTGAGTTTTTTTAGCAACATACTGTCTCCTTGCTTCTCTCCTATACTTATAAAATCTCTTTTCAGGGAGAAGTTGCAAAGGAATCTTTTTTGTCTTTAACATTTCCTTCTAGTATGCAAGTCTACAAACATAGCTCCATATGCTCAGCTGAAAAGAAAACCCTTTGTCTTCCTTGCCAAAATGTTCTTGTGCTGCAGGTGGCTACAGGTATATGATACAAGTTAGTTTGTCAGCTTTGGAAGACATTTGAAAGGCAGACTCTTTAAAGAGGGTGAGCTTAGCATCAGTACTATGATTAACAGGTCTGGTTCTGCTTCCTTCAGCTTTTGAGACCTTAGAGATCCATTACAGATTCTACTTTAAGGTGAGCAACAACTTTTTCCTATTTTAATCCTTCACTTGACAATAAAAGGCTCTAAGAAGTACTGTGCCACTTTACCCCAGCTGAAGATCTGACTTTAACTAGCAGAGCTCCATTAAATTCTAGAAATAAAAACTGGAGAAATCTCTAAAAGCATATCAATTATCAAGACTTGTAATAATTCTGCAGCTAATTAGGTAGAGGAGCAAGAGGGTGGAATGATAGTCATGGCTTAATCTTTTGGTGACCTCTTATTTTTTTTTTTTTATCTGCTCAGTGATGTTGGCTTGTGTGGTTTTCTTCTTTCTCTGGATACTCTTCTACCATTTTTCAGCCTTCAGGAGTGGAGCTATCGCATATGGAGCTTTGCATCAGGAGTTTAAGTTTAAAAATAAAATATCAGGTTGCCTTTCTGAACATCCAGACATAGCATACACATACAGATGCAATCTCTTGGCTGACCATATCCATTACTGAGTTCAGAGCAATGGACAATGAAAAATGAAGTCTCGTTCCTCAAAACAAAAAAAGAAGAAATGTAATGCTTCTGCACCACTGGATACCAGTTTGTAAAGTGAGAGACCAATCCTCAGAAAGAGGACTGAAAAGCAGTAAAGCCACATGATTGTCAGGCATTCTTCATGCTGTTTTCTGCAGCTCCTGATAGAGGTGCTATAATCAAAATAACATCCACTACTTTCCCTTTCTCCACAAAGCCAGTCATTTTTTCATAGAAATCTGTAACAGTGGTGGGTGTTTTTTGCACCACCTAATTAGTGGTTTGTCTGCAGTCTCTTCTGTCTTCACTCAGAGCCAGGATTAAAAAATACACGAAGAAAACAGATTTTCTCGTGTTTGGGCTTGGTTGTTTATTAAATCTTATCAAAAGTACAGAAAGTTCAGCAGCACTTCTAGCCACTAGCTAGAAGCGAGCAAAATGGAGAGAGATCCAGCTACCTACAAGGTCTCTTAAAGCTAAACAGTCCAATAGAGAATTAACACCTATATTATTTATCCTTTTAACCCAATAACTAAATTCCCATGACCCTCAGTGTGACACTGACTGATAACCAGAAACTACTACCTTAAACCCATGAAGAAGGAAGATGTATACTGAGACCACTCAAAATCCTCTATCTTGTCCCATACCTATAACTATATTATAAAAACCTTAAATTTAAAACCAAGTAAAGGATGACTCTTACCACCATGGAGCAGAACAGCATCAGTCATGCTATGCACCATTCTCAGCTGGGAGTCAGAAACAGTATGAGGAAAATGTGCAGAGCTCACACCCGTTTGAGCTGCAACATAGAAATTTAAAAGATTATTTTCTACCTGGAACATATTTTCTGACAGTGTAAGAAAAGCACCAGCACAATTAAGCACATTCTCTATTCTGACACATTCCACTGCTGAATACCTAGCACAAAACCAGCAAGAAAACAAAACACACTGGAAGGCAAACTCATCCAAGCAGATCCCAATCTCAGCAGAAAGTCAGTCAATATAACCACTGCCTCCAATGTGCAACTGATCCCTGACTGCAGTGTTTGTTATGTTAAACCATCTGGCTGTAGGGAATAAGCTCTTCTGAGAGACAGAGAAGGCTGTGAGCTTCTCCTCCCTAGTCAGCCTGGTGTTTGCTCCTTCCCAGCTGGAACACGAGACTTGCCAGAGACCCAGCTGCGACATACCAGACATAGGATAAGAAGCCAAGACAAACACACTCAGTGGGAGTGGGTGAATCTACTGTAATTATTGGCAACCTATTCAGCCTTTCACCTGCGTAGGCTTGAAGTCTGTCCATGGTTGAACACTCCCAGGTTCAAGCCTGAGGAATTTAATGTTTCTTTTAATGTCGTAAGTGCCTGAACACTTACTGAATAATTTAGCTGTGGTTTAGATTATTCTGATATTTTCTCTTACAGAATCTGCAAAATCTAATTTTACTAGCTTATGTAGAACCAACCTGGAGCATTCTTTAATTGATAGCTCTTCTCTGTGTTTCCTTAATGTGGACTAATTCTGCCTCTATCTATTTTAACAGTCTTCAGGATTTAACTCTGCTTTATCAGGCAGATATACTAAGTAGATGATTAGAAATGTTTGTGATCTTTATAAAGAATAACATGCACTTTTTTATTCTCTTCATGATGCCATCGCAGTTATTGTAATTACTTGTCAAAAACCTATGGATTTGCAAAGAATGGACTTCCCAAAAATCCAAATCTAGAAAGGTGTTTGTCTTCCAAATTTAATTTTAAAAATCCTGTAAAACAGTTCACAGCGCCCCTGTTTCTTCATCCACAAACAAACACGGCTATTATTCCCCCAAAGTAGCACTTAAGCATTGACTTGCTTTTGGCTCATTATTTTATTAGACTAAATATTTAAAGCTGACAATAATGTACTATCAATTTCTTAAAAAATAGACATTTTATAGTACGGAGGTTTTTTTAGTATTTTATAGTATGGTTTGCATTACCAAGACCTCCTTTTTCCAGCATGAGCCTTTCTGATATTTGTTGCCAAATAGGACAGCATCCATACCTCTAACAGACTCCAACATATATTTCCAACAGAATTTGCTTGCAGCTCACATCTGAGATCAAGTATGGGTTAAGAAAAGAGCTAGAAAAAAAAAGATTCTTTATTGTTTTGTTGGCACTTGCAAAATATAACACATGTAAATCATAATACTCCCTTTGGAAGAAAACGTGTAGATTATTTCAGTTTTTGGCAGCTATTGTAATACTTCAAATGAGAGTTTAGTACTAGAAATGCTCACGACCATGAGCTCTCACTTCACACAGTCCTAGAAGATGTTTGTTACCTACTGAGCAAATACAGATAATGAGATTTTTATAGTATGCACGGTTTCAATGCTACTTTGAATTTGTTGAATGCTCTTGTTTGCTAGCAGGTAGACTAATGAATGTGGGTGTGCCAGGTCTACTTCATCTCTGGGTGCTGCATGCTTTTACCAGATTTCTTTTCCTCTGACCAGAAATTTAATTAAAAAAAAAAAAATCAACATCTTAATTACACATGAGGCTATAGAATGCATCATGATGTTTACATAGTTATGGCACATGTGCAAATAAATTAAATAATCCATGACTAAATTAATTACTGGGTCAATATATCTTAAGCTTAGTAAGGGCTCTCTGTGGTACTAGAGATTCACACTGAGAGTCAGGACCGAGATTTTATCTCCTTTATATGCCTGCAAAAACTAATGCATGTGTGAAAGGTTGTGTTTCCTACACTTAAAAAAGGTTTCCTCTTGCTTTTGGAAAAATGTCAAAACCTGAAAGCACACCTATGCACAGAAACACAAACATGAGCCAGAACAGGAGCAGACTCACTTTCCAAGGATCTATTAGATGTCAGTCCAAGTCTGAAACATATGTCCAGTTCTTCAGTGGCCAGATGGACTTCAGAAATGTGTATGCATTCCCAATCATGCCTGAGGTGGAAGCTTAATTTTTTTCAGACTTCTGCCTAAAGGTAAACTCATTTTGTAAGCAGTAAAATAATTATATCACATACATTCTGGAAAAGATAAGGTGAAAAATATGCAGCATGGTATAGATAATAAAATATACTATTTTGTGTTGCTTTTATGTATTTGTAAAAGGCAAGAATGATACTATTTACTTATTATACATATGCATTACATATGTATAAAAGGTTTATACCTGAGCAAGATCTAAACAATATTCCAGAAATGTAGATATAATAAAAACACTTTATTAAGCCTCTAGAAGGAGTTTAAAAGAAGTTTGAAAACTCAGATATTGCAGAACATATTAATTCCAGTGGTTAAAGTCATAGTCCTGAGTCTCCTGGTGAAGTCTTTCCAACTCACTAGGCCATACCTGTCACTACAAAGACAAACAGCTTCTTGATGATATATTCTGAAGTGCTAAAGCTAAGAATAAATACATTATGCTCATTTCAAACCTTTATGGCTGAAAGTTTCTTGTTTAGTTTATACTCAGCTTTCTCAGTGGCTTCCATGGAAATTAGTTCAAGTAGGGTGACTAAAGACGAGATAACAATTTCAGAATAATTAACAGCTCTCAATACTGAATGGCAATGATATATTATGAACAAAAGGACATGCTCCTTCTCCCTGAGTCCTTCAGTGGCTCATGAAATAGAAGATATTTTGCAAATGAGCAGACAACAATGGGTGCAAGTAGAGGAAGAAATATAAAAGAAATACTGTGTTTGAAATATAGGGACACATTGCAGCATGCCAACAGCAAGGCAAGTGAAGTTATGTAATTCTGCGTATTTTTTGTCACCAATACCAAGACATCATTATCTTCAGAGGAAAAGTTAAAGACAGATCAAACTGATTTGCTGCAGTATCAGACTAAAAGCCCACGGAGGACTGGCAAGATATTCTAGAACCCCAAATTGTAAGAAGCACCTTATCAATCAGAATTAGAAAGTGATGGGGAAGGAAACAATACCTGTGAAGGAAAACAAGCTCTCTATATTCAGTATTAAGTGGTGCAAAAAACTTAATATAGTTGTTCTGCCTGCCTGTTTTGTCTTTTTCAAGGCTTTTCTGTGTATGAAATACCTGGCTTTAGCCAGTAATTTGTATGGGATCTGTGACTGTACCATATGCACAGAGTGGTATCTCATCATTCTGCCAATGGAAGCCTCTAGAGAAATGTAATTCTGTTCATGATCCCATGTTTATCATGCTTAAAGGATAAGAATTTTAAGATCTCTTTAAAGGACTGCAGACATTTTTTTCACAGTCATAGGCTTCAGGTTTATAATATGCTCAGTAATTTCTTCAATACCCAGGATAATCTCAGTGTGTGCTCTCCAAACATGCATGTCTGACCTCACTTATAAATACAAAAATTTTATCTTCTGTCATCATAAATATGAATGAGCATATGACTCAGTTCAATCTTTGAACAAATGTCTTCATTATTGCTTCCTGCATCTGTGGATGAATCATGGCCCTCACTCTTCCTTCACATTGGACAATGAAGACTGGGAGTAGCATTTAGCCTGGTTAATGGTCTAAGAATACGGAAAGACTTAACTTTTGCAAAATCATGGATTTGAAATTTGCTGAATTGTTACCTTGAATAGGGTACAGAAACATAAGCAATGCATGCTATGGAAGCCTGGAGGCTACAGCATAAAAAAATCACAGTATGCATTTTATGCAGATTTCTGTATCTAGAATGGTTTTAATAGTATTACCTGATACTTACATATAACAAAATAACAATGATGTAATATTTCTCTTTTTTATGCTATTGGCATGACACAACTGTGCAACTCAAGAAGAAAAATTCTTCTTTAGCTATTTCAGTAATTTCATGCTTGAAATTATTTTTCTTTTACAAATTTGGAAATATTCTAATTTGAAAGTTTTATGGGCAGACTGGGTTTGGTCCATTCAAACTGCTTCTGAAGTTCAATCTGCTATAGCAGACTATTTTCAGCGCTCTATGAACCCAGTCTTTATCAAGATGTTACCCAACTGTAACTTTGTGAGAAGTATTTGTATATATAATTGTACATGCCTATCTATAATGGTATTTATGTCATAAGTACAAGTCAGCAGAAGAGTTAAAAATGTTTCTAAATACTTCACAGATAATTCTGTTCTTTGTCTATAGGAAATCTATTCTGTGTGATTTCCTTAGTGCTACTCACTCCCTTTTTGCTCTTAGATAACTGTCCTCTGCCTGTTGTGCAAGAAAAGTATTTTAATTGAGTTTAAAATGCATTTGTAGGCTGATAATCTCAATTCCCAGATATATGGCCTAAAGGAGCATCGTCGGGAGAATACATGTACTGCCAAGACCACTTTTATGCTGCTTCAGATCCCATCTTTCAGATTAAAAAGTGAAAAAGGTGAAATAAATCTATGATTCACATGGAATCGCAAATGAACCAACTTTGAATTACTTTGGAAAGCATTCTGTTTACAATCAATTGAAAGTTCAGTTTACAGAGCAATGCTGCAAAACCCAGCACTTCATGATCAATATATTACCATTAATCAGCACTAGATCATATGCTTCAGAGAATGGAACATATTTCAAATAAGGTTTGTCAAGTAATGATGAAATTGTAGGTGGATAATAGTAACTAGGTATTTTGGAACAAATTTTTTATTGATATTGTTAAAAGATGCACAGAGTCATTAATCTGCACTAGCTCTGGGTTATTGAAAAACCTCTTCCATTGTCAGAAAAGGGGGGATTTTTGCCAATCATCTCTAATGTCACATGCAACAATTCATTTAGTCAATTTAATTATGAACATACCTTAATTTCAGTAGTCATAATAAGATCAATTGATAATCACAGACTGATCATAATTATTTCTAAATAATTCTCATTTAAATTAAAAATTCATTAAGCTGAAATAGATGGACACTTTGTGTGAAGTACCTTTGCTTAATAATGAATCAAATCCTTTGATTTTGAGAAAGACTCAACAGTTATTTCAGAAATTATATGTTTCCTTTTAAAGAACATATTATCAAAAACAAATTGTCAGCAAAGTGGTAGGTATTAAGAACCTCAAGGAGACATTTATAGAAAAGGTACTAGTGATTTTTCCAGAAAAAAATATGTATTTGAGAGAGGAGAATGGAAAACAGGAAAATATCTAGATTCTCTTTGCTCAGTCTAGGTTTTAACCACAGTCTAGGTTGGTATCCCTAACATAAGGACAATCATTAAAGGCACATCCTTAAAAACATTTTTTATGTTACATTGTGTTATGCCTAATTATTTTACCTTACATTATGTTACATGCTTACCATGCCCCATAGAGTAGCATTTATTTGTTTAAGCTTGAGACAAAAAACCAAAAACCTTTAAACTAAAGAAGCTATCAAAAACACATGCATTTTGTTGACATAGGTATATTTTCTTAATGGAAGTGTCTACTCACATAAACAGTTGTAGCAGTAAAAAAACTATTACAGAAAGAGCTACTAGTCAAAGAAATAATACAGCAATCAAAACATCTAAACATGTTTAAGGGCAACTCTGATGAACTAGGTAGGAAAAGGTATAGATAGATTATGTTGATTTAGAAATTAAATTGCCTGAAGAACTTCTGGAAGGTCTCTAATGAATGAGAAAGTATTGCATGCTCTTTGATTTAATTCAAGCAGGCAGAAGTAGCTATCTCTAAGTGTTTATAGAGAATATTATTACTATTTTCTCTGGAGACAGACTGAAAGTACAAGGATCAATTCTGTATTGATGTATTCAAAGGATGTCTCGTAACTACCCTTTCTTTCAATGGCAACATAATTATTTCCTCATGATGAGAATAGCATTTCTTTTAATCTGATCATGAAACTTGGTCTAAGCATGAGCTTATAAATCTGGTTGTGTGTGATTTAAGACATTATAATGTCTTTCTTAAATTTAAGGAACGAAAAGTTTAGCTTAGGCAGAACCCTTCAGATGGAGTAGGTTTTGCCAAGAAATGTCTTTTCTTGTTTCTGAGAGTTTCTGGAGGAAAAAATCAAATCCTCTAAAATTCAAATTGAAAAATCAAAGAAATATTTCAATAAGAATAGTAAAATTAAGGACCCCTTTCCTTAAAATACTCTTTTAAACTATTTGAATTTCAATGTTTACATTCTGGACAGTAATCACAAAATATACAATAAACTGTGGATCTTAAAATATTAACTTTCCTCTACGTTCTGTGCTTTTAAGACACATTGATTTACTTTGAACTTATACTTAAATCACTAATAATAGAAGTAAAAAATAATGGTAATTGGGAAATGAGAATGGATTGAAGATTTAAAAGGTCCAGGTAAAATGATAGTGCAGATAGTGATTAATCATTTCTCTTTTCCAAACTGGTAATTTTCTCTCTTTCTCTGAAAGCTTTGCTGCCCGAATTAGACCCTTCGTTCATAGACTTGCAGAATGGTTAAGTCTGGGAGGAAGTTCTGTAGCTCATCTGATCCAAACTCCCTTCTCAAACCACCCAGAGCTAGCTACCCAGAGCCATGTCCAGATGCTCTTATAGACTCTCCAGTGATGGAGACTCCAGTCTCTCAACCCAGTGCCAGTGCTCTGTCATCCTTACAATAAAAAGTGTTTCTTGAAGTTCCTTCTACGTTTCAATCTGTGTCCATGGCCTCTGTTCCTGACACTGAGCACCACTGAAAAAAGCCTAGCTCTGTTCCCTCTAAACCTTCCCTTCTGGTATTTATACATGTTGATGAGATTCCTCCAAGCCTTCTCTTCTCCATGATGAACAGTCCTAATTCTCTCAGCCATTCCTCATAGATTAGATACTCCAGGAACTTTTTTAGTGAGACTTCACTGGATTTTGTCTGTCTCTTTTTTTCTGAAGAGCCCAGAAGTGGATAGTCCAGGTGCTGAGTTATTAATAGCCATTTCACTTCCACCGTTATAAATGTTCCAGGAGGAGAGCATATCTAACAGAAGTTTCAGACTTTCTACCATTAGCAGCTCATCCAACAGCCACAGGTTTGTACCATCACACCCTTTTCTGTTCAGAACTAAAATGGACATGAAGCAGTGGAACAGGAGAAGTGAAGCATCAAGTGTTGGGCATGTAGGCTGGAAGGGCAGTTCCAGAGTTGGTACACCAGTAGTCTCATTACCTGTCTGACTAACACAGCAAATCTTGTATTGCCCTGTGCTGCTGAGCCTGGCTGACTGCACAACCGGCTCTGAAAACATTTTATAGTTGGAAAGGTCTCAAAGATATTTTCATAGTCTATTACATTGACCTAAACAAAACTTAGGAATATAATGATGGAAGCAGTTGAGACTAATTCCTTTAAATTGGAAAGGTGTATGCACCTTTAGTTTACTATGACAAGAAAGTAAAGTTTTTCTTCCATGTTAATGAGAAAGATGAAAAAAGGAATTAGAAGCAATGGAAATTTGTCCAGAATCAAGATCGTCAAATCCAGCCCCCATTCCTGCAACCATGCAAAACAATGATTTCAGAAACTTATTTCTTTCTAAGGTTAAATGTCTTAGATTTCTTACACCTGGAAGATAATGGTAGAAGAATTTTCAACTTATTTAGCATTAGCTTTAGCTATTGCTTCATAGAAAGAAACTCATAGATTTCCTTAACTTAAAGAACTGTCTTGCCCCAATTACTCCTACGCTATACTTTGTGAATCTAGTTGCTATATAACTTAATTTTTGTTCTTCATATCAACCTAGCAACATCGATTGCAAATTTAACTAATCTTTCTTGATCATCAGTGATCACAATTTATACATGATATTGAAATTAACAGAAATAGACAGGCCTGAAACTGGAGTGTCTGGAGGAGAAATTCTGAATAAAGCTCTTAATATACATATAAGAATAGATCAATTATTCTGAAAAATCTGAGGCACCAGCTTTAACAATAAAAGGATTGTGTCATTATTTGCTCTCTCTTCAGCTATAAAGAGCATATGGAATAACTGTGACTAAGACCTACGCAATTGCTAAGAGGAAAATTAGATGGCAGAAGGGTGTCAAAGGAAGATCATGGTTGTAATAAAACCAGCTTCTATAAGTTTAATAGTGCAGAAATGTATCACATGATCATAAGGATGGTGAGGACACTGGCACAGGATGGCACAAAGTCAGTCAATAGCTCTTAACGAGCTCAGCGCAGGTGCTGTTAAGTTGCATATTGTTACAGTAAAAAAAAAGATACTTAAAACTATTTAACTTTTTGACATTCAAGCTGTTAAAGATGATTAAATATAATGTAGCAATAGCTATAGGGCATGTAGAGATCATAAAAAGATGAAAGAGGCATGGCGTGATAACCCAACAGTGCATCAGCAGTAATGGCAGAACAGTAATAGTCTACATATTCTTCATGTAGCTCCCATGCTGCTCAAAATCCTCTCTATCATGGACTAGATTAATGAAACTGAGAAGAACTTTATAAAGGTAGCACTTTGCTGCTAAAAACTGTTAACTATCCAATCTTTCTATGACACTAATGCTACCTTTTTGCACAGTAAATTCTTTACTAGAATTCTTCATTTCCTGTGTACCTAGAGAACTTGATTATTATAAATTACTGGTGCTCTATACCTGGTAATTTTGTTTAAACCCAACTGCTTATTCTTCTGTAAGGTCACAGGGAAAAGAAACACATACAAAAAACAACAACAACAACAACAACAAAAGGAAACCACACACAAAAGAAAAGACACACAGGGCCGGATTCTGACAGCTTTTACCCTTCCTTCTAGGAAGTTGCAGCATATTTCTGTGAAATGGCTTCAATTTTCTGAATATCTATTTCTTTCTTAGGATTTAAATGAAAACAATGTTTCCTGCTGGATTACTTGAAAACACTCTCCCTATCATTTTTTAAAGATCTTTGCTGGAAATAACTTGTTCATGAGAGTTTAGTGGATGGCATATGTGAATTTTGCATGTTACTTAAAGAATAACTATATAATCTTGAAAGATAATTCTATTATGCCATTGCGTTGAACAGGAAACATTTCATAAATCTGTTAAAAGCTCTGCAATTCTTGCTCAAAATCTGTATAGGTTCATAGATTCTACCATGAGCAGTTCTTATGACAACAGTGAAATTACTAGTATGAAGGCACTCAATAATCCAAGATTTGCAGTCCTGGCTATAAATTCTTGTAATATTAAATCTCACTAAATACAGAAGGTATTTAAAGGATTGACCTTAAGAATAAAAATAGAGAGACAGAATTGTCTTCCGTGAAGAACTATATGTCAGCATTTTGTTTTCACTTAATTTTCTCCTAGAGTCAGCATCTTTTCAATCATTTTTTTAATGGAGATGATATCCTATAGAAGATTCTTCATTTCATATGTCTGTCCAACCTTATCTATTCCAGTGTTTGACTTTCCTACAAAAGCCCTGTTTACATACATATTTTCTGAGGGAAACAAGTATCTTGGTTCTTTATGAGGACTCACATGTATTGTACATTACTGGCAACCTCGGCAAGAGACACAGGAAGAATTGTGATTTACGGACCCTTGAAGCCCTGAAGGGATTGCAGTCTTCTACTAATTTGTCTATGACTCCTTGCCACATATTCTTCCCTCCGTAGTATCACTGTTTTTTTCAGCACCTAATGGTACTTTCTATGAAAGTGCTTTATTTTCTCAAGAAGTATAAGCATTACCTTTCACAGTGCTACTGGTGCAAGAGACACTGTCTTGTAGTTTCTGCCTTACAACTCTAGGAAGTGCAGCATGATTACCATCAATTACTGAATGTTTCATTCAAATTTTAGATACAATTAATATTTCAGGTTCAAAAATACTTAGTAAACATTTCAGTATTTCTTTTAAAAGGCAAGGCCTGCTAAGAAAAATTCTCTGTTGCAATAGCATCATGATGTAGCAGCAATATTCCTCAATACAAGGCCTCCACTGAGACTTTCACAAACCAGATTCCACTCACACACTTTCCCTCTTTCCTCCCTATGATCCCACTCCAGGGGTGGAGTTGAGAATTTGAGGCACATAAGTGAAAATCACAGGTTGAGATAGCAATCTAATGGAAACAACGAGTTAAGAAAATAAGCAGTCACAGCAACCCTATTAATAGCAAAAGTCACATGACAGAGAAGTGATTTACACAGAAAGTAAAACAATACTGAACTGTTTTGCCCATCACACTTTCTCCCCTGACCAAAAATGGGAGACTCCCTTACTCCCACCCCTGGCAGTGAGGTGAGGTGGTAGTGAATGACATCAGGGTCTCTCTGCCCACTTGGACAGAGCACTGCAGCCCAGAACTCCTGGGCTGAGCTGATCCAGCACACTCTGCCTCCCCAGTATCTGGGACTATAGGAACGCACCTCTGTGCCTGGATACTTCAAAAGTAATGCCTCTGTCCTGGCCAGGACTGGGACAAATGAGTAACTGACTTTCAGCCTTGGGAGTTTTGAGACTGATTAAAACAGCTACATAGGAAGAAGAGTGTCCAAAGAATATAGCAAAACAGGAACAAGTGAAAAGAAAGAGCATTATGATAATTTGCATAATGATACATTGCACAACGATAAACAGGTGTACAAAATTTATGCATATTCCTTTGGATAAAACTTCCAAGCTTTTTATCCTTTTTAATTTACTATATCCATCTTTTTTTTTCTTTGTTTGTTTCAGAAACGTATCACTGAGTGCCCACATTTCTACTGTAGCTGAAACAGCTGGAGATGGTTCTGAGAAGTGGAAATGTATGAAGGTATTAAAGGAAGACAGCCAAAGCATCTTGTCAGACAGGCCCCATGATCAAGCCCTGTCAGCCAATACTGACAGAACTCAAATATCCCAGTTAGAATTTACTCTAAAGTCAGTGTGTATAAATAGCGTTTTAGATTCCAGGCCTAACTGTGCACTTTCAAACTTGAATTGGTTATTAATGTCTAGTTTTCAGGAAAAAATAAAGATTTCCACAAATGTTTGTATGTGCGTTGTACATGTTTGATCAGGTGAATTTTACAGCTTCTGGGTGAAATTTCTGTGTAAAAAGAATAGCACAACAGCATCATGTTTTGGCACCTGAAATCAAAGGATTTGATTGAAATTTGGCAGGAAATCAAATTTTTGGTCTTTGTTCCAAATGCTCTAAACTGGGGGTCTTTTCAGATTTGAGGTAGAAGTCTTATCCAATAGGTTACTGAATAATACATTATGGTTTGAGGGGGGCATAAAGGGTACAAAAAGCTTAGGTTTTACTTTGCATAAGAATAAAAAAACCAAAAAACATTTGCGGGGAAGTTTTGCAGGGAGGAAAAAAATGTTTCTGTAGGGTTTTTTCCCCTAAAACCTCCTCTTTTTCTCCTTTTTTCTTTTATTTTTTCCCTGACATTATTATTTTGAATTTAGAAGAAATGAGTATTGAAGCACAAGAGAAGATAAGGTGCACAAGCATGATTTGAAGGATATATTAATCATTATTCATGCAAGTGAAGTTGTCATAATTACTTGCAGGCTTGATTACTGCTCCTAGAAATCCATTTATTGATATAGGAAAGGGTGGGAGGTTCATTACTTTTTAGTCTATTCCTAATACTGTTGGAGTCTATTCCTAATGCAGTTTCGGAGTTGCCATAAAGTCCTTTCACTGTGTCATGATTAAAATATAAAAGGATCATTCATGGGCAATTCTGTTTTGAAGGTTGGGATGAATTTTAGGCTCAAGAAGATATACAATGGTTATGAACAAAAGATATCCTACCAAACATTACAACTTATATACTAGTACATGAGAATTTTTTCTGGGAAGTTACAAAAGAAGTCAATTATTTAGTCTGAGTTACTGTAATTTTAAGATAGTCAAGTATTATTTGGAATAATTTATCAGTCCCTACTGATCTTCATAATAGAATAACCCCAGCATTCAAAATGAATGCTTACTGAAAGTTTGTGCTGTGACATCTCTCTCCCTCCTCCTCTCTTTCCCCCACTCTCCCTATCTCTCTGTATTTATATTATAATGGCGATTTATCCAGGCTTTATTCTGAGTGAAAGTTTTAGACAGCAAAGTGTGAAAAAAATTACAATTTTTTATTGGTTTTCTCAGTATTGATCAATAAAACCAGGTTAGGAATTCACAGAGATTCTTTCTTTCTTACAAGAACATTTGTTTAAAATCAGCTGGAAACAAATTTCTGATTTAACAGAGACTGGAACCTGAACATCTGGAGTTATCAGTATTTTACATTGGTTCATTTTTGTGTTCTATTCTATATTTCATGTAGTAATTTTTACTGCAAAGTAAACTGCCAAGTGAATTTTTACTTTAGTGAAAATAATTTCTGAGCTTGTGAAGGTAAATGTTATCAACTGCAGAACACAGAGACTGGCCAGAACTGAACAATAACTAAATAACTTTTTCATGTCACAGGCCATAATGCCACTCTCTTTTGCCTACAGCTCCAAAGGTACCTATTTTTTAGATTTACATTTTTATTAACTTTTTACATGAAAACCTGTAGTTTATTGTCCTTTCTACAAACAACTGAAGCAGTAGGTTGACCAACTGAAAAGATAAACAGAAGCTTATTTTGACAGTGAAAGTTTTACTATTGACGTTTTGCTAAATTTGCTTTGTTGCATTTTCATGTTAGATGGCTATCAGTGAGGTAGTCATGAGATACTGTCCTGCATTTCAAAGAGATTCATTGTGTGGAATGAATCTGGATTATGTGTAGAAAGCCAGGCTGTAAGACTGGAACTACTTTTAGACTATGTCTTCAAGAACAAAGGTGCATAAATATAAAAAATTCAGAACAGACTTGCTATGTCATCAGCTGCCACAATAGTAAAGTATTACAGATATTTCACACAGGAGGAAATGCTGCTGATCTGTGCAAACTTCTGACTACAGTTAATTCAGTGAATACTCTGTTTTGTTTGGAGTAAAAGACCATTTTTTGTGACACAGTAGCAGTGTCTGTGTTCATCTGAGATGGTGCCAAATTATTACCATGCAAGAGGAAAACTACATTATTTTTACACAATGACGATGGGGGGATCTGGGGGAAATGGGGGTTAGTAGAAATAAATTGCCATGAAATGTGAAGGGCTTGAAGAATACATGTTGCAGCTTCATTTGACAAGGGGCATTTGTCAAGCTCTCAATTGTACTGATTAACCAAAGAACCACTCAGTGTCACTTTTTACTTTTCCTTTTAGTAGAAATTATTATTTTAAGTAATATTTTAACCAATTTCCACTGTTAAAGGATTTGCATTGAAGTAAATGAAAAAGAAAAAGAAAGAAACCAACCAATCCAGGTTTTATTGAATGCCTGTTTACACAGATTCCTTGATTTTATTTTTCTTCAGGATTAAGAACTGCTTCAATCTGCAAACTGCAGCAAGCACACTCAGGCATACTGCACAATTTAAATATGAGATATAGAAACATATAGAGAGATGGTGTTTTCAAAACAGAAAACAGATAACACAGATGCTATTTATGTTGTGTAATTATGAAACCTATTGCCTCTTTTTGTTCATGTCCCATTGGCCATCATTCCACAGAGAATATAGGTAGGCACTGTATTTTCAGAGCTGACAGTTTGTTATCAGGCTTAATGTCAGGATAAATAGAGCCTGAACAAGGAATGCTATAATTCAACTGCTTTATAAATTAATTTTTTCCCATTAGATTTCAACACACTTATGCAAAAATAGCGCTGTATTCCATTACTTGGGCTGTTGTCACTTACCTCAGTGACAAGGCTTGGGCAATTACAATTCCAATGAGCCAGCAGCTACCGAGAAGTTTTTACTAACAGCCAATTAACAAATACACTAATGCCTGCACTAACTAGTAATCCAACAAACCACACTCCATACTCCTTTTAAGAATTCTTAATACCTATTTTTAGAGACATAGCAGTGAAAGACAATAGAGGTCATTTCAGAATGCAAGTGATAATAGTGTTTTAAAATTTGTTGACCTCCAAGACTGCAGATCTTTCTGAACTAAAGTCAGCATTCCTTTTCATTCTGTGTCTGTGCTGATACACAGGAACATATCCTGCAGGCTGGGATATCTGCAGCGATACAAATTTTATAATATGTCTAGTAGGTCATCACAATTGTGACAGCTATATTGTGCAGCCACCCTTTGGTAAGCCATGCACCCCTCCAGCAATTACAGCAGTAATGAGAAAAATAAACAGGAAGGAGTCACTTTTATAAAGTCCCCAAAAGTTTTGACTTCTAGTGTCATTAAATGGCTTAAAACCAGGAAGATATCCGTAAAATAGAAGCCTCAGGTCATGAGCATGCAACTAGTGTACAGGCATCTAACTGGTGTTCATGTCAAATGGAGTTAGCTGCCTAAAGTATTCTACAGACATCTGGGAAAATTGTAGTTGTTACTGTTGTGAGCTACTTGAACTATGATAGTTTATGAAAAGTCACTCTTGAGAGGCACATCAGGTCTGTGGATCAGAGAAATGAAAATTAGCACAACTCTGAGCAGCTCAAATTTATCCCATCTCAAACTTATTCAAAGTTATAAGAATATATTCTCATCCAGAACTCTACAGAAGAAATCAATCATATAATTACTTAAAAGCTTATAGCTTTAAGGGGTTTCTCAGCCTCAAGGCCCCTTTGTGTCAAGGCAACAGAATGTCTTTTAGTAAATACTTTACTAGCACTCTACGTGCAGTTTTATTTTTCGTCACAAACAAAGCACAACCTTAATTTCTCAAAAGGAATCATAATTCTCTTGTTTACATTTCTGTCACTCAAAGAAAAAAAAGTTTTGCCTTTCTGCTTTATTTTGTGTTAAGAACAAATTATAATAAATACCATTCCCCACTGATATATTTTTTTTCAGTTTTTCCTCAGTTCTTTCTTGCTTAAAATGCCTGTCAGTACTTTTAACAGTTCCTTCTATCTCCAACAAGACTGGCCTTAGGCTGTAGCTTGACAGAGACACCCAGGATACCCCTGTCACTTTATAGGTGGCAGCTGTCACCATCCCAATACTCCTTTTGCTAGGAAATATGTGCAGCTCCTGAACTTCCTGTAGCTGCTGTAAAGGCATATCACCAAGGATGTCTCAACACAGTACTGTTGCATGATCCAGCTTTTTCACATCTTAGGAATAACATGAAGAATTTGTCCTACAGTTATATCAAATCTGGTAGTTAAATTCCTGGTGTTTTTAATTAAAATATTGAGTTTTTACTATGCAGTTATTAACACAGAATAAAATATAAAAAGGATGAAAAATATTGTATTTAAAAGGAAATGGAAAATTCTACCCATACTACCTCATTTTCCCCACAGCCACCCTTACCTATATATCTACATTCCTGGAATGACTCACTTTGTCATCAAACTTCACCAAAAAAATGGCAAGGATTTTTTGAAGGCAGTCCAGTCTAGCTACTCCAGCTTTAAGAACTGCAAAAACATACATGCTAAATTACAATAATTTCCCTGAGACAATGATCAATAATGTCTCATCAATGTTTTAAGCAAGAAACTCTCTCAACAAAATCTTAGAAATTTACGGAAAAAATAACCTTCCTAAATCAGTTCTCCAGACCAAAGTAAGAGAGGTAATTTGGGAAAAGACTATAGACTTACAATTTTTCCCACTATTTGTGACACAAGCAAAGCTGGAAGTGCTGGGAGATTGGATATTGCCCTTATAACAATTTTGCATAAGGGGTCATTATTTGCTTACTCTCCCACCTATGAAATTAACTATGGGGATTTTAAATAGCATAATTCTTTGGGATATGCTTAAAGTTTTAGAATATGACAGCATTAATGATCCTTAGACTCCGTTCAGTGCTGTTCTGTGGAAGAAATTTTAACATTTCAATACTATCAGTAAATTTACTATTGCTTATGTTTCAACTTGGTGCTTTTTTTTTTTATAGCAGAAGCTTATATTTGTCAGCACAAATCCTAAAGGCAAGTCTGTTATTGACAAAGAGATGGCTTAAGGTCCTTGAGATCCATTCTACCTCCTGAGGGTCTACCAAACAGCCAAACGACATTTTTACTCATGCTACACAATATAAAAGTCCTTACTGTTTCAGTTCCACTGGGTTCCAAATTCTAATCATTTACTCTTATTTTAAATAAAGACTTTTAAAAATCTTATTTTAATTGAAAACTAAGGCTGAAGCCCAGACCTCTGAGTCCTTTTGAGATGAGATTAGATACAAAGGCTCCTGCCTCCACTCCTGCCCTTCTGCATTGAGGCTCAACTGTTACCATTGTTTTTCTATTTAGGAACATTGAGATATTATTTAAGAGCCAATAAAATCCACAATGAAAAATCTATATTTGTCCATCCATGCGTTTGGTAAGCACAATGACAGACTACTTGATTTGATACCATGGGACAAGAGTAAAGTCAAAGACTTGCCAGTGGGATGTTTGTACATAACAGATTATACTAATTACCTTGTAGGGACAAATTTAAATTCTAAGTATTAACTCTTGTTAATCCCAGGTGGGAAAGATTAAACATTTCTATAAAGAAAGAAGCAAGAATAAGTAGGTTGTACAGAGAATCACTGGATTTTAACACTTATTCTATGTTTACAGATCTGTACCCTTCAGGGCTGTGTATCCCCATGTAGCTGAAATAATTGTTCAGTGATCTCATTCTACGTGTAATGGCTTTCAATAGACTCCTGGTGGATGTCTACTTCAATAGACACTTCCGTGAATGTCGTTCTGGTGTGATGCCACAGATACCATGTGTTGCTGCAAAATCATCCCCCCAGTTTTAATGAAGGCCTTAGAAAATCACCCTATTGTAGAGCTTCAGGGTCCTCTGCCTCCCAGCTTCACAACCTGTAATGAGTTATAAACTACATGGAGGCTAAAAAACACTTTATTCCAAAAAGAAAAGAACACTATGA
>JANRGV010000084.1:36885028-36910402 GCA_024734035.1 Alethe castanea
CTTCACAACCTGTAATGAGTTATAAACTACATGGAGGCTAAAAAACACTTTATTCCAAAAAGAAAAGAACACTATGACCTGAGCAACCATGTATTCTCAATTCCATCATGCTACTGAGATTTTAAACATAAGCAAGCAGACACGATACAAACAGGATCTCAGAACCAGATCTTTGGCCTTCAGCTATATGGAAGACTAATAAAACCCACAACAGTTTAGAGCATCTCAAGCTTTGGCTCATTGCCATTTTCTGAGTCAGGATACAAAAGCTAATGCCTTATGGCTTCTGTCTCCTTTCTCCAGTTCCTGTGTTTGCCAAAAACCTGGATCATCTTAATTCACTATCTTGCTTGTGTTGGCTTTTTCTTTTAAGCCTTTAACTGGCTTTGGTCTTGAGACCTTGCAAAGCACCTTAAAGTCTGTTGTACAAGCCCTCTTTTTAGGTGTTTGGAAAAAGAGTTTTAGTTTGGTAGGATTGTGCAGTGGACTGAGCAACAGAATGTGGCTTTCTTTGTAGCAATACTGGTAGAATGGAAAAAGAAAGAGAACAAGGAGGGCAGGAAAAAGGAATATTTCTAAGTTAGGAAATAAAAAAAAGACAACAACAATTTTTTAGCTATAAGAATGAGGAATTTTACATGGTGTATTTATGGACTTACAATATTATGCATCTATATATACCTCATTTACTCTACTCCATTCAGATGACCTTGTTTGACCTATGGCTTTCACTTCTCATGCAATCTGTATAATTTCTTTAATTAGATACACTGAGGTCAAAGGATTAGGCTTTTAAAGGATTAGACACTTATATAGATAGAGATAACAACCGTAGTTGCATTAGGTAAGATTAATCACTTTTTCTGAAGAGACATAAGCCTCATATTTTATGGAACAAGTGAAGTTCAACTGAAAGAAGAAAAAACCTTCCCAATAGGCAAATTACTTCATAATTCTTCAATAAGGGATTCTTCTGCTTTCTTTAAAGTATGATGCTAGATTGCATCACAGATAAAATACCAGACTCCATGGATCTTTCTTAAGTGTTTGATCCTGTATTCCAAACACAAAGAGGACTACTTTGACTAACACTAACTTGTTTTAGTACTTGATCTCTCAAAATTTTATGACTTCTTTTTTTTCTGCACTACAGCTAATAAAGGGTTTAAGATCCATCGCCAGAAGTCTATTACTATTACATTGCCTAAGTGTCACGCTGATAGTAATAATTAAAAAGTATAATCATGATATTAAAGCCCATAGATTGTAAGTGTACTCATAAACACAGGTGTATAATGTGAGTTTTTAAATATATTTACCATAATAATAGGTATCAATAGCAATTTTAGTGCATTTAAAGTGGGATTAATGTACATGTTAATTAGGTTAGTCATGCTAATTTTTGAAAAAATGGTAAAAGTCACCTAATTTTTCTCCATCCACTTCCTGCTAAAAACTCCCTTTTGTCAGCATGTCATCAGGCACAGCATTGCCAGCTGGTCAAGGGAAGGGAAGAGATTGTTGTGCTCTGGTCTGCACTGGTGCAGCCTCACTTTGAATATTGTGTGCAGTTTGCCCACCACAATACAAGAAAGATATTAAACTATTAGAGCGTGTCCAAAGGAGGGCAACAAAGATGGTAAAGGACCTTGAAGGAAAACCGTGTAAGGAGTGGTTGAGGTCACTTGGTCTGTCCAGGCTGGTGGAGACTGAGAGGAGACCTCAGTGCAGTTACAGCTTCCTCCTGAGGGGACGAGGAGGGGCAGGCACTGATCTCTGCTCTGTGATGACAATGATAGGGCCTGAAAGAATGCCCTGAAGTTGTGTCAGCAGAGGTTTAGGCTGGATATTAGAAAAGAGCTTTTCACCCAGAGGTTCGTTGAGCCCTGGAACAGGCTCCCCGTGGAAGTGGTCACAGCATCAAGCCTGACAGAGTTCAAGAAGTGTTTGGACAATACCCTCAGGCATACAGTGTAACTTTTGGGGATGGTGCTGTTCAGGATCAGGAGCTTGACTTGATGATCTTCGTGTGTCGCTTCTAACCCAGCATATTCTGTGATTCTGTGATCATCTGTTAGGTAGTTCCTTACTGCACGGTTAAGATTTTATTGTTACTTAGTGCTTACCCTTGTGGCTTTCTCGACTAATATGTTTGGAATGGATTGCTATTGTAAAGCATAGGAGAAAATATCAGTTTATGTATCTGTAGTCTTTACCAATCAGGATCTCACACAGATTTTTTTCTCCCGAATTTCAGGTACATTGTCATGGTTTATGTCTAAGAGATTTTATGTGCACAGTACATCTTTTATATCACTTAGTAAGATTTTAAAGTTTAGCATGCCATCAATGACCAAGTGTGGACACTGCTGAAGGCTCATGGAAAAATCTAATCTGGATTTTTCCCAGGCTGTTGACTTTCTCAGCTTCAGCCTGGACCTTTCCCCGGCTGGGGATTTTTCTCAGAGACAAAACAAGAGAAGGAAGAAAGAACACAGATAAACACCTGATGTTGACCACCAACCCATGTGAGTGTCTTGTGATATTTTGCAGAAAGCATGTTTTCAAAGAGGTGTTGCCTTCTCGAAACAATGAGTCTTTTCTACTTTGTTTTTCATGATCTATCCTATATATATGCCATGACTTTTCAATAAATTTTCTCTTTCTGTTTGGAAGAAGCCATGTTGCTGCATTATTAGCTGTTCCTAATTTACAACGACAACCAAGAATTTGCTGTGGCAAGAAATTCTCAAGCTCTAAGAATAACTTCAGGAGACATCCTGCTCAAGGGGAGAGCCTGGCATGCAGCCCACTACCATGCCAGAGAGCTCAGCAGGCCCTGGGCTGTCTGCTGTTCATGGAGTAAAATGATTGACTTAGAGTGATATTTGAATACCAGCAAGGTATCTGAGGCACTGTTGCTGACAGCTCTTGGCTACCGTGTTGCCATCTGTCCCCCAAAGCCCAGAGTGAACTGGATGAAGCCACCACTGTTGCCGCTGCTGGTTATGGTTTAGGCTGGACAGGGGAGGGTGATGCTACCTAACAACACTGGTCTTGTATCCCTTCCTTTTGGAGCAGTCTGCCCTTGGTGCTCCCTGGCAACTAGGTGCAAGAAAAATCCACAAGATTTCATAGTCAGAGGTGTCTGGGGCAATGTCTTCATGACAACGTTGCAGCATCCTCTCCCAAACTGAGCTAAGGCTTAACCTAAAATCTGCAAAACTTAACTGAAGAAAGAATAAAACTTAGGTTACTTCTCTATGCAACTGTACTTCCCTTCTGGTTAGCAAGCAACTTCACCATTTGTCTCCTTCTCTTCTGTATGCCAGTAAATTTTTAATTATTCTCTGTAAAGTAAAATAGTTTCAGTGAGTAAGGCTAAGGGAGTCTTCTAACTTCATTATTACAGGAGTTAGAATTGGCATGTAAGAAAAGATTAGTAAATTCAGAACCCCTCAGCCAGGTATGAGAGACTACAAATGAATTATCTACCTACCTTTAGCTAAAATGGGAAGGCATTTCTTCTGTCTCTTGGGGCTAGTCTATTAGATGTTCTTTAAACTATCTGTTGGAGTTTTCAGGCAGAAAGCCCAAAGCTCTACTTCTACTTATTATATTCCTAGTGAAATGTATTTTAATAAAGTTGATAATGTTTCAGGTTTAATTAGTCACAGGCATGCATAGGGACAGAATTTCACTGGTTAGGCAATTTTGTCATTAAAAATACACAATAATGGGCTTACAGCTCCAGGATTAGACAGTAACTGAAAAGGACTTTTAGATATTTCATATGTGGGTATACATATTTCTAGAGGAAGAGAGAATTTCATTATTATCCTTGTATTTCTGATACACTTCCCAAAACTTCACAGAATGGCTGCTGAGATTTTAGAGAGAACTGCAGAAAGTAAATTTTTACTGTTAGAATTATTTCAGAGTCCTATGAATTTTCTTGCCAAAACCAATCAATGAAACAATATCAAGCGAAGTCCCCCAAGTCACAAATTTAAATTTAAATATTCAAATGTATATCAGAGCATTAACTGTTATAATGAGAATTCCTTTATCTTTTTTTTGCTGTCTTCAAACTTTTCTTTGTATTTGTGTTATTCCATATAGATACTAGGACATAAGCCTACTTTTGAAAAAAGTTACCTAAGTTTTTTGACAAGCGGTAAAATTAATAATGCAAGACTTGTGATTTAAAAACCCAGTAAGTTGGAGATATAAAACTGTGTTCATAAAAACTACTCATATTTCTAAAATGCAGGATGTAAAAGTATTTTATGCATTTTTGGTAACTAAGATGAAAGGTAATATTATTGAAATTGCAAGGTCGTATTTTAGATAGTTAGAATTTTATTGTTGAAGTTGAGGTTTTTTCAATTAAGAATACTTAGTACAACTGCTAGTTACATCATGCATCAAAGCTTCTTATCCAACTTGTTCCTGCCAAAAGATTTCTGGTCCTGCAGGGCATGTGCTTCATGCAGCACAAAACAAGATATTTCTGTTCACAGTGGGAAAGAGAGGTTTTAAGAAACTAAAGTTTCTAAAAAAAAAAAAAAAATTAGAAAGGTTTCTTTCTCTCTCTATGCCTTTTACATCCCATGGGAACTCTACAAATCTTGGATATGTTCTTTTGTCTTTGCACAGTAGTATATTACTCCTGCTGCTTTTCTTTCCCTGCAGCCTATGATCCTGCATATCCAGACCGCAATGTGTCTGGGTTTTTTTCTAACTAGTATCACCAGGGTTCTAAAAGGAAGAGGAATGGCACTGAGGAGGAGGGTGCATTGAGTTTTGCTGAACACTGGCTTGCCTCTGTGCAAAAGACTAGGCTTGAGTTTTGAGGAGATTATATAAAATCAATCTCAAACTAAGGCCATAAGGCTACCAGCTAGTGAGTTTGAGGAAAGATTGGCAGCCCGAATGAAAGACGGGATTAAATCAGCTTCTCAGTAAAAGTGAATTGTTACTTTGTGTTGAATAGTTAAGTAATAGAGGAGTGGAAAGAGGACAATCAAAAGGTGAGCCCAGAGTTCAAAGATCATCCAGAGTGAGGGTCTCCCTTTCTCTTTACTGATAGAAATATGTTGTTTCTGCTAAGTAGAGAATTCAGACTCTTACCAGACATGAATACAGTCAAAATTGGGAAACAAAAGTTGACTTTTCTCACAAGGGAACAATCAAAAGCTCTGTTACAGACAGGTTTCCCATTTTCTGAAGAACTGACTTCCCCAGAAGACTAAATAAAGGGAGACTAGAAATTGAAAAGAACTTATCAGATTCCCAGGCAAATACCTCTCATCCTTTCCTGCTCCATACCATGCAATATCCTAGGGGTTCCCTGTGAAAAAGAGCTGCCTGTCCTTTACACTTCTTCCAGCAAAATCTTTTTATGCTTTGTAGAATATTTTTCTGATTTTGCTTCTGCCTTTCAGAGTGAAAACAACTCAGTAAACAGAGAAGAACAGGTTTCTATTAGCAACTCCACACACACACACATGCACACACACACACACACACACACACACACACACCTCCCTTTTGTGTCAGGATCCTGCCATCCTTCAAATATGTTGTTAAGTAAACCAAACCAAATTTCAGGGGAGTCTGATGCCTGAAAGTGTCAGGAATTCTGTTTTGGATTTCATGCAAATCCAAAGCTTTCAACAAGTCTTTGCATGTTAGTCTATCAAGGGACTTCATTTGCACTACTTTGAAGAATGATTTCCAGCTATCAAGCCAGTATTATTTTCTTCAGCCACATCGTCTTGAAGACCCCCTACCCAACTAGCAATGAGATCTGTATATTCAGTGTGACACAAACAGTAAAATAATATGTATCAGCCAACAAGACCTACTCTCCTAACTAAGAGGTAACCAGTGTTATCTAACCAACCTTTTACCATCCCACTGTGGTCAGTTCTGCTCTACTGATTGGCTACACCTGATCATTCATTATATTTATGGAAGCCCACTGAAGAAAAGAGTTGCCCAGGCATAAAGAGGAAGTGTTTACACAAATACAGAGATTCTAGGGTGACTTTATTATTGAAATTGTGACAAAACTCAGGAGCAACAAAAGCAGCAACTCAGCAGTTCACAACTTTTCAATCAACATTTGATAGAGTCTTCAATAAATGCTCTATATTATTATATTATTAAAAAATTCAGAGCCACTGTATGATTATTTTAAATATAATTTTATTTTAAAAATTGTTTTTAAGACTCCTACCTAGCAACATTCTCCACATGCTCTTTCTGAAGAGCTGTCTACCATGAGTGAGTTAAATGCATTGGGCTACACTGGTGTGAAACTCAGTGTTATAATTCACTGTTTAAAAATTGCCACTGTGTTTGTAGGTTTAGCTGTAATATATTTCTTTGTAAATATATGTGTACACACATAAAAATAAATATTACAATAAAAATTAGATAGAATCCTTTTATAAATCATATGCTTGAGAAAAGGAGACTGTGTGACTGACTAAGAAAAAAAATAGAAGGCAGACATACTTTAGTATTTAATAAAAGTTGTACTTTTTTATTTCCCTTTTCTACTCTACAAAATCAGCATACTTCTGTCTAGAGATAAAGAAAAAACTGATCTGTGCTTGTTACCTGAGCTAAGCAAAATACATTACAGACTGAGATCGCTGCTCTTCAAAGGAGATTAGGATAATTGCAATGAACTTAAAATCAGGAGTTTTGCTGATAAAAGTCTGGATTTTTTTTCTTTTAGCCATCTGTATGTCCCTGAACTAGTGTGCACAGTCAAGTTATTAGGGTAGCTCTGTAAGTCCTCTTTAACGAAATCTTGCGGGGATGAACATAAAGGATCCAATTATCTTTAACTGAACATACATGTTTTTACATCCAGAAAAAAAAACTGTAATAAAAAATCAGAAACTTTGCATTCAAGTGTCAATAAACAGAAAATAATTATGCAGTGCCAAGAATATCTTTATGGTTGAGCCTATATTCGTTCCCATTCCATACATGCTGTGTGATAGGGTTTTATGTTCACACACTGGCTGTTCTGACCTGTCACAATGATTAGGGGACCTGGACCCCAGTGGGAACACAGGACCATGACACAGTCTATGTGTACCATATTCATGGGTATTTTTTCCCTACAGGATAACTGTTCAAGCAATTGCAAAGGGCAGATATTTTTTATCACCCTGCCCCTTTCCTTCCTAGTAATTTCTAATTTCTTTTAATTCCTAGGCCAATTAAAAACTCCTGTATTCATGTCAGGGTTTTTGCAGCAGGGAGATTTCAGGGGTGCGTTCAGCAAAAAGCCTCTAGAAGCTTCCCCCATGTCCATTGCAGCCTATGCCAGACAGCTCCAAGACAAAACTTTTGCTAGCCAAGCCTGAGCCCATCAGCATCAGTGGAAATGCCTCTCTTTTAAGAAGAGGGAAAAAGAAAATTGCAGCAGAACAGCAGCCAGAAAGAGGAGTGAGAATAGTACGTGTGAGAAACAGCTCTGCAGACACCAAGGTCAGTGCAGAAGCAGGGAGAGGAGGTGCTCCAGGCACCACAGCTGAGATTCCCCTGCCTATGGTGAAGACCATGGGCACACAGCTGTGCCCCTGCAGCACATGGAAGACCCCATGCCAGAGCAGGTGGATGACTGAAAGAGGTTGTGACCCTGCGGAAACTCTGTGGTACAGCCGGTCCCAGGCCAGTGGGGAAGAGGAAAACAGAGAAAATCAGGAGTGAAATGGTTCCTGAGAGAAAGGGAGAGGTGGGGGAAAAGTCTTTGAAATTTAATTTATCATTTAAATTTAAATTTTAAATTTATTTATCATTATCCTACTCTGATATGCTTGGTAATAAATTAAAATAATTTCCTCAAGTCAAGCTTTTGCCTATGATGATAATCTGTAAGTGATGGCTCTCTGTCCTTATCTTAGGTCATGAGCCTTTTTTAATGTTTTTTCTCACCCGTCGGGCTGAGGAGTGATAGAGCATCTTTGGTGGGCACCTGGTGTCTAGCCAGGGTCAATCCACTACATCTCCCCTTATTGTTGTGTTCCAAGTGTTGCCTTTACTCTTTTTTTCTGTCCTGCCCACGTATTTTTGTCCAAGTTGGTTGTTTTTCTATTTCATTCACCTATCCCCTTAGCTTTCACTCCTCACTGCCCTCCTTTCACCTAGCAGAGAAAGTCTCATAAACAGATCTGCAATTTTCCACTTCATTTTAGTGCCAATTCTGACGTCAAAATGGTCTTCCAGTAGCAAGCAAAGGGAATATTGTTTACCTCTTTGTCCTTTTGTTGCTTATTGTTTGCGTATGTTTGGAACAGAGATAATCCTAACTGACTTTAGCATGTCAGAGTACTATGGTTGTCCTTTGATGCACTGAGATTCAGACAAGAGCTTGTTTTCACAAGAGTGGCGAAAGACACCATATGTGATTCAAAATGTGTAGATAATGGATGTTGTAAAGTGTCATGACAAAAGAGTTCTCAGTTTCATTGCTATTTGGTATCTAGTCAAACCAACATTTCCCTAGTGTCCTTGGAAGCAAAAGATTTGTCATTTTGGCAAATGAGGATGATCTGTATGGATGATTTTCCACATAATTTCACCTTTGTAGACTTTTATAGTCACCATCTGAATGTTTCAGACCAAAACTGCAGAAAAACAAGCAATGGAAAACATATTCTTATAAGCGTATGCTAACAAGCAACCTTGAAAGTAATCGATACATGTTTCTTCATTCACCTTCAGTATCCCATATGTGTGGTGAATTTCCATGCAGAAGACAGGCTGGACCATCTGTCTGGATCCTCTTTAATCCTTCATCACTTTGCCACTTCTGCGTAATTTACACTATTAATTTCATGCCAGTAAAAATCTGTAGACCACACCATAAAGTATTGTTTTCTTTATATTGATAGAATGATGGCAATTGGCAGGCCTTAGCATTTTCACTATAATACTCCTTATTTCTACCATAAACCCCCAACACACTTTTTTCATCCACGTCCCTGTGTAAGCTATTAATCCTGAACATTTCTCTTCACACTGTACTATTCATGAGTATGAAAGAATCTGAAACAGTGAGTCTCTTCACCTGCAGTGAAAACAAATTGCCATCAACATCCAGAAACCCAGGAAAAAAAGCCCCATCTGGAAAAAAAATACTTTGCTGCCTAGTTAGAATCAACTACTTGTGTTAACACAATATCTGAAATTGTGTCAGAACAGCTCCAGAGGAGAGCTACTGAGTTGATCAGAGGGATGAAACACTTCTCCTATGAGGAAAGGCTGAAAGAATTGGAATTGTGCAGCCTGAAAGAGGAGGATTTGGGATGACCTAATTGTGGCCTTCCAGGACTTGAAGAGATCTCACAGGAAAGATGAGACAAGACTATCTGCAAGAGTAGGTGGTGATAGGAAAAGGGGGAATGGGTTCAAATTGAAAGAGAGTACATGTAGATTAGATACTATTTATCTATGAAAAGTTCTTTATTGTGATTGTGGTGAGGCACTGGTCAGGTTGCCCAGAAATTTCATGGATGTCGCATCCCTGGAGATGCTCAAGGCCAGGCTGGATGGAGCTCTGAGCAACCTGGTCTAGTGGAAGGTGTCCCTGTCCATGACTGGGGGTTGGAATGAGATGATCACCAAGGTTCCTTTTCAATCCATTAAAAAAAAATTAAAAAAAATAGAACTATAGCTCCGTATCACCAGACAACAATTGATCTTTCACAATATTTGATCTTCAGAATAAAAAACCCTTCATATCTAATTACACGTGCCTTCAAAAATAGAAAAAAAAAAACTAATGAAAAAGCACATAGTGAAAATTGCTTGCCTGAACAGTATTCTCAAATTCCTACTGCTGGAATAAAAAGCGAATTTAATTACTCTCTTAGTCGCTTTTTTCACATTTCCACTCTTTTTAGTGCTAATTTTCATTTTCACAGATCCTTGGAAAAAAGCAGGAAAAAAGAAAAACTAAATCAAATTATGCTTTTTTTTTTTTGCATTGATAAGAAGTTTTTTCTCTTCTTTTAACTGCTTCAGCTTTTGTCCAATAATGACTCCATGAAATATTACGTAGTATGGACAGTGATATTAATTGACACATTGCAAACAAAGCATTTAAGTGAGGTTTCACTGGTTATATTGGAAAGAGTCCTCAGAAGTCAACAGCAAAACTTCTGTTGATTTTGATAGAAACAGAACTGATCCCATGCTCAGTGACTTGTATCAGAAAATTATCAAGATTGTACCACAACACTGCTACCTTGTGGCATGACATAGAGCAAAATCATTATTGCTTTTGTGACATGCCTCTCCCTTCACTAACAGGGATGCCATGTGTCACCAACTGCTAAAACCTCATCTTACACTTGAATGTATGATTCCCTTTCCACTGTAAGTCTTTATATAACAATTAGTGGAAAGCTAATTAGTGGAAAGCCTATTTTACTCATTTTATGACTACAAAGTTTTAAAAGAGGGTGCCAAATCACTTTCCCCTTCAAATTCCAATTCATAATGTAGTCTTAAAGATGTTAATTATCTTGCAAAATTTTGTAATGCTGATGTTAGGAAAACGGGTGTAGTTTTCCAGTAATGACTTGAACAAGTTTGGAACTAGTTTGTATATCACAGATAAAAATACCTTTCCCTTCCTTACTCCACTATATTTATGTCTCATTAGTTTATGGACTTAAAGCCCTCCAGGGACTGTCACTCACAAAACCATCTAATGTTTATGAGCTCTAAATTTTGCATTTGGATCTCTAATTTATCCAACAGATATGGAAAATCATATAGATAGAAAACTCCCTAGTGCCTACAAAGCTCTAGGTTTTAATAGAGAGGGCAGAAATAGTATAAGCATAATGTTTAATATAAGCATGATGCTTAGCACATTAGTGGCAAGCTCAGTGTATCACCTAGGAGGAAAGACATTCACTATGTTTCAGATAAGTGGAATAGTATTTCTCCCAGGACTGTTGGCTTGTAATGATAGAGAGTTTAGTATGGTTGTGTGTTAATGCCATCCAGCTCCTGTTGGAGAAGTTTTTTAGTGGAACATTTTCAACACAGGCAAGTGAGGATCAGCTATTTTATGGTAGCTCTAAACTTTGGAGACCAAGGGGCACTGTCATTTCTCCATTTATCAGCAGGCTCTATCCAAACAGGCCTACCATAAATGTACAATAATGGCAGAAGTTGAGCACACATTACTCCAAAATTCAAACCTACATAGAGGACTGAAAATGCTGTGCAGTTATTACTATTCTACTATCTGAACCTTCTGATAAACATACATATATTTAACCATTCTTTCAGCTTCCTACAGCATAGCACATGGTGCTGTTGCTGAATCCTAAGACAAGTATCTTTCCTACTGGTGATGAAGATCATACAGCCTCAAAACCACTATTGAGATACCAATAAAATATAAAATATAAAATTGATTTGTTCATCCAAACCGACAGCTATATCCTAACAGAATGCATGTATCTACACTGTAAAGTTTAGGAAACTGAACTGGAAATGGAATTTTGCCAAGAGAAAAACTTTAGGAATGGATAAGAGAAGGTAAGGAATAGATATTTAGCAAGGTAAGAAGATAAGGGATAGGTATTTAACAAGACTCTAAAAAGACTGATCATCAGCAGTAGTGTCTTAACAGTGAATGCTACATAAAAATCCCCAGTAGTCACTACAATTCTGAATTTTTTTTAAATAAAAATACTTTTTATACTTAAATCCTCCTGTCCTGGCCAGAGAAATTTAGTGAGATAACAATGCCTCTACGTCATGATTACTTGGGCTTTAGCTCTGTATAAGATGCTTTTTAATAACAAATAAAAAAAATCTAACAAAGCAGGATGGACCTCATAGAAACTATTTAAGTGAGTGGTTTTTACTAGAAAGGTGATATGTGTTACAAAAGTAGTCAGTAGTATTTCAGGTATTTTCCCATTAAGGTCTCTCTGTTTAAGATCGTAAGGTTTTATTATATCCCCTTTACTCACAAAGATATAACTGAGTAGATATTGCCTGGATGATTAAAGATTTTTATTTTTTCTTTTTTTTTTTTTTTACAGAGATTGAAATTTTATAGAGATTATTTTATTTACCTAGAAATAATATACGTGCAATATATCACTTTTATTCTCAGTTCAGTCCTGTGAACAAGGAAATAGATACTTACATTATTGTTCTGCCTGCTCTGTGCCAAGATTAATTCAGATTTAGTACAACTGCCCTGATAAATATATTCTGAATTCCATAACATGCAAAATATACACTTCTATACCATAATTCTTGGAATTAACACTGAAGGTAGTGGATTAGGTGTTTTATAAAAGTAGTATTTGTAATAAAATTTGCTGGCAGTAGCAACCTAACAGCAGATGGGGTTTTTTAAAGAGCAGATAATGATGATTCATTGCTGTAAGTACATGTGGATTCCTTAGATCTTCTTTCAGTTTAGTTCATTCTTTGATTTATACAGTGATTACCGAGCCACATAATTATTTGAAAAAGCAAGCAAAAATTATGTCAACCATCTGCTAAATTACTAGTAGATATAAGCAAGATTTGTCTTTCAGAAGAAGATTATTTCCTGTAATGCCACTTACTGATGTGAAATTACATACCTGTAGTTTTCACCTGATATGCTCTCTATTGTTAAATCAGCAAGTGATCATAGACTGATAAAACACATTTCAGAAATGCATCACTGGGGAAGAGAGGAAGAGTTTAATGATTAAAATACTGAATTGAGTTTGAAAACCTGGAATTGCTGTTCACAAACTCTGTCCCTAAGCATGCATCTCTCTCTCTTTCTCAGTTGTTCTGACATGAAAATAAGGCTCATACTGCTCCACGTCACAGAAGGAGTGTGGAAAAAAAAACAAAAAAACTCCACATAAATAATTGATAGATAATTAAACCTTCAATAAACTATATTTTACTATGTTGATCCCACTCTGTCTCCTGATAGAAATAAGTAAATCAATCTCCTCTAATAAATTTAAATTACATACCTAGAGGAGAACACTAGGCAGAATATTAGCAGGGGTTAATAAGAGTTTACATGCTCTTTGCATTCTGTATTCAGACCCCCCGTTCTTGAGACCTGCCTTTAACTTCTGAAGCAATGGAAAGTTTCCTGTTGAGCCAACAGTTCTGCTTCACACACTCTTCCAGCCTGATCCTCATCCCCAGCTGATGTGTGGAATAAAATTGAAAAGGAAGCAAACAGAAAAAAGGAGTGCCCAGGGAATGTATAATATAAGCACTGCCGACCTGAGCTTTGACTGAGTGTTGATCAGTTTTCAGTTCAATTACACCAACAGTTTCCCAATGCATCTGTATAACCCCAAAATATCTGACAAACTTTTCTATAGAAGGTAAAATATAAACGGAGGAACACCTGGAGCATATATCGTTTTTTCTGAAAGAAGTGGAAGATTCTAAATGTGGAGGTTTTACAGACTCTTGGTTCATTTCAACAGATTTTTGCACTATCTCTGGTATGCTAGTATTCATGGTGTATCTTTCTAGAGTGAGAGTATTCATAAATGTATTTTTTTCCAGGCTAAGCACTAGTAAATTCTTTCTCTACTTTTTTTTTTTTCTCCACAAGCAATTTTACAGCCAGTTCAAATTTATTAATAGATCTCAAAGACTGAGATTGTTTCATGTGTGAAAATAATTACAAGTATGAATACCATTTTTCAGATTTTATATACAAGACAATAATCAACTTGAATGAAAAAAATGAACTCATTGCTGACTTAATAACACTGATGGCACTGGACTTTAAGGAAAAAGGGATCTGCTCCCAAATTACTACAGTGGAATACTTTTCTGTTTCTGATCAACACCATGTATTTCACTGTTTATCTCTATGTAGGAGAATATCAATGAATTAAATAAATCAATCACAGATAAGAGAATTAATCTGAAGACAGAAGAAATGTTCATGACTTTATTGTTAATGTATAAGAAGGAATACACCTATCTGGAGTCAAATGCTTTGCCTACATTTGCTCAAAATTTTGACAGATTTCATCCTTACAAGATTATTCAGGTTACACATTTACATCTGAATCATAAAATATTTTGATGAAACATATTTCACCATTTTTCTAAGAAGTATTAGATGTTTAAGAAATAATGTTCTATTAATAACAAGTCAGGACAATAGAATCATCTGTTTGAGGCATATACACCAATAGATATAGGAATTGTAGCTAAAGGTACAAACACTCAGGTTTGAGGGTTTAACATGTAGTTTAACACCTGCAAAAATTCAGACATAAAAATACATGCCTTCTACTGCTATTTTAGCTCAAAAAACATTTGAAATTCAGCTGAAACTTCCTGAAAAGAAAGTTTCATCAAGGAGAAAGTTAAAGAAAACATATTAAAATTCTTTCTATACCAACAGTTCCTTTCCAAGTATTCTAGCTGCAACTGGTAGTGTTGCTTATTTTGAAGAATACTTCTTCTTCCTGGCTTATAAACAAACATATTGTGATCACACACTCCTGATATCAAAGATTTTGCCACAAAAATTATGCTGATGTCCCTACTTTAGTTAATCTTTGGCCTCATAATATATCCTTTTATTATGGCATAATGAGCCCACTTAAGCTGGAAGCCTTTACACCTTTGCAAGGTTTAATAATCAAAGATCAGCACATAATATCTCAATCCCTAAATTACTTAGATTTTGATATACCATACCAAATATATTTCATGCATATAAAATTTGATGTAACAAAAATAACAATAGAAAGACTCATCCTGTTGGGCTTGAAAATTTAAAAATCTCAACCACATAGATAGAGCTAACATAAACAGAGGTCAAAATGTGACTCCAGCGTACAGCTAGATTGTCATGATAATACCAGTATTAAAATACTTACATGTTCACTTTTGCATGAGTCCATTTAAGGACTAATAAGGAAGAAAAGGAGAAGTTAAGTTGAGGAAGGAGGAGCATAAATGATGAAGTCAAAGGATGAAACTTAAGTGTATTATCTGTGTGGAGGGGAACTAAAGGCCATGGAGGAAAGCAGCATCAGCTGGTACTGGGCACAGAATATCTAGCTAAAGCTCTTGAGAACTCTGAGTGAATCCTCCATAGGGCCCTGGAGGCTGTTTCCTCCATCTGACAGTCTAATTTCTACTCAGAAGACTAAGTATCAACTGGCTCTAAAGCTCTTAAAACCTCTTCAATGTATGTCTGGATCTGTTAACAGTGTGGTCAAGAGGAGAAACACCATCCTGTAATGCAAAGGTCAGCAATGAGTTACTGGTCACTGACTATATAAAAACTCAGTTCCACATCTGGTAGGTGAGAAAATATGGTCCTGATACTTGATTCACACAGGAAAAAGAAATAGAGATAAATATTATTACTCTATATAAACAGGCAAAAGGAAAGGCAAAATTGTGCCAAAATTAAAAGGGTGAGATTTATGGAAAAAAAGCTTCTTAGTGTTCCACATTAGAAAAACTGTTGTTGACCAAGTCTGATTAATTTGCACAGTAATCTTCCTGGCTCAGCTTCAGAACTCCTCTGCCTCATGGACTGAATGTTAGGCCACATGAGACTAGCAAATATAAAGCTCTGCTGCCAGAACTCTAAGTATTCAAGCCACTAAAATTTTGAGTCTGACTCAGAAAATAATTGGAATTTAAGAAAAAAAATGTAAACTGGATATTCACATGGAGTTCATGTGGGGTTCATGTTCAGTTATTTATTATGCAAATATCTCATTTCCCTACAGAGACCCACACTAACTTCATATGTTGATTGATACTTTATGTACCTGGCAACTGCAAGGTCACAGGTCACAGGGAACTCAGTACAAGGATACAATTTGTTTTTATCTAGGCACACAAGCCATCTTCACATAGCTGTAAGTTATCATGTGTAAGAACTGTGTTCCCCTGTTGTCATTAAAATGTGCATAAATTAATTCCTCTTCCACGGTGAAGAAAATTGTGGAATAGCAGTTCTATGGAGACAATCTATATCTTGGAATCTTTCTTTCATCAGTTCCCTACACATGAATGATCATGCACTTGTGTTTGCATACAGAGTGTGATTGTGACTTCTGTCTGTCCTCATAAGAGAAGCTGCCCACCCTCAGCCACAGTCCAACCTGAGTGAATGGGTGAAGTTCCTTACAGACCAAGGGCAAATGCTTGATGTTTTCAAGTTCTTCAGGGGAATTCAGAAGAATGCCTTTATGTGCTCTAACACTACTGAGACACCTATCTGCTTACAGATTATGTCTGCTGTATTGCTTTAATCACAACTGTCTTTAAAAAAGTTTTAAACTTTCGTTCTAAAAAGTCTAATTTACAAAGCTTGAAGTTATAACGTGTAAAAATGTATCTGAAGGCAATCAGTGAAAAACAGATTTACTTATGAATGCATGCCATCATCTTCGTAATTAGTGTGCTACTGCAAATACATTTGATTCAGCAACTCTGTAAGTTACAGCAAAATAATTGTTAATGATTCTAAGTCTGCATCACACACAGTGATTGCACATTTGAAGTTATATTTTGTAAAGTTCTACATTTTTTTGGTGTGGCCTTAATATTGTATTTTCTGATGAGGTATTTCTGTGAGGTAAGCCCATGAGAGTCCACTAATATTGGCAAGAGCATTTCATTCTACCTTTTACTTTAGAAAAATATTACAGAATTGTAGAATGGCTTGAGTTGGAAGGTGCCTTAAACATCATCCTACTCCAAATGTCCTGTCATGGGCTAGGACAACTTCCACCATACCGGGTTGTTCAAGTCCCCACCCAACCTGACCTTGAACTATATACAAGATATGTAATGAATAAGCATAGAGTATATAAAATTTGATCAAATATTAAACCCACAAATTTCTTAAATATTAAAAATGTGCATAGTTGCTTTTTATCAATTTCTGTCTTGTTTCCAGGCTTGGAGAATGTAAAACTTCATTCAAATTAAAATGAATATGATTTAATTCATAAAAATGATTCTCTGAGACTTCAGTGTACACAGAACTAACTTTTTATTCCTGCAATAAAATCTACAGAAACTTCATTTTACTTTCAGAGAAATGTCTCTTTGTAGTAATCAACTTAAAAAAATCTCCTCGTTCAGGCTACTTTGATTATTTTCAGTAGTGGAACTTTGTATTTACTAATAAAAAAAAATTCTATCAAAAAGTACCATTAGAACTGATGACAGCTAAGCACAGAATAAAAGCTTCACATTTAAGTGTTTCAGGTGTAATAACACCTTTTTAAAAACTGTCTCTGTATTTGAAAGTGATAAAAATGCTCCCATTTCCTGGTCTCTTGTGCTTCATGGCAATAAACTGATGATTCATTCTAACTTGCTGCTTTGGACAATTCATGTGTACTGAGCACAGTCCATCCTTGCAAAGGAATACAGGAGTTTTTATGTCCCTTTCAAACTCTGAGCTTTGTGTTCTTCTGAGTACCAATTGCAGCACTCTCACTCTTTTGGGCTAATAGAGATATGTTTTTTTGCTGTTCATAAGAGCTGAGCATAGAAACCGAAATATGAAAGTTCAGTTTATGAGGAGATATGCTACATTTTCTAGCAGAAAAGTCAGCAGTGGCAAAACAAATCATCCTATTAAAAAAAAATATACGTATGTGGTACATAAAAGTCCATTCGAATGTTGGATTCTTCCTTTTTAGTCTTTTGTCAGATGCAATTTTCATTAAGAAAAAGATCCCCTGAAGAAAAGAGATGGAGATGAACCCAGTGATTCAAGAATGTTCAGGAAATGTTTTGTGCAATGTGAGTAATTCATTTAGATAGGTCCTTCAGGAGAAATCCTTAAAGACATCCATATGTTTAGAAAGACATTATAAACACCTGTTACAAAGTTGACACCTTAGGAATTTTTTTAATGTTATAGTTTATATTCTTGCAAAGACCACTCCAACTCATTTCCAGCGGTTCCTGATTTGTACTGCCACATTCCCAGCTAGACTGTATGAGTAGGAGGATCTCTTTCCATAGTGGGGAGAGCCTGATCTCCACAGGAAGAGAACATTTGTGCACGTGAGTTTGGTGCTCTCCTTTTTCCATCTTCATTGGTAAGTGCAGTCCCAACTCAGTTAAGCTGTGCAGCATTCTAGATCAATCCCCTTGTGAACTCAGATGGACCATATTGCATATTTTGAAGTGTTCAGTAGGTGAGGTATAGAAGTGAGAAATACAGCATACATTTGCATGGAACCTATCCATCAGGAGGATTCTAAATTCCACCAAGAACAATAAAAATGAAGAATTTAAGTACTCAGTTTGCCTCAGGTCCTCAGAGTTAAATCATTACTTCAGTGAAATCTTAGGGAATTTTGCCAAAAATCTACTGTCTCTAAGTAAAAGAAAAACACTAGATTATCCAGTAAAAGATAACCACCTCTCATTCAAATACAGCAGCTTTTCCTACTGAAATCACAATATATCAGGACTTTTTAACAACTGTTTGTAAGGAGAACATGAAATCAGAAATAATTTACACAGCTGAAGAATGAATGGACATGCAGACATCTTTTTAGAGCACTATGATTTTAAACTTTTACTCTCAGTTCCTGTTCTTTCAAGAAAGCACTCGAGTGCAATATCTGTAAAATAGAAAGATTTAAACTACTATTTTTTTAAAAACCAAAAGAAACGTGGGTAAGACAGACATCTGCCTGGAATGAATTTGGTATGACTGACTTTGATTTTGCAGAGAATGGGATCTTGACTGAATAGCCACTTGATGCCCCTACTCACTGTGTTTTTTTATGATTTCTATGAAAAATAAAAAAAGTGAAGCAAACTTTAAGCTGCTGCTTGCAGTCATAATGCTACTTTACATCTGAAAAGCAGCTGTTCTAGTATTTGAATTACCATCATAAGGCACATTAATTCAAGAACATGTAATAAAAAAGCCACCTATAACACAAAGGTTTTCCCTGGCAAAACCTGTTCCCATTACTTAAGATATACTACTCTTTATTGTGTGTATGTGAAGGTCTTTAAATTCACTGAATGGGATTTTTTTTTCTAATTCTGTGGCCAAAATCCTTTCAGGGAATGCTAAGCTTGCAAATACATTAACTGGTATTTTGAATACTTGCACAGAAATATGGGACAAACTTTGAATTTAATGTAAAGTGATATTCTTGTAATTTCCATAGAGAAAGAGTAGGTCACTCAAGCTGATACTATAGGCAGCAGTTGCAACACTTATTATGTGTCATGTAGGGAACATAAAGTAATACATAAATATTTATTATCCCTTGAAATATTTTTAATTATTATTCAGCTATATCAAATTACTCTCTGGAATGTTCGATTCTATTTAAATAATAAGATAATAATGTGATTAATTCCATTATACAATGAGTTTAATTATCCAAAAACACAATTAAACAACCAGTGATGGTCCTGTTGGACTGAAAGATCTTTTTTGAAAAGCACTGCTAATGTTTGTCATAGTCAGAAATCCTTATCCAGTAGTCAGGGGTGCTTAGGTGTTAATACCAACTTTTTCAGCTGTTCCATGACTGAAGCCATCTAGTCTAGGAGTTGACATAAAATTTCAGTGAGTTCTCAGAAACTTTAAATCTCTGACCTCATTGAACTCAAGATCTTAGATACTGTCTGTGTTCATAATAACAAATTCTGGCTCTATTCACAGGAAATAAAGGAGAAAAATCTCACCAGCTTTGTTGCATGTGTCAATAATTTTCAACGCAGGTTAAACTGTAAGCAAATCAGTCCTGTGTCTGATTTTTAAGCTGTTATTCCTTCCAGAATTAGCAAAAGTGGAGGGGATTTCACAAAAAAGAAAGGCAGTGTCTTATCAGGCAGAAAGTACAGGAAGGGGAAAGAGGGAAGGAGGAAAAGAGAAAGTGGAAAACTGTTACCATCTAACTCTGTGAATTTTACATTATATCAACAATATTTAGTATAGAAATGCTTTAGAGGAAATACATTTATCAATGTATTTTTCAGGCACAATTTGTATTTTTAAGACACAAATTATTTTTTCACACTTGTCATTATATGGACTAGGATTGCTTGTCTTATGTGGTTTGTAAGAGAAAATGTGGTACTTAATACAAATTGAGACAAAATATTTGCTCATAAAACTGAAAATTGTCTGATATTATACGTGAGGAAGAAAGTAATATACACCTTAACTTCCCACTTCCCCAATTTACACTCATCTTTCTACCAATATAGATCTTAAATAGAAAATATCATTTAAGTATTAGTATAAATCAAGCAGTATGACAATCTAAAAAAACTCTATATTTCTTCTATTACTAAAATAATAAGCACAATTATGTATGAACTATGAAAAAATGCTTACTAAAATTCCTAAAATTGGATCTAATCTATATTTTAATAGCTCGACTTAGCAGTGTGGAGAATAACACTAAATGAAAAAAGAATATAGAATTCATTTGTCAAAGTAATTGAAAACTGATAAATTAACAACAAAAAGAATACCCCTGTATTTTTCCCCATAGGATTTTCCTGTTATCCAGCAACTTCTGAGATACTTGTAAAGAAATAAAACAATAGGGTGCCTCAAGGTTCCTCTGTCATGGCAGTTAAAACCTCATATCTTCTATTAACTCCAGTGACTCTGGAAAACCCAATGTGTCTCTGAGTAGGCACAAACTTTGCAGATCAGTTGTCCAAATGCCAACGCCATTACTTTTTAAGACCAGGTCTCTTGGCAGTCACACTGTGGAAAACATTAGTAATTTTCATCGTTAAATGCGAAAATTTACAAAATAACTGTCCAGTTTTAATACATAGAGTATAACTTTTAGTACCTTACGAAAACATTAAATGCTCAGTGAGATTTACAATTTGAAAAATATCAGCTTTCAACTCCAAACTCTTTTTGCAGTGAAAAATAAAAAGCTTCAAAAATTGTGTTACACTTTGAAAAATCTTTTTCTTTACTTAAACTGAACTGGAAATCATCTGAACTGTTAAGTGAAATTGCACTAGGGACAATAAACATCTTAATTTTTGAATAAGTGAAACACATACCAAAAACATCCCCAAAGACTAAATAATCTGACTAAAAACATGACCTTGAAAGTATATCCTTTGACAATTATGCAGACATTTTTTGGATCCAATTTAGAATATATTTTTTATTATATTAAGATTCTTACTGATTGAAATTAGACACTGCAGAGTACTGCATTGTAGCTAAAGTGATACACTTTATTTTAAAGTTTAAATTAATGGAGCTTTGTTTTTGTAAGGAAAAATGAGCTTCATGCAGTTATGCAGTATTTCAGGTTAATCTTCAGAAGTACTGTTTAAGTAATTGCACTGTAAAAGAGCCTATGTTCTACTTCTGACTCCAAATGAAATTTTCTTCCTAGAATAAGAGAAAGTTTTTCCAAGAGCCTGAAATCTCTCCTAATGATTTTCTCCTTAGAGGTCACTTGAAAAGTTTTTGACCTCCAAAACTATCAAAGCCAATATTTTTCTTATTACGAAAGAAAGAAAAAAAAAAGAAAAAAAAGAAAAAGAAAAAACAGAAAAAAAAAAAGAAAAAGAAAAAAAGAGATTATGCTTTCCAGTGCCTTAGCTACCAATGTATGTTGTGTCATGTTAAAAGACTCTCATGAAAATTCTGATCCATCCAGTACAATATAATATATAAATAATGCATAATCTATTATTTTCTGCCAAAGGAAATATTGATTCTACAGGATGATAGCATTTGTCTTTCAAACATGTTGCATCTTTCTGGATGCATTTTGCCACAAAGTGTAGATGGTGATTATAGATAAGTTCAAAAATAGCACGTAAAGGACATGGCAAAAAAACCACCAAACATTAAATTCTGCTGTATGGTTTTGAGGATAATGGGGAAAACTGAAAGCCATAGCTATGTTTATGTTTTTTGTACAGCAACAGGAAATGGCAGAATGTCACACAGCCTCACTGGAGATTCAGAATAAAAGTGTCAAAATGGAGAGAAAGAATCAGAGGAAATAATTTTGAAAAGCACAACAATCTTGATAACAATCATAGTCAAGTGAGACCACTGTGAACCCCAGGTTCAGATGTTAGAATAGCTGAAAGCAGCTATTGTTCCTTCAATAATAAAGGCACTTCCATATACAGAATCTTGATGCCTAATGGCAATTATTAGGATGGTAGATGGAGGAAGAGAAAGAACATAAAGTTATTGGTCCTTCAGCTCTCTGCCCTTTAACAAGCCAGTGGTTCTTCAGTATGTCGATTATCAGAATGGCATTGCAGGGACATATTTCAGCACAACAGGGTAGCCTCCACAAGAAGGAAAGTAATCAGAAACTGACTTGACTCAATGGACCAAATCCTTCCCTCATGTTACTTCAAACTGCTCACAGTTTCAGAACAACCTGATACACTACAAATGCGTGTTCCCTCTGTCAGGTGAACATGGTCTACCTGCAGAAAGAATTTTCAAAGGCTTATCTCAAAATAAATGAAGTACAAACCTCATGCCAAAAGCGTAGAGTTTTATTTTACCAGGAGAGAATTTGATATGACTTCCTCTTCCTGGATGAACAGAGATAAACAAATTTCAGCCTTGCATAAGGTGAGGGGTGGGAAGGAAGGTGAAACAGCTGATTAGTTTATAAATGGTGCAATGAGGTAATACAACTTTTCTGAACTCAGACAAGAATCCTATTAAGCACTAAGTAGCAACTACATACTTCTGAACTCGTATCTTTTCCTGCTAAATTAAGAGCAAATGCCTAATCATTATATAACTGAAAACAATGGGAAAGGTGAAAGCACCTCAGCAAAACCAACTTTTCAGATATTAAATGTAAATCACAGACCCTTGGTTTGGGGTGGACCGAACACATGCTTACATGCAAGCCTACACCTTAATGTCAGATGAAACAGAGACATTATGAAGTGTTATATATTTCCTGGAAGTTAACCCAAGTGCTATTATTCCGTGTGAGAAACAATAAATTCAAGTACTGCCAGATACTGTTAATGCTTTGCAATATATCAAAACCCCTTTGGTTTTATTTATAAAACCTAAACAATGACAAGAAAAGCCAATGCAGTCAACAAGGCAGCACACTTATTACAGGATATTGGATATATGGAACAAACCATGCAGACAGTTCTAGATATTTCCCATGACAAGGAAAGAGAGTCTTATTATAGGTATTAGTCCATATATATTTTTTTAATATTGAAAATATATATGCCCTTTATTCATTTGTTTACATACTAAAAGAACATCTCTACTTTGTCTCTACAACCATACACCTAAATGCAAATATACATAATTTTGTATGTGTAAATATACAAATGCACATGTCTTATCAATTTTATTATATATTCATGTACATCTTAATTTTGAATCATCTGGATTTTAACAGTCTTTTGCTTATTACTCCTCTTTAAGTTACTGATAGCGTTTCCTAATTTTAAAACTAGTTTAATCTAATCACTTGTGAAGGGCAGTGACTGGAGAATTTGAGAACAGAATAATTTTTCCTTAATGAGCAATCTACACACAATGAATACAGAACACAGCCAAAAGCATTACATTAGATAAAATATATATGAAGTGCAGTTTATTAATGATTGATCAAAGTTTATTTCAAATCATTGACCTGAATCAGGATATTGTTCTGAACAGTAATTATTTAATACACATTTCAGGCCAAGACTGAAAAATAGTGGCATGTTCATAACTATTGCTATTCAGGAAATATCCTATAAAATAAATTGTCACCATAAATAATATGAACATAGAAAAAAACTTGCCATTTTCTGTATTTTCACATATGAAAGATTCTAATAGATTTGTTGTAAAAATTGTTCTGCATACAGGGTATGTATCATGTGGGGAAATGTGTTTGAGCTATTTACAGAAATCCGAGTTCTATTTAGGCTACTGTGATTTTCCAAGGAAAATGTCTTCATTTAAATATATAAATGAATAGCAGATTGCAAAAGTGAATAATTCAGTCAAGAAATAATATGAAGACACAATTTCAGAGGTCACAAAGTGTGCTATATTATCAGATGGCTGATGGGTCTTAATAAACTTCATCTACAAAGTAGCTTTGTTTTTCAACTTAAATAACCTAAAATGAACCTGTTTTTTTTTAAATAAAAGGACTCTTTATTATATACATACAATGAAAAGACCCTTTATAATACAATATACTTTGAATAAAATAATCACATTTCAATAATTTTCCAGAGAGTAATAAGGAGATTTACAAATGGGAGAACTGACACATAAAATATTTTGCTTCTCTCTTGAACTTTTCTTGCAAAATTCTGAAAGAAGGTTCCTTAAAGTTCTGAAATTATAAAGCTTCAAATCTATAAAAGGTGTGAATGCCAGTAAGAAAATTCTCACACTTGACATCTTTCAGAAATCTAAAAACAATACAAACTTCTTGGAAAGTATTGCATACTCAGTCTTTACATGTTCAATTTGTGCTTACAAAAGAAAATAAAAGGAAAGTAACTATGCAAGTGTGATAAAGAAGGAAATATCCTACTTGCTTCTTGACTGAAAAACTAATTATAAGAGGAAGAAAATGTCCCTTCTCAGCCCTTTGTCACATGTGGGCATGCTCAGAGATTTTAGCTGGAGTTGACAAGTCACTGTTTACTTTATCTTATTTAAAGTGTCCTTTGGGGCAGACAGGCTTTGAAGCCTTTTCATTTTCTCAAAGTGGGGTAGACCAGTCTTCAAACAGCTACTCTTGTCAAATATTAAGCTTGACAACCCTTGCCTCGTAGCTGTAATGTTATGGTGGCATCCTAAAATAAATGTTTCATCTTTCTGTATTTATTTAAAACTAGTACTAATTTTAATATTAATACAAATTTCAGAAGCTGTCTTACTAGTAAGAAAATTCATTTCATGTTTCTTCCTAAAGTAATTCTTAATGATTTTGTTTGGATTCTTAGTCATTTAGAACTAGCAAGTGCAAGTTATATTTTACAGACTGGTTTTAGGTTTTTGTATTAACTTTTGATCAATTCCCTTCATTATAAATTATTTTCCATCTCTTACTGGAAGGAAGAGTGTTTTCCAGTGTGTTTTCAACAGCTAGAACCATGGCTGAACCATTCATCCTCTATGGCTTGCAACTGGTCACTTTAGTTGCAGGCATTTGATCTCATTTCAGAATGACTGAAAACTTTGAAAATGGAGACTAATGAAAAGGGAATAATTAAAAAAAAAATCTTCAAAAGAAGACTAAAGAAAAGGCAATAATATTTAAAACAAACAAACACCTGTGTTTACATTAGAATATTCTG
>JANRGV010000084.1:36944972-36955469 GCA_024734035.1 Alethe castanea
GTGGGGGGGGCAAGGGGAGAGTGGAAGGAATTAATTTTTGGCCAGGATGTGAAAATATGTGGGAAGAATTTTATCCTTACTAACTCTCTTTCAGTTTTTTGATGATTCGATACAGAGTTGGCAAGTGGAAGCCTCCCTCTTTTTTACTATGTGTTAAAAGAGCAAAATGTAACCTTTGTCAGTAGCTCTGGACAGCTCTTATACAAAGTAATTTTCTGCTAAATTGAAAGGTTCTCGTTATCAATAATCACTTTTTGTAATAGACATGGTATCTTACCTTGTAGCTAAATTGTCATATAAAGAGGCTTTATTGTGTGGAATTTTCTTGGGTTGGCTAGTTACTTGGTTGAAATCCAGTAATGTGGTGAATCAATTTCTTGGTATATATGTAGGCAGGTAATGACTGGCTCTGTAGTCCTCTCAGTCTGTCATTGATATTTTTTTCTATGGATTAATGGTAAATGTGTTACTGCACAGGTTTGGGAAGCTAATTTAATCTGCTTTACAATCTGAATAGTTTTTTCTGTTGTTTACCAGGTACCCTTTATTGCTTTATTATGATGTAATTTTTAATACTGATTTACAGGATATTTTGCTTCCTGACTTCCTTGCTCTCCTCATTCAATAGTGTGCTGAAGCCAGTGTCCAAATGAGCTGAAAATGCTCTTTAATAAATGTATATTTGTCACTGGCTGCTTTTGTTGTGTGTGGTTAGGATTTTTCTGGATATACCAAGTATGGTCAGGCATGCATTTTAATTCAGGGAAATTAAGCAGTCCAATATAGTCTTTCAGGTTAGAGCACTTGAGCTCTCTTTGCTTCATGGAGAAGCTGTTTTCTGAGGTCTGGTCAGAAGTTAGCTGCTCCTTTAAAGGCTGCAGCAAGCTAGTGAACAGAAAATGTCAGGTATACGGTGTTTTTTCTAAAATGTCACATCTCTTTAGGGTTTGGAAGACTGACTCAGGGCTGTATATTAGAAGTGTCTTTTCATTCAACAGCCAGAAATCTTGTGTTCTTTTTATAGGAGTAAACACCTACAAGATATACAAGTAAACACCTTCTCTTTAAAAAGGCAGTAATAGGGATTGCAGGCACTTCTTAGTGCTTAGGGTTGTGCAGACAGGGAAAACACCAATGCCTCAGCCTGCCATCTTTAATCAATAACTCCTGTATCCCACAGAAACAGCAGGTTAGCGTTTTTACAGTGCAACAAGTAATTTTGAGAGAGAAATAATCACTCTAAATTGCTGTGAATATAAGAGGATGCCTTGGATGCACCACTGGATTACTTTTGCTTTTGTTTTTTTCATTATATAGTTAACAGATAAATTCTATGAGCAGGAACTAGAGTCTAGGTTTCAACTCAGTAAACTTTTAAAGCTGTTGATTGCTAAGGTTGTAGACTCAGAGGCATTCAATGTCAGAGATGGATATAAAAGCTCTGGCATTTAGGCATTGTTAGTGAATGTCAACTATTGTACTTGAAGAATGATAGCTTTAGAAATAAGTGTAGTGAAGTATATAAGCCACCTTTGTGTTATCACAATATTCTTACACGCTTTACAAAAACAGAATGTATTTTTTTATTTAATGTGTCAGAGAGACTCATGGTTATAATTTGACTAGCAGAGAACTCTGTCAGAAACTTGACAGGTGTTCTAGGGTTCAAACAACTCTATCTTACTAGGAAAGACATTGTGGAAAGGTTTGAATTGTTTTATTGTCAATTGATAATGTTTAGCAATCTGCTAGTAAAAAGAAAGAAAATTAAGACTGTGTTGGGAGCCTGTATATTAGCAGTCCTACTGAAGACCTCTAAGTAACCAACTCAATTGCTTTAAAAAATAACATCCTGAAAGGAAGGTGTAAATCTAAACTCCATGATGCTAATGTGTGTCCCTCATATTCACACAGTGAGTAATAAATGCCTTCGGTATTTCAAAAGTGTATATATGGGGGTGTAAATATATCTCTAGTCAGTTCTTAGTCATGCCACATATAGTGAAGCATCTTACCCGATTTAATATAATATTTGCTTTATTACATTTCTGTGTGCTTAAGCTTCAAATATAAAACAAGAAGATTTTTGCTTAATTACCAGACCGAGAAAGAGGTTCAGTTTATAAGCCATAACAAAAATGTTAAGTACTGTTTATTTCTCTTTATAACAATAAGGGGCTGAACTGTGGTTTTTAAATGAATGAGCATAAGTCTTTGTAAAATTCAACTGTCTTACTGAATGTGTGTAAAGTAAAATTATGACTTGCTTTTTGTAGGGAGGAAGTATTAAAGGAGGTTTCTGAGGCATTGCTATGCTATAACCAGAGTTATAACTATACATAAGCGGTAAATAATTTTAAAGAATCAAATTTGGAAGTCTAGAAGAGGGTTTTCTTTTAGTGACTCAGATTAAGCACTTTTCTTTCATGAACATTAGTCTTTGCAGAAGGGTTTAGTCATGGAAAAAACACCTTGAAATGCAGAGAGCCTTAAAATGTTACCACTGGAAGTGTGCCAGTCAGTTTACTAGAAGGTAGTATAAATGTTTCACAAATTATTAGAAAGAACTGAAGAGATGGCATAATGATTATTGCCCATAATCAATACAGAGATCTGTCCTGGATGTCAGTGAGACTGGTTGCTCCCCAGAACTCCCTGCTGCACTTTGTCTGAAGGTTGGCTTTGTTAGGAGAATTTCAAAAGTGCTCTCAAGGTCCCTGCCTCTTTCACAGGCTAGCTGAGAGATTCAATAAGGAGAGAATGCACATGAAGTTCTGTTACGTTATAGGAGGAAAATATTGAGTTTCTAGTGGAGAAAAATCCAAGTAACAGACCTACAATTATGGGAAATTCTGATATATATATTGTCACTTACTTTGGAATAGCCAGAGTGTGTGTGAGTCAAAAATCAGCTGTTATATTGCTAGGCTTACCTTTGATATAAATTTGTACATGGTATAGCAGTATTTGTAGTAATAACACGAAGTTTGTTGTTTCACTTGCATACAGCAACTATTTTACAATAGCTGTTTCATGTCTGTTGTTCAAATGCCTAAATATATTAATATATTAATACATGATAATACTGTGTGTTAATAATGACAACAATTATGTAATTGACATTTTGCACTTGAAATATGTAATGATGGGTTATTGGAAATCATGATCTCTTTAACATGGGTAGATTTTTTTCTGAAACATTAGTGTATGTTAGGCTTGAATTCTGGCATGTCACTTAAGTGTCAATCTGTTTCTTCATTTTATCTGAACATCCTAACAGCAGTTTTAATGGATCTCTAAATTATTAGCAGAATCTACAGTTTTTGTTTGTGCATATCGTTTTACTGTTTGAATGAAAGCTGCTCAAACTACCTCCGAAAACTGGTATATTGCAAAAACTTGTCCCATCTAGCATCATATCTATGACCATTTTGGGATGCTCCTCAGTACAGAAGGGTACAGCTCAGCGGAGCTCAAGGAAATTAAAGGCTGGGGACAAAAAAAGGATGGCAGTTTACTTTGTTTTTTTTTTTTGATTCTTTGTGCATCAGTGGTGAGCTTGAGTGAATACTGAAGAAGTTCAAAACAAGACAAATTTGTACTAAAAGTGTACCCTAACCTGCTAATGCAGCTGTACTAGAAATCCAGTCCTTATGGAGCTGGTGATGTTGGAAAGTTATGAAAACTGAAAAAGAGAAGAAAAACCTCTCTGGATACCACTGTCTTCACTAGCTCTCAAAGGTTTTTTTTTTTTTTTTGGTGGGAGAAGTTTTCTAGAAATTGAGTAATTTTGACTGTATTGTCAATGAGCACTGAGTGATCCTTGCATAAAGCCAACTTGAGGGATTCCTATGAAAATCTACCACTGTATGTATCTCTATAAGAAGTCAGTTTGCTGCTGCCTCCTATGATTTATTATTATAAATCTGTGGAGCAGAGTGGAGTGATCCAATGTTCTTTTCCTGATACTGAGCAACATTGCTGGCCAAGTTCAGGAGGAAGATACTATTACTTATTTCTGTCAGAAACATCCAGAGTGTGCACACTTAATCCATTGCTGTGGATCTCTTTCCTAAGAGATTGTAATCTGTATGGATTACAGTGATCTCCCTCAGTTCCTCCTTTTCTAGGTCTTTGGGAATATAGATGTCAGATATTTGACAGAGCTGTGTATTAGGGTCATTAGAGGAAAGCTTGAAAAAGATAGCTTGCTCATCCAGTCCTGATTGACTTAGCTATTATAAAGGAAAAAAACTCCAAACCTATACTTAAAAAAAACCTGAGGTAGTTGCTTAGCTGTGGTGAGACCTAAATTAATAGTAATATCTCAGCTAGTTATTAAAAGGTCACAACTGTAAAACTTCTGCTGTTTAGTGGCACTGTTACAACTTATAGAGGAAGTTGGTTTATAGGAAGAGTTGCTTATTTTGATTAAGATAGAAAACAAAAAATGTTAATTATAAATGAAAAGTATTTTTTTAAAAGCAAGTCCTAGAGAAAAGTTTGAAACTATCTTTCTGAAGATGCAAGTTTTACACTTTTCAAGAAGGAAATATCATATGAAAAGAGAAATAAATTTGACACAATTAAGTATTGACATGCATTTTTTTGGAAGTGAAAATTAATTGAGAACTTGTTTAAACAATACTGTTTGGAGTGCAAAACAGGAACACACCTTGGCAAATGTATATGTGGCTTACCTCAGTAATTTTGTTGATTTTAGTTGGAATTCTGAAAGGCTTGTCTGCTTGGTTATATTTTCCTTTAAAAGATAGAAATTAGAAATAGTGTTCTTTCTTTTGAGGATGGTTGTTGCTGCATTTATTTTTTAAGTGAACTGGAGGAATTCTATAAATACACCAGGAGCAAGCTACACTGACAGATTTTTAGGGCTACTTAATTGAAACACTACGTACTCTGAAAGGTAAGAGTTATAGATTATGTCTATCTGAAGTCTTGGAATGAAACATATAATGGAAGTTCTGCATAGTTCTGTAGTTAAATATAAGGAAGTTATATGAATAACTTCAAGAAAAAATATTTTCAACAGTGCTGAAGAGAATACTCAGTGAATATAGTCATTCTTGAGAACTGCTGATTTTTCCAGATTGCTGTCTCTGGAATTACTGCTTGATCAATCAGCTGCACAGAAGTCTTGCTAGGAATAGTGCCTGCACTTTGTCCCATTGCATACAGTGGTGGCTTCTCATATCATAGATAAATGCAGAACATGAATAATTACAGAATAATCAGACATTTGTACAAAACCTGTTTGATTATTACCTTACTTTTACATGAAGATATTCTCTGTGAACTCTAAAACTTGTCCATTTGAACTGCTCAAATATCTGGTAGCCTCCACTGGAAAAATCAGTTGAAACTTTGGCATCTGCTAACAGTGCTTATGTTTCACTAACTCAGAAATTGCCAAGGACATGTCTATACTGACCTGGTATATTGGTTTAGTCATTAGTAGCATCTAAGACCTTTTTTTTAAATTCTTGCTGCTAATGTCATGTGCCAGCATTTCAGGAGATATGAATGAGAGTATGGGAAAAATTCTAGCTCCACAAAAGACCTAACTTCTTTAAAGCTGGACTAATTTGCAATTGTTTCTCTACTGTCTCTTATGCTCTCACAAGAAATTATCAAAATATGAAGATAGAAATGCCCATAGAGGTACATAATGGACTTAATATGGAACAAAGCTGAAGTGTTTTGATCTATTCATAATAAAATTACAGCAGACTTGTGTAATTGTAGAATGTTTGAGTGAGGTAAACTAAATGTCAGTTCCAGTGAATAATGTGTCACTATCTTCCATCTTTGCTATTTTCCTTCATCTTCTTCAGTTACTCCTTTCCTTCATTCCTCTTTCTTCACTGGGTTTGGCTTGCTCAAACCAATGACAGTAAAGTTGGAAAAATCAGAGGAAATAATGCTGTCTGTTCATTAGAAAGTGTCAATCCAGACATATGGGGTTATTTTTCATGCATTCAGCCAGAAAGATCAATTGGCAGTTGCCAGTTTTTGCTGCCATAGGGTTCTGTTTCCCCTCCAGATTCTATTCTGCTAAAACCACAAATGCATGTTGCGTTATTTTCTTTGTTGGAAGAAATAAAGTGTCTTGAATGCCATTATAAGTTTCCTGGGAACTTAGGGGAAAATATATTTTTTTCAGAGAAGAGTATGTTTGCCTAGTTTTTATTTTATTTTTTTATAAGTTAACTGAGTAGGAAGAAGACTTACTGGTTTATCCATTTAATAAGAGATGACACCTATGACAAATGATGGATATTTTTGTAAAGTAAAACGGTTTAGGAAGCACACTGAAGTTTTTGGATTTCTTTTTTTTTTTAGTATACCTTGCAGGAGTAAAACTTTTCTCCTTGAAAGAGAAAGGCAGGTGACAAATTTGATCAGTCTTTTGTAGCCCTTTGTTCTGTAAAAAAGAATGGGAGATGTCTAATGTTTTCAGATTTTGATCCAAAGAGAGATGCTTGAGTTGTGAATTGACATCACTCTTGCAAGTATTAATCCTAGAACTGCCTATTACAAAATCAAGATCCAACTCCTATGAAAGGTCAATCTATCTAAAGGAAGAAGACTGAAGAATGCAAAAGTATGCAATAGAAGAAGCAACTGGAATAGCTAAATGTTTCTCATAAAGCTACTCTAGAAAGCAAAATACTTGATTGAGAGTAAGGACTGTCTTAAAGCCTGTATGTCTGCTTGTAGGTAAAGCCAGCCTTGCTGAGCAGGTGGAATGCTAATCATCATGTACCAGTAACAGTCCCACTTTCTCACTATGCCTTGCTGATTTATTCACCTGATTTATTAATTTATTTCTTGCACCTCATCTTCCCACCCACCTCCATCTAAATTCAGGAAATAGGAAGGAAAGGTAGAACTTAATTATGATTATAGATTCTGATCACAACAGTATTTATTCAAAAAGGCATACTGAGTACCCTTTTTCACCCACTCAAAATGTCAGCAAGTGATGAACAAATACATTTTTATTCTTTCTGGTTTACAGTCTTGCAAATCTTTTGAAATCAAGGCTTTTAACAAAACATAAGAAAAATTCCTTGTATTCATCTTTCTAACGGCAGAGATGGAATTATTTTCATACTTAAATAACTTGAAACTCATAAATGCAGTTATATCTATTTAGTCAATGCTTACAGGATTAAAGATGGTTAAAATGTGTGGTTTCAAGGGGGATGGTGGTGGTAAATGAAATTTTGGCGGTAATAAACCCCTTCATGTTGTCTAGATGCAATGTGGTTGATACAACATTTAGTCCTGCTAGGATTTTTTGTAACTCTGAAGTCTGAATTACTTTTGGGCAGCTTTGTTTTAAAATTGTTTTGTCTTTAATGTATTGCCCATAATTTTGATAGATTTCTTAGTGGTTCAGAATTTTGCTTAGTATTCATTCTAATGTAAATAAGTACAAGATCACATTGCTAGTAAATCTTGTCTCTGTAGAATGTTTTTAAAAGATGTGCTATATAGTGTTGGAAGTTTTGTTCTTCTGCCTTTGGGAGTAAATTGGGAAGTTCAGCCAGCAGAGCTTCCTTTCTCAGAGGACGTAGCAGGCATTGATAATGTGCTATAAGCTGTGATTCTGCAGTGGCATCAGACTGCAGGCTGGCAGCACTCTCTTGGGTACGAGTGCCTAGGTTGCAAAGCTTTCCCAGTGAAGTGGCTGGTATCGTTAGAAGATGTGTTTGATTTCAAAGGACATTTCATTTTTCTTTAAAGATGAAAGCAATTTTGGCTTTTCTAATGCATAGTTATGACTGTACTCTAACAGTGAATAGAATTAGTACTCTAAGAGATTTATTGTTTCAACTTAGTTAAGTTCATCGTGATTTCAATGTAATTGCTACACTGTGAACTTTTTTTGTGACTAGAATAGGCTGCCTGTTTTCTATTAATATGAATTGAGACCAAAGACAGAAAATTTTGATTTAAAATATTCTATCATTTTTGGGATTTTTTAAAATGTGCTTAAACTATCCTATAGGCAGGCTTTATTAAGAATTGAAAGACAAGTGGAAATTTCAGTTAATGTTTCAGTATTATCCTAATTATTCTCTAAATGTAAGGGATTTTGTAGTTGGGAAAGACAAGGAAACAATTTTTTAGTTGCTAATAATGTTTATTCTAACACATATCTGCTAATAAATATGTAATAGTCTTCATAAATACTGCCATAATTTTATTTGCAACTTAAGAAATTCCAATGACTGAAACACTACTGGACATGTATAAACTATGTAATCAAATCTGAGTGTCTTAGAAACTAATGCACTTGTTTGCCTTTTTTTTTTTTTTAAGCTGAGACAAAGCAAAAAATTAATCATTTTTGCATAATTTTTTCCAAGTTTTTTTTAATCTTTAATATCATAGGTCATGTTAGCTCATTACAATAGCATCCCTTGTTTACAAAATGCATGTTTTTAGGGGGAAAAACACTTCAACCCTTAGGTTTACCTTGCCACTTCTTCTTAAATTATATTCTTCTTTATTAGTCACATCATTTTTCACCATGCTTGTTTTGTAATGTGACAGCAGGGCTAGTGATTCTGTTAGTGGCATCAAGCTTTATACCAGGTCTTCAGCAGTTGGATTTTATTTTCAGCAAGTATTTGTTAAGATCTTTTAGAAAACTTTTATCTTTCAAAACACAATATCTACATATACTTTTTGCTTAAAAGTCTTTCTTTTCATTTCTTTATCTATTCTCTGTGAAGCAAGGACACTTCAAAATGGAGAACTGCTATTGTTGGGTGGGGTTGCTTTTGTTTTATATGGTTGGGTTTGGGGGTTTTTTGTGTATGTATTGTTTTGGGGGCTTTTTGGAGGGGTTGACTAAAATGAAGAGAAACTGTGTTCTGGCTTTTCAAAGCTTGGTGATAAAATAATTTTTGTAATATTTACTGTTAACGTCTGTATGGCAACTGCTTAGCAAAAAGAGCAGCAAAGCATAAGAGGGAAGAAGATGAAGAGAATAAGTGAAACATTTATTGAATAAGAATTTATTAGAAGAAATCAGAATGTGGTCTAGTAAGTACTGGTTGCAGTGTAAACAGCTAGGATTTAATGCATTAAAATCTGAGAATGAGAAATCTCTCTTCTGATATTTAAAACATTTTCTTCTACTCTTTCAGAACCAGATAGTCACTGAGTGTTACTTTTTCTTTTTGCTACCCTGGAAATGAAGAATTTCTCGTTACAGCTATATTAAACTTCTCTGTTTCTTTGTATGAGAAAATCCTAAATAGAGACTATAGGGATATCAGTCTGCTCTCTATGTAAAATATTTAGTCTCATTTCAGCTATAATGAGAGAAGAAATCCAATGATCTCTCACACTAGGTTTAATGTTTTTTGTCTCTTTTTGTCCTAAAAGCTGATTTTTCTTGACACACAGCTAAACAGGAATGTATACAATTTCCTCAACAAGAGGAAACCAGTAGAGTTTTAATTTAAAGATGAAAACATGGGAAAAATAGTATGTTCAAGACATTTAAATTGACTGAAGTTTATCAGTCACCAACTAATTTTTAGTTACTTATTCTAAAATAAATGTATGTGTTTTTTGTTCTTGTCACTTTACTGCTGTGCTATAAGAATAGAAGTTCCTACTTAGGACTCTGATCTTTTAAGTTGATTGATGATAGCTTCTTTAAATGATCTGCCATACAGTCCTTAAAATTGTCTTTTCAATTAAAATGCCATTCTCCCCCTTGTAATTGTGAAGAAAACATTAATACCAGTTTGAAGTTTTGACTGAGATTCTTTTCAGATGTGCATGGTTATGCTGCCAGATTTAGATAGGATTTCTTTAGAAGTACGAGCCAGGTACATAGTCCTGGAAGCTGTAACTGTGTGTATATCCACAGTGGTCAGGATTATCTGCATCTTCTGTCCCAGTCAAGTGTCCCTCCATTTTTTTGAGTTTTTTTTTGTTTGTTTGTTTTATTTTTTGTTTTGTTTTGGGTTTTTTTTTTTGGTTTTTTTTTGTAACCATAGGTGATGAATAAAAAGCTGTAGTTTCAGTACTGTAGGAATCATGACGAATAGAGGGAAAGGTACTCACTGGCATTTCTGAGCAATGGTATTTGTAATAAGTTATTTCTCTAATCTAAATCCATGGACTAGTGAGCAACTTTCATATGTCTTATTCTTTGTGTAGTCTCCTCTTATGCATTTACAAAGAAGTTGGTTTATTTTTTTCTTCAGATCAAAAGATTTGTGTCTCTAGGTATCCATGGTGATCTATAGCCAATGTCTGTTAAATGTGACACTTAAGCAGTATTCCATAGGAACACTTAGGAACACCTGAGTGGAGTTCCATATTCCTAAATTTTCAGAGATGTAGAAGTCCTTCTTCTGCTGCAGTTTTCATTTATTTCACTGACTTGCAATCATTTATCTCTGAAAGTTTATATAGACAATGTCAGCATTAGTAATTTTCACATTT
>JANRGV010000084.1:36955569-36987205 GCA_024734035.1 Alethe castanea
ATCTTCACATTTACACTGCAGTGTAGTAAATATATGAAAGTGCAATCATCGTCATGTAATTGTTGAACATGGTGGGTTTTTTTTTTTTCTTCACTTACTACGTTCAGAAGTCTGTTTTTGCTCTCAGCATTTTTAACATGTTTTTCTACAATGGGGGGGAAACTGAAATGGTTTCTGACTATTGAAACTAAAAAAATAAAATTAAAAGTTTTTACTGGATTGCAGTTATGCACCTCAAAATTTTATGAAGGATGATGAAGCAACATTCAAAGCAGAGTCAAAAGCTTAACATTTTTAATGGTAGAAAGCTGTGAAGCAAAAATCTATACCAGAGAACACACAGGAAATGCTCTTAAAAAGTAGATAAGTTATCTGTAGAGTCATGTTTTCTTTGTCTAAAAACCGGCACATTTGCTAGTTTCCATGTGGTTAAGTCTATGGAACATAGAGGCAACTTTAAGGGTATTAAGCATAGTTTTATAATGTCTGAAAGGGTTGCCATATCTGGGAAAATAAGGTTTTTCTTCATGCAGGTAAAGAGGAGATCAGTTAAAATTTGTTGTATCAGTCCTTGAAAGGGTAATGTATCAAATCCAATATGCACTGCTTGTTGTGTTACTTGACAGTAATTAGGATGATAAAGTAAACAAATGAAAATGTCTTTGCATTCTGCCAGTGATTATTAAATCATGTTGCATTTTTTAGTTTAAGGTATTTCTTTGCTTACAGATGTGTAATACATACTCTAAGCGAAGCAATTATAACTATATAGGCAGCTTGAAAATGACTGCAGTTTTGCAAGCCCACTTGTAAGGGCTCTAATGGGGCTGGAAGAAGTGCTTTAGGCCCAGAGCTGTATAGGTCCATCAGTTGGAATTTGTGTCCATTTAAATGAGAAAATGGAACAGTTTCTGTTAACCTGTGGGAATTCAAATGAAAAGGGCAGCCTGGAGGGCTGGACTAACTAGCCAACACAAGGCATGACTTACCTTATCAGTATATAGAAATATTGGTTACTGATGGAAATGAGTTCTATTAGTTGCACTAGAGAACGTGGTGGGAGCATTGAGGGGATAACCATAATCAAATTAAAAGCAATACTCAGCAATATTGAGGGGATAATCATAATCAAATGAAAAGCAATACTCAACAATACTGAGTCCTCTTGAAGGAGGACTAAATTCCAGAAACAGTCTGTCAGTATATTTGAAGTAACCTAATAGTAAACACATATGAAGATTGAGTAGTGGACTTTAAGATTTCATAATAAATAGATTACTGAAGATGATGAATAGATATTTTCAATAAAATGTATGGGCCAGAAGTAAAATTGGAAGTATCTGAGGACAAGAACAAAGAACTCCTGTCTATAGTAACTGTAAAACTTTAATCATTTTAGCTGGGAGAGATAGATGGATTATTAATATGGAAGTTAACTAGGATTATGATTGCTTTTATTTTATAAAAAGGGATTTAAACTTTATGTGAAAGGTGAGGAGAAGAATAAAAGTGAGAGCTAATTAGGGAAGACAAAGATAAGACTTGTCACCCAAATGACTGTAGTATTCCGTTTCTAATTTTGACTGGGATCTTTGAAATGAAGTACATCTCATGTCAAGATGAGCAGTCAACATCTGAAGCATGGTAATAGCAGAAGTACTCTCAGCAAACCTCCTCATGGAGACTTTTTAAGCTAAGTGATGTGATACAGAGATAATTTTTGAGTAATGGACAGAACTTACAGAAAATTCAAATAAATGCTTTAAGATGTTACTGAATATTTGCCAGGAGTTAGCACTAATGGAGGAAACCTGATATTAGCCAGTCAAATTTCCTGTCAAAGTAAGTTGCACTGTAGTGCTTCATCTACAAAATGGACAGCAACTCTCTGGAGCATTGTCTCTTTACACTTCTGGAAAATAAGTAAATAAAGTGTAACTGTGACTGAAGCTCAAGACACTTCCTTAAGAAGTTTATTTTGGATTTCTGTTTCTTTTCTGATTTTTGGATCCTGAACTTGGAAGCATGAGGTAAATTCCAGACACCTAGAATGATGATTGTGACTGAATGTCAAATTATCGCATGTTCAAAAGTCTGATTTTTTGTAGAACATGGTTTCTTAAGTCATGAAGTGAGCCTCTTCTGCTGGAATTCAGAATCCAGTTTTATTACTAGTTGCTTCTATTATGTGTTTATAAATTTAAGATGTTTTCTTAACAGAGTTGATATATAGGAAGTGTAGGAATATAATTTACATAATATATTTGCATTAGTACTTGTCCTCTTATTTTAAATTATTTGTTTTACTACATAAAGTAAGAGAAAAGGTGCATTGTAAAAAATATAAGCAGTCTGAAATAGTCAAACTGAGCTGAAAGATTTTTGATTAAATGCTTGAGGGAATATTCATTTTCTCTGCATGCTTCTGTAAAACTCCATTTTTCACTGGCAGTTATGTAGAAACAAAAAGGCCTTTTTAGCCAATATCTGTACCTCCTCTCCTGGATCTTTTGACTTTGGCAAGGTAAAAGATACATCTGAACCAGGGACTCTGTAACACTGTGGCTAATGGAATCTGAAGAATTGGAAATTATAAATCCATAAAGTTACAAAAGTAACAAAGTAACAAAAACAGTTATCATGCCAGTATTTTCATTGCTGTATGTTTTCTCCTTGGCAGGTAGCCATTGCCATACTGTTACTTTTATTACTCCCTATCATGTATATCTAGAGACATTAATGTGACATCCCAATACTGGATAAATAATGAGACCCGTATTAATCAATTATGATCTTTTGTAATAAAGCTTCAGTGTGTATCAGTTAACATTCTATGATTATTTTTTTTTCTTAGACTATAAGGATCCTTTCTCACTCTGGCATTTTACAGGTATGGCATAATCTAACCCACTCAGCACAGAATCAAATATGTAGTAGTGTTCACAGTATTAGAGCTGTGTTACCAACTTGAGTAACACATCCTGCACTGGCACACTTGCATGCAACTTCCAAGAAAAGTAATAGACCTGTACTGGTTCAGTCTGTTTCAGATCTCATCCTCTGATTTTCATGTCTAAAATACCTGTTTTCAGGAGGTATCTAGAACAGCTGCAAGGGTATAGAAATGATACAAGAACAACCAATTTCTGCTCATTTGCTGACTTTGGATATGAATGTCAGTCTTTATAGCAGTCTGGGGCAGATACGTCGGCAGCTCCTTAAGGGGAGAGCTAGAAGGATTTAAGTTAAGATTGTAATGGAGGAAAAGTGAGTCAGGTTTGGTCTTGCCACATTCTGAAGTACAAAAGGGAATTCCGGCTGTGCTACATTGCTGTCCAGCAGATGAATTATTCACTGTTATCTGCTGCTTACATTTTGTGACTCATATTTGGTCTATCTCTCTCCCTGTCCTCATTTCTCACTATGCCTAAGAACTGGTGAAAATGGAAAGTGATGTTATTTTGAGCATATACTTTAAAAAAAAAAAAAGCTGTCAGTGTGATATATTCTGACACAGTAGGATGTAGAGTGATTTTTTTTTTAAACCAGAACCTCTGAATAGTTTACAATTATATATTCTTCAAGACTCATATTTCTTGAAGGGGTAGAAACTTGGGGTTTTTTCTTAAGTTAAGAGGATTGAGTCAGGTGATATTTTATAGTGTACAAGTAACAATGACATCCCATATAATTTAGGTTGGGGTTTTTGGAAGGGGGAGGAAGGAGGGAGGAGAGAAATTTTTTCAACACTAATGATTGTTTTGTCGCATGTTGACATGCCCGAGGACTCCAAAGTTACTGATTCTGTAGATTGCTTGTCTTTTTAAACATGCATGATGTTTAAATGCTTTAGGTCTAAGAAGACACCAGTTGCAGAGACTGTTGTATCAGTCACAGAAAAATATAGTGACAATTATTGACTGTGTAGTAGTGATCCAAATTTTTTAAGGTAATTTTCTTCTATCACAGATAAAATTTGAAGCATATTTCAGGCATGACCCTTAATGTTCTTAGGACACAACTTTGTTACACTTAAGTAGCGAAATATACAGTCATCATTCTATAAGGTCATTGTGGACTGATGCAACCAATAAAAGAAATGAGTCTTGGGAGTTTCTGGAAGCCATGAGGCTCCCTTACAGTTCAAAAATGTTTAAAATTAGTATTACATAATAGTGTTAAGGCAATAAAATAGTTTAGTGAAGCACTGTTCTTTAGTGAAGTACTGTATTTAAGAATCTGTGGTATGTTGCAGTTGGCCTTGTTGAACCTCATGAGATTGCCATGGGACCACTCCTCAAGCTTGTGCAGATCCATTTGGATGTTATCATATTCGTCAGGCCTGTCAGCTGCACCGCTGAGCCTGGTGTCTGCAAACTTGCTGATGGTACTCTCAATCCCATGGAATGAATAATTTAATCCCCCATTGATGAAGACATTAGACAGTACTGGTCCCAGTACAGACCCCTGAGAGACACAACCCATTACTGATCTTCATCTGTATGCTGAGCCATACACTGCTACCTTCTGGATATAACCATCCAGCCAGTTTCTTATCCACTAAATAGTTATAGAATCACAGAATGGTTTGGGTTGGAGGGGTCCTTAGAGATCATCTAGTTCCAAGCCCTGTGGCAAGGGCAAGGACACCTTTTAGAGGGCCAGGTTCCTGAGGACCCCATCCAACCTGGACTGACATTTCCAGGGATAGAGCATTTACAGCTGCTCTGGGCAACCTGTGCCTTTGTCTTACCACTGTCACAGTGAAGAATTGCTTCCTAATATCTAACCTAGACCTACCCTTTTTCAGTGTGAAGCCTTGTTCTATCACTGTGTGCCTCTCTAGCTTGCTCAGAGGCTCCATTAAGGTCGCCCTGGAGGCCGAACAGTGTCTATCCATCAAATACACATCTCTCAATTTACAGAGAATGGTGTTGTGGGAGGCCATGTCAAACACCTTGCAGAATTCCAGGTAGATGAGGTCCATAGCTCTTCCTTTGTCCACAGCTTGCTTTGTTCTCATTCCAGTAAGTACTCAACAAATCTCATATGAGGCATTATATTTATTGACTAAAAAAGAGAAGGGGTGGGAAGCTATGTAGTTTTCTGTACTTAATATTCAGAGAAAAATTAGACTTGCCTAAAAATATGTTTACAAAGAATTAAAAGCTTTCTGATCTGTTTATTTTAGGAGGTGAGACTTTGTAATTGCACTGAAACCTTTTTAACCTTTGGCATGTTAAGGTTTTATAATAGCTAAATGTAATGATCAAGATGCAACAGAGATAATGACCTAGAAATGAGGCAGGGGGCCACACACTGCAGTAGGGGATGAAGCAAAAAGGTCATCCTTCATGTGCTTAATATTACTGCAATATCCAGGGTTTTGCTAAAGTTCTGTAAAACTGGTAACTATATCAAACAGCAGGATCCAAGCCCATTAATCTGCAAACTACATCTCCATTCCTATGCAATAAAATCTACGGGAAAGAGGATCACATAAGAGTCACAGTCTTACCTTAAACTTATTAAAGATATTAGTGTGGCAAAAGACAATAGCTGCTACACAAGCTAAATTTCATACCTCTCAGAAATCTAGGAGAAATGTCACACTGTTAGGAATCTAGTACTCAATAGCAAAAATAGGCTTCTTACTGTTGTTCAAAACAAATGAAAAAAAATCCAACAGAATTGAGGTTTACCACTGTGATCTCGAACTCTACCAAGACATAAATCTGTAGCAAAACTGGCACTTTAGGTAATACAAAATTAAGTGAATAACCCCACAATACTCATTCTACTGTCTGTGGAGGAGACTTAATGCACCCAAAACACATCTCTATAAAATACATCTCTATTTGTCTTTAGCCTGCACAGAATAAAAGCAACATAGAAATGATATATTGTCAAATTATATGCTGCTAAATTTCATAACTATAATATTGTGTACTATGTTCAATCTTTCACTTCTATACATTTAGCATCATCCAAAGTTATTTATTTCTTTATTATTTCACTGGTGATAATCCTTAGGGTAAGCTATGTCTAACTAATGACATGTACAATGCAGTCTTAAAAGAAGGTGAGAATGTGTTGGTATTCTTGAACCATGATGGGATATATCCTGTGATCAGACTCCTAGGAATGTGGTAAGAGGGTTGACTCAATTTAAGAGTCTGTTCAGTCTTTGTATTTCTATCTTCTTTAAGTTCCTCAAGCTAGTCTTCCAGTGTACACTTAAAAGCACATTATGTCTTCTATTTTTGTATAATTCCTGTGTTGTTTTATAAACATTCTAGTTCTTCATATTTCTGTTTTTCATAGATCTGAATCTAGATTGAATTTTTTTTGAAGTAAACAAAACTTTTAGAGAAGTTAACATATTTTGAGGGGCATAATATGCTGCAGAGAATATGCTAGCCTTTGTTTTGAGGTTTTAGTTTTAGGAGTGGTGGTGCTGGTGAAGAGTTGGTTTACTTTGAGCACTTGCATGTAGGTTTCTGACCACTGCTGTATGTTGAATGTGTTTCTTGCTTACAAATACTAGAAGTCAAAGAGAAGTCAGAAAAGTTCATATGAATTAATAATAAAAGTGTGTGTAGGAAACTTTGATCATCTGGGACTTCTGAGAAAATTAATAAATATCAATGGAAAGCCTACTATTGACTCCACTAGGTATTTATTATTTGGAATAAATAGTTTTCAAAAGCATATTATTTGGTAAACAGCTGCTGTTGCAGTTATTGGTATGTCATAGTATAATTCCATAATATAATATTGTGCTAATAGTCTATATATTGTAATTATCTCCTTGGCTTTTGTTTAATATTTGTGATAATTTATATTTTTATCTTATTTATTCTCATGTTTCTATAGGTTGCCAGCTCCCCTTCAACAAAATGCACTAGTATGCGTTCAGTCTAAATGTATAGTCAAACAGATGCACATAAAAGTAGGTGAGAACAAAGAGCTGCATCTTGGGTTTTTCTGACCTTTTGGTTCTATCAAATATAAGCTTGATTAAGTGTTGATTTTAAATATATAAGGACACTTTATTCACTATAGACCCAGTTTATCCAATGTATAGGATACATAAATACCCTCACTGCAATATATTACTTGAAACTTGATGTTACAATATACTGTCTATATACTGTCTAGAAAATATCTTGCTCAAACCTTTATAATGTGATTATCATCTACTGATAATATTGCAAGATTATCTATTTCATTCCAGCTGTAGTTGCAGAAACATCGCAAATAATGAGGTAGGGAAATAATTAGTGGGAAAAGAAGTATTTTGGACAGAATATGTAAAACTCCATAATGATTTTTGGGCCTAGGGGAGAGATGAGGAGTCCAGGAAAGTACATCAGTGTAAAACGCAAAACTGTTAGGGCATGAAAAGCAATTAGGAACTTGGATACAAATGTTGAAGCCTGGGGAAGAACATTTGTCTTTCATGATGGATTAAAATGGCTTCAGCCATTCACATACTTCCATGTTGTTTTTGTGAATGTGGGAACTGATTGCATGACACAAACAAAATATACTGTGTTATTGATACTAAATACTCAGAGTTGCTAGAAATAATGATGGTGCACACTATAATATAAATGTGAGGTTTCTTACAGTTGTTCTGAAGTTTCTTCTAATTTTTTTTCTCCTGTATCTAAGTTGCATGAGTATACTCTCCTTTGCTACATTTAATCTTACTTACATTTAAAACTTAGTTTTATGTTATTTAGAAAGTATCACTAATCATGAATTAAAATTAAATTTGTGTTGCCAGCTTGCTTGATGAGGTTTTTGGAGGTTTTCTTTTGGTCGTTTGTGGGGTTTTTTGTGACTATTTGTGAAGTGCTTTATAAATATCAGTGTGTATTGTGGGCATCTGTGCCTGCCAGTTGGCATGATTTGTAGAGTTTATTCAACTTCTTAAAACAACTAAAATTTTGTATGAATGAAATCTGCTTAAAGCTGTATCCTACAGTTGAAAAGAAGGCATGAAATATTAAGAAATAAATATCATTAAGTTTGAATTACATGCTTTAAGCTGTATTGTTAAATACATCACTTTGCTCTGAGGGATTGTCTAAAAAAACAAAACAGATCTCAAAAGACATTTCCTGATTCACTGGTCAGTGCCCATAACAGTACAGTGGAAAGGATTCAGATAAGGGTTTAGCTGTATATCTGACTCTCATGACCAAGAGCCTAGAAAAAAATTCTACCAATAAAAAAATTATATAATTCTAAAACTGATTTGCAGTGCAGAACTCCTACAGTCTGCTTCCTGAAAATTTGATCTGTGTTATTTCACCTTGAAACACCAAAATCAATAATCAGCTTTAGAGACCAGGATCACACTTAAAATTTAGAAAAAACTCAGCAGACTTCACGATTCACTATACAGTTTGGGTGTAGGTAGACTTTTTTAGTGACTTATATCTTGATTAATTTTAGTAATACTTTTAAAATTTGTAATGCAATGTATATTCTAAACCAAAATGGATAAAATGTGTAAAAGGCTATATAAATTCATAATTTATTACAGCATTTTGAGTGCAGCTGTGTCTAAATGTAGCTGAACTTATTTACTAGCAATACTACTAGCTTGAAGTTATTTTTTAAAAAAGAATTATTTGATTTTTTTAGGACCCTAATAAAACTGAAGACTGAAAGAGGTAATGTGATGGTTTATCCTTATATTTTGTTGTGTTATTATGAGTTTTTTCATTAAAGCATGCTAATAGATGTTGAATTAAGAAGACTGCATTTGGTATTTGGTGATCCTTAGCTAAGACACTGAGACATTTGCTGAAATATTTTGAAATTTTTTTATGATCTAAAGTAAAGAAAATGCTAAAAAATAGGAAGCCTTAGAAGTAGTGTAGACTGCTAGAGCTGTTGTCAGTACTCCATGTTCTCCCCCAAGGTCTACACCGTCCTGCCCACATGCCCTGAGGTCCAGGGCTAAGCTGTGTCCAGCTCCAGCATGAGTACAGCTGCCCAGGAGCTGGCATTGGCCTTGGGTTAGGCACTCTGAAACAGCTCTGTTGTAAGACAAATGTGAGCTCATACCCATGGTCTTTTCCTAAAATGTGTTGTAGGACTCTACCTTGGCCTTTACTTTGCTTTACTGCTCCTAGAACCACCTCACTGACCTGATGTTCCTCATCACTCTGAACTAATCTAGTGGTCACAGGGATATGATTTTTACCCTGACTTCTTCCATTTTAGGTTCATGATATACAAAGATATTTGTATAAATCTATTTGATAAATATTTGCTTGTTTACAATTCTGTACTTCGTTAATGGAAAAGGTTTCTATTAAAGTTTATTTTGGCCTTGTGTCTTTACTGCAGAGTGTAATGATGGTTAGTTTTGTGACACTAAAGGACTTAGGCTAGTGACGACGTTTGTGTAAGAAAAAAACCAGACCAACAAAAGGAGCACACATAGAGCCCCATGAAGCCTGGATGTGCAACATACAAGATCTTTCAGTTTACTAGTATTTGTCAGGTTTTTAAAGGGGAAAAAATTGTAAAATGCTTTCTGGATCTTAAGCACTGACATACACTTTTTTTCTGTGGCCGTGGACAGTTAGCAACTGCAGGTCCTCAATATCCCTTTTCCCTTCAGTGCAGCTGTTCTCTCTCACATGCAGGATAAAGGATGGGTGTCTTGTGTGGTTATCTTCCCTTATGAGGGCGCTGTGTAGCAGGGTGCTTTCTTTTCTCTCCATTGTATATTTATCTAAGGAAGGAGGAGGCCTGTTCCTGTTAATTAGAGAGAACAGACAATACTTTCTATATACAGTAACTTGAGAACAGAAAGACTCCATTTCATGTGGATGCCTTTTTCTTTATTTTTTTATTTTTTTTTTATTAAAGTATTTCAGCTACTTTCAGCTATGTCAGGGTCTCTGCCAAAGTTGCTATAGAGGAACAAGGCTTTGAAATGCTCTAAGAATTCTGGTACTGCTTTTAATAAATGAAAATAGCTATCAGTAATGCATTAGTGCATTATAGGACTTTCAAATCACTGCACCCAGACTGTGATGAATCACAGTATGAAGTGAGAATAAATGTGCTGAAAAACACAGTGAGAGTCTGTTTGCTCTTGCCACGTTAACTTCAACTGAAAATAGTGTTTTAGAAATGTGGGAGCTCATACCTTAATTTTCAAGATATGCTATTGAAAAGGGATTGTAAGTCACCTAATCTAAAGCTTCATTGTAATGATCAACCTGTCCTCTGATACTGTTCATAAATTGATCAAATTTCCTTTATAGCTTTAATCCTGAAACCTTTGTACTATGTACACATGTCTAAAGTATCTTTCCATCTATAGACTAACTGTATGTACTTCATATCTTTGTGGCCACAGTACAGCAAGAAGAGTACTAGGAATTAATTCCTTTGTGTTGCAATAGCACTACAGAGGAGGATATTTCCTTGTTCATGCTGGTATCCTGTTATCTTTCAAGTTCATAGCAAAATCCTTAGAAACGGAATTGTGATATAGTTTCTCCTTCTTTGTCAGTGGTTTATCAGAAGGAATAGGATAGATGCTGATTTGCACATTCAAGTTCTCATATGGACAGCACACTTAATTTTGGACACTCATGAAAACAACTTGCCTGCAGAACACACTGCACATGAACCTTTAGATGGAGCTGAGTTTTTCTGATATCACAAAAATCTGGTTTAATACTTGAAGTTGTAGTTTAGTGCCATGGCTGATAAATTACCATAGCATTGCATTATCTATTAATAGTGCATGCTACAGTACAGAAACATATTCATATTGATTGCACTATGTCGTGTTAGTGACCAGACCCTAAAAAAATAATTGTGATATCCACAATAGCACACTAAAATTACAAATTCATAGTGGAATGTATTTCCTACATCCTTGAGTATAAAGAGTTGTGTTCCTAAACCCCTCATTGTTTAACAGAGGAAAGCCATTTGCTGAATTTTCCGAAGTAATATATTAAAAGCAGCCAAGATGCCTTTTGATAGGCATACTGTTTCAATAATAATGTGGATAGATCAGTACTAGCATCATATCTGTGAAACAAAATATTCCATGCTAAGTATATACAACTGACTTGGTCTTGTAGCTTAGCTTGGATAATTTTTTGTTTGGGGACTGATTGTTTCTGAACATGGAAAATTAATATACTGCAATATTTTTGTATGGCATTAAGTGGTTCTGTTGTTGTTGGCTTAATCATCATTGGTTGTACAAAAAAAGCAATGACAAAAGAAAAATCACCATAGAAATTACTGACCAAACAAAAAACCAAAAAAAAGCCAGCTGAAAAGCAATTAGGTCTATGAAACCATTGTAAGGATTATGAAGGTTGTAGATTACTCTGGGTTATACCACTCCATAAAACTGATTTTTATCTCTGTATCTGTAACCATTTCAGGAAAAAAAAAACCCTCCTGTAAAATCTCCTGAGTAGTTTCTATGTTTTGAAGAATATAAAAATCCCTGACTGGGTAGTATTGTTTCTCCCAAAACCATACATTTTGTGCTTTTCCATCAGAAAAGTTAGACAACTGGTGTGCAAAATTTCCTTTCCTACTCAACCCCTGCCAATGCGGTACATACTGTAGAAACTACTTGATGATGTCAAAGGGAAAGCACTTTGGTGTAAAGAACATCCTTTTATGATCTCCTTTTTCATTTTGCAAAATCTCCTGCCAACTCTAAAAAAAAAAAATTCTCCCTTTCAAAAAGATTTGGTGATATTAGAAATATGAAATCTCATAGTAACTCATTTTCTGCAAATCACAGCTCTTACCAGGATATTTATGATGCCTTCTTAGCTCAGCATTGGTTTGACCAAAAGTATGTGGTCTATTTTAGGTGCTGAAAAAGGAACTGAGGGAAGAGAGATTGATTACAGGTTCAAAGGTAGAAGCCTGGGAAATTAGTTCAGAATAGATGAAATACCTATTAAGTACAGCCAGTTCTCTTGCTTCAAACATCTATTAGAGATTTAATGTTTTCTCTAGAGACTGAAGTAGTTTTATTTTGGGTGCATTGGTCTACTGCAACTATATACAATTAAGTAATACTGGGTGAGTAAACATCAATGTAGGTAAAATTTATAATTTCTATCTTCAGCAAGCAAATAGCAAACACAAGTAAACATGACCTGTTAATTTAATATTTAGATTAGTAAACGTAATATAATCATTAACACAGAGTAATATTTATGTTTGAATGCTTAATATTTATTTCCATTACTTCCAAATTTCCATTTTAATTTTTTTTTTATAATTCAATCAAGGAGAAATAAATATACTGGAGCAAAATTAAATACACCAAAAATGTGGAAGAAACCATTAAATGGCTTTTGAAAAATGACAGTAAATTTCTTAATGTTATAATTTTAAATATTAGAATTGCCATACAATGTTAAGCTTCATTACACAGAACTGTAATTTTTACTATGTGTGGATCTTTTGTTTTTCAGCATAGAAATAAAATTCACACAGATGTCATTGAGCACTTTAAAATCACTAGAAAAATATCTGTCACTCAACTGTATCTCTGTAGTGACTGTAACTAAGAATTTTCTGTGGTTTAGAATTTGAGATTTGAAGTTGTATCTTTTCTCTAAAAATACTTTGTCACTATTAATTCTATGTTTTTAATAAATTTGTTTTATATTTAGTGTAAGTGAAGTTCTATAATAAAATGCATGTATCAATACTTGTATTCTCGTTTTAACATTTTAAAATTTTTTTAATATGGAGGATATTACAGACTTTTTACTTTGGCTTGCTTGTTGCTAAGAAAGGAGCTAATAGCACATATCTCTATGTTGAGGTAGTTTACCTCAGCTGATACATGTATATATAGCTACTGATCTTAAATCGGAAATTTTTGTATGTAGATGAGAAAAAATAAGGTACAAGAAAATGCCTCACATTTCTGCTAAATATTTGTGTTTCTTAAATAAATTTTAAATAAGAATTTATTTTTATGAAGCACTGGCTTCAAAAATACAATGAAAGAAGAATATAATTTCATTGAAGTTTAATTTCATTTTAAGTAATTTCAGGCTGAAAATATTATCATGCTACATTTATACAGTTTTTTTTATGTAGTTTAATTTTCTGTAAAAATTTTGATACTCATACTCTATACTGACAAGAATACTTAGACTTTACTTTTCATGTGGAGTAGTTGGTCTATGAAGCTTTTTTCCACAGTTGTTCTCAACAGTCCCTGTTGGATTTTCATTTACAAGTGAAAGTAGTGGTTTTCTTGCACCAATATTTTGAATATTCATGTTCTTCAGAAACTAATGTGAGCAATGTGTTGCTGTCACAAGGAAGAGGAGAATTCAGGGCACTGTACCGTTAAAGAAAATAGTTTACTGTAATGCTATTTGCCTTGGTACAAAAAGTGCTTAAAGAACCTTAAAGAAGTTTTCAAACAAATCTACTTTGTTTCCTCCAGTGCTCATCTTTTTAGTATTACCCACCATGGTAGGTTTAGATTGGGTTTTAGGAAAACTTTCTTTACTGAAAGGGTGACCAAACATTGAATAAGCTGCCCAGGGAAGGGGTTCAGTCACCATTCCCGAAGGTATTTGAAAGATGGGTAGACATGGCACTTCAGGACATGGCTTAGTGGTGGACCTGGTTAAGCATTAGCTTAACAGTTGGACTTGATGATCTGTAGGGCCTTTTCCAGCCTAAATGGTTCTGTGATTTAACTCCTACTTAAAGTAGAGGATCCCTCACTGTGAAGAAATGACTGTTGAAATCATAGAGCAAATAGACCAATACTGCTACCACTATTCACAGAATCAAATAATAAGCTGAGTTGGAAGGAGCCCACAAGGATCATCAAGTCAAACTCCTAGCCCTGCACACCACTGCCCCAGCAATCACACCATGTGCCCAAGAGTATTGGCAAACACTTCTGGAACTCTCTCAGGCTTGGTGATGTGACCATGCAGCTGTAGACTGCGATGGGGTCTCCCTTCAGTCTCCTCCAGGCTGAAGAGGTCAAGTGACCTCAGCCAGTGCTCATACAGCTTCCTCTCAAGGGCCTTCACCATCCTTGTTGCTCTCCTTTGGACACTCTCTAGTAGCATAATATCTTCCTTATATTGTGGCACCCAAAACTGCCCCCAGCACTCAAGGTGAGGCTGCCCCAGCTCAGAGCAGAGCAGGACAATCTCCTCCTCCCTTGCCTGGCTGTGATGCTGTGCCTGATGCCCTCAGAACAGGGTTGGCCCTCCTGGCTGTCAAGGCACTGCTGGCTCATGCTCAACTTTCTGCTGACCAGGACCCCTAAGGCCCTTTCTGTGGCACTGCCTTCCAGTATCTCATTCCCCAGTCTGCTCGTATTTCCAGGGTTGCCCCATCCCATGTGCAGAATCCACCACTTTGTTAAACTTCATGTGGTTGGTGATTACTGAGTCCTCTGATTTATCAAGGTCTCTCTATAGGGCCTCTCTGCCTTTGGTGGAGTCAATGGCTCCTCCCAGTTTTGTATCATTTGTGATATTGCTTGGTATCCTTTCTGGTGGTGTGTCCAAGTAATTTATGAAGATACTGAAGAGCACAGGGCAGAGGATGGAATCCTGTGGAACCCCACTAGTGACAGGTCACCAGTCTGATGCCACCCCATTCACTGTAACTGTTTACATCTGACCTATGAGCTAAAGCACACATATATATTATACATTAACATGCTGAGCTTTGGTTCCTGGAGAAGTTATATTCTGTGAGATAAGAGATTGAAAGATAATCTGTGTGTTACTTAGCTATTGTACTTGCACATTTCAGAGAAGCATAGAAGTGTGTGGTTTGACAAGAGAAGCCTGCATATTAACAGGATTTATTTTTTTAACATTATTATTATTTTGCCTTTAGAGGACTATATTTAGCAGAGAAAAATTGTTATTTGTCAACCTGAAGTATTAATTCAATGGTTTTTGAGAAGTACTAGAAATAGCATTCCAAGAGAGTACTCTGAACTGCCTGAAATCCTACTTTCTGGGGCATTCATTAAATGACCCTCTTAGCAGATGGAGATAGGAAATGCGCATTTGTTAAGGTTTTTTTTTAAATATAAAGTTCTCATTTTTCAAATGTAAATATAAATTTTAATATATGTTTATGTATCTGTATGTATAAAACATAAATATGTGTGTTGGAAATAAATCTTTTTGTGACTCACATAACAGGAATAACATCAGAGATTTTTGAGACAATGAATACAGAGTATCAACAGCTATTCCATATCCTCCCCTACTCTGTTTTAGGTGATTAAGTGCCAGGCTCCTAAGTATTCTTACTTGGCTGGATAGTGGCAGAGAAAATACAGCATTACCTCTTATATTTCAAAACCCCGTTGTAGTAAGAGGAAACTCCAATATATTGACTTAAGAAATCATATTGAGTAGAAGCTATGAAAGCTATTTCAGATCCATAAGCAAAAAAATACTATTTAGTGGATCACGTATGTGCTGGCAAAACATAAATGGCCTTACTTATGTTTATGTAGATTAATAGGATAGTTAGGCATAATTTAAAATTATTAATCTACAATTTACAAATGTATTATTTCCTATAATTTGCACTATCAAAGAGTAAGAAAAGGAAGTACTTAATCTACTTTTGCTGCTTGGTAACTTTCCTAGAGTGATGTTTGCTTATGTCTCATGTTAAGTGAGTTACACCCTACACAATATTTGGATATCTTCTGTGTATTTTTGCTATAAAGTTGCCTCAAATCTAGTTTTTATGTCAAAACTGGTTATCAGAGTTTAGTGTTTGTCTTGAAAGAGTTTGTCTCAAACTTTTGAGACTGAATCTTTTTATTATCCACACTAATGTCAAATTCTGTTGTTGAATATCCTTTGCCTCAAGACTACCTGCAAATTCTACAGACTGAATAGTTGCCCTTCTAATTTCTCCTCTCTGGACTGTGGTATTTTAGAGGAGGTGATCGATATTGTGTAGCCAGTTCCAGAGAGGATTGTATCCATGATCTCTGAGTGTGCCATGATGACATTTCCTGAGTAATTTTTCAAGTCATTCTTCATGCATTCTAATAGGCTCGTTGCCTTCTTAATCATAACCAAACACAGGAAAATTAACAAAAAAAATCTATATTGCTTCTCAGCTTTCTAGTCAGTTAATTTAGATGCCTTTGAAGTGTGTTAGTAATCTAAACTTTTCCTCTGTTAATTTTCAATTGACTGTATCATTGCCTATGATTTTGTCACAAAATATACTGAACTAACAGGATCAATTTTGGGGAAATTTTGAAATACAGCATGTTGTCTTCTCTGATCCTTATGTGCTGTGAAGATGTCTATCAAATATTTAAAATAATTTTTTAGGAAACCAGTATTCCACCAAAAAAAACCACAAAAGCTGAAGAATTTTCTTTTTTTTAAAGAAGTACTCTACGCGTACTGCCAAGTACATGCTTATTACTCATATGCTATGATGAAATCCATTTAAATTTTAAACCTTTAGAGTAAATAACAACCCTATTTTAGAAGATTTGCTGTTTTCTGAATGATGAACCTGTTTTGAGATCACTGTTGGCAAAATAACAAAATAATACTGAATGTTCAGCGTTGCTTTTTATGTAGGTTACCTACCTAAAACACATAGAACTGTTTGGAAATAGTCACAACTAACCAAATTCTGTGGGCCGATATGTGAAATGTTTTAAGATGCTAATTCTAGGACATGTGGGATCCATGTGTATAAATACAGTTCGCTACAATTGTATCTATTGGACTATTTATTTTTCCTCTGGCAATGAAGGGTCAGTTATTTGGTATTGAGTTTTTTTCACCTCCTTAGTACTCAAAGTTAGCTGGCCCTCTAGAGGGGAATAATTTTTGAAAACAGTTTCTGCTTAAATATTTCCACAATTTTATGGTTGCAGACTTCTTTTATACAAGCTAATTGATTCTCCAATATAAATTTAATTGAGCCTGGAACATCTACTTCTTAGACAGTGAAAACCTAAAAAGAAAATTAAAAAAAAGGAATAGAAATCTTGGTTATTTCGGAATGTAATTGTAGATTAATTTGGTTTTTTTGTATTTCTTTTTTCTTTGAATGTATTTTATGTATCACTCCTCAGATTAATGTGAAGTTGACATATAAATACAACAGGTGTGATCATATGACTTAACAAATAATAACATTTTAGGCAACCTTGAGCAAAGATAAGGAATTTCTCATAGTTTAAACGTTAATTGAAAAAATATTTTTAATTTTAGAATGATTGTGCTTACTCAAACTTTTTTGTGGCTATTTATAGCCCAGTGTTCATATGTTCCCTGCAGAATCTTGATTAGGCAACTATATTTTAAGAGCAAAAACTGCCAGTCCTTAAAGAAGACTGTACCTGTCATTGAGAAAACCAATTTTGCAGCTAATGTAAAAACTTCATAGGGATAGATTATAAAAAGAACAAAGATTCTTGTGATGACAGAGCATTCCACTAATATATCAAACCTGAAACTAATGATTAACTCCATTCTTTATTGGATAATTTTAATGACTTTTAGTATAGCTTCAAGACATAACACATACAGTCATTTTCAGATTTCTCATTTTTATAGCCATCAGCAGACTATATCTTAATGGCATTCTGAAAAAGAATGATAAAGGAGTTAGAAAGGTGGCTAAAATGGATTTCTTTACCCACAAACTGTGGTATATGTGACTCTGCAGTCTAAGGTAAAAAGCACAAATAAGAGTTAGAGTCAAATGCCCATGATTTAGAAATGCCCTATGTGATATAAGAACTCATACAATAAGATGGAGTGTTGCACAGATGCATCACTTCAGCTATATAATTTAGTTTACTCTCCATAGGTTTTAATAGCTTAAACAGATTATTTTGAGTACTAAAACATGAGTAAATTTAAATATGAGTATTTTTTGTTCCAGTTGTGAAATTAACAGGCGTGTTCAAACCATGTTCAGGTGATACTCACATTCCACTGACCAGCTTTTCTTTAGTTTTCCTCTTCTCATCATAATGCCTTGTAATCAAAATAAATTAAATTTTAATCATCTGACCTTTCCTCTTTTCACAGTTTCAACTCTTAACACAATGAATCTGTGGTGGTTGTGGGTTTTGGTGTTTGGTTTGGGATTTTTTGGGGAGGATTTATTGTGGGAGGGGTTAAATATTTTGCTCTATTTTATTTTGTTTTGTGTTTCAAATGTGTTCAAATACCCTGAGATATTAAGATAAATACCTAGAACGAGCAGACACCTAACCCAAACAGTTTTTCCAAACAATTTCTCCAAAATTACTTATGTCACTAATTCATAAGAAAGATAAAATTTGGTGCTATGTGCATTTGGACTAGTGTTATTTCTTACTCAGGAACATCAGATATATTCTGTCTCTGCTTCATTCTCTAGATTCAGTTTATAGAAGGGAGATCAAGAAGGTTATGTCAATACTAACACGGCAGTCTATTGGCTCTATTTTAATAAAGCCTTTCTATTTTATTCCAGTAAAGAGAAGTGATATCAATGGAGAAACATAGCAGGACTTAGAAGAAAATATGTTAGATTATTATTGGTGTATTCTTTGGAGAAGAATAGGCAAATCAGTGGCAAACAGTTCACCTAGGTTCATGTTGAGAATGATAACGTGTGATTGAATGAATCAATGCTTATTTTAAATAGAATTGGGATAAAGGCTTTTACATTCAGGAAGCTAGACCTACCTATTTATATGTTATTCAAGTGGTGGAAAGCTGCTAACTTAATTTCTTCCTGTTTTCCCCTCTAATCTTACTACCCCTTTTAAATTTAAAGAAAATACCTGGATTTCATTCTCCAAAAGCAGAACTACTCTTCAACTGTTTTACCTTGTTATAATGTACTCGTCCATAAAATGTCATATTTTTGAATTAAGATCTGTAAAAAATCATCTGACTTTGACTTGATTTGATTACTTCTAAGTTGAACAATGTGTAGGAAAATCCCCCTTAGCTATGTGACTTAACTCCATCCAGGGAATAGCCCTCATCAGGTCCTTACAGTCACTTTTAAGGATGGAGAGGACCAGATCTGTCCTTGTACTCCTATTAAAAATGTATGAATTTAAATCTGGTAGGAAACTGAATATGGAATCACTGCTCTCTTTCCAGGCTGAGTTCTACAATAGGTGCAGAGATATGCTAAGAGTTCTACAGAAAGAGGTTGTTCTTTTATCCTATTTTATCTTTTTATCCTGTTCTCATTCTTAAAACCCCGAAAAACAACGTTTTAATGAGTTAGATTTAGAAACCAACTGTTGCTGCCAAAAAGAAGTTGAGAATAGGCATTATGCAAGCCTTCCTGAGACTACTTTCTTCAGTAAAATTTAAAATTTTCTTCTGAATTCCCAACTTTGTCTTAAGTCCAGAAATGAAATTGTATAAAAGTTTAGGAGAACCTAGAAGAAAACAATATATATTCTGAATTAGCATGTATCAATATAATACACTTTACATTTATTAAAACTAAAAGTAAGTGTAGAAATTGTCATTTACTTGGTAATAAGCTTTAGTTGATACGGAAAGACTGAAAAAATAATTGCAGAAAGATCCATAAAGGGATACTGGAGATAAAGGAGGCAAGTGACCAAGACCTGTGTTGGGTAAAATACTTTGGGAGAACATGAATACAGACAGAAACTTTCTGGAAACTTCAGGTTTTTTATGAAAATTATTACCTGACAGTACTGCAGAATTTGCTTTAGCTTTTCCTGTATGTACGTTTGCTCTGCTATGTGATATTTGCTCTTTCATTTGGATTTTTTCCAAATGCAATATATTAATCCCGATAGTTTTCTCAGAATTAATATTTTGATTATTTTTATTCTGAGAAGTTGTCTCCAATTTATTCTTGTTTGTCTCTCTTTCTCCTTTCTTAACTAACACAGATCTAGTATCTATTAAAACCCACAAAATAAAATATTTTTAGCTCTGAATTTTTGAATCTTACTCTAATAACTTCTAAGGATTTTTTTTTTAACTACCTAAGTATTTTTTCTTAACTTAGTAATTCAGCTCTTAAATTGTATTTGTTTTGGTGGAAGACTTTTCCTGTTTTTAAATAGTTTGATCAGAATATGCCAATAAATGAACAGCAGAAGGAAATGTACATTGAGATCTAGCCCACTGTCCAAACTTGAGGGACCTATGTTAAGGGTCCTAAACTTCAATATCTTTTAAAGGCACTCTCTTTCCATTTCATGATATAGGGTATTTAGATGCTCAGTTTACACTCCCTCATATATTACCAGTGGTGTTAATACGTACTATATAACACAAATAATTTCTTCCTCATTTCTGTTTAACCTCTTGTTTAGAAGTTTTACACCTAAGTTCAGTTTTTATGTGTTCCATTTCTGTGGTAGATAATATTTTTTATTATTATTTTCTGAATGCAGTTATTTCCATTCTGTATGGATGCAGCTCATCAATGAAATAATTAACCCTAATTTTTTGCCACCAGTTAATTTTTGTACTTGCTGGATTTCACTTCTTGTGGCAGCAGCTGCCATTGCTAGACCCTAAACCCTGGTTTTGTTTGTAGATGTGTGTATATGTGCATGTGTGTGTGCACACATATTTATATCCCCCTGCAAAAGTCACATTCCTGCCATATATGACAAAGTCTTCATTGAAAAAAGGAAATGATTTTAGCATATTATCTTTACAAATGCCTTAATTACCATATGTCTGTTCATGCCATAACTGCATCCACACTAAAATGCTATTGCTTAGCTTACAATAGCTGTTTCCTAAAAAATGTGATTTTTACATAGTTTGAATTTTGGCTAGCCAAACCTCTCGTACTCAGTTACAATTAAATCAGCATTATTCTTTTCTAAACTAACGTGTCCTAGTCTTATTACTAAGTTTTTACCGAGGGATATGCTTTCACCCAGGGTGAGATATCTATGAAGTATAGTTGAGCTGAGTCAGAGGGAGAGAAGAAACTCCTCCTGTATGTCTTTCTGATGAATCACTGAAAACAAGCTGATGTAGAGCTTAAGTTCTTTATAGGGAAGATGTGTGGTAGCATCTTTACCAACAGTTCCATGGGTGAAGGTGTGGGTGTTAACATCTTTGAAATGAGTTCTCACGTCTCTACTAACTCTGGGCAGCAGGTTTGTTACAAGGGTGTCTGCACAAGCCTGAGTTTCTGAGCTTTGGGGTACAGTTACAGGTTCAAGGGGGCCTATGGGGTAGGTGGTTTGGGAAGGCTGGACCTTCCCAGTGCCTCAGCCAATGGGAAAAGGGAGAGGGCACCATGCACCCAGGAGTTTAGGATGAAAGGTGGCTGCACCCTCCAAAACATGGAGAGAGGAAATCCCGAAGGCGTGTGCACAGTGGACTCTTTCCCTTTATTTGAATAAAGTTTCAGGACTCCTCTGTCTCCTCTATGGAGTCTGGCTTTTGTTAGTGTGATTTTCTGTACATTCTTCTTCAAGACTCTTTTTTGCTGCCAATAGAAGGCAATGATTTTTGAAATTTTGGGAGGTATTCAGATTAATAAAAGGCTAAAGATCTGACTGTGAAAATGACCCTATTTATAAACTCTATGATTAGTAAGGAATTGGTTCCCTTGAACTCTTAGTTTTGCTTCCTTTGCGCAGTATATCCCCATCATTTGCACTATCAGTTCCGTTCACTGAAGGGTAAGTGTTGATAACTCCATTGGTGCAGGTATCTTGGGCTGCAGGCTCAGCCCTGGCTGGTGAGAGCAGAGACCAGGGGCTGAGCCCCTGCCACAGGAGTGTCTTCTGTTGGGAGTGTAACTGAGGGAGCCTCATGAGAAACTGGGACGTTTCCTCAATAGTGAGCTGCATGACTTTCATCCTTCCTGCAAGCTTTACACTTCTTATATCCACGACAGAAACCTTTTTACAGTTATCTGATATTGTGTTGCATGATACATTTAACTTTAAAAATGAAATAAAATATATACATTTGGGCAAAATAAAATATAGTTCTGATCATTTAGATAAAACAGATCATAGAATCTGAGTTCTATTTAAACTAAGGCGTTCGTATTGAGATTTGAACATTAAGGAAAGCATTAAATCATAGAATTATAGACTATCTCAAGTTGAAATGGACACTAAGGATCATTGAGTCCAACTCCCCATCTTGAGGTAACTAATGATCTAAAAATTGTCAATACTGGATATTCTGCCAGGTAGCTTTATATGCAACTGCCACTGTCTCCATCACTGTTCTCATCTCTTCTTATCTTGGATGCCATCCTCCCCATATTGGATGGGGAGCTGGACTGGATCCAAATGATCCGATCTGTGTAATTTTTTTTTATAGTCCCTATTTTTGGTTTGTTATTTATTCTTCAAACTCTTTAACATAATTCTGAATATTTAGAAGCCAAAGCTGGGTCTAACTTGAAAAAAAATCATACAGCAAGCGACCACGCACTCTGACATTTTCATTGTTTCTGTTGTCTGATGGGAGACTTTCTCTGTGGATCTTGTTTTGTAACTTCAAAATGGGTGTATTCAACTGATGGAAAATTGTAATTACTGTCCTTAAGACAATTTATCACCAAACTACATTTGTGACATCAGCCATTATGAGGTCTAATGCATGTAATTGGCAAATGTGTTTGCATCGCATACTTTATTCTAATTGACATCTACCATATTGCTGCTGACAGCCTTTCAGCCCACATGAATGCTTTTTGCCAAGAGCTAATACTACTTTAGTCATACATGGACACATTGTAGAGAAGATACAGAGTAAAATTCACTATGGTTTCTTACTGCTCAGGTGTCTATTCGCCGGTTCTGAATAGTGAGGCTTTGACATGCATCAAGTAGATTCGTGACAGTTTGACAATGTCACTTCTGAGGGTTTGTAGAATACACCAGAAAAGGACCATTGAAATAATGAAAGGTTACTATGTGCTCTGAAGCACTGAATGTAGTTCATGCAAGGCAAAACTTTATACATTAAATCACTGAAGAAAAATGCTTTACTTAAGAAATTATTAGACATTTTCTCTCATGTAATAAGATTACACTTTGTCATCAGTACTCATGCAAGAGGACAATGAAAGTTAATTTTATGAGTTAGTGAACACCATAAAAGACTTTCTAAAGCCATTAAATAGTCAACATACCTACTACAGTGACATCATGTCAAACCATAAAGAGTAGCCTGTCAGTCTTGGTGAACTAAATCGTGATGTGCTATTGCATGTAGGCAAAGGTCTTCAGTCATAAAGATAAAATAACTAGTGGTAGTGAGACCATGATGTTTATATTTGGTGTCTTGGCTATAATTAATTCACCCTAAAATCTTTAGAAGAAAAGTAGTGAAACACAATATTATGAAGTGGTTGTTCAGTTCAGAGAAAAGAAGTACATTAAAAGTGTAAATTACATTAAATTGGCACAAAAGAGTAAACATTAAAACATGAAAGCTAAACATTAAGCCAGTTTTTATAGAGATTTGGACCTAAAAAAATAGGTCTTTTGTTACAATCATTTCCAGTACTCTTTTTTTCCTATATATTAAGACATATTTTCTCCTTCTGCCAGAGGTCCTTGAAAATTCTTGCTATACATGATAAAAATCATTCTAAATTGTAAATTTTGATTAAAGCAAAGTCTTACTTCATAATTTGAAGGTGCTGTTAGTTTCAAGCATATTTTAAATTGCTTTTCACCATATTCTTCTTTGCAATTTGCAATAATCAAGAATTAAAATTTGAAAAAATAAAACTTTGTTTCATTTTAATATACCTTTTAGACTCAGTAGCTAAAAGCCAGCTAGAACACTACTTGAAATATGTTGTCCATGGTAGATGGAGTATTCTGGATTCGTTCAGTCACACCTGGATTTTATTAAAAATCTACAAAAGAAAGAAATAGCTAGAAACTTTCCTCCTGTTTTTTATAAAAGGTTTAATTTAGAGAAACATATTTAGTTTTAATAAGGTCTAAGAGTCTGTAAGTAAGGATTGTTAATATTTTTTTCTGGGTGTTGGGTAGCAAGCATTTTTCGCAAGTTCTCATATTATGGTTATAATAAGATATTGATTAAATTGCTATTGCTTTAACTCTTCCTAGGTAGCATTAACTACATCATAAAATCATAAAGTCATTAAGGCTGGAAAAGAGCTCTAAGGTCATGAACTCTTTTATGGTGTCATCTCAGCATACATATACCTGTCTCTTACAACATACATACTGTTTAAAAGCTCTTCTGTATAATTTTATAGTATCCACGTGTGAGGTGTGTGGGCTTCCAGAGACCATATACCATATGAAGAGTTCAGAAAGTGTGATGTTTAGCTGTGCAGCAGTAAAGACATATGATTAGATTTTTCATAAATAGAATATTTGATATTTGCAAGCAATTAAGGTGAATTTACTTTTCACCTTAAGATGACAATTTTTTTCAGGTTCATGCTTTTTCATATCATTTTCTCATAGATCTTATTCAAAGTGAGCTTCAGATTTCTACCATAGTCATTGGCCATATTTTTTCTAGATACCATGTTTTTTTGTAACATACACTGTACAAATAAGTTGCTAGGAAATGAAATAATATCTTTCATATTTTAAAAGGCAAAAGTTATAGCAACAATAAATAAGATTTTATAAAACTCTGAAAACATGTTACTTTGCAAATGATACATCTGTAACCAAGTGAAATGTGTCTGAAGGTTTCCTTAATTATCTCATGGAAAACAAATTAAAAATTTTTAAGAAATCATCAAAGTAGATATTTCTAAGAAATCTAAGCAATTTTTTTTTAAATTTTGCTAAAAGAAATAGCAACTATTTTTAAATTTTAAATGACACAATTTCTCAAATTTGACATCAGCTTATTGTACAATGCAATCCATAGCTTGTGTGGATCTGAAATGTGTCCATTTCAGCTGTCCATTCCAGCAATACCTATTTGCAAAGGGATTTAGCTTTCCATCGGTTTTGAATATATAATCACCATATTACATAGTTTATAGGGCACTGAGGTTGGTCTGGCATGATCTGCTCAGACAAGAAGAAATAGCTTCTACAAATACCTCGTCCACAACTTTTCTGGGGACACAGTTAAGGCTGACAAGCCTGTAGCTCCTTGGATCTTGCTTTTTGCTTATCATAAAGAGAAGCTTGGCAGCAACTGCCTTCAAGTCATCAGAGACATTTCAAAAAGGACAGACAGTCTCACAGAGACACCTGCCAGCTCCATGAATGCCTCTGGGGATGCCATGCACCAGGGCCATGAGCTTACAAAAGTCTCAATGGGTTAAGTAAGTGATCCACTCCTCCTTCATCTCCTGCAGATGCTGCTTCATGTCTGGAGAATCTCTTCAGAAGCTTAGGGACCCTGGAGGCTTGAGGAGAAGCCTTACCCGTGGAAATAAGGCATGGAATGCCACTGCTATTTGCACCTGGCTTGTCTCTGGACCTGCTGTCCCATGGGGCAGTGGCAGCCACCTCCTGGCGCTCCTCCCCGTCCCTGGTGTGCAGCTGCTCCCAGCCACTGCTCCCTGCAGCCTCACCCTCCTGTGCCCTCCGGGGGTTCACAGCTATTCCCGGCAAAGCCAGAGCCAATACACCTTGTCCTGCCCTGCCCTGCCCTGTCCCACACTGCCCTACCTCCCCACACCTCCCTGTCTCACTGCAAGGCTTTTAGAAGATTGTAAGCTTTTTGTCACGGAAAAGAAAATAATAGAGTTTAAGAAACTCCAAACTTGCAAAAAGGTGTGTGAGGCTGTGTTTGGTGCTGGTATTTTTTTAACTTGTGTTTTTAGGTTTTATTTATTTATTTGATTTATTTATCTATGAGCTTTGTGAATGATGTTGAGTAGAAGCCAAGGCATGTGCTGCTGGAAGATAAGAAAATAAGGCAAAAAAGGAGACTGGAATGAGCAGATAATGTTCTGACACTTTTGATAGATATTCCTTATCTGGGATGCTATTATCATGGAAGTAGTAGAATTACAGGGCTGAACTGCTTTTCTTAGGGTCATTTTATATGTTAAGGGTGGGATATTACAGAGCAGAGAAACCAGAGAAAGTCTTATGAAAAAAATTAATCTAGTACTTAAAATGAGATGCAGATGTTAACACAGTCTTCTCACCAGGGATAGCTGATATTTCTCATTGCTTTCATATGCCAAAGGGACAACTATCCCAAGGCTTTGTTTAAGCAGCACATTTGTTTTAAACTTATTGTCCTATTTTAAACCTTTCTTAGACAGTGGACTGTATTTTTGTCGATAATCCTCTGAAAGTATAAAATGCCCACTGTGGTTTGTGGAAATTTGTAGTCTCTAATTTCCATCCTAAAATTAAAAAAAAACAGATTAAGTTTATAGATCAGAGAGGATGAAATGTTGAGAAGAAGAAGGGAGCAACTGAGCTGAGTAGCAGAGAAGCTGAAAAATATGGGCAACAAAGGCATATAAAAACATTTTCTGCAGTGAACATGTTTATTAATTTATTCAAGAGGAACATCATCCTCCACCAGTTTCTGTGACAGCGTAAACAACTTGCTATTAAGTTCAGCTTGTTAGGAAAATCAGCTGAGGAATAAGCTATGTCATGTTGACCTTCATGAACACATGTATGCATGTGGTTAACTGAGACCTCCCTGTATTATCTTTCCTGTGAGCTGGCACAGGTGAACCTGGGCAAATGAGACATTTGTTTTGAGTGGTCTTAAATTTATCTGGTTTTGTCTTCTGTGTTCTTCCCTATAATTAAAATACTTTCAGTAATCTAATGTATATACTTCTCTATTTAAAGAACTTCACCCAGCAATCTAATATAGATGTCCCAAAACAGAAACATCCATTTTGAAAATCAGTTATATTTAAAAAACATAACAGACTGCACTTTTATTTTTAAACATACTCAGAAATTTGGAAAATCCCTTCTGTGCATGAAAATTAGTGCAAGCTAAACAGATGCTTTTAAAGGAAATCTTTACTGAAAGACCAAAGGAGCTGGTGGGACAAATCTACATACAATTAAGTAAAAACTTTAGCTATCTCACATTCTGTTAGTGTCTTTGTGTGAGGTAAGAAGTGTTTATTCCAACCTAGTTGATTCTGTATAGAAAGCAGTGGAAGATTCAGGGGTCAGTATTGGAATATTGGATGGGTGATGTTAGAATCCAATGATTTTAGTAAGTATAACAAATTAGTTACATGATGAACTACTCATAAAAATAAATACAAATTATCTAGCTACAAGGGTAAACTCAACTAGAAACAACTGTCTTTTATTTGGGTCTTAGGTGCAAACATTATTTGATTTATAAAACCATAAGTTATGCATGAAGGAATAAGCAAATCTTTATGTGATGTATCATAGCATCATATTTGAGAACTTAAGGATGGTGTAATTTCAAAAGCTCAGAAAATGGCTGACAGTAAGACCTGAAGAAATATCTAAAGAATTCTGCATAATTTCTTACCTGAATTTCCCTGAGGGACCTGAAATTATCAAACTGTTCATTGTACGCATCTGCAAGAGATACTGAGATTGAACAGTGTAGATTTCTAGGGAATAAGTCAGTCCAATTTTATCTCTTCAAAACTGCAGCAAGCCTTAAGGGTAAGAAGATGTGACTTTAATTTAGTAAACTGCAGTTTTGATAATTACGCATTCTTTTAAGCAAGCTAGGGAACTCTGATGTAGATAAGATTACACTAAAAGCATTATTCAAGTTTCTTTGGGTTAAAAAGATGTAATATTTATTTGCAGTCACTCTTTTAAACAGTAACTGGAGTGGGGCGGGGTAAGAGTGAAACTCTGTAAAATTCTGTATTGGGTGTAATATTATTCTATGGCATTGTTGGTAGTTTTGGAAATAGAGTAGATGCTAATATTGCTGCTGTCCCAGGCTTAAAATAATCCTAATAAATTGTAGAAATACTAGAAAATAGTAGACATTCAATTTGGTGAGAGCAAGCAGAAGCAGAAATGCAAGATGGGAAATTCCCTTTAATGCTTCAGGGAAGAATATGGGGACAGCATATTTACCATGCCATACTGCTACAGTGGTCAGTTCCAGATTTTTTGCTTTCTTGCACAAGTGTTTTCCTTCCTTTCAGTAGTAGCAGAGCTCAAGATGTGCTAAAATGCCTGGCAGACATTTTTTTACAAATCTAAAAACACTTCATGCCTCTATCACCCTTTATGAATTTGAGGCATGACAAACATTTTTATGTACTGGATTGATAGTCTGTGGCAGAGGCACAAGAGATAGAAACTGGTGAAACAAGATCCACTTGATCTCTACAGATCTTTAGAAGCATAATGTGTAAGGATCCAGTAAAATAACTTGGAGGCTCAAGCTGTCTAAGTTTCTAAAAGGATAAACAAAATGTACCTGGTTATTGATCGTTCATTAAATTAAATTAAATGTTAAAGGCATCAAAAGAAGACTGAACCAAGTTTATTCAACCTAAAAAATGAGATGAATGAGGGTAGCAATATATAAAATTATTAAGAAAGGAGATCAACATAAGCTGATTTATATATGACAAGGGATTAATTTGCAGCAAAGCCTAGATGTAAAAGATAAATATAATGGTTATCTCCTGGGATAGGTTTTTTTTTTTAATTGGATGGTGGTTTAGCTTTGACTTCAGCTTTTTAAAGGGAGTAGTACCAGCCCTCGTCAGTACTGGTTTGGATGTGAAGATATATCTGAACCCAGCCCCCTTCAAAAAAATACCAAAACAGGCCATCTTAACGCCTTATTTCTGGCTCTTTTGCTTTCTGTAGAATTCTGCCAAATATGTAAATAAGAATAAGAAGGAAGAGAAGCTGCTTCTTCTGTTTCTACGGAAAGACAAAATTATGAATTAACTCTACTATTAAATAAACATGACTGTTTACTTCATGTATTCTATATACTCCAGTTGTTCTACATGCTGAATGGAAATGTGGTTGTGCTGTTTTGGATGGCTGGACCAGTTCTCTCTGCAGTTATTATGTTTGTCCTCTCAGACTACCAGATGGCTGTTTAGGTGTGAAAATAACATCTGTTTGATTCTACTTGGCAGTCTTGAGATTGAAGAACTCTGGAATCACTTGGGAACTACAGAATTAAATGAAGACAAAATTTAAACTTTTATTTTCTATAAGTCCATATTGATGACTAATTGTATGGACTTTGCCATAAATTATTGTTCAACATATTCTCATTTTTTCATTTCCAATAATTTGGTTTATGTTATTTTCTATATTTCGTTGTACTAACTCTGTACTGGTTATTTCCTAGGTGTAGCTACAGAAAGATAGAAGATTCATCACAGGAACAGAACGCACTCTGGATTTTCTTCTGATGTACAGACTACATTGATTGAAGTATTGAATCCTTTTGCAACACCACCTACCTGTAAGTAGGTTCAATCAGTGGGAAACATAAAATTTTGTTGAGTTTCTGTGTAATTCAGTACGTTACAAGGGAAATGGCTAATTTAGTATTCTACCAGAGAAAAAAATTGCAAATATTTATAAGCACACATAAGAAAGAACAATGTGAAGGCTTAAAGCTTGTTCTGGTGTTCCTCCACTGCCTTTTCTGCAATTCAGATTGAGGAAGGAAAATCATGAGTCACAGACTTTATTAGTCAGCTTTTGGGAATGGTAACTCTGTATATTGTAAGAGATGAAATAATGAATTTGTAAGGCAAGAAAAGCAAGAAATAGAATTGTAACATGAAGGGATTATAGGGGTATCTGTATTTCTTCTTATCAACTTCTCTCTGTGTCACTAAGATAGCAAGTAGTCATAGTGTCTTCCAGCTAGAGATACACAATATGAGCACTAACAGACAGTGTAAACATCGTGTTTAACACAGTGTAAACAGGGCTGCCCTTGGCTCTGTGCCTCATAGTTATTGTCAAGGGACACAGAAATGTAGTTCTGAGATGGCCAGAGTGACAGTCTAAGGATATGTTGTGATTAGTAAATACTGAATATTTCTTTAATTGGATTTTGAAATTACTACTAGCTGAGATATAAATCTCTATTGTTATGGGAAGGAATGGGTATTTTGAGATGTTTTGAATTCATTAAGTATTCAGGTTTATAAATTGAGACCTTCTATTGGCAACAGGCATTTGGCTAGAAATACTAGTTTTCTGGATTCAGGGTTACAAGTTCCGCATGCAAAGTAACAATTTTTTGGAATCACTGTGATTTATTGATGTAAAGAAAATTTCAAATATTTTTTTTTATTGGCTTATTTGGTAGGCTGCCATTTTATACTGTTGAAATGTGTAGATATGTGAATTCTCCTTGATAAAAACACATGGTGCTGATTAGGGAATGATATACCTGTATTCCTATGATATACCAAACTTCTTTAGAAGTTTGACTCTGAAATTCAGATGTTAATGTTGACTGGAATATTCAGTGCAAAGGAACTAAAACAGGAGTCAAAAATGATGAAATAAAATTTTTTACTGTATTGAGAATTTATCTTGTCATTTTCAAACATATCAGTGTCATTTGTGCACTTTATTTTCTGTCATATTATAACATATTTGCACATACTGAAACAGCCCTTGAATATTCAGTAGTATTGTATTGTTTTCTTTCATTTTTCACTTAAAGTTGACTTTTTTGCAGGGATCTAGGCGATGTAGCTTCCATCTGTTGCTTAAATCTCTGTGCATCTCTGCTGCATGGAATGGATAGGCTTTGTAGCCTGATTTCATGATTTGGCAATAGGATGTGATGTTTTCAGATAAGGCAGTGTAAGGTTACATTAGTGCTCATTTGTATATCTGCACTCATTGCATTTGAACTCTCTGTGAGCAGTGGCATTCAAAAAGAGGGAAAGGTCTCACTGTGATGTTGCTAAAACTTCTATGCAAAAGGAAGGTTGACCAGAGGGGAGGGAATTGCGAACTGTCTGACTTTATAGGGTTAGTTTAAACTGTAGTAGATGAGGGAGTAAAAAATTGCAGTTATCTCTGTTATGGAAGAAGCTTCAGTCAGAGCTCCACACTTTCGCACATACTAAAAACATTTAGCTGTCATTGCAGATATGTTAGAAACAAGAAATCATAAGGTTTCTCATGTTTTGTGAAAATTATTGCTTCTAATGGCCACCATGAGCAGTTTGTAAGACTTTTCAACTTGGGTATTCAAAACCAGAGGAATGCTGATATATCTATAAACACAGGGAATGCAGCTGGGAAACTGAAATGCCTGGGTGAAGTAAAATGAACAAAGTGTTTGCCTCTTGTTCTCAACTTTCTGTTTGGTGATTTAAGGATGTTTGTATTACTTCAGTGTGCTTTTAATGGCAGAGTTGTTTTTCAGTGCTAAGCATTTGTGTATAAAATAATTGAAGTTCATACAATAAACCATAGTTCAATTTACTTGAACATGTAAATTGGCTCATTTATGAGTCACTCTTGCATGACTAGTAAGTACAGCAGTATTTCACATGATAATTAAGGAAGTATACAGTAATTGGCATGTAATAATATTGAAACAGATTGCCCAATACATTTATTTCTTGGACAAAAACTGGTCAATTTTAATTTGTCAAATTCTATGCTGCTTTC
>JANRGV010000084.1:36987295-37003878 GCA_024734035.1 Alethe castanea
ATAATGAGATTAGCTTGAGAGTAATTGTTAAATTTAAAGTGCAAGGTAGTGGGAACACAAGAAAAGCTTTATGATGAGTTTTTGTCAATCTGTATAATTTTTCAGTTAAGCAGTCATAAATCAAGGAATATTGTATTTTTTGAGGCTCATTAAAGAGAAATTATACATTAGAATAGTGAGGCAGTCAGCATAATGAAATGATGAATGCTTATAACTATCTGTATGTAAATGATGTGAGACAGATTTGCTGGTGCTACAGAGGAGGATAGCAATCTATTTGACAGTTCCCTGTAGGTGCTACTTCTGGATACAACTGACAGATGTTAAATGTAAACCTCTTCAACAGCAAGCACTTATTAGCACTCAGTGGGGAAAAAATGGCAATATAGAATAAGACAAATAGCAGATAATGCCATTTAAATAATTTTGTTCTTATGAAGCTTTATTGCCAATATGTTATAGTCTGGTGGGTTGGGTTTTTGTTTGATTTTTATTGACAAAGCCTAGGTAGGCAGAACATTTTGGGATTTAGAAAATTGTAATTTGAAACAGTTAAGAAAATTCACTCGGTATTATAAGTTGGTGGAAGATCTATATATGTGCCCTTTCATCAACACATTTATTTTGGAATATTTTTTGGTAAATATTTGTTGAATCATTATGTGATAAATGTCAGTAGTGTATGTGGTTGCTGACTTTATGAAATTAGTTTTAATTGTTGTTTCCTTTCTTTTTTTTTCCTCCCATGATAAAATAGAAAACTCCAGTCTTTCAGATTTGTCATTTTAATGGAAAAAGACCAGAAGTAGTTAATGACACCTGGATAGCAATAGCAAATACTTTTAGGACATCCTATGATTTCATTTCCAGGCTATTTGTCTCAGCCCTACCCTGAAATGCTACTCCTAGAACTATAAAATATTAATCTGTGTGAGATTCACAATAATACAACTCTTCAACAGAGATCAGCATTAAAGTAGTTCAGGAAACTATCAAAACCACTTGATTTATTTCTAATCCTACTTTGTAATAGATTAGGTTAGGGATTTATATTTCTTTAAAGTATGAATCTAGACACATGAATTGATTTTTCAAATTGTCAAAGCTTACTCTAAAGCTTTTTATTTTTTGAGATAGCCTGCCCTTAATGAATTTTTTTCTAGCTGCCAGCCAAGCTTCTGCTTGAAAAGATAGAAATTAAGCCAACACTTAGAGTGATACAATGTCTACATGTTTAGATTGCCTTATGTCTTTTAGTATTACTAAATCTCTGACGCTGTGTGTGCTTTTTCCTTATCTTTTGTCAACTGTTTAACGCTACCTTGTGTTGCTTGCACTAAATCTTTTTGGACTTTAGTGTTTCACTGCACCACTGGAGATCTGTAATCTCCTTTCATGGTGTTAAATTATCAGCCACATATGCACTGTGTCTAACTTAGTGGACATATTTATTGTTCCCAGGCTACTGTGCTTGCTAATTTGTTTCTTTATTGCTTAGCCTTGTATTAGGGAATAATCTCCCTCTCTTTCCTGAGTTCTTAAAGGAATAGGTAAAGTTTATTCCCTTGTACTTTTTTTTTTTTCTTAGTTCTCACTGTTGCAATTTTAATCTAGATTATTTTCTTCATGTAGATAGATGTTGGTGTATATTCATGTAGAGTAGCTCAGTTTCAAGAATGTCAAATGTGAATATCATCTCAGTGGGGAAAGCAGAGTAAATACATTTTATGAGAGAATGTAAGCAATGATCCATGACTACAGCAGACTTTTCATATAGCCAGAATTTGAAAGTAAGGAGGAGTTCATAAGTCTAGGAAATGTAGTATGATCCTATTAACCTCTGTTCATTAAATGATGAAGGGCTTAAAACTATAGCTGAATTTTATGTCCTTCTCTTTGCAATCCAGTAGAGTTGCAAACATTTATATTAGAAAGAAGAGCTTTCTATGAATTTCCTGGTTTAAGCTTTGCTCCCTTTTCTTCACTTCTTCTGTTCTCAGCTGTGTAATAATCCCTCTTATGTCAGATGCCACTAGCATTTTCAAAACTGTCTTGACTATCTCATTGAGCCAATCTCTGAAACATTTTGAAAAAAGTGAAAACATCTAACATGTACCTTTACATGACAGATAACAAAATTGGGCCGTGTACTATATCTTAAAAAAAACCCACAACCAGACAAAAGACAGCAACGTGTTCTATAGAAATCTCCTAAAATTGTATCTGTTTGAACATTTTATCCCTGAAAATATAAGAACCAAATCAGTCTTTTTTTATTCAACCCTTTAGAGCTTCCATGTTGCCAGATAAAGTAACTGAGATCAGAGATTACTGCATTTGAAATTAAATTCTGTCTGTTCCTCTGAGGTTAGTTCTATATGAACCAGTATGTTTCTATATGATGGTGTAAATCATTAGAAATGAGTCTTTTATGGTGTTCCTAATAATTGCACTTATTTGATGAGAAAAGTTATTCACTAGTTTTAAGAATACCCTTAATATGCATATATGACTGTAGACTTTATATAAATATAGTGCCTAAATATATGCAAAGTATATGCAGCGTATTTAGTATTGTAAATATAGAATAAATATGCCATATATAAATTAATTTTTTATACATTTTTACTTTTTGGAAAACCACTACATATTAATAATGTGCTGTATAATGTAATTGCTTCCACTAGTTTGAAAAAATTGCTTTGAAATGTCTTACCAAATATTTTTAACTAATAAGAAAGCATACTGAAATGTATTGTATGGTCTTATTACTTCTGTTTAGACTAAAAAAATAATAAATTTAGCACAGTGACATCTATGTAAAATGCTGAAGAATTATGCATTTTTCATTAAATATTATGTAATATCACTAAGGAAAATCCTTATCACTGAAAACTAATTTGAAAATACATGTATATGTTATGTTGAGAGTTTTATTGCACTGCCATTGCATTTTAAAATAAATTTGCTTCTCTACTACTTCTACTTCTCTACTTCAATTTGCTTCTAGTACTTCTACTAGAGTACTTGAATGATTTTTCACTAAGCTTAACATTAGCTATCACTAGCATTATTTCTTTATATATCATTTAAAGCTGAGTGGTAACCTGCAAATAGAAGCATAATTTTAAATCTAATGCTTTTTTCAGTTATATTTATCTGAACTTATGACTTTTCTAATTGCAAAAGGAATCAGATCACTTGGATGTTGTTTCTCTTTTACTCAAAGAAATAACTTTGCAGAATGTAATAAAGAAATACTGTGATGGTTGTCCAACTATTTCAGCTATTTCTTTTTTAAAACTGAATAATATGTTTAAGTTTTATTGAAAAAGAGTTGTTGAGCTGAGTTCTGCTGTATGAGTGTGCTAGGGGAGTACAAAATTAAAATATAAGCCCATGAGAATAATAATATTTAATTAATACCTGTTTCAAGTAACCAAACAATTAGATTTGTGATTAATTCTAGTGGCAGTATTTTAAAATACATAATATTTTTGGTTAACTGAAGTTCTATGAAGACGATGCTTGTGTATTTGTGGAACAAAATTAAAAAGAGTCTTACAAGCCCATTCCTTGAGGCTTAGTCTCTCCGGCTTTTACAAAAAACCTTTGGAATTTCACTTGTAAGAGAGCATTCTGACTGAACCAAGAAGTCATTCTTCACAACTGGTGTCAAAATAAAGAATGTTAGTGCTCATCTGGGAAAAGCAAAGAATCTATTTAAGCAACCTGCTATATGAGATAACTTTAGTTAGTTTTTTTCTATTAAATATTGCTAAATTACACAAATACAGAAGTCAGAAATCTATGTATGGATAAACTTACACATAATGTCTTTGTTGGGGGTTGTTTGGGTTAGACTAAAAATAACCACAAATACATATTCAGCAGAAGATCCCAGTCATGCCATTCTATCCAGCTGAAGGTAGGCCTAAAATTTACACATCAGAACCACAGAACATTCTGAGCTGGGAGGGATCCACAAGGATCATCTGGTCCAACCTTAAGTGAATGGCCCATAGAGGGATCAAACCCACAACCTTGGTGTTATCAGCACCATGCCCTAGTTTTCCTTGAATAAAAAACTGAAAACTGTTATTCAGTCCTTCCAACATAAAAGCATAGTTTCATGGTAACCATGGAAGGAGGCTCACAGTGATTGGTTGATTCACTGATGCTTTTAAAATTTGATAGCCCAGCAGCAGGAGCCACTGTGTGTTATCATTGCCTCACATTTGTCAGTCTGTACCTTGTCTTTTCAGCAGCAAGGACACGGTTTTAGAACTTCATTGCCAAGAGATGACAATTAAGGCAAGACTGTGGAAAATATGCATATGGAAGTGAGTGACAGTTTTATCTTAAGTCTTTTCAAGACTTCAAGAATAGAGTGTATCTATAAGCAGTCTCAAAGGAGTCTTTGTTTTTCTGTTTCGAGATGTGGAAGAAATTTTAGTGTAAAAACTAAGTAGAAAGACATAAAGATTTATGACTGGTACTGAAAATGGTGTGGACTGAGCAAGTGGATTGCACATATTCTAGGTTTCCTCTTTAGCCATTGTAAAATGTTGACATTCATAACTGAGACTGAAGGTGAAGAATTGTGGAGAAGAGAAGAACTAAATGCAAGAAAACCGTAGGAAAGAATAAACAATAGGGAGAGTGTGACTTTGGACATCAGCGAAGAGGGTGAGATGAAAGGTTGCTGGAAACGGAGAAAGATAATGAGAACTTTCTTTCCCATCTTAATTTTAGACACTGCCATAACCTGAGGCAAACTGTTTGACATTGCAAAGCAGAAGCAATTATCTGTTTTACTGAAGCGATTTTCACCTGAAAGGAATGGAAATTAGGAACTGAAAGATGAAAAAAACTGGTGTAGGAATGCTGTACTAGTATGTGTTTAATGTTTAGTAAATCCAGATGAGATGCATCTTTTGGTAGTAGCAAAGCAAACATAAATATTAGTTCTCTAAAAATGTGTTCAAATATAATTAAATATATAGATGTATGTATTTTGCATCCTTTTTATATGTATCTATATACACATCCATTTTCATAGTTTTGTAAGCACACATCATTACTAACTGGGTTTTATTACCCACCTTCATTTTCTGGTGAACTTTAATCAAGTTTTTTACTTCACAATTGCATTTTTTCATTATATTTGAGTGATAAACGTGCAATAGGTTTTCTTCATTCCTCCTCCATTGCAATGGAAGTTCTTGCACAGTAGCTCAGAATACATTGTATTTTCCCCCTCTTATCAGCTGCACCAGACCAAGCTATGTTTAATAAATACATAGTGTTTTGGTTTTTTGAAATTAATCTGACAGGTAAACAAGGACAGAAAATATATCTTAGGTTAAAATTAAAACATTTTAATTTCTGAAAGGAATAAATTAGTGTTTTTCTACTTTTTGCAACATGAAAGAGATTGTGTAACCTCTCTAAGGAAAAGCAGATTTAGATGAGCAAGAGTCTGGAGTGGATGTTTTACCTGAGCTTACTAATACCCATTTCATTTTTAGTAGATATGTTTCTATAATATTTGACTGAAGAAAACAGTCTTCCCTCTTATTCTGAGAGGATTTGATTCTGTATTTAATCAAGAGCACCTTTTCCTGCTTTTCCTATTTAGCTGTCTTTATCTCCACTCAGGTTTTCTGGCTTTTACCCTCTGATTCCCTCCCCAGTCCTGCTGCTGGGCATGAGTGAGGGCTATGTAGTACTTGGTTGCTGGCTGGACTTAAGCCACAACAGGAGAGAAAGGCAGCTAAAAGGACTAACACTTCCAAAACTTATCTTAAGAGCAAACTTATTTTTTGGCTGATTGGAAACATTTATTGAGTAAGAAACACAAGAACATAATAAGGAATAGCTCGAAGTTTATAGAGTAAGCAAACATACAAAAGTTGTTAAGACAATAGAATTTTACAGATGTTAAACTGGATAAAACGTTGTCTTTAGTGTGCTCTATGTTAAACACCAACATAAAGATGTATTTCATACTGTATGTATGTATATATATATATAAAATTAACTTCTCTGTGTTAAGATTTGTTTTGTGAGTAGGAAATAATCATGCAAGAAAATACACAGGCAGGGAGTTCCATTACTGTTATCATAACAAATAACCCCAAGAATAATTCGACCACACAAACATCTGTATTTGTTTTACTTTCTGGAATATAAAATAAAAAATTTTGAAACTTAATTATTAAAAAATCTCACATCAAATAAAAACATCTTGATTGCTTTTTTCTACATAAATGCCTGTCATCTTCATTAAACTTAGCCTCAGTCCCACAAATATGTAGAGATGTGGATGCTATGAATATTTTTTTTTTTTTGGATCATAGCTGGTTTTTATAAGCTACTTTGATAACTCTGACTTTCCATCTTTTTAAGCAATTTTTTCAGTTTTTAGCAGCAAGATAGAAGCTGTCATTTTGGGTTAATGCTAAGATTTTTAATAAAGGAGCTATGCAATTGCTTGGCATAGTCCTGTATGTGTCTGTAGAAGGATAATGATCATATTCTCATGGCTTTCTGGTGACCTCAGTAAGGATGAGCACACATATATGAATACACACACTGAGATATTGTGTGAATTTGAAGACATGTGCATGCAGACATCCTTACAGTTTTCTTTTCAATTGAGAAGGGAAACAACATATAAATAGAAAATTAAGATTACATCTCCAGCTAATAATGCGATTACTGGTGGAACAATGTTTTTCTTGTATTTATTTTGGTATTGTTTTTGTTTGTTTTTCTGCATATTTTTTAACAAATCTAATTAAAATATAATTCCAATTTCATTAGGACTTGTTCACTTGAAAATGTAACTGCTTTATACGTATGTGATTACATAACATTTTCTTAGAATTCAATAGGACTGTTCTCTTGAACAGCAATCAAATAACAGAGCTATACAACCTATACCACACATCAGCTCATTAAGGGAGATACTAGCACAACTACTCCCTCCATTTGCCTTAGCACATTCATAAAACTTTTATAAGTTCTCTTACTCTACAATGGTGTGTTTAAAGATTCCAGTCTATGTCACTTTCATTGTTTTTCCTTGAGTATAACACTTGGAAAAACTGATCTTAATGTTCCTGCCAAAATTTACCATTTGTAGACAGTGGTTTCCTAGTTCTTTTTTTCTGTGCTCTTTGTCCTGCACTTATTTTCGATATTTTCCATCGTTTTGAAGGATTTAATCTATAGCTATTCTTCTTTGGGAATCTAAAGTATTAAATTGTTATAATAGCTCCAAATGCTACATATTTTAAATTGTAACAGAAAATGGCAAACAAATGCAGAATTTTTCAACAGTTATCAAATTTATTTGAATATAAAAAATTCATTGCAGTTGCACCGCTAAATTCTTTGACTAGTGATGCCCTACCAGAATGTAGCTTTCTTTTCTGCTTGATGATTGTCTGGGCAGAAGAATGGACCAAATTAATTACTAAGATTCCCTCTAGGCCTATTTTTTATGGTTCATTTTTCATGTTCTTTTCAGGCAATAATGTAACCCTTAAGTTTTAGCTTTTTGCAACTAAGTGGTACTTTCTGATTATAAAAATGGTTGAATTTAATATAGATGGGTCAAAAATTTGCATTTTATTAGGGAATAAATGCTGTTGCAATGAATTTTACTTTGTATGATATATATTATTACACAGGATATATGAACCAAATCAAAAATAACAGGTACTTCAAGGTCCTATTGGACCTCTTAGAAATAGGAGTTTTTGTCTTAATAGTTTGGAAATGTTATAACCTGAAGAGTATGTTAGTTTTGAATCTGTATGTTGATGGTTAACTACCACCTGCAGGAAAAATTCTCAACAGCTCTAGTACTTACAGACTTTCCTATAACTGATGCTTTATTTCTGATGATGTGGTACTTACAGGTTGGATTCTGTAGCCTGTCCATGATGACTCTTAATACAGCCAATAAGGGAAAACAAAATAACCTGCATTACCCTCCCTGAAAATTCAACAGACCTCCTTAAACCCTGTCCATCTTCTAAAGGGAGTTACCTGATTAATCAGACTCTATATTCTAGTTGAAATATATCACATGTCTCCTTATGTGAATAAGATTAGGTAACTCTCTCTTTAGGGAACTTCTTCCAGCACAATGAAGTGTTGTGATCTTCTCAGTGTGGCTGAGGAGGAAATGAAGGTTTAATGACAAGCAATTCCATCTTCAGGCTGTTCTTAATTATCTGTCACTTTCTTGTCACTTCATATTAAATGATGACAGTTTAGGTTCAGTGCTGTTACTCTATTTTGAACGAGTTTCTTGGAGAGCATGTTTGATATTTGAATAATCAAAGAAAAATTCTCCAGCACCTTTTTTCTAAGAGTTTATGTGACTTTCATGTGAAGTGACCCAGTCTTCGATACTATGTTCGATCAAAAAACATCATTCTTTTGAACTTCTGAGATGAAAAAAAGAGATTTTTTTTCTTATTACATATTTATCTAATATCTTAAGTAAACATTGGTTATGCTTGTTTACAAGCTGATGGGCAGAGTAGAGAAATAAAATGTGAGATGTTCATAACTTTTTATCTATACTGTTTGGGGTTAATCAAATAAGAGGCAAAAAAGCAGAATTTTAGTACCTTAAAACCAGTCTTTTTTTTCTGTGTATGCCATTTTAATCAGGCAAAGCACATTATAATTATATATGATTTGTAGGTGCATAGGCAGTTTGTATAGTTGGATGTCTGCCTGTTTTCCACAGGCAGGATGAGAAATACGATTTAAAGTCTAGACACTGCTGCTTGAAAAGCACAGCCATAATTGACCTCACTGGGTGTAAGTAATTAGGAGATTAGCTACTAAAAGATCTTTCAGATATGATGGCTAGCCTACATGCATTTTCACTTTACCTCACTTGCTTGATCAGGGGAGTTGAACTCGCATCTGGTCTGAAGAAATTCTGTTTATGTTTCTTGTTTTTCTTAGAGCTGTAAGTTTTAGTATAAATACAGTTTTCCATGTGTATTTTACCGGGACAAGGTATTTTTGTATTTTCCACCACTATGCATTTGTAATCTTAAAACAAAATATAACTAAGTGTAAGCTAATGTGACCTAATACCACATCATCTAACTATTCAGTAAGTGATACATCTGGCTAAGATGGCAACAGGATGGTACTCCACTTGGAATGCACTTGGAATAATAATTCTTGTAGTGGGGAGCGTTAAGGAGGACACGGTAACATTCCTGTGGTTGACAAACAGAACTGCAGTGCATCTTTTGAAGGAAAAGGGAACTTGCTGACAGTTTTCACGTTCTAGTCATGCACCTGCCACCAGCAGTTGTCTCTCTGAATATGGCAGTTTGCAGTGTTGGCTATAGAATGACCAATAGTTATGAGGTCTTAGTAATAACCATCCCCACTGACCATATAGTTGGAGAGCTTTCCTGCTCATTCTCAGGAGGAATGTACACTCTCCCTGATGTTTAGATGCAGGGTGGGATTTTATAGTTCATGGTTCAGCATGTAGAAGTTACTCTTGGAAGTTACCTGAAAGATTCAGACTGCAACTCAGTCCTTTCTTTATTAGACAAAGAATGTGTTTCTAATGTACCATTAGTTAGCCGAGGCAATTATACCCAGAAAATAGCTGGATTAATTTCAAGAAATTAAATTCAAGAAAGCTTAAAAGTAGCTGAGATGTGTCCATAATTCTTTTGGATTATATGTATATATATATAAATGTTTTTAGGTACCCGAAATAATTATAAAATAGAAGAGTTAACAATGCATTTTTATTGTAGTGCCATGAAAGTTATTCAGAGATAATACTCTGCAAAGTTTAATAAATGTCGTTTGGAACAGAAAACAGTATGGATACACTAAATGTGTATATTCTGTTCTTGGATAGAATAACAATACTTCATGATGAACATTGCAGGATATTAAACTAATGGCTAGTTGCTTACATATATGCTTATATATCCATCCATACATATATAAGCATACATACATATATATATATACATACATATATACACATAAATATAATTTGTATTTTTTATTCAATTTTTCCACCAAAAATATGTTTTCTGGTGCACTGAAATGTCTAAATGGCAATCCAAAAGCATCAAGGAGACAATCATAAATGAAACATGGAAATGAAGGTCCTGAGTCAGTTGACAGATTAATGCATCTATAAATTATGTAGATATACTGGATTATAGAGCTGCTGTACTGTTGCAAATACAGATTATATTATTAAAAACCCCTACATGATTGCATACAAAGAATATCTAAAATTTGCGCAATTGTCCAGATTTTTACCTTTAATAATTACAATTCAGTAAAGAATGAATTGAATTAATTTTGGTTGTTTTTGGTTTTTTTGGTTTTTTTTTTTTTTAACCAGAACTACATTTTATTTTGTAGTGATTAATGAAGTCCTGGTCTCAAAGTAATTTTTTAAGATAGAAAATTCATGTAGTTCCAAGGATAAACAGCAAATATTTATAATAAGGTAATCCAAATCTAATGACCTATTGCCTTAAATCTTTAAGTAAGTATCTATCCTCCTCAAGTATTAATGTGAACTAATCTATTCTAAATATCAGTGGATGTTTATATATGGTCTTCATTTCCTGAAGTCTGGTATAACTCACCGTATTTTAATAGCGTTCAAGTGTATTTTTAGTTGGACTGAGTAAAGTAATTTAATCACCATATCTCCTTATGTAATTTTTTGTTTTTCCTAGTTCTAGCCAAATACTTGCTTTAGTCACAATGAAGTATGTTACCTTTAGGTACCATCTTTCTCAGTTTTAGGTATTTGCTGAGAACGAGTTGAGGTTGGGAGGGACCTTTTGAGGTCTTCTGGTCCAACACCCCTGTTGAAGCTGAGTCCCATTGAGCTGGTTGCTAGGGGCTGTGACTGGATGACTCTTGAATATCTCTGAGGATGGGGACTGTGGGCAGCCTGTGTCCGTGCTTGATCACCCTCAGTGTGGAAATATTTGCTCTTGTTCCAAGGGACTCCCTTGTGTTTCAGCTCATGCCCTTTTTCTTTTCTCCTGTCACTGAGCACCACTGAGGAGAAGCTATCCGCTTTGTACCCTCCCTTCAGGCGTTTATATATGTTGACTCTTCTGAACTTTCTTTTGCATTATACAGTGCTGTGTATTCTAGAATATACTGACAAATTTCTGCTCACAAAGAACATGGGAAAGCTGTGTCTGTCTTTAATGTTTAATTGTTCTCAACATTGTTAAAACTCTTTCCTGGCTTTACATGTTTCAGGTGATTTCACTAATGATATTAAAATTGCCGGGTTTATGCTCAAATAATCAATAACAAGTATTAATTTTCTAAGTGTAATTCATCATATCAGACTTCTAAATCACTCCTATAATTTTCAAATTCTTACTGTGCCTCACTTGTTTTTAAAAACCTGCTCAAATACATAGGAAACACATTTAAATTTAAAAGAGGGTTGGCTAAAAATTAATTCCTAAACCTTTTTTAAAACTATCTAGATAATTTAATTTTCTCATTAAAAATTATTTAAATTTAGTACATGAATCAGGTGTTATTTGTGGTTTTGTTATTTTGGCTTTTCATTATCTCTTTATCGCAGTGGCTCAAGAATTTAGATGCTTCAGAGACTGCTTAAAATTCTAATCTTGCTGCAGGCCTTTCAGACATTTGTCAAGGTCAAAATTCTATCCAAGCCAAGGTGATTGGTCAGGCCTGCATGCTTAGTGAATACCATATGACAATGAAGTAACTGGCATCATAAGGAGTTGCGCTTGATTACCTGGTGCTGATGACCATCCTCAGTTTACAGCTGAGTAGGAAAGCAACCATCAACAGGAAAGAAAGGGGCTGATGAGCCTGAGCTCATCAGATTTGAGTTATAACAAAATGGTCAAGTGGATCTGTTTTTATAACCCTTCAGAAAATATGTAACCCCAGAAATTTTAGCCTAATTTCTAATGAAGTAGGGTTTAACAAATGCTCTTCCTATTCCATCTAATAATTTTTGAGCCTATTAAAAATTTGTCATAATGAAATAGATATCTTAAAATTGTTATGATCCTTTAGGTTTCAGAAAGTTAATGGCTGAATAGAAAGATCGGCCAGACATCTGAATCTGATATTTACATCACCTGCTGTCCAGTTTATTTCAGACCAGCTTGGGCTGAATACATGGTAGCATTTGGAATGTCTTTAGTGCTTTTCTCCAGCACACTTTCTCCAGCACTATTTCATCCTAAAGGATTTGAATGCACCAAGACTTTTCTGTCAAGGAAAGCAAAGTGTGAGAATTAACTATGATAAGGAGACAAACTTCAAAAATCCACTCCCAATCAAAATTAAAATGCCAATGTGGATGCATGTAAAATGTTTTAGATTATTGTGCAGCAATTTGTTTGTGTGTATGAGATACTGAAGGCCTGGGGTATAGTGAGATGTGACTCATAAGCAGTAAAAACAGATTCAGGGGTAGCAAAAAGATATGAAGCGCTTTCGAGTACTTTGTGCACCATCTGAAGGAAAGGACAGAGAACTAAGTGACATGGAAAGGATGCTCAGAACACAGGAATTCATAGAGTGAGCTGTACCTAGGGCAATCTCCCAAACTGTTTGTAGTCTCTTTGGCCATGTCAGTCATGCTTACTTCCTGCTATCCTGGGTGGCCACGGGGTTACACTTTATGTGTGTCCATTCTGTGTGTTCATGACAGTGTTTCATCTGTTATGGTCAGAGAGGTGCCCCAATCTCCTTGTTGCCACAAAGAAGATTAAACTTGAATATGGCCTTTCTTTCTAGTTATTGTGAACGCTCTGTGGCAGCTGCACAATACAGAAGCAGTAATGGCAGAAGTTCTTTTATGGTTTTAATTATATAGACAGTGTTTGAAAAACTGGCACATTTTATTTTGGAAAATACTGGTGAAATTGAGCTGTAGGTATTGTATTGATTCTGCCTGTAACATGTAGTAAATTTAAGTCACTCTACTTAACATTCTGTAAGAAAAAAAGGAAAAATATGCTTTTAAAAATTAATAGATTTTTTATGATGTTGATTACTTGTGTATGTTCAAATTCTACTAATATTTATATGAGTTGTATATTCCTTCAGGCATTCCAAGGTAATGTCAAATAGCATTAGGAAAGTAGCAAATTCATTATATTTTCCTGTAAGTCTGAAAATTGTCATACTATCATCAAATTATTTCTAATGCTTTTGACCTCTCCATCCTAATTTTATTGACTCTAAATGTGTGAATGTGGGGTGGCCTATTTATGCAGATTCCCAGCAATGTTTGTTTTGAAATATAGGTACAAATGAGTACATATACTATCAGCTTTTGTGTAAGAAATAGTTTCTAATATACCCTTTAAGTTTCTCAGATAAAGCCTGTGACTTTCTGAACCTGTAAATTTCTTGTCATTGTGGATTTAGTGATTACTGGAGGCATAACTCTGCTGATTTGTTGATGGCAGTGACTATTGCTACTGAGTTAAGGAACAGGTTTTAGGATATGTGAACAGTAGGCAAATGCTTTGGTTTTGACCCAATATCGAATTGTTGTCAAGATCCAGTAATGCAGTCATGATCTTTTGCAGCCATGGTGACTTGTAGATCTCATTCTATCATGTCACATTACAAGGTGTTTTGTGTTTTTTTTAAACTGATATGATTCTCTTTCTTTTTTTCTTTCCCAAAAGAGTTGTGAGTAGTTTTTGAAACACATTCAACACAGATTTTCCTGTTCATTTATTCATGCAAGTATGTTTCCATGGAGACAATTCTGATTTCTGCTGCAGTTCTAGACAGTCATTTATCTGTAGATCAGCAACACAAATCAACTTTTCTGTATGTTGTGACAGTCCTAAGGTGATTAGTTCTCAGGCTATATCTAAAGTTTTTTTTCCGTGTTTACATTTTTACATGCAGGAGTAGTATGCTTCTCCTCGAAGAAAAGCACAAAATCGCTTGCATCTTATGGATTTAGACATATGGTTTAAATGCAGTTACACACAGATTAATGTTGAGGAATGTTGGAGTACATCTGGTGGATGATCCCGATCCCATATTGGCACAGAGACCTGAGGGTGTGCCGTTTTCTTTCCCTTTCTTGGTCTTTCCCTGACATCACAGCAAAACCAAACCTGCTGCACTCCCAGCAGGTGCCATACTTTGGACCAAAGTGATGAAGTTTGCTGCAGACAGACCTTAGCCTGTGACTGTAAGCACATTGCTTATGATTTTCATAAGTGACTTAAGATTTTCAGGTAACTCCTGGCCATCAGGCGAAGTGGTGAAAAAGTGAGTGATGCTGCTCAATATTCTCAAGAGCATATTGATCACATCCCATTGCATTATCATGCTTTATAGTGCAGTGCTGAAAACTTGTGTTACTTGCTGTAAGTAATACAAATTCACCCTTTGCATTTGGAGGGTGTTTGAGGATATAAAACTTGCAGAAGTAGTAGTGGAGTATGCAGAATGTTACAAATGGGTGACTACTGATCTGTTCAGAAAAATGATCTGAGAGACACCCTTATATAGCTCAGATTAGGATCATAAGATTCTTGTGTGTTCGGTAAAGTTCTGTTAATACCAGAGGGATTTATATTCCCTGTTTTGTCAGCACATGAGAATGTAGCTGCAATATTTTGACTAGGTAATTTTAATAACCATCCTTTATTAACAGTTAAGTATAAGCAAATTAATAAACCATGGATGCTGTTTTAATTGAAATAGAAAAAAAAAGATATCTCAGTAAAATTAAATCTAGACATCAAAAGACTAAACATAGAACTGTAAAGTTTCAAAGAACTTAATCTCTTTGCAATTTCTTCAATTTTTTTTTAAATTTAGTAGAGAGTAAAAAGGATCTATTGCAAAAGCCAAGGAGATAGCCAGAGCAATCATACTCTCAAACCTTTCCAAGAAGGATCAAATCAAAAGAAAGAAAAAACATTTTTGCTAGACCTAGTAACAAATATTTTGCAAAACAAGGATATTTGCAAAGACAAATATAATGGAAATGACACTTCACAAAGAAGAAAGAAAACAATGCTGGCTGTGCAATTGTTTCTTTCCAATGTATTAACTATACTATTAACTGTATTCAAGTTGGTGTTCTAGAACAACTCTCTGATGGTCAGATTTTTATGAAATTCCTATATACTACCCAAGAACAATTAAAGGGTTTTGATTTTTCATTTATGGATTTTCTAACCTTCTCCGTGCATGCTTTCAAGAATGTAGTTTCCAAGTACTCTATGCGCATGTTATACTTCATAGAAAGTACAAATAAAGTTTTAGGGAAAATAGTTTTATTAACTTGCAGTGTTTGAAAATGGAATTTGCACATGTGTAGTAAATAAATAACAAGCCACAAAGATGAAGTGACACCTTTAAGAGAACATCTTTCTTTTCCTCCCAGTTTTCTGATTGGTTAATTACCTCTACGAACATTATTCTAAGGCTAACTTGTACCATGAATAAAATACTGTGAAATTTGATTTCCTTAAGCTCTCTCTGTTAAGCTTAGTTTGTAGATTTTGTTGGTTTCATCTATTATTTTCTAGGCATTTTCTAACTAAAATGTCTGAGGTTATCTTTTTTTCATTTTTAATGCTTAAAGGAAGCTAGAATGCTTTTGCAATCCATCTGTCTGTATAATTATACCATGATTTAAATTGCTTGGTAATAACCAAGTATTAGTAGTCTTCATTCCTTGAGGCACAGTTGTAAAGCATAACCTGTCTTACTCATGTAAAATTGACCATATGTCATCATAATAGATGTCACATTTTCCTTACAGTCTTTGGGAAATTGGTTTGAAGAAAGTAAAGATATTCTTGTTGCTTAGTTTTTAAGATTTTAATGCATTTTTAATATGGAATACAAAGTATTTTAATGCCATTTCAGATATTTGTTGTTTCTCCTGAAGGGTAATAATTAAATTCCATGCTTGATGGTTACAGTTTTTCACTTTCTTTCCTTGGTAATTTCCTTCAGACTGACAATAATCTTTGCACTTGTTGAAACATGACATTAAATATATTTTGGTATGAAAATGAAGGAACAAAACCTATTATTTATCAATATAATTGAGTTTTGAATTATATTATTAATTTTATTTTAAAAATTAATTGGGCAGTCCTGAGTCCTCACTTTAGCTCTGTGATGAAGATGAAAGTCCTAGTGAAATGTTGGTCCTTCTGTCATTAAAGCCTTAGAATTATGAGATTATGATGTTATTCTAGACCACTCTAGATGACAAAAAAAAGAAGACACAGTTTGCTTAGCACTAAGAGCCCTAAGTAGGAAAAATATTTGGGCAACACTAAATTGAAACTATATTTGAATCAGGAATTAATAATGATTTTTTCAAACTTTGATGTGTGAGTTTAACGAACAGCTAAGAATTTGCTGTAAGAGTTCTAAATATTTATACAACTTAAGCTAGGAGGCACTTGTAACCTGTATTTTTTAGCTTCTATTGAAAAAAAAATGCAGGTGACAACATAAAGGAAAAGTGTTTAATATTT
>JANRGV010000084.1:37013709-37058420 GCA_024734035.1 Alethe castanea
AGGTACTAATTTAAGTTGCATATTTAAATTTCAGAGGGCATCATGCAGCTTTTTTTATCATATATATGTTTTGTATATGCATTTTTTGCATCAAAAAAAGTGAAAGCTCCAGACTGACCTTTCCAGCTGTGGATCTTCAGGGACCTCCCTCTACTTTTTGCATTTAATTTTCATTCCAGATGCTGTTTCAGAGATTTCTTTTTGTAATTTTCCTAGAAAATGTATCTTGTGGCTGAAAGCTTGTATTCAATTAGCTTTAGAAGTATTTTTCCCATGGGCATAGTTGAATATATAATTAGCTATTTTTTTCTGATAAAGTAACTTCTGCTATTATTATGTGGTATTACAACACTGCTGAAAATTACAGGAATACTGGATTTTAGGCTGCTAAGCGTATCTGATGATTTAACTACAAATCTGTTCTACAGAGTTGTATTTTTATTTCTCCTGTGGGAAAAGCCCCACAGTATGTATTGAGTTCTAGATGATGAGCAATTTAGCCTTGCACTGTGATCACTTCTAGGAGCTGACCAGTGTGCAATGATAATTCCTGTTTTTTTCTAAGTAGTTACAGTATATGATAGTTCTTTATGTTGCTTTGAAGGGACATATAATGCAATAGAGAATTCACCTTATATAAATGCAAAGAATACGTGAAATATCATATGACTGTTCGAGTATGCATATTTGAGTCTACAACCTTGAAAACTAAATTTGCTTCCTCTGTCACTGCTCAAATTTTAGGAGGCCACAAATATACTCAATTGCATGCTCTTTGTTTACATGGTTCCCATTAGTTCGTTTTTATTTTGTTTGTTTTCTGTTTTCTTTTACCCATGTATTGTCAGATTCTGAATTTTAGGGAAAAACTAGTAGTACCTGAAGAATGCTGTGGTTTATCATCATTTACTTTTTTACTGTTAATGGCTTATTTAATCTTGAAGAGTAAAAACATAGAATATTCTACAACCAACAGTGAAGTACTGCTTCTTTGTGCTGCTATCCATCTGGTTTCTTAGTTGTTTCTCTCAGTTCATCGGGAGATGAATGAAAACATAACTTTGGGTTTGTTTTCTTGGACTGGAATTTGAAGTTTAGGAATTTGAAGTTTATCATTTCCTTTGCTGTTCGCCCTCTCTGATGATGTTTGTGTGTTACCTTTGTCTTTCAATTTTCAAATATTTGTGGTAAAGCTGAAATTACACTAAACTTTTATAGTTTATACCTCTTGAGACTCATTAAAAGTATTTCCTATATTGAAAGCATTTCATTTAAAAAATGTATAATAATATAAAGAGAATTTTTTCACTAAGCTGCAATTAAAGCTGTTTTCATATATATCAACAGGTTGAGGGAAGTTACACTAAAGAGAAAATGCTCCTCTGCCTTTGTGGCTTTATGGCTAAGCAGCGTGTCATGTACAGCAAAACTACTGCTTTTTTTTGTGTTGAAGAAACTAATTGATTTTGCGCAAAAACTTTTCTTGGAGTAGGTCTGATAGTACAGAGGGTTTTCATGTCACAAAGCACGGGATGTCCATAGGAAAAGTATGCTTTTGGGACAATTGCTCAGTACATGCACTGCATTCTGCTTTTATTCCTATATCTTATTATTACTATGTCGCACCTTAAAAAAAGACTATCATTAAATTTTCTTTTATTTTAAAAGTTAACCAGAATCAATATAGAAAGCAGAATTTTAAAACTGTTTGGTTCCATGCGTTTTTAAAATTTAATTTGTGAGAAATAGTAGTAGCAAATGGATTCATATTCAACACTGCAGACAGAACATGTGCTTTGCTTCTATCACCCAAATGCAGACACATAAGACCTCTGTATTAAAGATTATGCTACAGAGCTGTACAAAATTTGCTGACTTGGAAGCTGGCATGGAAGGAAGAACAGTAATTAAATCTGTTATCCTCTGGAGAAAGCTAAGAGGTAAAATGTATGTAATCCTTCTATTGTATATGGAATGGAGAAACATGGGTTTAAAGGAGATTAGAGAGTGAATGATGGGTAAATGGAATGACTGAAAGCAACAAGTACTATACTATAACTGATAGTTTCTGTGCAAAAATTCTCATACATTTGCATTTTGAATTTCAACTTGAAATTTTCACTTACAAGAACATTGGACTTTTAAGCATTTAGGTAGATGAAACTTTTAAAATTACATATTTATACTGCTTCTATGTAGAAAGGATTCTTTTCATATTTCCAATTCTTGCCATATTTATATACCTACTTACTTCATCATGGTATCAGTAGCTTTCATTGCTTTATGATGAAAATTAATTAAAAATAGAAATATTAACATTTAATATTCAATGCATAATTTCTTTCCTTCATTGAATGGATGTCCTCCGTATCCTAATTTTTTGGCACAAATACAGTAGATGCTATTCTGCATTTCAGTCAAAATACTGCTATCTAAATTTTTCTCCTTTGAAATGATCTCCAGTTGTAGATCTAAATGCATGAGAAGTTATATGATTTAATATTTGCCTCTATAACACAATTTCCTCAAGTGTTTTCCTTATTGAGTGTCATACAGATATTTTCCATGCTTCAACTAATATTAATTTTCAGTATTACAACTGCTTTGTGTAGCACAATTATACAAAGAAGTTTTGTCTCTGGGAAAACAAAAAAGAACTAACAGAACAAAACAAAACCCAGAGCCCAAACTGCAAGCAGAAAACTTCTCCTATTTCTGATGTCAGATTTCTCATTTCCAACAAGCTTGTTGCTAATATTCTTCAGAAAAGCAAGCTTGATTCCAAACTGAAGATTATGTACATCACTCAGCTTAATCTAATTTGTTGCTCTTTTCACAATTGACTCTACTGGCATTGTATTCCTTATAATTTTTGCCCAGACACTGCATAGTTTATTTATTCTGCTTGATAGTACTTTGGAGTTGATTTCAGTTGTTCATGGGAACAGGGATCCATATAAAACACAGCCGGTTAAACAGGTTTAGGTATTCAGACCTCTAAAATGCACTTGATTCTGAGTAGTCTGGCTCAGCACACGTGCCTGAATATACACTGAGAAAACAACAAAGAAATTTATGCTCTTGTAATGCACCCAGTATCTCTATATTGAAGGATAGAGAACAAATTATCTAGTTGCACCATTTAATGTAATGCGAAGCCTGACAATGAACACAAGTAACAGAATAACTGTGACTCTAAAGAATGTTTTTGTAGAAGAGGACAGACAAAGTATTTTTTCCCTTGAGCAACGGATGTTCTTAGAAGGTGGTAGCAAAAAATGGCATTCTAGTATAAAGCTGATGTGTAAGATAGAGTGAGAGCATTTGGAAGGCGTTGAAGAGCAATGAAAAACAGCTTTGTAATGCAAGGGTGTTAATAAGGGAGGAAGTCAGAGGTAGGATTGTAGCAGAGATCAGGCAGAAATAGGACAGAAGTAAATAAACTCATAGATCTTACAGGAGTCAGACAATGCAGTGAATATTTTCTAACCATAACTTCAGGATTTGTGGTCATTTTGGAGTTATCTAAAACCTGCTCTTTTGAGAACTTTTGGAAAGGTTTATTATTGTGGAAGTAAATAAGCAACACTGCAGAAATAGGCTTATTTCATGATAAAAATTAATTTGTTAATGAATATTTTTAACCTTACCTGAAGAACTGGAGTTACAGATATGTGTGTTTTACTCAGACCAAATTTGAATTCAATTACTTTTAGGGTTACACTGAAAAATAATTCTGAAACTCTCATTTTATTTGCACTAGACTTGCTAACTGGCATTTAAGTTGCAGTTGGTCAGCCTTAAAGTTTTATAAGCATCCACACATTAATTTTTCAGTTTTCTGATGATATCTACTTAATTCATGTTAGCTTATTGATAAAGAATTTTAAAAGGTTTTGAGCTGATCAAATCTAAAAGATTTTTCATTTTAACTTTGAAATACCATATATATTTTGGTATGTGTGCACTTTACCTTTCCTACAATATTTTAAGGATATAATAAGATTACAATTGCAAATTTGGAGATAAAACATTTAAGAGAATAATCTTTTATTCCTTTTGATCCTATATTTTTGATTGGTTTCTTTTTTTTTTTAACTAATTAAATAATTTTGTACTTTTGTCAATATATGTTTCTGTATAAAAAATGTATAATTTCCTGAGTCTTAATAAACTTAGTAGATGCAAAAAATCAAGATTTCTGGAAAAATACTGCTGCAAAAATATAATCCAATATCAAAGTGTTTTAAATGTTGTAAATCTCCTTGCTATAGGCATCGAGGAATGTAGCTGAATTACGTTTCAGTTGAAATAAAATCTGAATTCTACTGTGAAACCAAAAACCGGATGTTTAACAATTTTTCACATAAAAACTTGACACTGTCAACATATATAGTGTATGTGAGCAAATAAAGATTTAAAAGAAACAATAGTAAATAGAACTTTCTATAAAAAATAGAATTGCATATTTTCTGCTATAGTTTGTTTAATTTAAATATTCATGAGGCACAATAGTTTCACAACAACTCAAATATAATTAAATGATACATTTTCACCACTTACAAAAGGTTTATTAAAGGTTTATTTGCTCATGCAAATTAAAGTTTTAGAGTAAAAATCCACATGAAACTTGGCACTAAAAATTAAAAAAAAATATTGGAAGATTTCTCGCCTCACTACAGTATTTTGCCATGTTGAAACTGCTCAGCTTGTCTTTTAGAATCTTTAATGAAACCAGGGAGGAGGCTATTTATTTGCATAATAGGACATAATTTGCTGTGGTGAGGTTTTAATTATTTATAGGCTGTCTAAAATATTTAAAATGGCATCACTAAGGCGCATGAAATGCTGGCTAATGCCTTCATTTCAGGTTTCCTGCCGATTCCTTCATGGGTCAAGCATTTTATTTGTATTTAGCATATTAGCATAGTAGCTTCAGAAACACAAGGAAAACAAATTTGTTCCAGTATGTTTGCAGCTTGAGTAATTCAAAACTAGCAAAGGTCATTGGGAGCAATCAAAGGTACAAAACATGGCAGAGGGGGGCAGCCAGATTGATCAGGTGTGTGATACAGTTCTACTCAAATACATCTGTATCAGTACATGTTTACTGCTCCACCTTTACATGCAATTTTATACAGTATTTGCCTTTATTTCCTCGTTACTTGGATGCATTGTATTATGTAATGTATATATAAAATAATTATTTTTTAAAAAATAGCAGGTTATATGTTTTCAGTATTTATATGTTTTAAATAATTCCAAATTGTTGATGTGTTTGAGGGATTTCACTCACATAATACAGAAAATTATGTGCCTTTGGTGTCTTCATTATAAAATGTTGAAAGCAAGGACACAAGGGAGGAACAGGAGTTCTTGCTCCCAGGGAAATAAAATGCTAGAGTTGACTTTCCTTGTGGTTTGAACATCCATCTGAGTATATAGAGAGACTATCAGGTGAAATGAAATACATTTTTAAAAGTTAGCTGGGCCCAATTCTTCGTAGTAGACCCTTCCATCCAGGATGGTTAGAACCCTCTGGTTGGTAGCTTTTCCCTCAAGCATAGTTGATTACCCCCCAGTTTGGTGCTACCTATAAGCTTTTTGCACAGGTTGTCTGTTGATACCTCCAGTTAGAAAGTTGTGAAGCAGTGCTGGTCCTGCAAAGGCACTTGCAATTAGAAGCCATTCCTTGCTGGCTTCTGAGCAGACCTTGGCTCATGAATCACCCTTAGAGTCTGAGCATCCAACCAGTGTTGTCACCACTTGGCTGTCCACACATCTAGACTTGAATGTTGCAACTTTGATACAAAAATTAACTTAATCGTCCCTAATTCAATGTGTAGGGAGTCAGTCAATCCTGACTACAATGAGAACATTAATAATAGTTGTAAAAACATAAACTCTTTCTTCAGAGAACTACTTAGGAAAAAGCTTCTCAGTACTTCCGATATACTTTATAGCAATATAAGATAAAAAAGCTGTGGTAAAACTGATTTTATGAAACTACTCTGTGAAAGACATAATCTAAGAATAAAATTCAAATTTTTGGAAGTATCCTTAAAATCATTTAATTAGAGGAAGTTTATTATCAGTACATTTATTTTCAAAACAATTGTCTTTTATTCTTCCATCTCTCTAGTCTCCAGGCACCCCCAAATTAAAAAGTCTGAAACAAACTTCTAAAGTGTCTGGCTTTATCTTGGAAGCTTTGTAGTGTGGCTTCCTAAATATTATGTTTCATCTTTTCTTGTTTCACCTGGAATCTATTTTTTGCTCATTCTCATTGTTTTTTTCAGTTCCTTAATGACTTAAATATTTAGATCAATGCAACATTCAGTAATTAAATCTTTTAATTGTTAACTTCAAGTAGGAGTATTAGAACATTGTTTATTTTTTTTCACCTGCTACACAGGTCTGTCCAGTTATCAGCTGCCATCATCAAGCTATTTTGTCCTATTTTATTTATCAAAACAGAATCAGAAAAACATCCTTGATATGTCAGTTAGCATTAATTTTATGTGATGCTCTTTCAAGGTTCAGTTAAAGTTGTTACATATTTAACAAATGCCTCAGTAATTTTTGTAAGAGCTTCTTGGCTTCTTTGAATTACAGACTTGTCCTCAAAATTACAGTTGTTTTATAGCTTAAGGTAGCTAAACTTTCAGTATTAGATTTCTCTAGGTGTCTGTCCTATCCTCTTGAAAAACATCAGGTTATTTCCTTGTCTTTTGTTTTCATACCCTTTGCCTCTTTAAAATAACACTAGTGTCCAGGTAACTTTCTCAGTGTTCATTTTCACCATTTTTGAGAGAATGTCACCTCGGGAGGAAGATGAATTATTTCTGTTATTTCAAGGAAATTTTGTTGTCTTTCTTCAGCCACAAATTCTTAGGTTGCTGAGAGAGGTTGTGGATGCCCTGTCCCTGGAAGTGCTCAGGTTGGATGGGGCTTTGAGCATCCTGATCTCGAGAAAGATGTCACTGCCTATGGCAGGGGGATTGGACTTAACGATCTTGAAAGGTCCTTCCAACTCAAACCACTCAATGAAATCTGATTCTATGGCTCTTCTCTCTGTGAGGGTGTTAAGAAAACATGTGAATAATTCTATTAATTTTCATCATAAAGCTGTGGAATTCCACCTTGATTTTAAGCATTTTAAGGGAATTTTGAGCCTTCAATTTTCTTTTTAATACACTCTTGATTCCAAGTCAGAGTTTAGAATCACGATGACCACAGATGTGCACCAGAAGTTAAATTTGGCAGTGCTGATTTAATGGGTTTTTTTTCCCATATAAAGTAACAAATTTTGCCTTGGAAAGATCCAATATGGCAATAATTTCTGTAATCATTTTTATATAGAAATAAATTCCTTAATTACTTACTAGTTCTTTATTGTTTAATATTATTAATTAGCCTGGAGATGTTAGTCAGTTTTCGCAGATCATGGATAAAATACTTGAAACAGAAAATTAGCTATTTTGGAGGAGACAAAAGAGCCTGTTTGTTGTAGCCAGGCAACTGACCTCAGTTTCCTAACTCCAGATGCTCCTCAGCAGTCAAGAAATGTTTCAGAGTCAATTTCCTTCTTAGCTTAATAGCAGCAATATTTTTGGCCAATTAGCTACACAAATTTAAGAGAAGAAAATGCACATCAGGCAAGCAAGTTTATTGCTATGCATTTTTATTCTTTTAAGGGTCCACTTAGTGATACATACCCCAAGTACTGTCAGTGACATTTTTGTCTCTAGTCACAATTAAGAAAGTTGTGATTATCCTTTGTTAAAAACGAAGAATTTTTGAATTCAACTCTGAAATTTTTTTTCTTATAATTACTCCTTTACAATGAATGTGGTTATTCTACCAGACTTCTATCAAAACTGATGTTGTGTTTCCTGGCAGAGAAACTTCTGTGTTGATTGTCTCTTTCCTTAGTATGTTCTGTGGCTTAGAAACCAACCTTTCTTCCACTCTGTAGAAACAAGAATATATCTTGGGAAAATTTGGCATAACTGAAAAAAAAAAAAAATCCAACAAAAAATGATAACATATTGGGCATTTTAAGAAAAAGACTTTGGGGAAAAAGATACTTTTTATGCAAAAAATTCGCACACTACTACACATTGCTACAGTTTATTAAAAATTGCTGTTGCTTTGCGTATCTGCAGCCACTATAAAAAGTGTAGACAGTACTGAATAGAATTGGAATTTTTACTATATTATTTACGCTGCTCTTCTTAAAACTTGTTGTTTGTTACTTTCCATATGATTTTTCTTTCTTTTGCATTAATTTCTTTAGGACTGTCCCTTTTTCTTATATGTTCATTCTAAGACTACTTTGGAAATTGCCCATATGGAATTATGGAATCTTTAATATTAATATATAAATTTGTCCGTCCCCTTTCCCCTTTTCTTGCTTGTCCAGTGAGGATGTAAACCTATTTATACCACATCTGGTAGGGAACAAAAAGGATTCTTTTGAAATGAGAATCTCGGTGAACAACTAGATTTGCCTGGGTGCACAACCTTGTTATAGTAGTAATTCACTGGCATTTACAAATTTGTTAATCAATAAAAGCATTTCTGGGTTTTTTTGCTTCTGTAGTTTGTCAAAGTGTAAGGTTTACATGTCATAAAGGATGTTATTCTTGTTTTGTGCGGTTTTTTTTCAGCTATTACTCAAAAATATTGAATAGAATAGACCATCAGTATTCTTGATTTTTTTTATTGGGAGATGGGTTGAATAACTTAGACCACACTGGAATAATAGAGCTTTGTGCAATTTATTTTGCATTGCAGAAGCTGAAAGTTGTTCTGTATTTTAAAATGAGTATTCTATTCCACACAGTTTAACTCTGTTGACACAATGATAAAAACTTAGAGAAAAATTGATCAGAATGGATACTTAAAAATATAAAAAATTCTAAGTTGAGTTCCAGAATTAGTTGACCTCACTTGACCAAAGGTCCCCTGTCAAGTTAATGAGAAATGGAGCAAGAATTTCAAATGTGCTATCATGCTTTTTGCTTAACATTTAGGAAATCACACAGTTGGGATGCTAAATGGATATTCATTAGAATATTCAATGTGAATGGAGCAAAAGTTTGCCTGTCTGGATTTTTGTGCTAGCATTTCTCCTTTATATTCATGATTTATCTGATTTCTGTTTGTTCTTTACAGATTTACAGATCTATTATTACAAAGTAAAGTGCCACCATTATTAATATCTGATTAGGTGAATGTAAATCAGACCCCTGTGGCAATTAGAGTTATCCTACCTCTTGGAGCAGATGACAAAACCAATATCCTGATGACATAAACCAATACTATGCCTATTTAGAAAAGCTTTAAAACACCAGAACTAGATATCTATAAAGTCATAATTAAAATAAATGTTAGCAGCTTTTACTGTTTAATGAAATGGAAGACATGATGCAGCTTTTAACTTTGTGGATTGATACTCATAGGATTTTAAATCCATTACCTTTTTTTTTTTTTTTTTTTAAGCTACATAGTTTATTTCTTATTCCAAAAATCCACTCCCATTTTCATTCTATTATCACTTAGATTGTTCAAACACACTATGTTGCTTTAAATTTGAGCCTTTGCAGTTAGCTTCATTGTATTCCTTTTAAAGGTAGATTCATTTATTGCTTAGGAGAAGCAATTACTTATCCTAAGTAAGTGAAAAAATGACATTGACTTCCTTTAAGTTTACAGTTTGTTCCAATAGATAAATTACTGAACTTCCTTAAACCTTAGTCTGGAAAAACACTTCATTAAAACACACTTAGATTTTTGTGCAAGCCTCAGAATTCTTGTATTAAAACTGTTTGTTATGATCACGTTGTAAGATTGAAAAGCTTTGGCAAGTGTTGGATTTTCTGTTTTATCTGAGCAAAACAATTAAAAAATCCTTTATGCGGGAAAGTCCAGAAACAGGGATGAACTACAGCCCAAATTGTTTTCTTTAGATGAATCATAATTTGCAACATAGGAGAGGATTATAGAGGCTTTCTCTGTCCACAGCTATTTCTGTCACTTGGTGAGGAAACAACATAAAAATAAGATGTTATTATTTTCATTCATATCCTTACTGAACATTGCACAGGGGCATAAAAATACGGAAGATGAACTAATTTCGATTGCAAGCACAGTACCTATTGAATTATGTATGTACCAAATTGAAGAGTTTTTAGTAGTTGTGTCCCTTTGCTATCTTCCCTATTAATATCAGTCATACGTAATCTGGGAATTATAGGAGTTTTACTAAATTTTAAGTTGTTAAATTTATGCAAATTCAAAGTAGTTTCTTCCCCTTCAAGGAAGAAAAGCAGATAATAACTGTCACAGAAGATTCACTAACCTCCACTGATCCCGTAGCATAGCACTTGATTGATTACAGAAAATATTTTATTAGAATACAGGGGTAGAAATTCATCAGGGCACCATTTTTCCTCAGAAATGCAACTGGTTGTCCGGGTGTAAAGTTTGCTGCTTTTTGGCTCGGCTAGAGTTTATTTTCTTCACAGTGGCTAGTATGGGGCTGTGTTTTGGATTTGTGCTGAACACAGTGTTAATAATAAATGTTTTTGTTATTGCTGAGCAACACTTGCACAGTATCAGAGCCTTTTCTGCTTCTCATCTCACCCCAGCAGTAAGGAGGCTGGAAGTACACAAGGACTTGGGAGGAGACACAGCCAGGACGACTGACCCAAGAAATATTCCATACCATAAGGTGTCATGCATGGTATATAGAGCTGGGAGAAGAAGGAGGAAAATAAGAGTGACTGCTTGGACAGATGACATTTGTCTTCCGAAGTAATTGTTAGACTGATGGAGCCCAGCTTTCTTGGAGATGGCTGAACATCTGCCTGCCTGTAGGAAGTGAATGAATTCCTTTTTCTGCTTTGCTTGTGTGCAGCTTTTGCTTTCCCTATTAAACTGCATTTATCTCAACCTACAAGCATTCTCACTTTCACCCTTACAGTTCTGTCCCCTGTTGCACCAGCAGGGAGTGACCCAGCTGCATGTGGCTGCCAGGGGGTTTAAACCACCACAGCCCTGGCACCAAAAACTCTTGTGGTTTAACCCCAGTGGGCAATCAAGTAGCACGCAGACTAGAGCTCATCCCCCCCTTCACTCCTGTCCCAGTGTGATGGCCAGAAGAATCAGGAAGGAAAAGAAAATAAAACTTGTTGGTTGAAATAAGAACAGTTTAATAATTAAAAAAAAAAATTACAATACTAAAACTAACAGTAACAGTGAAAAAAGGACAGGGAGAGAGGAAACTAAAACCTAAGAAAAACAAATGAAACAGTACAACTGCTCTCACGAATTGACCAATGTCCACTGTGTCCCTGAGCTGCAGTCAGCCTTTTCATGTAACTCTTCGTGTTTATATACTGGGCATGGCATTCTGTGGTATGGAATATCCCTTTGTGCAGTTTAGATCAGCTGTCCTGGTTATGCTGCCTCCCAGTTTCTTGTGTGCCTCCTCACTGGCAGAGCATGAGAGACTAAAAAATCCTTAATTTAAGGTAAGAACTGCTTAGTAACAACCAAAACCCATGTGTTACCAACATTATGCTCATACTGAATCCAAAGCACAACTCTCTACCAAGATTACTTCTATCCCAGCCAAACCAGGACACAAAGCCAGCTATGCCTTTCTCACTTACTACAATCACAGTGTCAGTATAATTGTCCAAATGTTGGCAACTGTTTTACCATAATTGTCTAAACAGCTGTCAAGTAATGTTCTTTCCCTAAGTAATTTAAAACAAGTTTCAGTATAGAGTTCTTTCAAAAAAATTAGTTTCTTTCCATTCTCTGATCATGTTTATTATAAAGATCTAAAACTTACATGTGATGATATTATTACTATTTTGTATTATCACCTGTTCCCCATCTCCTCCAATCTGTTTATCTCATACTGCTTTGAGTTTATTTCTTTTTTCAAAGATTATTGTATCTCTGCTCTTTTGTGTTGAAAGACCTAACGTCAGTAGCCAGTGTTCCTCTAAAAATACCGAGTGGTATTCCTCTGTGTCTTAATGTTATAGGCATATTTCCTGCAGCATTACTTATCATCTGTAGTTTTTTAAATACTGAAAGGTTATAACAGCAGTGAGGAATACCATGACAAAAAGATACATAACAGGTAGTCTTGGCAGAGTTACTGTTGGTAAGCTCTTTTGAAAGAAAGATGATGCTTAAAATAACTGTACTTCCTGAATATACCCTAGAAATTAAATGAAGATAACACTAAGAAAAATAGTGTTACCAGTGTGAAACATTCAGAAGTCATGAGTCCACTCTAAAATTATTTTAATCTAGACATTTAGTGTATTATGTGTAGATATGTGTGTGTATACTATATACCTATATATTTGTATTTGTGTGTCTGAGAGGTACAGGGAATCTTTAGCTTGTGGAAATTTTAATTTGCCTTGTGCTATTGAGAAGAAGAGATACTTGAATCATGTTAGCAAGTATTTTTAAAGAAAAGCTAATTTTGGTAACATTATGGCTCCAAGGGTCCAGTCTTAGTACAAATACCTCTATGTTTACCAATAATGCTAACATTGCTACATGAATGAGAGATTATCTTCTGAGCTCTGTGAAGATTAGAGTTCATTTGAATGTTCTCTAGAAAAATCTGCATTGTATATAATTATCCTAAAGTTGTGAGTTGGAGACAAAACCTTACCAATTTGTAAACTTATTTCTGTGAGATGAATTCATATACCTCTGCTCCAGTGGTATACTGAAATACTAATTTAATTTTCCTGCAACAGGAAGGTACATGTCAGAGAACTTTTTGTTCAGGGGAGCTGGGTTTTGGAATTAGAGAAAGATGTGAATTCTTTTCAGCCAGAGGCTAAAGAGGTACTCCTGGCTGTAGAGTGTGCACAGTGGATATAGTCATTGACATATCTTGCAGCTGTCTTGTCACGTTCTCCTAGCAGCTGGTGTGTTCTCCTCTGCATCAGATAAGGCCCTGTGGGCTATTTATAGAAAATGTGTAGGATATTTCTGATGTTATGTCTTTCACATGCCCTCCGAATTCTGGTGAGCTGTATCATGGGCGTAGACTGCTAATGGTGAGCCAATAATGTAGATGAGTGGGCTGTTCATCCCCAGTGGTACAGGCATGGCAGCCTTTCCCTGTAGTTTTGTGGGGCCCCTGCCCTTAATTCTTTCCATTGTGGAACCTGGACCTTCCTTTAATGCACCTTTGCAGTAAATTGTGCTTACCTATTCTTCAGTGTTTTATAGGTACAGCTGTACATGCTGTTGTCCACTGGTGAGGTGCAAACTGCTAACTTACCCACTTGGGAGATGTGATTCTGCAACCACAGTGTCAGAGTCTGTTTGAATCTCTCTAATTTACAGGACAATGTACTCTGTGATTTAGGCTTTATTTTGTGAGCTCATTAAGAAATACAACAAGAGCAAGAAATGGCTCAATTCCCTTTGCACAGATTAGTCACCGCCATGAATTCACTTACCACTTAATTAATGAGGTTTCATAACTTATAACCCATAACTCTTGATTCATGCATGTGTGAGAAAAAAATTGTTACCTAGCTAACAGTGAGAGTGCTGATTCATCCTCCTTTCTCACAATGCAGGCACCTCCTCACACTGAAAGGCTGGAAATATTCAGAAGTCCAGCTTCTGTTAGATCCGATTCTTAAAAATACTTTTTTGAGTAAGTTGGTATTTTATACCTTTCAGCTTTGAAATTCGATCTATACCATTTCTGTAAATTACTAGATACTGAGGAAACTGCCAGACAATAAATATGCAAAAATGATGGCTGCAGGTGACAGCAGTCTGCAGGTGATAATGGCTGCATTATGGCTTCTGAGCTCTTTCAGGCCACCTGTCCTGCCTACATGGTACTCTCAGTTTGACCTAATGGCTCTGCTTCCAGCATATGTCAGCATGAGCTGCATAGCCAAATCTGAGCAGCGCCTGAGTGAACAGTCACTTGGCCCTAGTTCCTTTTTTACTGATGTCAATGAAACAAAGAAATCCAGTGTCTTCAGCTCTTTGAAGTTAGGTATCTACTGTCATTTCAGACACTGTGGAATAGCAAAGAATCCACACATGGTTATGAGAGGTGACACAATTTAAGGTGAATTAATTTTCTGTAATTGTCATTGTAAAATTATTTTAGAGTACAGTTTTGGTTAGTTTTAGTTTCTTTCTTCTTAAAAAGTGCTTTTAATTTTTCTTTACCCTTGATCTCAATGACTGAAGCACTTAAATATGAGTTTATCTTTAAGCATACAGTTAGGTGCTGCAGAAAATTAATACGTGGCTAGATTTTGTTGCTAACAGTAGGAATCACAAAAACACTAGAGGGAGAATTTGATATGTGATTTTGTTATTACTCAATCCCTCCCCAAATCCCTCCATCTGTTTTTGAGTATCTGAACTTTACTCCTGTGTATTAAATAATGTGCTCCGTACTTAAGACATGTGACTGTAGAGCTTATGTACTCATATGGTATATATCATAAAACTAAGATACATAGCTGTTGAATTATCTAGATTTCTTTACCTGTGCTTTAAACTTATGAATCAGTTTTTCATATTTGATAGTTGCATTTCATTGCAAATAAAAATATTTTGTTGAAATGTTAATATACTGCATCTTTTCAGCTACTTTGATATGAAATTTAAAATATTTTTGCTACCAATATGGAATTTGATTTCAATTTAATCTCATAAGATTGCATTGCGGCAAAATATTTCACACATAGATAATAGACAAGAATAAATAATTAAATAGAAATACCTTTATGATTAGAAGCACAGTTGAAGTGATGGCATAAAAGTACAATTATGATTCACATAATCTTTGAAAAGTTTACTAAACGTTAGAACTACTGAAGGAATACAGTTTAATGTAAAAGCAGGAAGTGCACATGCATATCCATATGTGTTTATAGAAAATAATTGTTGGGATCAATGAAACAGTGAATAAAATATTTGGATTTTTATTCTATGCAATTTTACATAATTAGGTTAATAAAAGCTTTATCTTTAAAAGTGTAAAGAGGTGTGGATGACAATATTATTATAAGAAAGATCAAATTATTGTCATATGTATAAGGGATTAAGGTCTTTTTACTTCATAGCTATTCAATTTGTATAATTCTATAGCTTTTAAAATGTTCTTTGTTCTCAGCATTAGTTTATAATGTTTTTGTACTATGGTTAGAAGATAATAATTAAGGAAATTTATTCAGAGTTCAGTGACTGCCTTGTCAGAGAATTGTTCTGTTCTATTAGAGAGGTTTGGGAGTGCTTAGCTAAACAAATTGTAAGTAAGTCATAACACTTGTTTGAAATTACCTTACCTTCACCTTACTTTACCACTGTAACTATAATAGGTAGGATGATAGTGTGATCATGGCTAAGAGAAAATATAGAAAATGTGTGTTTTAACAGTAATTAGAAGAAAAGACAGAGTTCTATTTTTTATTACTTATTCATTGGTACGTAGTTAAATACCAGCTTGATTTTGCTCTGTACGTCCTTTTATAATTAAACCTCTTGTTGTTTATTAGTGGTGGTAATAAGGGTATAGTTAATTTACATGGAGTCCTGAGAAAATAATATTTTGCATTAAAACTTTATTCTGATTTTCACTGTGAAACTTATAGTTGGTCCTTTCCCAGTCATAATTTTTAAAAATTATTTAAGGACGAAATGCTAGATATTTTTCATTTGTGGGAAGATTGTTGTGTTAGGAAATGTAGACAGATACAGATATTTTATACCAGAAATAGATGTGTATGTGTTGGTTTTGAGTAAGGATCTATTTTTTCTTCAATTGCATCTTATTTTTAAGCAGTGTTACTTACATGCATACAGAACCCAGTCAAGTCCATATTGAGTGGACTGAATATTCATCCTGTCATGGCATTAGTAGTTCAGTCCCATAGGATCAGCACACACAGGATGAAGAATCTCAGGAAATGGGGCTCTAGAACAAATCCATTAGGTAGACCTTAGCATAGAATACTCAGTGTTTCATCCACATTTTGACCCTGAGTGGATCAGTGTCCTTTATTACTGTTACCACTCTGAACAATCCAAATGCTCTTCTTCCACAAGGCCAAGTTTTGGTCCGTTAGTGCTTTTGTCTAGAAAGATAGTTTTGACTATTATGCTAGAATTTATAAAACTAGAGTGTTGAAAGACCACTGACAGCAATAAAATACAGTGTTGGCAAAAAGGCAACATTATAATTAATGAGCTAAGAAAATTTGGGTTTCTGATTTTTCTGCTGGAAGATTCCACATTTCTAGGCCATTATCTCTGGAGAATACCACAGCTATACAAGAGAGAGATCTGTCTCCATTCCAAAAGTCAGAAATTGTTTTTGTTTAGACCTTGGAGGAGACCACTTCCCCTATAAACTTTTGAAAAATTTTTTTTCTCTGATTAATAATTGATATTTTTAGCAACACTCATACTGTTCCTTTTAATGATTAATGTGAAGAAAATCAGTATTTATTGATGATTCCCATTATGTGATATGTTAGATACTTCTCTTTAAATATTGTAAGAAATTTTTGGAGTTAATAAGTGACAGCTGTGATTATACGATTCACACAGAGTTTTCTAAAGACATTATTTCCTTATGTGTGCAATATTGTACAGCTGAGTAACATGAAGCTTTGTTAATTTTAGCATAATCTGAAGCAGTTTCTGCCAAGGTTTACCACTGCATGTTCTGACAGTTAGAATGTGCTGCCTGCTTATCAAAGACGCCTTCAGAAATATAACTATCCTCTATATTAAACAGCTTTATTAAAATAAATTAAGCCAGGCTGAAAAATTGCTAGAATTAAATTTACGAATACCCTTATTTCAGCTCCCCTGTGCATGTGCATTAGAGCAGTTTTTAGATACAACCCCTCTTTTTTTCCCTTCTTTTTTTTTTTGAAAGCTATTTATGTATGAAATTAAAATGATTACTTCAGGAAAAGGTATTCCTTATTCAGTTTTTGCTTTCCTTCACTGCTTACACTGTGTCCACATGTCATATTTATTGTTTATTATGTAAACAATGCTCTGAATACAAAATGGTTAATTCCTTAATAGGAGAAGTGGGGCTATTCTCGTGCAAGTTCTGGAGTACTTCATGGACGTTAATAACTCTGTAATAAACATAAACATTAATAAACTCAGTACTTATGAGGCTAAGGGATAGTCTATTTCACAAGTAAAGAACAGCATAACAGGGAAATTAAATGCAAAACCATACTCCAAATTTAGTTAATGAAATTGAACTGTATAGCTTTTGCTTTTTTACATTACCTAACTTTATATATGGCTTTATTTTTTCACAGTGAGCCTTCTGTTGACACTAGTTGCTCTCGTGTTGCATGGCAGTTTCTCAGAAATTAAAACTCCAGCTACCAAATGCACTCTATATGCCCTGAACATAGGAAGTAATAAAAGAAATAATAGTACTTAATAAATCTTTACTGCTACAAACTGTTTCAATGAGGAGATGACTGTCAAGCTCAATGCTAATAATTTTCCCACTTATGGGCACCTGCTGATAAAACTCATAACATATCACTGATCATTCATTTGTTCAGGTAGCTAATGCTGTGAAAGAGTTGAAATCTCTTTTATAAAAGATTTGGAAATGCTCTCTAGTGGGCAGGCACCAGGATTTTATTATATTTCTTTTCTGCAACACATTTGTGTCTTGCACATGATTTGGCCTAACATTAAGTGCTCTAGCATCACATGTAGATAGTCCAGTTCTCAAAGGCCAGTAGTTGAGTGCTGATACTTGAGGACTCTCAGAATTGAAGACAGTTGACAGTTATGACTGTGTGCAGTGGAGTTTCTGCTTTTTCCTGGAAAACACAGAAATTTGTTCAGGAGTCTTGGAACAATTTGAGCAGCTCAGGTTTGACCTTGCCAGTCTTTTGAAACTATTTGGAAAATTATCTTAGAAGTCTTGCTGTGACCAGGGTATAATTCTTTTCCCTGTACCTTATGTTGCATTGTATTTACTGGAAAGAGATCACTAGAATTCAGCTTTTATTAAGTAGAAACTCTATACGTATATTAAATTTTTAGCCAAGGATATGATTTGAATTAAAAATATTGAACATTATTTTCTTTCTTGGGTTAGCAATGAAGCATTCTATTTCAGCTATGAGTGGGAGGTTGCATTAAAAATATGGTGATTTTTGGGCTTTGCATTGCCGTGTAAATGACTTTATCACTATGTCCCTTTAATTACTTTCATCAGAACATAACACTCTAATGAATTTTCTTACACTTGTTTTCGAAAGTTCTGGCTATAAAATACCGGTAGAATGTACAGTGCATAAAAATCTATCTCAGGAAGGCAATGAATAATACCCATTCTGAAATTCAAAACTTAAAAAAAATAAGTTATGTGCTCTATGTGTTTTATTAAGAATATTATGTGGGCTTTAGTCTTTAGAGAACAACTGGGGAATTTGAACTTAATTTGCTGCTCTTCTGTCATGCAACTATAAAAGCATTTTATAAAATACCACAGACTTCAGTCATGGGTGTGGGTGTGTATGTGCTTGCTTTATTCCAGTTCAAGCTATTTCTTTGTCTGACTTACATAGACTAGTTTTTCTAGATGTGTTCTGCTTTATTTCTACTACTTGTAATGATATGATGAAATGTCAGGTGAGAGCTAAAAGATCAGTCAACTGCTTAATGGTGCTTGATTTTTATAATGTTTATTTTATTGTAAAAATTCCTTAACATCTGCATCGCTCTGAAAGTGTATATTCATACTAGTACTAATAAGGTATAGATGTTACAATGGAAGGAATCATATTTCTGATACATTTGTGGTAATTCAACTTCTGTTCAGATGCCTGCAGAAAGATATGTGGTAGAAACCAAACCGACTTGTTTGGTTTTGGGTTTTTTTAAAATTCACATTTAAGTATTAATTTTCATGCTGCTGCAGTAGATAAACAGAGTAAAAAAGTGCATATGGTTTTGAAATCTGAGATTCTGAAATATAAAGCCCATTCCAACAGAAAGCAGAAAAACTTCAGAACTGAATTCACACTTCCAAACAGGTGGATTATTTCAGGTATTGTGTCAAAGGCATATAGATTATGGTGAATAAACCTTTTAATTTAATAGAAAGAAAACAAAATCAAAAAATGCTAATTATTCTAGAGTCTGAAACTATTACAAGTATTCTTATTTGTGTGATATAAATATATTTTAAAATAGTTTGCTTAGTCAAATGTGCCTACTTCATTTAGGTTCATTTTCATGTTAATTTTGTGTTTTTTTTAAAAGTTGCAGCATCAAGACATATTATGCATTCATCCTTTAAGTAATTTATAGTGCCATATTTATAATTTGTTGTGTAACATCAAAATGCAAATCATTACAAATCTCTGGTGGATAATTTATAGATAATATTTTGATCTTTGTGACACAAATAAGTTATTAGAGAAAAACAACTAAGAAAAGGTAAAAGTCAAACCTTCATGTCAAGCACTCCAAAATTAGAAAATACTAAAACTGAAACTCTTGTAGCCTCTGTGGTTCAGCTTTTTTTACATGTCTCTGTGTGAGGTAGTATGTATTCCTGTAGGAAATTCTCTACTTGGTGAAAATTGCAGTTTTGGGAGAGACATATAGACCACAAAAAAATCTAGTGAGAGCTGCCACCCATAGCAGTCTGAGAGCACCTCGACAGCTGAGGCTGTGACTGAGCATTTCAGTGCTGAAGAAAACAGAGTAGCTTGATTAACTTCAGCAATGTTGGAGTCACCATCCCTGGAGGTGTTCCAAAAATGACTGGACATGATGTCTGGTCCTGTGATTCAGTTGCTAAGGTTGAACTAGATGATCTTGGAGGCCTTTTCCAATTTAAAATATTCTATGATTCTATAAGAGGACAAGGAGGAATGGCTTTAAACCAAGAAGAAGAACGAAGATTAGAATTAGAAAGGTTTGAATCAGATATTAGGAAGAAATTCTAAACTGTCAGGGTGGTGAGGCTCTGGAACAAGTTGCTCAGAAAAGTGGATGCCCCGTACCTGGAACTGTTCAAAGCCAGGCTGGAGAGGCAATAAACAACCTCGTGAAGGTGTCCCTGCCCATAGCAGGTAGATTGGGATTAGCAGATCTTCAAGGTCTCCCCCTGACCAAAACATCGATGATTCTTTGATTCTATGATTGAAAATAGAAGAAAATATAAGGCATATTATGATGAGTTACATTATTAAAAAGATAGCCTTTAAGTTAGGCTTCTAAGAGTTCAGAGGCATTCCTTTGTCATTAGGTAATAGAATTTAACTTTCTGTCATCTTGGGTGAGCTGTCTTTTCTGTATCAGATACCTAGACTGAACTTCGATTGAAAGTTACATAACGTCTGTAATTTCTGCATAAAAACCTTTTCTTATTAAAGTCTGGGGTTATCCGAGCAAAACTTCTCAGTTTTTCCTCTTCACACTAATGAGAACGTTTATTTCTGAAGTATGTATGCACCTAGAGTGTACTCAGAGGGTATATGCCAGTCACACCCCCTCAGTTTTTCTGCTTGCCATCTGTATCTGGGGAGTTGAGCCTTCTGTCTGGAGCCTTATTTGTGTTACTTAAGCCTGTGTGGTATTTTTCTCAAAAGCCATCTTACCTTTAGCAGCACTTGCCAGCTTCACCATCGGCTAAAACTCTGTGCAACTTGCCACCTCACTGAAGGGAAAAAGTTGCACACAGGATTATTATCAAGGTAGTACATGAGTGGCCACAGTTTCTGCTGCAGCATGCAGGCATGCACAAATAATGGGCTCCAGGCTGCAGAACAGGATGAGTGTCTAGGGCCAGTAGTTTGCAAGCCACTTAGGTACTTTGGAAAATACTGCATTTTTTCTTCTTGAAATTGTCGTCTTTTTTTTCATAAATGAATATCTTCAAGAACATCTTGTATCCAGATGTCTGTTTGGCATTTGCTATGAAAATAATATAGTTACAGATTATCTAGTGTGCCAAACTGCTTCTGGCTGTTTTGAATAAATTTGTCATTTATTTATGTAGAATTCCTGGTTTCTATTGTTTTGAGTCACTATGTAAAGACAAATTTCTTGACGGTGAAACAAGCACATCCATCCATCTATACACACACATATGTGTGAAAATAAAAAAGTGTTTGCAATTAAACTGGAAAACCAATAAAATGAATTCTCAAGTTCTGCGCTTATGGAACAAGATTTCATTTCAGACTGTATGAATGTATATTTGCTACTTAAAATCAATGCTAAGAGATAATAAGTATTTTAAATACTATTCAGTGGAGTAGATAATGTGGATTTTATCCAACTTCATAAACTTAAAATAATTTTAGACTTCAATATGTTTCTAAAGGATGATGCCTTGAATATATATCCTCAGAGATTCATATTGCTAGCCCATTTTAATATGCCTATGCTAGTATCAAGGTTTTAGGAGTTTTTACTTTTGGATGTGACACAGAATGATAACTTCCCTTTAAGACTGGTGTAGCTACTTATGGAATCAATTTTGCAACTTCAGTCAGCCTTTTGGTAATATGTACAAAGAAAATGCAGTTATATTATTTTATTTCTAAGAAAATAAAGAAATCTACTGAATCATTTAAGTCATGAAACTGAAGCCAGAACACACAGAATTTCTGAAGAAGTATTGTCTCAAGTACATAGTTCCCCATTGTTTAAATCCCTGATTAACTACTTTAATTTCTGAATTCCATGTATTAAGCATGGTTACACCCATTTTTTTATGTGCTGTGTATGAATGATGAATATATTACCCTATCAGAGAGCAGTGAATTCTGTAGCACCACATCTGTGAAAGATAAATGTAGTTATTTCTTCTGTCTGATATGAATTCAGATCTTCAACAGATCTTCCAGGCTCATGCTTTTGGATATATGATGATCTCACAATAGAAGTTTTGTTTTGTTTCACAGAAGTTGCATTTTGCCATCAAAGAGCATAACTTTGTATTACTAATTTATTTTTGAAAGTCTGTTGACATGACTTCATTATGAAGTTATGACTTGCATTATTTCATTCTTCTGAAACATTTTACTGAACTTTCATATAGATGTTTGCCAGAAGGTAGTTTTCTGTGAAAATAATATACTTTATCTGTCTTTTCTGTGGTAATTGTAATACTGGTCATTGTTCCTTTCAGAATCAATGGTCATGCTAAGAAATAAAATTAGTAAAGTTATTAATCAGTCTCAGATAATGGTTAATAAAACTTGAACTTAGAGTTAATAAAAAAATCTTTTGCACAAGGACAAGAAGGCTAAACTATGGTGTTAACATAATTTCATACTCAAAACAAATGTGGAATCTACCAAAAGGCATTCCATTTAACTAGACTTCCACAGGATGTTGACTAACTTAGGGTAATTAACACTACCAAGGTAATTTACAATATTTCACTGCTTTTCCCATGACCTCTTCTGTATTTGTTTGAGTTCTCTTCACTTTCTTTCTGCACTGTATTTTATGTCTTCAATTGCCTACACCATCTACTAATCTGCTACTGCAGGGATGCCAGCACAGCCCACCCTTGACAGTAAATCTTAAGGCAAGGATGTGGGTGTGAAGGGAAAAACCCAAAGCTGTCTGAGGGAGTGTTTGCCTAAATGCTAACTAGGAAACTCTGAAGAGATTTCTGAAATAAAGGAGTCAGCTTTAAAAAAAATATGTAGAAAGAAAACCTTTAACATATGGGAGATACCTTGCAGTGGAACAGTGGCAGCTGAACCTCCTTCATGCTGCCAATCTTCCATCATGGCACCATGAGACGAAACAAGTAGGGACTCCCACCTGAGGTGTGTGAATGTATCCTCTGTTCATGGTTTCACTCTGAAATGTGGATTAGCAGCCTGTGGGGAGAGGCACAGCTTCACACAAAGCTAGAGCTCTTCTGTCTCTCACACAAGGTTTGTGTCAATTGGGTAACCTGCCCTCCCAGGGGACAACGGTGTGCTTGTAAGCCATATGCTGCCTATGTTCCCATAATTCTGTGGGTGTGAGTGCTCTTAGAACTTTGTGGGATTGGGTAGAGAAGGGATTTAGAAATTAAGAGGTGTTTATTAACATTTTGTAAGTGTCTGCTATTGTACTTTGTCTGTTGTAGTGTTAATAATGAATGCAAAATTCATTGATTGTTAGTTCATTATTTCTCATTACTAACTCAGAAAGCTGAATAAATCCTGATTTGTACTATGTAAATTGAACAGTTTTTCCCTGAAAAGTTACCAATTTTTTTGCATCCAAATTACATCCTAGAAACAGTTGCAAAACAATTTGCAGAGTTTTCAAGTCTCAAAATGAGCTTTACACGTGAAACCGAGAGGTTTTAGTCTAATTACGGATCTTAACAATCTAAACAGAGAATTATTAGCCCATTTACAAAGATTCTAGATTCTTATAATACAAATTATTCTGTTTTTACAGCTGATTTCTGGTAATCCAATTTTAAACTATTTTCTAGTATCTGTCCATCATCTCTGTGTTATGCTCAGGCCTATGCTGCTTTTCTTGGTCTTGAGGCTGCTAGTTTGGAGAGTTGGAGAGTGGGAAGAGAGTTGATTATAGGAGTAATTAGAATTTTATATATTTAATTGTGATTGTTTTGGAAACTTCAGCTGTTCTTAGAACAAAACCTGTGGCTTGTTACAAGGGACGGTGGCACTGTATTTCCTGGCCTACAAGGCTACCTACTGTGGGGAAACTAAACTGAGATTTATTATTGTCTTATGTCATTCTCTTCATCTTGTCATCACTTTGTAGTAGTGAGGTGGACCTCCAGGAGGTACTGTTATCTTTTGTGTCCAAACTTTTAAATTTAAGTTTGTGCTATTGTCTTTGACCTGGCAGAAGGTTTATCCGTGTAGTATTTGTGTAACCAATAGGGTCTGGTTTGTTTTTTTTTCTTCTTCTTGTTTGAAAGATTTCTGATGGTGGTAGAATCAGCATTAATGGAGACAGATAATAGTCAGATAACCTGATTGTAAACATCTTGTTTGAACAAGCAATTCTTCTGTTTTTAAATGCCTTGTCCTGTAAATTGATATTATCAAATAAGGATCAAGTTTCATCCCTAAGTTTGATAATCCATATTTTTCAGCATTATTTAGATAATTTTGATACCATTTCCACAGAACTGTTAGATTGAAATGTAGGATAAATTCACGCTTTCTTGAAAAAAAAAAATTAATAAATATGAAATCTGTGGTGTAGTCATGTTATTAATATATCCAATGTAGAACACATCTTTTTACAATACCTACGTAGTATTCCCCAAAAGCGCTGTGTCTGGATAGTCAGAATAATAACTGATAGCTGATTCTTCTGAAGACGTAGGTAGTACCATGTTGATATCAGTCCACGTGTACAACTGTTCCTAGAGCATATGTGTGCTGCATCAAGGCTGTCTTTTGTGTTTCTGTGTGGTACCATGGCATTTTCAATATTTAGATTCATTATAGGAATTATTTTTTCATTTTATTTTGTCTTGTCTGCTTTCCTTCACTTACTTGTAGATGATCAGACTACTTTATTATCCATGTCCTAGCAATATTAAGTAAAATATACCTATATTTTTCAAATTGTTATTTCAACAGTTGAACTTACCTTAATCAGAAAATAAAGATCTTTGAACACCTTCAAAGAGGTACTATAGTTTCAGAGGATTTGGTCTGTGCCAGAGTCTTCAGCAGCTCTATTTTCTCTGTATTCTATCTATTCCTGTACTCCTGTGTTGGAAACACTCCTAGTTTTACTTCAGCATCTGGAATCAGGGAATATTTTGTGTGCTATTTAATGATAAATCTAGCAAGGACAGTACATCAAAGTTGAGTTTTTACTGCAACAGCAGGTGGTTATGAAAGAAAAGTAAGGTGTAAAAGAGAGGAGTATGTATATCTGTAAGCTATCAATAACAACTCTTATGATTTATCCCCAGCTGACAACTAAGCCTCACACAGCCACTCACTCTGTTCCCTAACCAGCGCCAAGCACAGAGGGATGATCCCTGCCCTGGTCCTGCTGGCCAGGCTATTTCTGATACAGGCCAGGATGCTGTTGGCCTCCTTAGCCACTTGGACACTCAGCTGGCTCACGTCCAGCTGCCCCTCCAAAGCCTTTTCTGAGGAGTCACTTTCCTGCCACTCTGCCCCAAGGCTGTACTGATGAATGGGGTTGTTGTGACCCGAGGGCAGGAGCTGGCACTTGGCCTTGTTGGCCTTGTTCCATTGGCTCAGCCTGTCCAAATCCCTCTTTAGAGCTTTTCTAGCATCCAACAGATCAACATTCCCACCCAGCTTGGTGTTCCCAAATTTACTTTAGGGTGAGCTCGATCCCTGCATCTGGTTCATTGACAAAGATATTAAACAGGGCTGAGCCCTGGGGGACACCCCTAATGACCAGATGGCAACTAGATTCAGCACCATTCACCACCACTTGTTGGATCTGGCCATCCAGCCAGCCTTTAATGGGTATCTACTATGATTATTGCTGAACATACTAGCAAATAATAAAATTATATTCCGGTCTTCCAATTGCTTTCAGAAAGTACCAATTCAAATGAGTAGATTCTCTAGGGAAAAAACTCTTCCCTGGCTGATTCAGCAAGACTCATTTTATAGCTGAATCCTTAATCTTTTTGAGAGAAGATACTCCACCATTTAGTGCTCTTTTTATTTCCCACTTAAGAACTGCTGAACTGAATATTGCTCAAAGCACTAATAAAGCTGTAATAGAAAATGTTTTATGTATTTATTTATGACAAACATGTTAATTTGCAGTTTGTATAACCTGGAAATGCAGCCAGTTCCTTTATTTCTTAAGAATTAGAAAGCTAGTAACAATTACCAGGACTAATAGACAAATAGGTAACCATAAAGTGAATGACTGTAACAGGCAGATTACTCAATTTTTTTAACTTAATATAACAATGTAATCAACAAATTTTCCAAATGTAACAGCAGTAATTAAATTAGATCTTTGTTTTTTAATGTAGTTAACAGTCTTCATTGGCACATCATACATTTACTCTAAAATGATGTCAGCAGTAGCTGAAGTAATTTAATTTTTGTAATGAAATATTGATTATTAATTTTGTGTAGATATACAAATCATGTAGTTAAAAAAGTTTGAGAGTAACTGTGTACACAGTTGGTTTTTCTAAATTGTACTTTAGAGCTACTTACTTATACACTATGGCTTAGGTAACTCTCATCTCCCATCATGTTTCTTTTCCAATTAGTCCAAGCATGATACGCTATAGTTATCCAAAATACAGTGACAGAGCAAATAGACATGGTATTCAACTCAAATAACAAAAGAAATATTCTACTAATATGACTACTCAACCTTGACAGAGATAGATAGGTATCAAGTATAAATATTTTTTATCTTGGTGATTCAGCTATGGTCTTAATGGGCTTGTGTGTGTGTGTGTGTGTGTAAGTTGCTCAGCCTTCTTTGGCTTACCTTTCACAACATTTAATTTCCTCTATTTCACTCTTACCCGTGAGATTACATGGTGAGAAGCTGTCACTTAAAGGCAATGCCCACCTAGACATTTTCAACTTCACTTGTCTAATTTTTCAGGCAGAAAGAAGTCCATTCTGCTTGTGCACTGAGCCATGGAACCAGACGGCTGCAATTAACCCAGCAATGAAATGAAGTACGATATCTTGTGCTCTGCAATGTGATAACACTCCATGGTTTTCTTTGGCACAGTGTATGAATGAACATGCTAGGAAAACTATGTAAACACTCCCTTAGATGAGCTGTGTTGTAAGATACTTAAATCCTTCACATCTGCTGACCATGCAGAACTCAGAAGTTCATTGAAGGGAGAAAAGGGGTTGTGTAGGACTCCATAATTGAAAACTTGCCTAGGCATTCTGGAAGCCAAGCATGGTGAACTGAACCAAACTGAAAAAAAAAAAAAAAAAAAAGAGTGACAAGTTGTCTAGATGCCTATAATCTATCTGCTTATGGGAAAGAAGTAATAGGTGAATGGTAAAACAAATAAATTTCCTCTACATTTTCTAGTACCCCTCCCTGTTTTGCTACTTGATCTTTATACTCAGGATTTTGAAATAAATCCTACATTGGTGCTCTCTACTGAAGGCAGTCATCGTTTAGGGAATGATTCTGTTTAGGAGATATCCAAGCATTTAGTATCACATAATGTGATTATGGGGTTTGGTTTTTGATTTGAATTTGAAATGAAAAGGTTAACTTTCTAATTTACCAACTTTAATTAGTTTTATGATAAAAAGGTTTCTCTCAGCAAGTAAATGAGGAAAAACATTAATTATTAAATATGTGCCTCCTCGGTGCCCTCTTTTGGTAGGAAAAATTGCTGTCCTGAAGGCAATATTTTTTTAAAAAATTGCATCTGGGATTTAGGTTTTAATTATCAATTGGTAAAAAAATCTAATAAAAGTACCACACCCAAAAACTGGCCTTGCGGTTACAGTACTGAGGTGTTTACTAAAAAGCTTCTGTTACAGATCAGACAAATGTGATTTTTTTTTTTTTGATAAAGGGTGCATTTGGATGTCTAATTACTTACCTCTCCAGATTCATGTTCCTAAGACTATGTAAAACATGAAGCTTTTTTGCTTGTTTTCTATATCAGAGATTAAATAAAGCCTCAGTTGATTACAGTTTATAAATTGACCACATGCCAATTATACTGGAGGTTTACAAAAGGTAATGAATAGCTCATTGACTGTGTCTGTTTACTGTGCACTCTGCATCGATTTCTGGTTTGTTATAACATTTCACACATCAGCACTGGAACCACTAGACCTACCATTCTCAGAGGGACCTGAGAGTGCTATGGGTCAATACCTGGACCATATACTGTACATACTCTACTTAGTTCAAATTAATCATTGTGGCCCAATTTCAGTCCTAATGTAAGTGGATAGAACAGCAGGCCTTGTTTCTGATACAGCTTTATTGACATCCTAGTATATCTGCTTAGAAATTAGTATCATATTTTGCTAGAATTTATGAAAAAATTGAATTTGTTCTTTTGTATTCCTTACATTCCAGTATTTGATAGGGTCTCCTTTTCAATCAATAATTGTTCATTTCAAGTGTACTTTTGGAGTGAAGTGTTAAAATTTTGATGTACTGAAACCTTCCTGGAGAATTATGCTTTCTGCTTATCAAACAATTCAGCTTTGCCATACATGGTCAGCAATAAACATGATATTCTAGGCTGTCTTTAAACCACCCTATTGTATGGCTGATCTGTAAAATATTTTTCTGTATATAAGAGTATTTATTAACCTTTATGTTAAGTGCTGGGAAAAAAAATTGAGCATTTGTATAAGAATTAAAGTGTCAGAGACAAGAAAATAGAGTGCAAGAATCAAAAAATATATATAACTGATATATAGCACGAACTAATATGTTAATGGTTCTTCTACCTTAGTGCTGTATGTTTTATCTCAGACAGTTGCCAAAAATGCAGCTACTTAACTAACACTTTATTGAGAATGGAATTACCTTCTTTGTAATGTCCCTTTCTACTTCCAGCAACATCAGTGAGAGATTTCCAGAGCTGGAAATTTATCTGCGCTATACATGGTAGTTTGTAACTTTCAACCTGGATGTCAGGTTTTGAGAGATTGTCCAGTAAAAGGGCTGATGTAACTGAAAAAATACATCACCACAACCAAGACTGGCAGGATCACAGTCACATGGATAGTTACTCTGAAAAAACAACATTTTTTTATGTCTGGCTCATCCATCCTCAGGTGATGAGAATTTTAGAGTTCTTGTGGAGTTCACTTCCTGCAGTTATTCAAAATACTCATCATACATTTGATTTGTACCACAGTTTAGTTAAGTATACACACTAACCATTAGCTCAGTATTCATCTCTCTTCTCATTATTTTTCCATGTGATACTTAGTCTATATTTACAACATCCACTAAATGTAGGCTAAGCTACATCAATCTAATCATGTAACCATAACAAAGACTATAACATTTTAGAGTCAAGTGTTCATTGGGCAACATCAAACTCCCCTTAGTTATATCTGGATAATTTTTACATAGTTATTTTATACCCTTGTGTAATCTCTAGCTAGTACAGACACACTCTGGAAGATAAGTTTTAGGCTTTAAAACCATCAATTTCTCTACAGTTAGGCTTTTAAAGCTGTTTTTGCTTCTTAAATCCATAACATATTGTGGCAGTTTTGCAAAAGCTTCTAAATCACTGCTTGCTTTTAATATTTCTCAACTTCATGCTGTGCTCTTGTTTTATTAAACAATAATAATTTAATCTTCTTCTTCCTGCCCATACTATTTATTTATCTTGTACATTTCTTCTGCTGGGAGTATTTAGCCTAGAGAAGAGACTGTTCAGGGGATGCTTCATTGGTGTATGAAAATATCTGAAAGGAAGGGTTCAAAGAAGGAGGAGTCAATCTCTTTTCATGGATGCCCAGTCACAGTCCCAGAGGCCACTGAAGTTTCCTCCCTTTGGAAGTTGCCTTTCTTACTGTGGCATATAGAATTGAAAGTAAATAAAAGAATACAAAGGATATGAAGAAAAACTATATTACAATCAATAGAAAAAGAAAAAAAAGACATGCAAATGTACCACTTACAGAAACAACTAGGAATGCCTTAGAAAATATAACAGTAAAGAAAAAACTTGTCTGAACACCTAAAACAAAAAGGAAAGATTTAAAAAACATGCTCTGAACTTGAGGAAAAATAGAGAAACGTGTAGCTAACAGATCTAAAACAATCAAGTGTATTCCATATGGAAGCCATAGCGTAGTTATGCAATTTATAAATATGATATAAAACCCAAAACCACAGTAGACCCTGAAAGCAGCGTGAAATAAGAGTTATCTAAAGCGTTCAAACTGTTTAAGAGATCAAGAGAAAGAATGTTCAGGTTATCTTGTGGCATGATGTTATAGAACTCTGAGAAATTATTTATAATGAGTATAAAAATCTAATCCAGAGATGTGCATGCTACTTTTTCTGAAAAAATAAAACTAACAAATTATTGGTCCCTTATTCTTCTAATTAGTTACTAGTAGTAATGGTGTCTAGTGCCTCTGAGAGCTTCCAATTTAATGGGCTGAAACCATTCAATCATTAGAAATAATCCTTTGTCCATTTTTCCTCAGTGGTTACACTGACAATATAGTCAGTATTTTCTTTTTTGATTATGAATTCAGTAAGCAGAGATGATGTGTTCCATAATCATCCAATTCAGTGATTTCTTATTCACTTCCTTATTTATTAATTCAGGGATAAATTTAGTAATAGGTGGCAAGTGAGTTTTCCTTACTGTCTCTGTACTTGTGTGACACCCTCTCATTCTGATAAGATTTGATTCCATCCCTTTCACTGGTAGGCCTTTGGTTGCTTCCTCAATTGTTCTTTACTTTTGTGTATTCCTACCATGTCTGTGTTTGTAAAAGTCTTTTACTGAATTCTTCTTAAAATCTTTCAGTGATCATTCTTAGAGTTTCAATCAGCCTGATTGGCAATCATATTTCCATTAGTACGTATAATACATTTTCTCAAGAAGTATATTTTTTCTTTTTGATGTAAGGAAGGACTGTTTATTTCTCAACTGTTTTCGTGCATTTCTTTTTACTTCCTTTGGTTAAATTAGTAAAAATAGTAATAGCAAAATAATAACCAAATCATGTAAGTAAATATATTTAGGAAATTGTCATTACCGATTGAAATATATGACTGAATCAATTAGGGTTTCTAAAGTTCTTGTACTAAACTGAGTGTGTCAGAAGACATTCCTTACCTAGACAGCAAATTAAGCAAAAAAAAGCTGTAACCTCTTACCACTTTCAGCCTTAAAGTTTCAGAATTTTCAAAATAGTGAATAGTCTTTCTTCTTTCTGTTCCAGTTTGTAGTATGGTCTTTTGGTGCAAAAATATCCCAAAGCTTTTTGTGTCTGCTTTAATTTTTTCTTTTTTTTCTTTGGTGAGCCACATTAATAGTCTTCATTTGTTTCAGAGTTTACAAGGGCATGCTTCTCTTAGCATGTGATGATATTTCAGCTGGAAGTAGCTTTTTGTGCATTATGTCAGATTCCACTCAGTTTTCTTGCCAAGTGAGGTGCCAAAGTGAATCACCAGGTGAGGATAACCATCACTCACCACTGAGGTGGTTCTCACTAGTGGCAGAGGAGTGCTTTCAAATGACTCACCAGTTGTTCTTAAGGAAGCAAGAAAATCCCTAAATTGACAGCGAAGATTATTTTGGATTACCATAGCAGATCATAGGCAATACAGAGTGAGATGTCCCATCACAGAAAAAGAGAATGTAGTACAAATTCACTCTATGACAAAAAGGCAGAACAGTGCCTTTAAACAGACTTTATACATGTCCATAGAACAATCTCATATTTTTTTTCTGGTGGTCCTTGTGATATTCTCTGGTTTTATGCTGTTTCCTGAAGATGTTACTTCAGGACATCATTTTTGGTGGTTTTGCATCTCACTACTTTGTTATTTTTCCAGTCAGTATTAAAATCTTAGATGCAGTGTAGAAATAATTTCTTCTGTGTAATTTGGGTCTTTATGGCATTGATCACAGTTAGATGCTCATTTCACCTTTCCTTCTGCTTGACATAGTCCTCCTACTGCCAAAATCTAGCTTTCTTTCTACTGAGCAGGGCTTAATGTACCTTATGTATGTATCTTATGTTACAGTGACAGCTTTTCTCAGTTTTCTTATTTTCCAATTATTGGTCACATGGCAGTGATTTCAGTATTATCTAAATAACAGCATCTCACGTTAAATATGCAAAATGGATTTGTAATTTATGATGTGCTTCAAAATTATTAAGGAATGTGCACCTAAAACATAGTGGTATTTGACTTAGGGATTTGGGTTATTATTTTAATGTTTTGCTAGATGCTGATTGTGCTTTTAAATTAAGACTGGCAAGCTGAAGCGTACAGAAAAACAGAACTCTGGAACATCTTCCAGAAATTGGAGCTGAGTATTTTCTAGCTCTAAGGCATAATCTGAAGAACATATGTGAAATATATTTTTTTTTCTGCTTTTCTTGACACAAATCCTCTTGATTCACTTGAGGAGAATTTCTAAAAAGATATTTTTCTTTTTTGCCTTTTTCCCCCATAGAATATCATATCTATGTTGTGTTATACAGAAATAAAAACTGACATGCATAGAGGACAAGTATTATCACTGTATTTTATAGGCTTGTATTGGCTATACAACACAAGTAAATAGACCAAATTCCTTCTCTTAATTTAACCACTCATCATTTCTGTCTTGGCTTGTTACCATGTCTGTATGCAGTAAAGTTTTTAAGGTGTCCCAGCTTTCCCTCATTAGAAGTTTTATTTCTTCTTTTAGGTCTCAATCTTTTTGTCTCTGCGGAGGTGAAAACTTAAATTTATAGAGAGCACTTTGGGTAATACTGCTGCAAATTAACCAGGGAGGTTTACATCTAGTATCTGCCAGCTTATATTAACAGATAATTTTTAGAGGATAAGAAAGTAGGAAGAACGTTGAGGTAATCCTGCCTAACTGTTAGCTTAAAAATGGCTCCATCTGTCATGTCAAAAAGAGCTCAGTTCAAATGTGGCTGTAGTTTTTTTCTTGTAGTTAACGCTTTTGGATAAATAGTTGTGTGATACCCTACCTTCAATGCAATGAAAATACACGTTCAGGAGAAAGATTTTCTAAACATATTAGAAATATGACATGAGAAATCTGATGTCTTTATTTGCCGTGAATGTAACTACCGCTTTTTCTTCAGTAAAATTTTTGAGGGAATCTTTGAAAATTGAAATATAATTAGATACTGAAATATTAAAAAATAAACAAATACTTTTCTATTTGGTCTTTAAATGGGTATTTCTCTTACAGTTAAGCTATTCTCATTTGTTGAAATGCCAGTTCTTAATGTAGTTCATAATGTCTGCTGGAGGATGAAATTACTCACAAGAGAGGGCCCTTAGAGAAGGATCAATGTTTTTATATTAATGTAAATTACCACTGATTAATGAATGCTGTAACCAATAATGATTTAATTCCTAACTATGTTCCTTTTTTGGAACCTAACCTTCTTGTCAATATTTAAAGTTAGTTAGTAGTAAGATTTAATTTGTCATGTACAGAAAATAGTAATAATATAAACCTAATCAGTAGTACTTTTTCTATGAAAAACAGTGGGTTTTTTTGAGCAGAGAGTAAAATAGAAGTTAAGGAATGTATTTTGTTTTTACAAAAGAAAGTATATATAAAATGTATAGTATGTATAAATGTATAAATATATATAAATGTATAGGATGTATATAATGTATAGTATCATTTATCCATATCACCAAAATAAATGTCTTTGTATTTATGATTAATTATACTGCATACTAGCTTTTCATCAGTACCTGTTTATGTTATATTCACTGCTATATTAGAAGGGTATGAGCTCATGGAAGTTGTTACTCAGTATTTGACTGCTATGTCTATAATTTCAAAACCATAGGAAATTAAAATATTCTGGAGAGTAAGAAGAGAAAGAGAAAGGCAAAAAAAAAAAAAGTCTTATTTACATGCACCTGTGTGTCACTTTGGTTTTCATAGAACTCTTTGCCACCTAAATTAAGGAACACCAAGTTGTTGGCATGAGTGTGTGGGCATCACTGCACTGACAAATGTAGTTGATTCTTGTGCACTTGAATTGAAACCAGGTAGAAACTGTGCAAGAATGTATATTTAATGAGAAACAAAGACTAAAGTAGCAAGTTGCAATACTGTGAAAAGCAAAGGAGAACAAAGGCTTAGTATCTGTCATGAAAAAATCAGTTTGACAATTACTTTTTAGCCATCAGACTAGGAACCAAGTCCCAGAGCTCCAGAATGGAAGTACTCCTACTCATACTGTGAGTCTAGCAGAAGAGAGAATGCACAATGCATGCTCCTTCAGGTATATTTTTGTACCAAACTGAGCATTATTCTGAAAATCTCAACCCAGATAACAATCTCTTTATCTGATGGCTTTTTTCTTGATCAAATCAGAAGGCAAGAACTGGGGTCTGTAGTATTGAAAGCATGATTATGGGAATAATATTCTCTGAGAATGTGAGAAACCCTCATCCTTTGAGGGTCACACATGTATTCTGTAACACATACTCATCCATAATTTTTGCTAACAAATTGTTTTTGTGAGTGCTAAATAGATATGAGTCATAAGACAGTTAAAGCTTACTTTATCATGCTGTATGACACCGTGTATGTCAAGGATAAGTACCTTGGCAAAGCATATTGCTTAATTCATCAACAGCCAACTTTTCAGTTCTCTATCAGTTTGAGAAAGGATATCTATTAGTCATAAATACTCTCAAAAGACTCTTTCCCGTACAGCTTCTTGAAGTTTCCAATTTTCACACATACACTTCTGAATTGTTATCTGTGTTTTCTGTAGAGGGAAACAATGCAAGTACTGTGTGGTTTGAGTTTATATAGTAGTCAGTTGTCTGCTTGGTATATTGGTTTTCAGTTCACTTACTTCAAAATTATTTTCATGCAGTACAGCAGACTGTATCTGCCTGCAGACTACAATGAGAGATGCATAAACCTTTTATCACTTTGCACACACAGTGCATATGTGGTTACATAAACACACTCATAAAGCCAAAAATCATAGAAATAATAAAATTAGTGACAATTAGTTCATATCATTGGGCTGTTACATTATTATGTGGTATTAAAATAAGTTCCTGTGCACATGGTTGAGGGAACCCAGAAATCTGACTGATAGTATCGCCAAAAGGTTTTCACCAAAACTGCAGGAATATACGTGTAGTGTGGTCTTTCCTAAATATTCTTGTCTCAATTGGATGTTTCAATGTATGAGTATAGAATCAAGGAGTCGTTTTGTTAGAAGGAACATTAAAGATCACCTAGTTCCATTCAGAAAAATTGCATAAACTTGTATAATGACAAAAAGTTAATAAAAAGTTGGGTCTTAAGTATATGAATGAAAACCAGAGTGACATTCCTTTATTACTTTAGTGATTAGAATGCTGCATTTTTTGTTTGACCATATATTTACAAAATTATTAAATGGCCAGAGTTAGCTAAAGGGCATTAGTTCATATACATATGTGTGTAGACATGTTGCTAATTGTGTGCACTAATAAGCATAAGTAAGGAAACAGAAGCTAAGATTTTTGGATGCCTTTCAATTGCATTAGAAAAGAGTCTATAAGAAATAAATATCCTGATCCTCAGTTACCCTGGGAAAAGAAGCCATCTGAGAAAGAAACTAGTGAACCGTTCATTTTATTTTAGGCACTTACAATATTACTTGCCACAAATCTCTTGAACATTTTCCTAAATAAAACTTTGAATTGTCAGATGAGGTGAATTTTGGTGTCTTGAAGATGACTGGACCGAAGAAGAGTGCAAAGCAATTTAAAAATTCATATTTATTCATGGCTGAGGGCAAAGCTTTTTTTCCCATTATATTTTTCAGTCATCTTCTCATTAAAGGTGTTTTGAACCTTCTACTTCCCTTTGACACTTACCCAGGCTTGTTTTACTCTGTAGGAAAGGAATATTTTCTGTCTCATTTAAACATGCCCCAGTGCCTGTTTAGAAATCACTGCAACAATACATCCAACGAAGACAGTTGTATTTTCTAAATACTCATGTGAATACTTTCTTATTCACTACTCCAGAATCTGCATTTAAAACTTGACCTGTATTTTTTTTAAACACTGCCAAATACTTTGGTTTTTGTTAAACTTTGGTAAGTGTGACTTCTATCTCTGCCTTAGGAACCAGAAGGTGATGCTTACAGTTTCTGTGGCTATATTCCATATCCTTACCTCATAACTGTAACTGCAACACACAGGACATTAGCTTCTGGTGATAAGAGTGGTAAATGTAGCTTCAATTCAATGACTTCTTAATATGTATGTTCTATTTACATTAGAGTCTCAGCCTTCATCACACATTCAAACCATGCTTATATGTAAAAGGTAATACAAGGTGTGCAATGAAACGATGAATCAATAAAGGAGAAAATGTTGTGTCTGTTGGTTCTTTCTGTGTCCACATCTCACATGACTGAGGCTCTGCATGATCCAGAAGTGATTTTTTCCAGGAAATGTCCACTACAGTGCCTTTTGACTTAAAAATAAAATTTTCACTTACTGACAAAACGTAATTTCTCATGTCTTGTATAATGCATAATTAAATTTTCACTATTTTTTTTTCTCAGAGCTTCTCAAAGCAAGATCTAGACAACTTTGGTATTTCATATTTTCATATAAAACAAGAGTTTTGGGAAACAAAATATTTTGTCTCTTAATGGCCCATGCATTTTATTTTTTAGCTGTGTAATGACAAATAGGAATAAGCAAAATAATCGCTTTGAAATATGTGTTAATCAGGAAGCGGTGATCCTTTCTGACAATATAAAAAATAGGGAAGAAATCAAACACATCAAAATATATGCATTATACATTGCAATAGCACCTGAGAAGAAAGATAAACTTCTGCCTGTTTTCCATAAAAGGGATATACCATGTTTTATGAACTTGGAGTGTAGTTTTTCTGTGGTGTATTAAGACTATAAGCTATAGTTTGGGTTTCAAGTGTATACCTTTTGTACTGCTGATTTCATCCTTTTATGTCCTATTGTAAAAATAAACTTTTACCTTAACAATTATTTTTTGAGGTCATGTAGAGTCACTGAAAGCTGTAGTTTTTCAAGGGTGTGAGCAGTAACCTATTAAAACAACACACAAGATCAGTGGACCAAGGCAATCAAAAGAAATTCAAGTTAGTTTCATAACTGAAATGAATGCCTTTTACATATGAAAATAGGTTTCATATGCCATTTTGACTATAAGTTCAGAATCTTAGAATCAGAAGTGCTGAACACTTAAACTGCATAATTAAGTATGCAAACTGCCTAGTTTAGTGATGAACAGTCTTTCTTTCTTTCTTTCTTTCTTTCTTTCTTTCTTTCTTTCTTTCTTTCTTTGATTCTTCAGTTACCTGACAAATGTCTTTATCTGTAGTTAAATTTACAAGTTGCAACTTAAGCTGTCACTAGCCTTTGTTTTCTAATTCTTGTCAGGACCCAAATTAACATGGTTTCACAGGCCATAACTAGATTTTTGCTCTGGGGAACAAAGCTCTCACAAGTCAATAAGTTCAGCAAATCTATATGGAGAACTAGAATAAGCTGTTCAGAAAGATGATGAAACCTCTGTCCTTGGTAATGTTCAAAAACAGCCTGGACATGGTGCTGGGCAACCTTCCCTAGGTGTTCCTCACTAAATGGGGCCATAGGACAGAAATTACTTCCAGAGGTCACTGTCAATCTCAGTTGTACTGTGATTCTCTGGTTAAATATTTCTATCTGGTTAGCAGTATTTTTTTCACCATCTAGAGGCGATGAATTTATACCTCCAGTACATCATAATTTACTTTCAGAATCCTTTGTCATTTCCAGAGCTTCTTCAATATTTAGTGCTCAATCTTCTGTGCTTTTTCCACTGCCCCTTCTCCAGGTTTACAGTCACGGTGCTTTCCATATGGTATGAAGGAATTTTTTAGAAAAAAAAATGCGATTTGTCACCGGACGAATTTGTGGGCATTGCTTTTCTGTTCCATTATTTGACTACTATAAACATCAGGCCTCAGTTATGAGGCTGAAAGCAAATAGGCATTCACAGTGCTGCTGTTATTAGAAAAACATATATGATCAATATTCCACATGACTTTAAAGGTCCCAGGACTAAGGACAAGAACTTGAATAGAATAGAATTGAAACTTGAATGAAATAGAATAGAATGAAACTTAAATAGAATTTTGAATAGAATTATGTATAAATTCTATTTTCAAAGTAGTATTAGAAAACCTTTGATCTCTGGCAAGTGTGCTATCTAAAGTCTTGTCCCTGAACTACTTTCGTTTGCGTAGCAAGTCCTCTGCATCAGCTCCTGATTATTCGAACATATGCTTATAAGTAAACTGAATTGTTATTTTTTTAAATAACAACTAAATTTTTCCCTTACATGAGGCATTTTCTTGAGATGTATAAGTTTGGTTTTGCACATGCAAGGCAATATTTAAAAACAAGAAGAGTTGGCACACCTCTTTACTCAAGAATATGGGTTGGCTACTTAGAATCACTCCTCTCCAGGGAGGCAGCTACTGTAGTTGTTGCTACACAAAAATACATCTATATTTATTCTAGCTATTATTATTAAATGCTTGTAGTGGCAATATTTAGACATACCTTAAGCAGCACAGAAGCATAAAGAGTCCTTGCACTTTGAGGTTCTACTGCTGCAGTTACGAATTAATAAATAATTTTGGGGCTCAGTGAGGCTACACACCCAGTATTCTGTAGATCTTTTGGTAGTGTAAGGACCTACAATATTATTATTTTTTATTGTGAAATAAAATCTAAGGAGTTAAGCATTGACCCCAGGGCAGCTGGAGACTCTGATAGCTCTGGGAAAACAAACAGAATAAGTAGCCCAGTATAGAAACCTCTTTTAAGTTTTTATGAATAACCTGAAATTTTCCTGCAGACTTTGAGCAGTGGTGAGGCTTGGAGATTGCATTCCATTCTAGAATAGATGCATACAAAAGCAAAAAGTTTCTAGTTTCTTTTCTACTTTCATGCTTTTATATAGGATAATGTATTTTTAGTTTCACATGAAGTAATTTTGTCTATAATTCATCACTGTAGTAAAAGATTTGTTATTATCGTGTAGTAAAACTCTAAAAGATGTCTGACATACTTGTCCTAGAATTCTGAGCATACAAATATAATCTTATTAGGTTGTATTTGTTATCCTGGAAAGTTGTTGGGCTGGCAAGAGGGATGACAACAGTAAAATCCTGATTGAACTCTCCCTACATGTAACCTGTTATTTCAATGCATTGAAAGTGTCATTAGTGTTTTTGTGTATAATCTATGAAGGGTTTTCAGATACTATCAAATAAGTCTGTTCTGTCTTGTAAGGTAGTATATCATTTTCTCCTAGTGTTCGTACAGTTAATGAAGAAATCCATCCTTCCTGTGTTGAAAGTAATTTATCTTTTGTACATCCTAGTACAATTCATTTTGCTCATACCAAGGTAACTTCATTCAAGGTTCCAATCTCACTGTCACTGTGTTGCATAATAAATACTTTACATGTTTGTATTTTATTTTTTAAGATTTTTTGTTGATTTCTGAGATTCTTTGCTAGGTAGACGGCAGAATGTGGATGAGATCCTAAGCATCTACTTTGGCTCCTGAAATTACTGGATAAAATTTGCTGGCTTTTCACTGTATACTAAGCCATAGACAAGAAGTAGCAACAATACAAAAGAGTACATTTTTATTGAAAATGTAAATTCTGTATAACTTTATGACATAGAAATCAATATTGCCTTTAAGGCAGGCAATTAAATGGGCAACAAATATTGAAGATTTAAAAAAAAGTAACATTTTTTAATAGATACTGGAATGGTCAAATTTCATTATAAGTAGCTAGTATTATATTAATAAAATAGACATTTAAGCTAGATTGTTAATTATATTGCTGTATGTAATTGTAAGCATTCATTCATACAGAGGTCACCAACTGTGAGAATTTATTTTAATATTTAGAAAAAATTCTATTCAAATTTCCAGAAGAAATGGCCACTAATTATCAGCATGTTACCAATAAATATACTGGCAATGTGAAACTCACCTATCATGGAGATAAATCTGTTTCTCAAGGTGAATATCAATGATCAAATTACTAAATAGCTACATAAGAACGCAGACTGTCTAAAAACTGGAAATCTTTGTGCCAAAAGGATATTTTGTCAGTCTCTGAAGTACAAATCAGCAAAAAAAATTTCGTGAATTATTTCTGTAGGCCACATTTTTGGAACACTAAGTAAAGTATCTGTTAATACCTTTCTTAATAAAGAATGAATAATTATACAGCTATATCAATCCATCCAGATATCTCCAGATTTACGAATTAAATTCATAAATGCTTTTTATTATATGTAGATTTCAGAAAAAATGCCTCCACCTCAAATATAAATGGAACACATTTCTTGTGTGTCTCTGTTAAAGTATTGCTTTAATTGCTATGCACAAGGTAATAAACAAACCTACCATATGCTGCCAAATTAGTCAAATGCCAGGAAAACCTAAATATAAAAATGGAGACAAACTTTTAATTACACTCTCTGAAAACCTTTGCCAGTAAGTAATATTCTTTACTTGGCATTCTGCTTCAGTGTGAAAGGGCAAAAAATATGACTAATATACTAAATGTTAATAAGAGAATTTTCCAAAAAAGAAGGAAAGAAAAATCCAAGAATAAAACCCCCACACAACTAAGCTGCTATCAAATTTTATTCCAAAATTATTTAAAACCCTTCACAGCTCAGCTGCTATCCAATTTTATTTTAAAATTATTTAAATAAGAATTGACTTCCAGAATTATAAATTAATAATCCACAGAAAAATAAAATTAAGGAAATTAGTTTTAAACAAAAGAATTACTTATTCTAAATCATACTGGGAAACAGCATTTAACTCATATCAGTTTTGTACTCTACGGAAACAACAGCAGTCTTCGTACTTTGAAGAAAAAAAAAACAAAAAACAAACTGGAAAAATAAAACACATTGAAAACATAAGTTCTTTCCCTGTCAAATGGCAGTAGGGGATGTTCTTGCCCTAGAAATAGTCAGTGAGGTGATGAAGTCTGACCTAACCCCACTTCTGCCTTTTTACTTGCACTGCATTGTACAGGAAAAATAGATTATATATCTATTCCACAATACCACTAGACCAGTAGGTAGCATGGTCTTACAGGTAGCAAGAACCAAATTCCTTCACACAAATGACAGATTTTCCCCACAAATGCAGATTTCCCCCAGTAGCTAGATATTCTGATGACTACATTACTGTATTACAGAGAACAGTGTGTCACTCCCCCCATCTTTTTCCACATTTATAGAGGAAGACTGAGTATTAGCTAAATATTTAAATCAGACTTCAGTGGATCTAGTGATCTGCTTAACAGCCTGCACCCTGTAATTGTGTTTTTGTTTCTTTTAACGTAAATGTGCTCTAAATGACTGTGACATTTAGAAATAATTACATATATGCCATATTGCATCATAATCTACATCTAGTACAGAACTCCTCAGTGGACTACCCTGATTTTTTATACTAGTTAATTTGAAAGACTGCTTCAACAATGAGGTCAACAGTGAAGAAGAGCTCCCAATACTATTAAAAGATAACTGTGTGTAGCCTGTCTATTTGGAATGAATTTGCTCCCACATTGTCCTGTACTATCCCCAGGAATGGCTGAAAGAGTGGGTCTGTCTGGTCCAGAGTTACAATGCCTACAAAAATTTACAGATGTACTCTATGTTCTCATGGTTATGAGTATTGCTTATTAGATTAAAGTTAGAATAAAAATTACATTCCTGGTGTATTTACATTAATGACATAAGTACTGTTGGCATCAATAAAACAAGTATTTCAGAGCACCAAGAGAATCTGCAGGAAAAAATGTCTAACATAACAGGTTAATGCAATTGCATGTGCTATCTTAAAAGTATTTCTCTGTACTGATATGTGAGCTGTCTCTCAACACCATATTTTAAAAGGTAACACCTTTGAAAAATGCTCTCTGTAGAAATAACTTCAATTGTGAACTCCTAGTCCTTTAGAAAATTTGGAGACAAGTTCTGCAAAACTTTAAGAATAACCTTCAATATTACTATTTCACCAATGACAAGTCACTCCGACAGAAGTTTGCACAGTTTGATAGCTGAAATTTTTTTTTGGAGACAGTGTTTCGCCCAAATCTTGGGATTCTTACAGCTTATTAATTCTTTATTCAGATAGATTCTCAGTGAAAGAAGCACTTTGTTCAGTCCTGATTACATTAAGTCAATGGAAACAAAGACTTGGTAAAGTTAAGTAATTCTCAAAATACTACCTAGTAAATGTAATTTGGTTTGTCCACATAAATGTAACTGAACTCAAATAATAGAGAAGCTGTATTGTAGGTAAGTAAACATCAAGAGAAAAGTTATTGCTTCAGACTGGTTTCTTAACATTATTTTATGGAACAAAAAAATGCAGTGTAATCATCATACAGCAAGAGATGCAAAAATGAATAATAGAATTGTTTCCTTGAATGCCCTTCAATTGTACATTATTTGAAATGAATAAAATTATTGCTCCTTCATTGCTGTCTAAAACCCATTAAGATTATAAACAATACTGCAGCTGACTGGGCTGTTATCTTAATAGGGTATTCATCAAAGTCTTTGCAGATTCACAGTGCAATGTTTCTCAAACTGAAACCAGAGTATTATGATGCAAAATTTTAATTTAATTCATGCTTTATAAGAACTATTTTAAAAGCATAGAGCGTTACTTCGATTTTTTAATTGCTTTGTCAATGTGATGAGTTGGAGACATATTATATGTGCACTATATCCTTTTCCTGTCTATAATATTACCTACTGATAAAAATTATGGGGTACTTTTTCAACCAGAGGAAAACATTTCATATAATTATAATATTTACAATTGATTGTTGTTATTCATAGAGAATTCTCTCTATTATAATTTTCTTACCTACTACAATAGATTTGCACTTGCCATTCATTTGAACTATAAGGAGATACACAGAAATTATTTATTATGTAGGTGTATAGATTTTGTAGGTGAGTTGAAGTATTTAATCTATGAGGTAGTCAGTAGAGATGGATCAATTGAATTTATGGGCAAAATTACCTTGCTAGATATACGTGTGGGATTCTTACTGATTTCCCTTGTAAGCTAGTGGTCTGGATGAGCAGGACAGAGAGAAGCCTACCCTGAACCTGGAGTTTTGAGAACTACTTTTTCTTCTCCCAACATAAGCATTTCTGCATCAGAGCAAAATTTCCCCTTCCATGTTTTAGGAAAACTTTTCCACACACTGAGTAATGCATTTCTTTTTTACCAATAGGTGTTAGTTATTTTGATAAACTATTATGTACAGGATAGGTTTGACTGATACTAATTTATTTTGCATAAGATATTTCTGGATCTCAAGTAGTCAGAAGTCACTAGGCAAAGAACACTGGCATAGTTTAGGCCCACTTCAAACAGCTTTGCTAATGCAATTTGGAACAGAATCAAATCTGGGAATCTCATTTTTCATATTCATATGCATGCTTTCCTGTAGTTTAGTGGTCTTCTGTTAGAGTGTGTTGCAGCTGTATTTATCAAATTTTATCTTAAATTACAACTTTAAATGCAGGCCATTAATAAATGGTTTGTTATCATTCTTAGCCTTGGGAACCATCTTTGTGTCTGTGATAACATTGACACTTATTACATTTCTGCTCTTGTCCTATATGTATTCATTTCTAGAGGAAAATACAATTTTTGCATCTTAAATTCTGTAATTATTAATTCTATAGCTGCTATTATGTAATAGAGTCTTAGCAAGCCTACATTGTCAGTTTAATACTACCTATGTATACTTTGGGATTATATCTATTCAGATCTCTGGAAGAGTTATTTTTTAGACAATACATTATTTACTTTGGTTTCTTACATTGGTTAATTTAGAAAACCTACTCTGAAATAATTGCAATTAATCTCTACGGCGTATATCTGCATGCCATACTGCATGTTATCCCGTCTTCCACACCGATGCAACAGGATCATAAAGCCACATATTCTGCATTAATATTGGCTATTGATTGGTTGCAACTCTTTGACTAAATTCATTATGATCTTGTATTTTCTTAATATGTTAAATAAATGCAGGGGTTTTAGGTTAATCAGCAATTTTCTGTTGTGATGAACAGTTCTCATATTGCTTTTTGCAAGGATATATTATAATCTTGAGACAAAAATAAAACCCTATTCTAAAAGTTCTAGTTGATTATTCTTACCTACCTAACCAAATCTTAGATAGCTAAATGATTAGGTACTTTACAAGAAACCGCAGTAGCCCCCTGTGCTCATATGACACTGTTGGAATATGTTTTCATATGTAGTATTGAAATACTAATAAGTCTCCTGCATGTAATTTAGCAGTTGCTCAAAAGTATGAAACAGTAACTTGGGAAAGAAAGCAAATTAGTTTCAGTCATTCATAATTATTCTTCAGTATGATGTGAAATGCAGGCACAAAGAATGCTGATTTTGGTCTTGGATTTTATATATTTAAAATAATTCAGAGTCAGAGTTATATTAAAAAAAAACAACGAAAAACCCAAAACTAAACAAAACAAAAACACATTATACGTATTTATCAAAGAGAAATGATACTTCCAAGGGCAAAAAAAAGCTGTTATCTACATCAGAACAGCTGCTTTATCCGTAGTTTTGAAATTTCTTATATTACATTCTGGAGATGAATATATCTTCAAAAACTCCTCCTTCAAACTTCTCAAAAAACCAAAACCAATCAAACAATAAGATATGGGGTTTCTTTACCTCCAATGTAGAGGTAAATGTTGGAGCTTTTCCCAAGGGGTCATAGGTATAATTCAAGAATCTGTAATTTATATGACATAGTAATATTAATATTTTACTTTTTTTAGT
>JANRGV010000084.1:37066272-37121075 GCA_024734035.1 Alethe castanea
AAAATATGAACTACACTGTAGCCATGTCAATATTTAAAGCATGCTATGTTTATGCATGGTGGGATCTGTGCTATTTATATGTGAATTTCTTCAGAACTATGTTCATTTACTGTGGAAAACAGAAAATACAATAAAAAGAAAAAAGCCTAGATCTATCAAAAATACATAAATAAAATAGCTAAAGGCATCAAAATATGGGCGATATTAAATGCATATTTAACATTCAGGCAAGAATTCTTAGAATTCTTCTAGTGTTAAATCTAATTCCTAGTATCATCCAGGGAAGCATGACAGAAACACAGTGTCTGAGAAAGAACCTATCCAAAATAAAAAATTAAAAGATGAGATTGCCTGATTTAAAAAAAAACCAACAAAAAACAACAAACATATGAAAATTATAAAATACAGCAAAGCACTAAGTAGCATTTTGATAGGGTGGGATAGGCTGAACAAAGTAAATCACCTAACCACAATTCATTTACAAGATGAGTACAAGTACAGAATCAGTATCTCCAGCTATGTATTGGTCTGCTAAAAGTAATTTATGAGTTGTTTTTCCATTTCCAAGTGTTTGCTAAGATCTGATTATTGAGTGGTGCCTCTACCTGTAGCGCAAGCAAGACCATATGTCAAAGTTATGGATTTTATGTAACAGCAACATGTGAGGTAGAAGGATAGAAAGAAATAGAAAAGAGAGGGGAGAGAGACAGAGACAGAGGCAGAGAGTCAGATTAAGCAGAAGATAGTCACCTCCTGTGGATCCAGCAGCACTGCGCTGGTTTCTCTTCACCCTAGGCTTGTCGGTGATGTCTGTACAAAATGAGATAACAAAAGATGCAAAACCTCTAGAAGGGAGACCATATGACAAAAAAGTACTTAAGGATTGTGGGAGTCCAGGGCATTCCCCTGAGTCCTCTGAGGATGCAAAAACCCCCCTGGCAGACCCCTCTGAAACCCCTGAGTGAAGCCCATGTGTTCCAGGGGCTGGATTTCGCTCCTTGGGAGAATCTACCAACACTGAGAGAAGAGATGCAAACTTTGAAAATAAGCAAAGTATGAATTAGATTGTTAGAATGTAGAAAAGATAGATTTCTGGATTGTTTATGTTAAGGGCCATGTGGTCAAGATGGAGGATTTGGGGCGTGGTGGTCTCCTTCTTCTTTCTTCTTCATGTCATCCATGTTGCGGTGGCATTCTGGGAGCCACAGATTGGATGGGGATATAACTGGACATGGTAACAAGATTGTGTAGTATTGGAAAGTTATTGTAAATATAGAATACGTAGTTTAGGGTATAAAAGATAAGTCCTGCCTCTGGTGGGCAGACTTTCGTCCTGGTCGCTGTGCAGAGCAGACCGCTGCTCGCGGGCAAGACATTTTAGAGATAAGATAAAATAAACAACCTTGAAACCCGGAGGATCGTCTCCTGCAGTTTCTTCTCGGCGGCATCGGAGAAAAACCCTGCACGTCCGGCTGAGGTGATCCCAGGTTTAACGGGACACCCACAAGCTGTGACACTGATGTTGGAATTAGATTCAGTCTTCTGTTGACATAATCCCACATAAAATAATCTATTAACCAGTTAATGAGGTTCATACATTTTACAACAGATAAAATCCTACAGAAGAGATTTTTTTTTCATTTAAAATATGATACTTCATATTGCCTAGTAAATTTTTATCCTAGTATTTAATCACTGGGCTGAGGCAGAAATTTTTGAAAGCAATCTATCTGAAGTTTGTGAGTGGCCTTTTTCTAGGGCCAGCTTTTCAAAGCTATCAAGCATCCGCAGTTGTAACTGATTCAACATAAATTCTGAAAAATTATGTTACTGATTACCAAATCTGGAAAGGCCAAAGCAAATTACACAGAAATATATACAAAACTGTTCCTTTAAACATCACAGAAATATTAAAAAATATATTGCATATATTAATGTGTATATAATGTATATATGTACATATATATGTATCTATTGTCATACATAGGTTGAATATATATAATGTATATGTGACATATATTCTATACATTTAAATTTCAGAAAGTCTACAAGGTTGAAATTATAGTTTGTTGTGATTCTGTGACGGTTTAGAGATTCAGAAAATATTCTGTTTTGGTTGTGTTTTATAGTAGGAGGCTGAGCAGTTTTGAGGTATTTTGTTAAGATATTTGAATAAACATTCTGCTTCAGTTTGCTCCCTAACAGCAGGATGTCACTTGTGGACAGGTCCTATCCCCTATAAGCACTGGTGCAGAGATGTTCAGTGGTTGTAATGTATACTGAGCTGATTTTATGCCAAGCACAGTCTCTTTCTTGATGATCTGTTGCAAGTAATTTTCCTTCTGCCTAAAATTGCCTTAATTTGACCGGCTGCACTTTGATATTCAGCAGATGTTCTTTTGGACTTAATGGGATACCTTGATAGCAGCAAAGTTTCCTGAGAAGGACGAAGTTTAGAGACACTGTAGCCAGTTTCATGGAACCATATGGAAAGGCATACTCCATACTTAAACCTTACATTCCCTGGTCTTCCGGGGGGTGTGGACTGAAGAGTGAGGTGGATTGAGAACTGTTTGAATGGCTGAGCCCACAGGGTTGTAATCAGTGGCACAGGGTCTAGTTAGAGGCCTTTCACTAGGAGTGTTCACCAAGATTGCTGAATCACTAAATTTCCTGAATCACTAAATATTTAGCTTGTTCATCAGTGACTTGAATGAAGAGGAAGATGCCTCCTCAGCAAGTTGACTGATGACACAAAGCTTGGAGGAGTGGCCAATAACCCAGAGGGCTGTGCAGCCCTTCAAAGTGACTTTGGCATGTTGGAGTGATGGGCAGGGAAAGTCTGAAGTTCAGCAAAGGCAACTGCAGGATCCTGCAGCTGGGGAGGGAATAACCCTAGACATCAGACAGGCTGCTGCCAACCTGCTGGGAAGCAGCTCTCTAGAGGATGACATGGGGATCCTGGTGGACACCAAGCTGTCCATGAGCCAGCAGTGTGACCTTGTGGCCAAGAGGCCAATGGTGACCTGGGGTGCATTAGGAAGAGCATTCCAGCAGGTCAAGGAATGTGATCCTGCTCTTCTGCTCTGCCCTGATGAGGACATGTCTGGAGTGCTGTGTGCAGTTCTGGGCTGCTCAGGACAAGAGTGACATGGAGAACTGGGAGTGAGTCCAGCCTAGGATGGCAAAAATGATTAAGGGACTGGACTATCTCTCTTACGAGGATACGCTGAGAGAGCTGGGCCTGTTCAGCCTCAAGAAGAAATGTCTGGGAGGTGACCATCAATGTCTGTCAGTATCTGATTGGAGGGTGTCAAGAGGGTGGATCCAGGGTCTCCTCATTGTTGCTGAGCAAAAGAACAAGAGGCAATGGGCAGAAACTGATGCACAGAAAATTCCACCTGAATATAAGGAAGAACTATATTGTGTGAACACTGGAACAGATTTTCCTCAGAGGTTGTGGAGTGTCCCTCACTGGAGATATTCAAGAAATGTTTATTCCATGTGCTCTAGGATGATATTTCTTGAGTGGGGAGTTTGGACTGGACGACCTCCTTCCAACCTGACCCATTCTGTGATTCTGTGATTTAACTTCTGGCTACCTTTATGGTTACTAAACACATTCATTAACTAAAACCAGAGATGAGCAGCCAGAAAAAAGATATTTTACAAAGCCTACTATGGATGTCCAGTTTACAGAGATACTTAGTATTACCAGGATATATACCATACACATTTCTGAAAACAAACTTTTTAAAATTAGAGTCCTTGTAAATATGTTACTGATGTGCTATTGTTAAACAGCTCTGCAGGAGGTGATGATAAATGTAATTTCAGAATAAACATCCATGATTGCTAGTCTAATCATTAAAAAAGAGACAAATATTTGTCTATAAAAGTTTAATCACTGAAACTTGAATGTAGTATAATATTCTAAGTAAATGTCTGTCATAAATAAGTAATAAATAACATTATAATTTAAAGGACAATATTAAACAGAACTAATTAGCACAGAAATGTCGACCATCTCATCTCTAACATATAGTTCCTCGTTATATGACATTTAAAGTTTCTGTAACTTGACTCTCAAGTATAATGGTCAAGACCATTCTCATTAAAACCATCTTCTCTTATAGCACTTAAAATGTTGGACTCCTACGGATAGCATAATGAGGGTAGAATGCATTTTGATTGAGTTACCACTAGGGAGAAATTTAATTTAATTAAACTGGTCTTCATTAAAGTATTACGTTGAAGTAAAGTAATTATAAAAGCATGTACAGTATTAGAGAAATCCTGCTGTTTAAAAGAGAGAGAGGAGTCATTTTGGAATGATCATAATTTTAAAAAGTCTTTGTTCCAGTAATTATCTCAAGACTTACAAAGCATTCATACCTTTTAAAATCTGGTGATACATATATATCATTTAAAGTTAATGCTATTCCATCTGCTTGTAATTTCTGCCAGTCTACCTCTGAAAACAAACTTCTGGAGCACCATTCTGCTTTGTACAAACATCTACTAAAACATCAACATAAAAATGTAGGGTTGAATATATTTAGATGTTTTAAAATAGATACAAACAGAAGGAAACACAATTTTGAAGATTAATTGTTTCAGCTTTTAAAAATATACTCCAGCACATGTTCTCTCATGGGACATATTATTTTTGCTTATGCTTTCATTTGCCATAATTATAATACCCCTGTGCTGTTGTCACCCAACTAACATATGCTTTAAGTGCCAAGCCAGAACATGCATGTCAAGAAGTTCATAAGGAGGTTTGGATAGTTTTCAGGTAGAGTTCAGATTGACGTTCCTACTCTTTCATTCTTCTTTTTTCTTTCTTTGTTTGTTTCCTTCTCAACCACATTCACTACTGTTTCTTTCTTATTTCTGTGTAAATATTCCCACTTGGTTCATTTTACTTTGTTTTGGCATTGTGTCTTTCAGATTTCTAGGGCAATAACATAGACTGGATTTTGGATACTGCATCTGCTCCAAGAGATAGTAATGACTTTCCTAAGCAATTAGTTTAGGTCCTTGTCATTATGAAGGCAAGCTGATGATTGTGGGTCATAATTGTTTTGCCCACCAGCCTGGGAATCTCAGCTGTCATTGGTATCAGCCTGGAACACAGGTACAGTAGGTACCAATTTCATCTTTGAATGGAGGCTGATATTTTTTCTGTTTAATTAATTTTTGATTGGAATGCTCCATATTAATTTGTTGCATCCTCTTTCCCAGGCAGCATATTACATTTTATTCCAATTTCAATTTATTCTATTGTGTGTAGATCCTGAGATTTCTTTTTTTTTTTCTTTATCTGTTGTAACAGTTTCATCTTTTTTGCATAGCTTAAATATAATCCAACAAGCTTCACAAAATTAAAGGCAGAAGTGGTACTGCTGTTCCTTTTGCTTACTGCTTCATGTCAATCCAATCTCTGTTGCATATTTGACCTTCCTGCTTAGTCTAATAGGATGGATCTGGAGATTTTATTACAGTCTCATCAAGTAGCAATCATTCAAAATAACACATTTTGTCCTTTTGCTGGATTCATTGCCTTGAAACCCATTCCTTGTGTTTTATATTCTACATAACTCTCAAATTGCCTAAAGGATTTACTGCATTCGCTAAATAAGGTACTTCTAAAATATTTCCTGATTATGGATTTCAAGTCTGATCCTTCATTGTCTTGCAGTCTCTGCAGTAATATAACATGTCCTGTGTGATTTTGTGAAGACAGACTGGGTATACAATGTGATCAAATGAGAATATGACTCTAAGGTTTGGGTGGTGAGAAAGTGCCTATATATATTTGCTAAATTCTGACAACAGGGAGGCCGTTGCTGAGCTGATTCCACGCCTTCTCACAGTGACTGCTGCTTCATTTTGGGAATTTCTGACATGGGATTTGCGATTACATCTTTGACAGTAAAGTAAACAATTTCAGGGATGTTCCTGGACTCTGGATTTTATCATTAATATTTCTGAATTGTTTCTGGAGTATTTTCCAATTATGGCTTTTGGCTTGCACCCTTGCCCTTGTTCCAGATGCTTACCACAGGCATAAGTCTCTGACCACTGGTCCTATCCCAAAGGCTGGCACTTGTGACTCACTCAGGTCTGCCTGGTCACTGGGACCCACTCTGTCATACACCTGTTCTCCTCTGGCTTTGGAGACAGGCTGGATGGATGGATGGATGGATGGATGATGAGCCTTGGAGGAGCTCTCTGACTTCTCTTTATCTTCCTTCTCTCCTCTCTGGGTGTGCAGATGAGCTTTTACACATAGCCTAATGATATTTTTGAATGGTAGAGAGCTTTTGTTATGTAAATTGTTTCAGAGACATATATGTATGCCGCATATAAAAGTTTGAAGGGACACACAATATTATTTTTTAATATGATATATGTCAAAGTAGTTTGAATTTGGCTTAAACGTGATCTAATTTACCAGTTTTCTGTGTTTTTTTTTCTGTACCAGTGGCTGCTAGCATTTCTAGATTGAAGATACAATCATAGCAAGATGTGAACCTTTCTCCTGAATGTAGAAAATTACTTTCTCAAACCTACAGCTGCACAGTGTTTTTTCACACAAGTTAAAAACTTCATGTCATGCTTCTGCCAGTGGCAGATTCACAGTGGGCACTTGGTTAGAGTATGAAAGTCCTAGAGCTGAACTATGTATCCCATTGGCTTCTCTGTAATAAGAATTATTTGCTTTCATTTTGTTATTCAAACAACAGAAAAAAAATTATTGCATAAACAGAAATATACACAGAAGCATCTATTCTCTCTATCAAACCAAGACTGCAAATTTCATTTGAACTTTCAAAGCCTTTCCTTTCCTTGTCCTTTATTTTTCTTTTCTTTCCTATAAGGCTGGCAGTTTTACTTCTAAGGCATATTTCCAAATATCTCTGTGAGTCAACATGAGTGGTACTTATGCTGGCAAGTCTTAATTATATAGTTACAGATTGTACATAATGTAGAAGTCAAAATTAAAACCATCGACTCTGAAAAACTAATTGAAACCTCTTATAGATGCTATGTTATGATGCTGCTGTGATCCCACAGTGAGTGTATGAATTTTGTGGCTGAAAAACATGTTAACTCAAATGATGCAATATTTTAATACAGCCCAAAATAATGTCAGTGTTCATGTACATTACTCTGGAGAAAAGTACTTTGCATCTTCTAGACTGAGACACCTGAGGATCCTTGGTTTAGTACATTCTTCCTCATTTAGAGATTTCTGAGATTTTCCTGTCTTCTTCTGTAGGCCTTCCTGAGATTTTCCACTTTTTTCACATGAAAAAGTCAATGTTTTCTCATTTTTCTCCGCTACTTATGCCATGTGTTATCTTCATTTAAACTAAACTCTATAGAGAATGTATTGAAACATGATTTGGAAAAATATAGTGTTAGTTAGTTTAACTAACAATTAAAAAAATTGCTGCCATCACAGAACTTCTGGTTACTTCATTTAGTAAACATTTTCAGATGAGTATATTGGTGTTCCAGTGGAAGAAGCTCTGTGTGACTTGCTGCCACTCATTATTTGTTTTTTTTGGTATTTTTTTTTTTAAATCAAATAGGATTCTCCCTACAGATGTGCACATTTGCTGAAAGCTTAGATCTCATTTAAAATAATCAAATTCTAGTAAATAAAATACAGCTAGACATATCTAAACTAAACTCTGATGTAAGAATGAGGAAAAATATTTTAAATAAGGGATGCAAATTATTTTTGCCTGTGAGATGCACAAAAATATAAGATTAAAAATAATCAATATCTATCTGGACTTGTCTAGGACCCAACAGGTGTCTGATATTATGCAATATTTCAGTAACTATAGAGTTATTGCTACATTTTACATGTAATTTAAAGTTGTTGCTTACCATGAAAGAAAGCTTATTTATTCTTTCATGTTCAGTTTTCATGTAAAGAATCTCAAGATATTTACCTTCCCTCACAGTACAATAATAAACAATAGGAAAATGATCCCTTCAATTATCTCAAATTACATGCCACTAAAAAAAAATGGGAAAGCTTTCAGAGCGTTTCACTATCATTAGTACATCTTTATGAGTCTCAGCTGTTACTTATGGTGCATCCTGTCTGTTCTCCAGACAAAACAGCCTTGTCCTTTCTTCCTTCCTGTTTCCAGAGGAGTAAAAGTCTCCCTGTGCTTGTTTGCTTGTTTGTTTGCTCCCATGTTGTTTCTCATGTTAGCACGTATGGGAATTGTTAATCCTGATTTATAAGACTTCTGAACATGTCTTAGAACAAAGCAATCAAACTAAAATATCAAAGCACAAAATAAGAACCAAAGCAATAGATGCTAGCTGAAGTATTTCAATATTGCATGGAACTAGGATATTAAGCCTATGCAAGAGAAGCAATTTGAAGTCTGAAATTAAGTCTTGTCTAGAGTTTTTTGTACCTTTATTTCACCTGGTTTCAGGAACCGACCCTTTGTCATTTTGTAAAAGACTCTTATGTGACACCCTCCTGTTGTATCGTTTGGTATGGTTTTTTCTTTGGTTTGGTTTGATTTTTTTCCAGTAACATCACATTTCTCTTTGGTTGCTTCAGTGATTGCTTGTTTTCTCTTTCTTGTTGATGCAGTCTGCATTACGTGTCTCTCAGCTTGTTGCTTCAATTAACTTCTCAGTGGACCCCCTGGTAATTTGCATGGTCTCCTGTTTCCTATTTCCCTGTTGCTTTTTATCATTTTGCTTGTATTTTGGTGATCACTAACTGGCTGCTTAGGCAGTCGTTTGGAGCAGTAGTGATTCCCTGCTGATTTTAGCACTTACTCTGTACAGATCTTTTCTTAAACTTGTGTTTTGTTCTTTATCCAATTTTGATATTGGGTTTCTGTCTGTTAGGCTGTATAAACCAAATCCAAAGTACCCTTCCCAGAAAAGATCAATCTATTTACAAGGAAATTACTTTCCTTTGATTTTCAAACATTGGAAGTGCTTATATGAGGCAGAAAAAATATCCAATTAAAAGAAATAAGACTGACAATTTTATTTTTACTTTTTTACTATGTTCTTCCTGGTTTTTTGCATTTTATTGTCAGTTAATTGTAAATTATATGAAGTAAACTAGTAAACAGCACTGTATGACTTCTCTGTATCCTATTCAAGACATAAAATGTATTTGTCTCTACTTGTAACCTCACTTAATCTTTATAACTTTAATACTCTATTTAGTATTTTCAAAATTTTCAGGGAGACTTATTGTCTCATGGGAAAGTCAGACTAATATTATGCCTAAGTCAGAAACCAGAAGTGAATTGTATATATACATTGCAAATATTTTAGCATAAATTAAATAGAACTATCACTTTTAGCTGTATGGGTATATACACAGGTGTATTTAAGAGCCCAACTTCATTTTTCTGGTAAATTACTCTAAAAACTAGCATACTTTATATTTCATTGATGAAAGAATGTTTCACAATTCCACCACAAATCACACTCTCCCTATTATAGTCAGATATTCAGAAAAAAAATAAATAGATTTGGGAACATAATTTAAACACATGAAGTTCACAGGAATACATATAGTGAATAGCAGTGATCTACTTGTCCTGCACAGGAAACCATTCAATGAATCTTTGTATTTACACAGAGACAGATGGCAGTATACAGTCTGCTTTAGCATTCTAAGGAAGAAAAGAAAGTTAGGGAGTATTTTCTTTCAGTATGGGACACATATTAAATAAAAGTTTGCACTGTATCTTAGCAAAACATAGAATCTGCACTGCACAAGTGAAATCTCACAGGAAATGGTGAATTACAGACATCAAGATTAAATCTCAAGATACTTTAAAGACTTAATCTCACAACAAATTGGTAATGTGTTAGAAATAGCATAATGCTACCATGTTTTTACTGTTGAGGTTAATAGGGACTTGCTAAGCTGAAGTGTTTTTTTAACTGAATGAGTCTAGATTGTCAGATCAGATTTAAAGAAATAGCAGATGATGGTTAGGATGATGGTTAGAGAGTTCTAGACAGTGGATTTGTATCAATCCAAATACCCAGTTCCTTTGTTAAGTCTTACCATAAGCTTCTTCCAGAGCAGAAAGAAATCCTTTCCTGTACTTCATTGTAAATATTGAGAGTGGGCATGAAATCTGAAATCAGTCAGGGGTGAAAACAGGTAGTAATTTGTGCACTACCCATGTTCTACATGAGTTTGCAATGACAACAGTTTGAATCTGAAATTTTTCAGTGAACATAAATGGAAGGGAAGAAATACTTTTAGTGATTTCAGTCTCCTACAAGTTGAGGATGCTCATAAAATATGAGCTATCCAGTTAGCAGAGTTCTCCAGTGTTGTTCTGATAGGGCAGTCTGTCTGAAGTTTCAACAGGATTTTATTGATTGTTTGTCAACCAGTATTCACAAAAATGTCTCTGGTTTCTATGATTATGACATGAGAGGGTGACAGTATTTTTTATGAAAAAATTTAAAAGGAACAACACTGTCACTGGGGAAGGACACACCTATGGAATAAAGAAAGCTCAGATTGAGAATAAGCAGGCAGTTTGAATTCAGTTGAGAGAACAACATATGAAGATGAGAAGCAATTTTTTATGTATATCAAAGTGACTCCAACAGTTTCAGCAAACAATAATCTTAATTACTCTCAGCATCTGTTTTCCAATCTGGAAAATAGTAATTCTTCTGTGAAATATCTATGTATTAAAACTGTCTCTCCAAGTTAGTGACACAGAACTTATTCTGTATTTTTGAATTTAGTTTATAATAATGGCATTTATAAGTACCTGTCAAAAGTAAGCTACTCATACACAATACTTTTCTATGAAATTAGTATATGTTGATAGATACAGTTTCCCCTATTTTCAACATTATTAATTGTAACTGATATAATTAAAGTTCATTTTATTCAAGACAGAAGGCTTTTCATGAAATTGGATGGGATTTTTATGTTTTTCTGTGAAACAAAAATATTTTAGAACCATCAAAAAGATACATACATAATATATTGTTTTTTATTTTGTAAATATCTTGAAAATAGTAATAAAATGTGAAATCCAAGATTATGTTAGTTATGTGGCTATTTAATGATTATGCTCATATTAAGAAAAACTGAGTTGCCACGTTTAAACAGGACTTACTTATTCCCATGTGCAGTTATGAAACCTAGTGCTCCAGTAGAAAATCTGAGTCTAAGCTATCATTGCTGTTATTTCTTGCTTAAACATAGAGAGTGAAAAATAGGGAAATTACTCAGAGTTTGCAGAAACATAAATTGTCTTGTCTGCACATGTTGCTACAATATGATCAACATTAGTAACTCAAGTCTAGATACAGCCACAGTAGTAAAACCTCGAGGCTAAGCATGTACTTCTTGTATAATCTAGCAATAGATCAATGCAGCCAGTTTGCATCCAGCCCTAACAGATTGTATATGAGGTGCTCAGATAAACAGATTTACTGTCAGTTTAGTGCATTTCTGTGCAGATACTCATACATCAATAATGATCCTGCCTAAAACAAGTAAATGTCAATGTGTTTAAGGTATATTTTCTATCATCTACTACTATCAACTATTGTTGTTACTTGTTATACTTCATTTTGATTTAAGCTTGTTTGAGAGTAGACTCTACACTGTAGTATGCATAACCACTGCACTGAGGAATCTCAGAATTCAGACCCACAAAATTACTCAGAACTCAGTTTGATGAAATTTATTTTCTTCCTATTTGCACCAGTGAAAATGCTCCCTTTTTTCCTGTAACTGAAATTAATTCTCCATCATATGTTTCCTATTTGCATTTGTTCTTCTTCTTCCTCTCTGAGGTTTTCCCAGCATCCAAATATTTATTGCAAATTAAAAGAGTAGTGAACACTTCAAAGAAACAGAAGCCACAGTTAACAGGGATTGAGAGTGCTACAGTTATGACTACTTGTTTAGTTAGAGCAGAGTTTGAGATTTCATTGTTTGTTTGTTCTTCTTGAAGCTGTGAAAATGGATATTAGAAGAGTAGCTTTAGTATGAATGTCAGCCTGCACTGAGTGCATTAACACAGCTACAGTGATAATTGTTCAGATTTTACTTTCACAGTAAATAATGATAAGTTTGGAATGAATCCTCTAAAAGAAAATGGACTTAAAATAGGTTCACACCATTGCTGAAGGTGAGGCTAGAATATTTATTATATTAGCCAATTAAGTCAGGCTGAACATAAAATAGGCAAGCATGTGGAAAAGGAGAATTTCAGATTTTCTCCATATAGCTTAAATATGTCAAAAAATGTGTCATAGAACTTATAAATTGCATTAATGCTGTTGGTGCACTTTACATTGTAACTTTACTGTAAGAAGCATGCTTATATTCCTGTATTTTTTTTTTTTTTTTAGTTAGCCAGGTAGGTATATACTTCATAGTAGCAATATTTGCATTAAAACGTTGGTTGCGTAGAACAAATTTCACTCACCATAAAAAGAAAATAAATGCTAACAGACTTCTGATACAGAACATCATATAGGATACAAATTGAACTTTAAATTGTACATCTCTTTTTTTTTATGGCATGGATTGTAATGATTTGGGAGTAGAAAAGGATTTTAATAAATACTTGTCCCAGCATCAATTCTATCAACTTAAACATCAGTTGCACAATGCATATTTTCTAATGTTGAAATTTTATATATTAGACTTCGTCTGAACAAATGTTCATACAGCAGTTTTTGATAGGAAAAAAAATAGAATAGCAGGTGTTGTTGAATCACTTTTTTATACTAAAAGATAAGAAGGAGTTAAAAATAGTGATCATGACTAAACTTCACTGTGTAGGTATGCCACTGTAACTTGAAAACAGTAGTTTCATGTAATTAATGAATACCTTGGATTAATTTGGAAATGGTTGTAATTGCAGAAATAAATTTATGCTTAAGTAAAAATAGAAAAGTTCTAATTGGTAAGTAATAGAGGTCATATTCAATCTTTATATTTGCTGTGTTTGTATAAATGTTGCTGAACTGTTACCAGGAATCCTAAATTATATTTTAATCATTATTCTTTGAGTCTAGTCCTAGAAAACTCAGTTTTGTCAAACATAAGCCACTCATACCAGAATTGCTAGTTCCCCCTATAGTTTTAAAATAGAAACCTAAGATTCTTTCTCTGGTTTTTCAGACTAAGAATTTTGCAGTTTTTCCATCACAAGTACAGTGTATGTTGCAGGAAGAAAAACATGTGAGGTGCAGCCAGGTGCCACTTCTCTTAAGGAAAACAGACCCAAGGCCTCTAGTATGAAGCAAAATCACAAAAGTGAGAACTTTTTTTTTTTTTCCTCTTATTGAGTAAATGTAGAAACTTGCAGAACAAATGCATGATACTCAAATAGTTCTTTTATTATAGTGAGAGCAGATGTTTGTATAACCCTAAAGAAAGATCAAGCTTAGGCACTTAAGAATTCTTTTGTCTGTGGAATAGAACATACAGAACAGCTTCTGGTTCTCTCCTTCTTGAGCTTCTACTTCTGTCAAGATATTTTCCTACATTCTCTGAGATAAATCTCATCACTTAGCTTAATCAGAAATTTGTCTAGCTCAACAGGTTGGGTTTTCCCTTTTATTTTAAATTGAAAAGTATTTTCTTTAGCATCATCTGCTTTCTCAGATAGTCCCATTACTATAGGAAAAGACTCCTCACAGATGATAAGATGGTACAAATGCCTCACAAGGACCAAGCTGAGTAGAAGATATATACATCCTTCAACAGTCAAGCTCTTCTTAAAAAGCAGCAGCCATTTGAAATCCTGTCTTTTGTGGAGAGCTATAGCTTTTGCAAAGAGGATGTGAGGAAATAAGTAGTAAATTATGTATTTTTGGAGTTTCCCTCAGTGTTTTGGTGAATGCTGTAGGAATATCTTTGAATTTAATCTGAACAAAGCTGAGATAACATATTCAGTCTTTGTAAATGTTCATGATCAAAATTCTGTGGAACTGCGTTGTTCATTTAGGTATGTGGTTGCACAGTAGCTAGTAACACAAAACACAGTTAAATGATTTCAACAGAATGTCTTTTCTGTATCAAATTTGTATCCAGAAATTAAATAATCCCAGATCATGTCATTATTTTGCTTCACAGACATAGGCAAAGTGGAAGCTTTAGGCATTTTCCTTTTTTTTTTTTTTTTTAGATATAATTCAAGTCACTCTGTCCAAAGATGGTTCTCATTTGTATAGCTTGTAGGTAGACAGAAATAATCTTATTACCTTAAACCTTTAACAATGTATGGAATATAACTGATATTCAGTTTTGGTGGTAGGAATTGCTATGATCTAACAGAAGATTCTAGCTTTTATTACAAACAATCTTACAGTATAGACAAATCCTCCACTACTAGCTGCCTTATTATTATATATTTAACATCATCTTAATTCTTTCACAGCTTCATGAAAAAATTGTAATCCTACTTGCTAGTTGAATATATCCTTTAAAACTCCTGTCAGGTTAATGGTCTAATGAAAAAGTCCTGTCATCTTTATTTAAACAACTCAGTAGTAATAAGGTTTATTACTATTTATCACCAATAAATATTATATTTATCATTAGATAACCTTAAAATCGTTGCAAATTGTATAAATACCTCACAGCAACCCACTGATGTGATTACAAATCCATTTGACTTGTAGGTCTTTCCTGTGGTTCCAAATACAGATCTGGTGTATATTTTATTAGGATATTTGGAGAAGAATTAATGAAAGAGGATGAGACCTTACTGTAATACCTACTATGTGCAGTTGCAGATTATTAACTTTTATAAATAAAAAATATGCGAGAAGGAAATTGAAGCAGTGTGAGTTTGTGAGGGAGTAGACAAAGTATTTTGGAACAAAGGTAGGTGTTGGGTGGGAAAAGAGGAGTGCTGCCCCAAGAAGTTCATATGCCTTACCTCACAATCACAGTTCTCTATGTAATCAGCTTGATCTTCCTTAAGTTTCCCTCATTGTTCTGGAGTCCTTCATCCACTTCCCTAATTCCCTCTTTTCCTTTTCTACATCTCTTAGCCACTTCATTTGTCCTCAGCAGTGCTTTTGAGGCTGTTATCAATCCAGGTTTGCCAAGATCTGCTCCCTGGAGTGCTCCTGCACTCTATAAGGTGTTTCCCTCTTCCTCCTTTTGCTTCTATCAGATATCCTTTCTTATCCTTCTACAGTGGTTTTTGACTGCAAGGGGTATGACCACAGAGATCAACTTTGAGGCATTTCTGGAGCTGGCTGTCTTCTAAGGCTCAAAAAACAGAAAGCCTCTTAAAGCACTGATCTAATTTTCCCTTGTGACTCCCAGAGTAACACTCCTGTATTGTTGTTCTGTTGTTTCTCTTAAATTGTCAGCTTGTACTCATGGGGTCATGAGGTCAATTATGTGATTAGGCTGAAAATTAAGTTTAAACAGCAACAAAGAAATCTTGGGTGAATCAGCCTCTCAGACACAGGCATGCAAGTGCTTACCATGGGAGCAGCTAGAAATTCACAGTGAAGGAAAGAAGAAAGACCATTTTATACTTAGTGTGTTCATGATTTTAAGAAAATCAATTTGATTCATTTAGGCCTAACAATTTATTTTAGCCTTGATACTTTCCTATGAGAAATTATGCTTAATAAAATGAAGAATCTGCAATTCCCACGGGGCTCCAAGCACAAGGTTTTGGTAAATAAATTAAGCCTTCCTGTCATCTCTAGAACAGCACTCACAAGAGTGTAACATATTTAGCATACAGGAGTGTTTTTTCTGTTTTTAGTAAATTGTCTTTGATCAAGGAAGCTTGTAAAGAGAGCTATGGTACTACTACAAGTGACATTTTCCTAACTGAAATTTTAAAGTTGTTGAAAATAACCTATTTTTGCTGCCTGTTAAGAAATTCAACCAGATTCAGAAAAAAAAAAAAAATCTCTGTTGAGAGTATATTATCTAGAGTCCAAGAGATGCTTAAACCCATTTAAAAGAAATACAAGAAAGAGTGTACTTTATGTACTTCAGTACATTTGTGTTGCAGTGTAATCCATGGAAAATCAGCAGAAACTCGTGTGAGACTAATGTGTTAATGTCATAACTTGGGAAATAAAACTTCATGTCAACATGAAAGACTAAAAATAATGATCTAAGTAATACATAATTGGTGTCATAACGCTACTAGCAATTGAAAATGATGAAGGAAAGCAGCCTCCTGTCTAACTTGGCTATGGTTTTGCATTAAATATATTTCTTTCATATTTAGCAAAAAGATTACTGCACAGCTCAATGTGATGACAGGACTGGAGCAGTTCTATTCTCTGTGTATGTATTGGATTTGCATGGCAAGGTTTTGGCAGTGGAGGGCAGGGAGGTTTCAGGGGTGGCTCCTGTGAGAATACAGAGCCAATGCTGGCTGGCTCTGAGAGGGACATGCAGCTGGCCAAGGTAATAGGAGCATCAGCAACAGCAGCAATGCCTCGGGGATTACATAGCTGAGAAAGGGAAAACATGACTGCTCAGAAGGAAATTGTAGACAGTGGACAGAGGGACAATATGTGAGAGCAGCAGCACTGTGGACATTAAAGTCAGTGCAGCAGGAGTGGGAGGAGGTGCTTCAGATGCCAGGGCAGAGGTTCCCCTGCAACCTGTGGTGAAGACCATGGTGAGGCAGGTGTGCCCCTGCAGCCCAGAGATCCACCTGCCACCCCCTGAGGGCCCAACTCCAAAGGAGGCTCCTGGCAGGACCTTGGGACCTGTGGACAGAGCAGCCCACTCTGGAGCAGGTTTTCTGGCAGGACCTGTGACCCTGCAGAGGACCTGCACTGGAGCAGTTTGTGAAGAGCTGTCCCATAGGAAGGATTCAGGTCTAAGAACCTGATGGAGAACCATATCCCATGGGAGGAATACTACAGTGGTGCAGGGGAAGAGTATGAGGATTCCTCCCACTGAGTAGGAAGGACCAAAAGAGCCAGCTTGTAGTGACTGACCACAGCCCCCATTACCTGTTCCCCTGTGCCACTGGCAGGGAGGTGTTGAAGAAAACTAAGAGTCAAAGTACCAAGAAGAAGGGAGGGGTGGAGGAAAGGTATTTTTAAGATTTACTTTTATTTCTTATTATCCCACTCTGATTTGATTGGTAATAAATTAATTTCTTCAAGTCAAGTCTGTTATGCCCATTTTGGTAATTGCTGACTGATCTCTCCCTGTCCTTTTCTCAACCCATAAGCCTTTCATTCTGTTTTGTCTTCTCTGTCCAGCTGAGGAGAGGAGAGAAAGAGCAGCTTTGGTGGGTACCTGGTATCCAGCCAGGATCAACCCACCACAGTGTAATTACACTGTTTAAATAGGTGATGAGAGCAGTACTCTATACTAAGGCAAGAAACAAATACAGATGTTTTGCTGAAGAAACATTTTATCTTGCTGCAATTCACATTAAGGTCATTAATCTACCTGGTTTTTAAAGTAGTTAAAATATCTTTATGTTACTGGAATTAAAATTATATCATTTATAGATTGAATATATCTTTGTGCTTTGAGTCTGTCAGCAGCAATGCAGATTCGAGTTGAAAATTGCTTTTTCCAGTTCGAAATTTTGTCCATGAATTCACTTTCTGATTTTATTTCTGACTTTACACTTACCCTTTGAAGGTATTAAATCGACTTCTGATATCTATGCTCTTATTTTCTGAATCCAGAAGTTTTTTTCTCAAATTACTTTCAAGTCTTTCAAGAATAATAGTTTTATACCTTTAGGTGTGGATCATCTTAAGCATTTTGTCTTCCAATTTCTCCCTGACAAAACCACATCCACTGTTAGTTAGATGCTACTAATAGTAAAAATGTATTTACTTTTGTATTTTTTTATATAATACAGTGGGACACTGGTATAATTTTCTTGTATTTTAGAAGCGAGATGCATAAACCTCTGCTATTTGCCTAAACAGTGGAGTGAGGGGCAGACTCCCTTCTTTGCACAGGAACCATGGCAACTGCATCATCCCACCAATATTCCTCCTGTAATGGGTAACTGAAGATATTATAAAACTGGAAAGGGCTGATGTAAAACTCAAGAGACATCAACTGAAGTGTTCAAGAAAGATTTAATGTCATCACTGGAATAATGTGATGCATTTTAGAGCATGAAGCAATTATTTGTTACCAAAAAAATTTGGAAAAGTGTTCATGTTCATGTTCACACTGGTAGGATATAAGAAACTGATAATTGTGTTTAGATTGTCAGTATCCAGAAATGTTGTCTGTCTTGATTGTGTGTAAGCTACTTTAGCATCTCTGATAATGAAATTTCAAATACATTAAACACATCAAGATGATTCCTCTCATACTCATATCCACTGCACTCTTTTACAGACATTATCAGACACGTTAACAGATCCATTAGTTTTGAATTTAAATACAATTCATCAGTTTTCATAGAATCATAGAATATCCTTGGGTGGAAGGGACTCACAAGGATGATTGAAATCCAGTTCCTGGCATCGCACAGAACAGGCACAAGAGTCACACCATGTGCCTGAAAGCATTGTTCACACACTTCTTGAAATCTGTCAGGCTTCATGCTGTGACCACCCCACTGGGGAATCTGTTTCAGTGCTCAGCTTCTGAGTGAAGAACATTTTCTTAATATCTAACTTTAAGCACCCCTGACACAGCTTCAGGTCATTCTTTTAGGTCCTGTCACTGATCACCACAGAGAAGAGATCAGTGCCTGCTCCTCAACTTACACTCATGAGAAAGTTGTAGACTCTCTTAGGGTTTCTGCTCAATCTTCTCTTCTCCAGACTGAACAAGGCAAGTGACCTCAGTTGCTCCTGACATGGCTTCCTCTCTAGACCCTTCACCATCTTAATAGTCCACCTTTGGATGCTCTGTAATGGCTTAATATCCTTATATTGTGGCACCCAAAGCTGCCCAGAGTACTTTGAGCAGAGTGGGCCAATCTTCTTCCACTGGCTGGCTATGCTGTGCCCGATGCTCCCCAGGACATGGCTGGCCTTCCTGGCTGCCAGGGCACTGCAGATTCAACTTGCTGTAGACCAGAACTCCCAGGTCCCTTTCCACAGTGCTTCTCTCCAGCATCTCATTCCCTGGTTTGTGTGTACATCCATTCCCCAGTTTGTGTGTACACCCTAACCCAGAGGCTCCCATTTCTACCTTTGCCAGCAGTTACCTCCATAAATTCCAGCCCTTCCATTACATACGACACCACCCCGTCTCACCTCCTCTGCCTAACCCTCCTGAAGGGCCTGTAACCATCCAACATGGAACTAGTGTCACAGGATTCATCCCACCAGGTATCTCTTATGCCAGTGAGCGGGCTCTGGGGCTGGGCCAAAGCTTCAATCTCCTCTTGCTTGTTCTTCATGCTGCTTGCATTAGCATAGGAACATCTCAGTTGAGGTTCTTTCTAACCAGTACCTCCTGTAACAGATTGAAAGATCTCAGTAGAACTCAGTTTTGGTGTGGTGCTTTTGTCCCTTTGCACCTTTCTATCTTTGGCAAAAAGTTTACAGCTAAACAGCTTCAGTCTACAGCTCTCTCAATATGCCCTGCTAATTCCTCAGCTAAAATCCTTTTTTCGCTTTAAAGCAGGTGGACTCAGTTTGTTGCCAACAGGCTTGGTGTTGTAGAAACTGACCCATTATCAAAACCATAAAATTCTGCTGGCAATCCCAGTGTTGAAACCAGATGTCTATCTGCACAATCTGCCTGTTTCTTGCCACATCATTCCCTGCAACTGGCAAGACAGAGGAGAACACAACTTGTCCTTCACATCCCTTGACCAGTTGTTCCAAGGTCCCTCTTGTTTGTTTACAGCCTTCTTGTTGGAACCTCTTTGCTGCCTACCTGGAAAACCAGCAGAAAGCAATAATCAGTGGGCTGTACCAGGCTGGGAAATTCCTTTTTGATGTTTCTTACCTAGGCTTCAGGGAGCTAGCATACCTTCTGTGTGCTGGGTTCAGTGAGTTTATCAGACCTCTCAAAAGGGAATTTCCAGTAACTACTACTCTTCTTTTTCATCAATTGAAACAATCGTGACAACTGGTTCTACCAGTCAATTTCCTCCTCAGAGTCTCCAATACTTCCTAGTTGTTCCATTTCATCTCAGCTCCATTCAGGCAGTTCTTGTACGGATGTTGGTACAGGGCTCAGTCCCTGCTGGCACCACCCTCACTGGGTCAGAGCTGCCTCTCGAGTCAGGGCTCCACTGCCTCCTACTTGGGATGGGGGCTGGGGAACTTCTTTCTTTCTGCTCTAATGCCAAGGTCTTGCTAGGTGGGAAAGCTTGCCTCTTCCTCAGTGGGATCCTTGGCTCCAGAACACTTCTGTTGGTGCAATTTCCCTTGGAGTGTTCGCTGCCACTTTTTATCAGATTGTCAATCTATTATCAAGACTGGTAATTGTATCTTCCAAATATCTGTCTTGTCACCTATTAATACTCCTATGAAATCATCTCTGACATTCCTTAATTTCTTTTTTTGTTTTTGTTTTCCCTGTGTGAGTAGTTCAATAAATTATCTTACTGTCTCATGCGAAAAAGTATAGTTCATTATTTTGTGTCTTTACCTACAAAATTTTTTGTGTACAGTAAAAATATACTTTAAAATTTATATGGTTTTTCAATGACATTATGCACCCTGTAAGTTAAGGAAATCCAAAGTCAAAATGCAAAAAATCCCTTCATTAGCTTTGGGCAAAAATAAAGTTTTGTTAGGTTTTGCTAATAATCTCAGTGAAACTGTTTTTATACAAAAGCAAAATGTGGCAAACATTGACTACTGGTGCAAATACACCACAAAACTGCAAAAGAATGTACACAAACTTGACATACACTTTTATAGATTTTTTTTTCTGTTTTTAAATCATTGTTTTGTTAGAATAAGAATTAGATTTGTAACTCTTTCCCCAGACAGAGATCAGGCATGGAGTTCCAGGGATAAATAAAAGGGGTTTTATGATCTTCTACACCTTATACTTTTAGAGAAAAACTGTTATAAAATTTATGACTGCAATATAAAGCTAAAACCTATAGAGAAAATTTACATGAGTATCTCCATCCATTCATCCATCCATTGTCTATTATCTTTATCCTTTCATTCTTTAACTCAAGTGGAACTACACATCTTCCTGTAAGTTACCATTTCGCTGATTAAAATACTGCCTTTTGTTCATACAGTTTGTAATACTGCTTCTGGAAATAGGAGATTTCTTGCTATTATAATTGGCTTGGGTTTACACACTGTGTCAAATTTCAGATTCCTCCTGATAATGTGTAGACTTTTTTTTAAAATTGTTTCTTGGGTATTGCATTCTTGAGAAATATGTCATATGAAGTTAACCTACTGCATTGTTTTGATCAAATTTTTCATTCTGCAACACATAAAACATGTTTTCAAGAAAATTACAGGGCACAAATTGCAAGTGAACATTGAATTCCTAATTCAGCAATTCTTCAGGAGTTCAATGCAGTAATTGTGTCCATGACTCTTTATGGATCTGGTCTTGCTTCTGCTGAGAAATTTTACAGTAATTCCCCTTGGTTAACACCTTTACATTTCAGACCCTTACTAAAATTTTTTTTGCACTTTTTTCTTGATTGGCACTTGTACTTACTGCTCTTTAACACCATTTTCCTGGTTAGTTCATATATATTCACACAGTAAAGAAGCTAAATTAATTTCCTGATATGAAATTTCACTAAAGCAATGGTTGTTTCCCTGTCAAAACCCCATGTTTATCTATGAATTTTCTGAACATCAATAATATGAATAAACCTGATGATTGCAGTTTTATTTGTTATGAATTTTAAAGATTGACTGAGAAAAATCAATTTAACAAGACATTTCAAATATTTAATCTATATTTATTCTTTCTGAACACTCTGTAGAGGTTTTTTTTTAAACATAGTTCTAAGTTTTCTGTGGAAAGTTTGAAATACATATGCAGAAAGATGATTGGTATCTAATGTTTTCCTAAACAAGTGTGTAGGGATTCAAATAGCTAGATTTCAATTTGCACTCATTTTTGTGGCTAGAAACACAATGCATAAAGCATTGTGCATTTATCATATTGCCTTCAAACCCAAACTTTCCTTTTGAGTAATTCCCCCAGAACAACTTTTGCTTTATTTTTAGCAAAGATTCAATGTGCATCAGCAGGAAAGTGATGACAGAAGTTTCATTTTCTGCCAGTATAGCCTTCACTTGATAACGTGCTGAAAGATGAAGGAATTTTCTTGTTCAGCTTCATAAATGACCATCTATTCCTTCAAAACTACCAAAACCAAAAGCAAGTTATTACAGGCATGTGCGAATGGCCAATGAGTTTGATTGAAGTGGGGAATAGAGCTTTGCTTGCCCAAAACATCATTCTCCTAATTTATTTAAAAATGAGATTAGTAGACACAGAAAATATTTTAAAAGTACATTCGACTGACGCTGTATACAAATATATGCTGTTGCTTAGATCATTTTGCTGAAATGCCAGTCAAGATTTTTCTTCTGATGTACTTGATATCTGAATGTTTTAGGGCAGCTGAAGATTTACATTAGGGACACAGCCATATATGAATTGCAGATATCCATGATGCTTTTGCCCAAAGACAGAATCACATTAACAGGAAACAAGGTTGAACTTTCTTTTTTTCATGGCTAGCCTTTGAGGCAGCTATCATGCTATGAAACTAAGAAGGAATAGAAAAGCTATCACTTGGAAGGGAAGTTTCTTTTGAACATGAGAGTGTTTCTGAGAATGATAATTGCCATTCTGGCCTTATCGCTTAGAGCAACTAAGCTCAAAACTTATGTTTACACTGAAGTATTTGTTGAGTGGGGGCTTCAGCAGGTGGCACTATTAATCCAGGATAGTTTAGTGGGAAATTGCATAGTTTGATCCTTGTTTTCATTCAGTGAAAATATGTAAAGTTTAATGGAGATTCTCAGCTGGTGAGGCTGGCAGAGCACCATTAACTAGGGCTATGACATAAACTGTCAAATGGTGTGCTTGGTTTTTGATTTTGGAAACTGGGTGGATTGCCTACTAAAATCAAAGTGCTGAATCTGGAAATCTCATATTGAAACAAATTTTCCTGATAGTTTTAAGGAAAAAAACCCCAATATTTTAAAAAGACTGAGAAATTCCTCTTAATAAAGTATATAATATTAAGGAGTGTATCGATAGAAGAAATATTGTGATCACCATGGAATTTTCTGTTTAAAGTATCATTAACCCTAAAAATTTTGGTTTGTGTCCTGGAATTAATGTTTTAGCTACTACATTTGTTTTCAAAGCCCTTGTGTTTGCAATAGTTATGTATTTTCATATGTACTCACATTATATTAATGTCTATCTAACCTTTTATAAATATCTGTATACTATAATTTTGAAGTCACTGTTTGTATACCACCTGTCCTCACTTCTAAAAAAGAAATTCTAAAATTTCACCTAGGCATAATAAAGAAATGTGAAAATATAACTGAAAAAAATAGTGTTTGCTTGATTTAAAAGTATTAGGTTTGTTTATTATTATTTTATTTAAATATGAAGATCTGGGGCTTGGGTGTGCTATTGCACTTCTTGCACTTGTGCGTCTTTTAATAAAAATGATCTCTGCATATACTTACTAACTGATCTGAAGAAGCAGCTTAAAATATATTTCTTCATTTGAGCTAACACAACATGGATCAAAATAGAGACATTTAGTATATTGACCTAATGTTGAAATTTTGCATGAGTGCTTTCTAAGTCAGTAATTGCAATGTCTTTGTCAAGTATATGGCACTGTATTGATTCAGAGCCCATCACTTGTGTCTCCTCTGGCATTTGAGCCTGCTGATGATAACACTGACATCCACAGCAGGTAAAAAGCCCTGGAGAATATATGGTTTCCTTCTGGTTTCTAGCTTCTTGATCTCTTGATAAGCATTTTAGTTGTGTGCATTTCTGTACTGTCTTGAGACACAAAGGACTGTTTCTGTTGCAAAGCAGTTTGTTAAAAATGTTCTCATTTATTAAGATTGCTAGACTGAAATTATACTAAGTAGAAAAGTTTTGTTTAAGGTACACTGTGGAGAATAACTGTAAAATTGTATTTAATGATTGAAAGGCAGCTTTATAACATAAAAAAAAGAAAATAGCGAATTCATATTCTAAGGATATTATGCATACTCAGTTCAGCTTTTCAATTCATTTTTTGAGGTAGAATATGCATAGAGCTGTCTAAAAAAGATTTTCTTATTATTAGTTTATTAGCACAATTAAGTTAATGTCATCATTCTCACATGAATTTGTATTTTAATTGTATACAGTTTATAGCATTATGATAGAGTCGTCACCATTTCCTTGGCAAGCAGACTCTGCCTACTTATAGACAGGTAAAAGATTTCTACATGTGCCATATCTTGTATAGCAGCAATGAAATAATTTAAAAGAAATTATCTTTTTGAATTTGTGCCATTGAATACAAGAGAAAATATGTTTGTGAATCTAGAAGCTAGAATATTCTAGAAGAGGATTTTAAAGAAGTTGAAGAAAAAAAAAAGACTAATTACTACAGCATCTTTAAGAAGCATACATTGGCACTCTTATTTTTCAGTCTATTATCAGATATCTTCTGATCAGGTTACACTAGGTTTTCTATGATACTTGATAAGAAGCCTTTGAATGTTTTTGAAAAAATCCTCGGAAGAGTTTGTAATGTAATCTGACATACATTGATCTGTGCAAATTCTTTTGTATTGCTTTTCTCCTTTTCCTGAATGTCACTTACTATAGTCAGATCAATCGTGAAATAAATTAGTAAATTAGAATATATTTTAGAAAATAGGATGATAGTATAGCTAAGTTCAAAATATGATAGAGTTCTGCCTCTAATATTAAAATCTAAATGACTTATAAATAATCTAAATACTTATAAATAATGTGTCTGTTGAAGTGTACGTTGAAGTATGCCTTAAAACTAACTTTTAGACATTTTTCAGCACAGTTGGATTTTCAGACCAAAGTTGTCTTGTCATGAGTGAGTAAAAAGGTCCATTAATAAAATAATATTAATTTATATGTTTATATTGAGTATTTTATATTAACTTAGTTCACAACTTTATGTGATCAGAGATACTTCATACTGAAATGTATACAGAAAGAAATTTTGCTATTTACAGAGTCAAGGAATCATTAATAGTTGAGTACAGTAAATGGCACTTAGTCTTCCATACTTACACTTCCAGAAAGATGATTATCCACAAGTGCAGAACTCCTTCTAAATACCTAAGGAAGAAATAAGCTTTGAAGAGCCTAAATGAATTTAACTTCCTCACAACTGAAGCAAAAAGAAGAAGAGTTGGCTACTTAGCTATTCTCGTCAGGGAAATGCAAACGGAAATGGGAAACAAACTGGAAAATAGATTTTTTAAGAGTGGGAGTCGCGAATTCTGCAGATTGCCAAATACTGGAGCAAGAGGTATCTGATGCAAGTGTGATCTTTCATCAGTGTATGTAATAATTCGCTGTTAAGCAAACACCTGAATTCGCATTTTGCTTCAGTTTGGCTTGTTAAAAATGATGTCAAGGCAAATGGCCATTCTTTCCCAAAGATTAGAGATTAGGAGTGAAATTGTCTGGAAAAGTTCGGTGGGAGCACATATGAAACCAAGATCCTCCAGAAAGGCTTACACTTCTTGCAATACTGAAGCTTTCCCTAATACATGGACGATCTCTGCATCTAACTGCCATATATTTTTTTTGGGGGGGGGTTTCTTATAGCAGTCTAACTGTTGTGGGAATTACCATCACCCTGGGCTTTCTGCTTACATAAAATCTCCATGGCAGCAGTGTTCTATAATAGGGAAAGGGATTTCAGGAAAATTCCCCCTAGTCTGAAATAGAAGGTGCCCTTCTGCTGGACTGCAAGTCTCATCTTCCCAAGCTGTTTCCTAAAAATGACTCAGACTTTTTCTCATTAAATATTTTTTTATAATGAAAAGCGCTTGTATTTTGTGCTACTGTTGCTACATGTATCAGTCACATGTTTTACTGTAACTAATAAGAGATGTTATAATAGATCTTGCAGTTTTCTCTAGCAAGCCATCCTGACATCAAAAACTACTGTTATATTATAGTTCTTGCTGCCCTGCAAATAAAGCATGTAAGTCTTGAGTTTCTCATTGGCCTACAAACAGAGTCATAAAAGTGGGGAAAAAAAGGAAAAAAAAAAAAAAGATGTAGGTAAAATTACCTATATAGACTTTAGCTGTGTTCTTTCCTTTTTTTGTTCATTTTCTCTTGCTTTCATACTAGTTGTAAGAAACAGGTAAACTTCATGTTCATGTGAAGGGACAACAGAAAAAACAGATTGCAGTTTGATATTGGATGACAAGAAATTTGAAGCTTTTCCTTGGTCAATAGCATGCCAAGAACAAGTCATAGTTCCATGTGTCACAGCATGACAAGAACTAGTCATAGTTTCCCTGTGTCTCACTTAAGTTCAGACTAACATTAGAGCTAGAAAGTCTGCCTACCTCCCAGAAGGGCTTTAAAACAAAATAAAATCCTATAAAATATTTTGATATATTTACACAAAGTGTATCAATGTAGTTTAATGTTTTTGTTGAGAAATTATAAATCTAACTAGTTTAATATGAATTCTATTTTAAGTAAGACTACATCATTAATTTTGTCTGAGGAAGAACATAATACTCTAGATGCAAAACATTTAGGTATCCATTCAGTACAATAAGAATTTCTATTATCCTGTCACTCACAGAATTTAAATCAGGATCATGACCTTAGAACTCATTAACTGCTATAAATAAACATGCTATCATCCAGTACTTTTCTTTTGAGGATGAGATTATTTTCACCTGCTTAAGGACATAGACCTAAATTCAATAACCACATATCTTTTCTCCTAATGTAATTTACTTTTATGAAATCATCTACTATCCAATTTCAATGACTGTTGCTAGACATTATAATAGCATTGAAACTTTTGTGAAAATGTACAGGTTTTTTCTCCCAATAAAAAAGTTGCCTTTGTTTTAGATTGTTGCTGTTCTGACTTCTACCTGTATTTTATAAAGGTAGACATGTTACCTAAAAAGCCTTACTACTTCAGTTAACTTCAGGTGATATGAATCACAACACTATTTTCTTCACTCATATTTAATATATCAATGTATTTGCTAACTATTTCCATGCAAATATTTAGAAAAACTCAATAGGCACTAGTTTACCCTAAGTTTTAGAAAAGAGTTCCCACTCTCTGTAGTTTTCTCTTTTACTAAGTCTTCAAAAGAGTAAAAGTTCAACCATGCTTCCCCCATTAGTTGCCCCTCTCCTACGTGCTAGAAAAAAGCAAAATACTTTCCTCTGAAGTATCAGTGTCCTTTCCATTATTTGATATTCCTCTTCTAAATCATGTTCTTTGGAAGGACTTTTGGAGCAAATAGGTTTTCTATCCTCTATAAGAAATCCACTAAATCTCCTATACTGGTAAGATTTTATGAGATTTCTTTTGGCTTGTGATGGCTCTTCAGTTTTGAAGTGTGACATTTGCAATTGATCTTCTATTTGTTACCATTTCATGTGTACGTGGAATAGAGTTGAAGTAAGGCTAATTGAGGAATCAAAGTGGGAGCAAACAGGCAGAAGTGTATTTTGCTTCAGTCATCCTCCACTGTTTTGTTGCCTTTCTAACCTTCCCCACACCAATCTTCTCTTCCCTCTCGTTCTATCCAGTTTCTCCAGTCCTCCTTATAAAATACCTTCCTGCTTAAAATACTAATCTTATCAACTTTTCTCACTAGAAAAGTTACATAATAAGGATTTTCTGCAGGATGGTATGTCTCTTTACTGGGCAGACTTTATGTAAGCACTGTTTTGCAAGCCAGCTTGCCCTATAGTCTCAGTAACAAGTACTTGGAAGTAGTAATAACCCACAGTCTCAAACTCACAAAGGAAGTGAGACTTATTTCTTGAGTCAGTTTCATACATGTTTTTGATAAATGCTCTGAAAAAGTGCTCCATGTCTTATCCTGCAAAGTCAGTCCTCTCTTTAGATAATGCAAACATCATGGCCACTAAAAAAAACCCTTTCAAGTATGAATATGTGGGGTTATGAGTTTTTTGTGCTGTAAAAAACAAAGCTTTTTTTGCAATAATTCATGTTATATCAAAACATTGCAGGATTATTATAATTTTAAAGTACTTAGTATTTAAAGATGCATCATAATTTAAACTGGAGCGAGAAATTGCCTTGCTAAACAAAAAAAAATAAAATTTTGCTAATTTTAGTAGCTAATATTCCCAGTAGCTCATCAATTAAATTTTATTTATGACTGCCCCACATATAGATCAAATTTAGCTTAGCTGAGACATTAAACCAATGTTATATCCCTATATTTTACTGTTGCTGGTATTTCTGTATTAGCAAGTACAAAGATAATGATAATGCTTAAGTCTTGTTGTAAATCTTGCTTTAGACATGTGTCTCCACCACAAGAACTGAAGACAAAAGATTTAAACAACAGCTGCATTTAATAAATTCATGGTAGCTATCTAAAAATGGATATGTTGTTTCTTATAATTTAGTTATGCAAATTAATAAAAAATAATGGATAACATTTTTAAAAGATGTCATACCCTGAAAGTAACAGTATCTACTCCTTTTGAAAGTATCAATGCCTGTTTCTATTGCAGAATTTATAAAGCACTTTCTAAAGCTTCTATTTTGCTGAGAGGATAAACTTATAATTAACAGCTTTGGGGGAAAAAAATTACTATCTGCTTTCATTTCACAAAACCCAGGAGATAAAGGTGGCAAGCCATTTTTTTAATGCTTTTTGTGAAACTGCTGTTGCTCTGCCACGAGGCATTTCTTTATCATAACATGAAATTAAAACAAAAGAGGGGAAAATAATTCGTTTTGAAGTTGCATTGAGCTGTTAAAACGATGCAAGTGGTCTATTCTTTCTCCAATCAGTGTTAGGGTGAGCTACTACCTGGCCTCCTATCCTGCCCCAGCTTATTAATAGATCTCCAGAGTACTACATCTTACTTGTGGAAGATATTTTTTTAAAAATAAATAAATATATAAAAATTATGACAGAACTTGTAAACATTCCCCTCTCATGTAAAACTTAAGCGGATATTAGCAAAGGGATTCTTCTTCACTATCAGTGGGCAGAAAACTGACAAAGTATTCCCAGCTTTCTTCAGAGCCTTCCCTTTCCTCCATTTGTACCTCTATGTTATTAAGGAACTGGTTTCTGTGGGAAAACTGCTACCAATGAACACCTGCCAGAAGGACAATCCCAAATTACCTTGTTAGACTCTAATCTCAACCTAAAATTAATTTAGATCTTGGACACTTAATAAATCTCTCTTTCAAGCCATCTGTTTGTTGCTCCCAAACAACTAGGGGCATGGCTGCATTGCAAAATTTGAGGTCCCAAAACATTTAACCTAGAAGAGCTTTATTGAAGAGCTTTAGGCAGAGTTGTATAGTTCTTTTTTCTCAAAAGTTGGTACAAGAATTTACTGAAAACTGGCTCACTGATAAGAGCCCTGAAACCAGATGAAATATATATTCAAATTATCATTGGCTTACATTCCTTCTTCATTGCCCCACATCAATGAGGGCTAGTTAGTTTTTAAACACCACCACAGTTTTTGATTTCTGGGGAAACTTTATCATCCAATACCAATTTTAATAATGTTGTACCAGTTGTAATCCCCAATATTTTTTTCCAAACCTTTGCCTTCACCTGTTTCAAAATCACAACAAAGTAACTTACGTTGTCACTCTAAGGCAAATAATTCAGGAATTCACATTCCTTAACCCAGCTTTTGACAAGAATAGTCCACTGATTATTTCCTATGTATATATACATGTATATACTCATATACAAATATTTACATACATATGCACATGTTTTAAATATGATTACATGTTCAAAAATAGATGTTAACATTGCGTGCACTTTTTTATTCTTTCCCTTGTTGAGAACTCCTTTATCTAAGTGATCTGATGTCTTTCTTTAACTATGGAGAGCAGAAGTTTCAGCTACAACATACCCTGTAATAAATCTCATTTGTGTACTCAGTTCTCCTCTGTAGAAGAGAATAAGACATAATTGGAACTGAACATCCTCAGGGATCACTGACATTTTTTCCCAGGAGGGATATTGCTATATGACCCACAAGTGTTTGGAGCACAGAATCAGCATTCTTTCCGCAGCCAGATGTACAGAAATTTCTTTGCCATTAATAAAGCATAGCTCATAATTTTGCATTTCATCACTGATATTGTGTGAGAACCATAAGCAAATGTTTCATTCTACATAATTTATGCACCAAGTAGCTACTATACCTTGTGAGTGCCATTAGTCTTTTTAGAATATCTCATGTTCTTGTTTTTCATCTGTAGTTCAAGCTACATGTGGTTTCTTGAAAGCATACCCTTTTACTAAATAATTGTTTAATTAATTTTATTAATTCTTTATTAATTCTTTATCCTGGCTATTTTTTGTTATACTGGAATATATGTGTTAACTCAAAAAGAGTGCTAATACCGAGCAACTGTACTGATGCTTATATTGGTACACCTTCACAGATTGATTTATACTGGTTTACACAGCTGAGGCTTGATTCTAATATTTTTGCAATCAGGTAATGATTAGCAAGAATTCATCCAAGAAATGTTTAATGAATGTCAGGTTAGGAATGAAGCTGAAATGAAAGCTTCTTCTCTTTTACCAGTTTGAAAATACCTGCATATTTTAAAGCTTTGTTCTAATATTGTTATAGTAGAGAAAAGTGCAAGTTAATTGTAGATGAAAGGTTTACTGTTATTATGAAATGCTGTTATTAAAAGATGTCATTTCTCTTCATAAAATCAGGCTGTATATAATCAGTTTTTGAATTCTGTTAAAGGCTCAGAACACAAGTCAAAATATGCCCTGCCTACTCTTGGCCTAGTAGTTCATGACACCAGTTTCATATGAAGTGGTGTTGAACTCAATGATGTTTTCAGCTATAACTTGTGGGAACTCTGCTAAAATATCTAAATATTTTAACAGGAATTAATTGAACATCTTTAATATGTTTTTAGATATGTTTTTGGACAGATAAATTACTGCTTCCAGTACTTGTTTCTATGAAAATAAATAATTTCATATTGACAGAAGGCCTATTTCATATTAGAAAAAATAAAATGTTGGGAAACAGTTCATTAAAATTGGAGTTTTTTCCCCTTGCAAAGAAGAGGTGATTGTTAACTTAGACTAGGTAAACAATTTGCATGTTATCATTAGTGTGGTTGTTTTGTAAGCCCCTAAATAATATAAATTGTAGTGAATTTGAAGTGAATGTTTTAAGAGCAAAGAGTAAAAACTGCAGGCAATAAAAATATTAAATTCAATCTTAAAGCAATTTCCTTTAATCGTAGTCCATTGAGATTGGACTCTCTTTGGAAAGACAATTTTTCCTATGTCAGATGTGTATTAAAGTATGAATGTTACCAATACTTGGATTCTTTGTCAGCATACCTATTTGACGTAGAAAAGATCTTACTGGACTCCATGACTGGGACATATTAGTCATCAGCCTGTCTATTTTGAAAAAGAAACTTGTTTTTACAAAGGTTAAATTCAAGCTGGCAATGCTCTAAAGCACTTTATTTGATTTTCCCTTCATCAGCCTGTGAATCCTGTTTAGAAAACAGCAACACATTGCAGAATGCTGTAAATGTGGAAACACCAATTTTCAAATAGTGAGCACTCAAATTGACAGTTGCAACAAAGATCTTCTGAATAGCACACAGATGAAGTGGATTTAAATGAATTGTTTGCTAAGTGGGGAACACTTTTGGGAATATCAAACATTTATTTCATGGACAATTGATAAAGAGAAGGAACACATTCTAACAATTTGAATTGCTTCTGAGTGGATACTTTGAGCCATGAAAAATTTATGTTTGGTATCCTTGTGGACAAAGTATCTTTTATATAGAAATTTCTAGTGTTCCAAAAGATAGAAAAATATGCTTGTTTACTATTGCTTAGTAGGATTATTATTACTCAGGCTCTGCTTAAAAGTAAAGTTTGCTAGATTTTCTATAGCAGTGCTTGTGCATCATTCATAATGTACATTAGCCACATCTATATTTTATTTCTGTTTCACTTGCACTTTTTGACGGCTTGAAAATTTCTACCTTATCTTAAAGTTTCATTAGGAAATATCTGCTGGCTACAGGCTGATAGTCAGAAATAAGAGGAGCCCTATCATTCTGACCTTATCAGGCTGCTGTGGACAATTTTTCTTCTACCAGCAGTACTTGATACTTTTAATCTGATGGTTTTTATATTAAAATTTAGCATATCTACTGAAAAAGCAAAGCTGTCTTGAAATAAGAAGTGTTAAAGTAAATAAAAATTTCCTTTTGTTGTATAGCATGTATTTAAGGGTTAGCAAGATAATAATTGAGATATCCTCATCTGCCCTATGGGTACCCTTAAAGAATTTCTAGTTATTGGCATGTCTTTTTTACTCTAGTGATAATAGAGTAATATATGCAGTACAAATTAGTCCTTTTCATAGAATTGTGTGGTGGTGGGTCAATAGAATGAAAAGCATAAAACACTGCACAATTCCTTGGATGGAAAGACAACTGTAGGGGAATGACTGTTAGTTGAGGCGTACATTTGCTAGAGCATATTCTCAAATTAGTGGGTTTATTTCACTGGAATACTCAAAATTAACATGCAAGGGTTGTTTGGGGTTTTTTAAAATAAATCAAACACATGTAAACCCATTCAATACAATTTAAAGCAAAAGCAGTAGTAACATGGGTTTCTTTATGTACAAAATTTTCATTAAATTCACCAGCATCAAAATAATTCAAAGTTCTGTTTGTCAATTTTTTTTTCTAATTCATGTTTTAGCAAACACCACATGCTTTGGAAACAGCATAGATTCTATCTGTTCTGATAACTGTGCTGATAACAGATGCCTGTGTCAAGGACAATAGATATTTCAGATGCAATTGAATAAGAAGCATAAATGCATCTAAAATGCATTCTGTGTGGCATTTCGTTTTTGCAACATACCTTTATACCTGCTCCTCCATGGTCATTAGAAGAAATTACCAATAAACATTGTCATAGGACTAGAAAAAGGAAGAAAAATATAATGTTGCTGTTGTTTGCTGAAGTTTTTAGTGTGTGACTAGCTGAAAGCTAAAAAGACTGACTTATGCATTTGAGTCCTTTCTATGACTGAGGAAAATTTTCTGTACATGAGAAGCTTGAACATGGATTTTATTGTCAGTGTGATGCCGCTGATTTCAGGAAGATCATATTAGTAAAAAAAAACTGGTTTAAAACACTTCTTCCAAAGAATGAAAACATTTTATATCAAAATTTACTATCTCCTTTGTGAGGTTGGATCTCCTTTGTAGTTTTTGTGTGCTAGTTGTTTTCCACAGTCAACTAGAAAACTATGTAGAGAATCCCAAAATATGATTTCACAAATATAATATTCTAATAAATCTTTACTCGGAAGAAATTTAGATCTATCACAGTGAGCATTTTGTTGAAAATGCACAAAAATAGCATTTTGTTGAAAAATATAAAAATAATGTAAACTTTATGTCTTATTTGAAAAAAAAAACAAACATGTAAATATGTGTTGGTCAATATCAAATTTTAAAAATCCTGAATATATAACCTAAGAGGTTGACATAGTACAAAGAGTAAAGCAATTTACAAGATAATTTTTGTTTCTTCAATACTGAAAAAAAGAAGTAATTGAATTTTTGTTGTACTTTTTATAAGCGTTTTATTTACCCTTCCTTTTGTCATTCCATCTCCAAACATACAGTGCCTTTTTGGTGCACTAATGACTTCTAAGACTTCCATTTTGAGGTGCTATTCCATAACATAACCTGCAGTTATCTTGGAAGTACTTCAGTAATCCTTCAGTTTGGTTCAGGAGAGCTCTGCTCTGAAGTTAGTTCAGTCCTGCATCTGTTGTATACGCTGATATTCTGAATTTCTTACCAGACAAAACTGAAATTTAGTGGGAGAAATATCTTGGTTTGATGGTACCAGAAAATGTTTTCTAATTGGATTAATGTTTTTTATATTTGTCTGCATAAAAGTGTTTTGAATAAGGGAATTCAGAAAAGGAAAGCTTTGTGTCGTGTTGCTGAAGTGTAGTGAGTAGGAGCAAGTATTGGTAAGACGTGAATGCAAGTGATGTATTTTGTCCAGTAATCCATGCTGGACATCTGATCTGTACTGTATAACTATATTTTGAAAGGAAGGATGGCTGGTAGAATTCATTTAAAAATGGACAAAGCACTCCAAAGCTCTCACTCACATTCATTTTGGTATTCAAGTGCTAATGTAATGCCAGACACTGTGAATTTAATTTTTAAATACAAATTATCAGCTATTTAAATAACTAATACCCAGACTAGGAAGAAAGAAACTCTGAACCTTTTTTTTTTACATAATTGATATCATAAATATATGTCCTGTAATTTATTTTTCTCAGTAAAAATTTTCCTTTTGTTATTATCGTTACTTACCTCAGAATACTACCCATGACAAAATCTAGAATTCTGTATTAATTACCTTACAGGAAGACAGTGGTTCTGTTACACAGGCAACAGGGAGAAAATAATCCTACAGCAACACATAATAAAGCACAAGAAATACCGTGTTTACCTTAATGTATCATATATTATCTTAAATTATCTGTTTATCTTAAAGCTACTAGAGCTTTGCTATATCAGAAAATGATGAATGGTGTTACATTACGGCAATTACAGTAGGATGGTATTAACCTAAAAAATGAACAAACCCTCCCCCATACCTGTCTTTTACTAACAGAACCCTTATTTTTTAATATATTACTTTAAATTGAATATTTAGGCATTTCTCTAGCCAATTTTCTCAGTGCCAGACCTTTGGTCTTTATATTTTATTTCAACACTTCCTCTGGATTTTTTCCCCATATTTCATGCACTACATTATATCTTTTTCTGTTTCAACAGCGTTTTTTTATGAGTGCCAATTTTTAAGTTAGGTTAGAATAATTCAGCTGCTGTACCGAAGATTTAAGTTCAAGACTTAACATTAGTCTAACTTTATAATAATATTTCTGTCATTCAGAAATATATCAGGTTATCTGATTACCACTAATAATAGTTTTCACTATTATCTGCTGGCCCACAGGTGTAAATTTTACATATTTTACATAAAATTTATGAAAAGTTAGGGAAAGGGCATTCTGCTGTGTGGGACTGTAATATTGCACTTGATGTGCTATGTGAAAGCCAAACAAATAATCAGATTTTCCATAATAATTAATAAAACATTTTAAAAAAGGATGGCAACTTGAGGCACTGCAGTTAGACATATTTTTCATATATCTGTGTAGTTATTTGCAAATAACACAGTAAGAGCGCAGAGGAACTACAGAAGTCATAGAAGAAACTGGGTGCACTTCAAGCATGTGTTGCTGCCATTGGTTTACTCTGGCACTGTACACACAAGTGTAAGAGAAGCAGCTGGCTTCAGCCATGCGTCTTCATCTCTTACCTCCCTTCCTTTCCCATATGCTTTGCAAATCTTGCCATCTCTCTGTGCCTTGTGTCAGTTTCCTCTCCACTCTTTCAGCACTCCTATTTTCTTGTAACCTGGCTGAAGAGGAGGAACAGGGTGATCCTTAGGGATTGTGTGTGTCACTGAGTTCCTCTGGTTCCGTCCCTTCTGGTGTCTTTCGATAATCATCTGCACTAGGGCTGTAAGGGAAGGGAGCCAGGAGAACAACTGGCATTGTGGAAACCAACTGCTGGTCCCATCCCTTAAATTACAGACTACATTTCCCATAGATCACATTTCAAAAAGTCCATACTTGCAAAAAGCTATCTGCTAGATTTAGGCTTTATAGAATGCCTTCATTTTCCATGTAGTTAATAAAACTAATATATTCTGTCAGGCTTATCCTTTTTGAACACTGTTTATCAGTCACCACCTGATTCCACTGATTCAACTGGATCAACATTGAGAGAGTAGAAATGCATCTTTCTTATCAGGAGACAAAGGACATTCATACTGTAGAATTTGTAATTCTGGATAAACTCCTTAATGCTAGACAGACTCAAGTGCTGTATTGTCTATCTTTGTACACCTTTTATATTCAAAGGTTAAAAAATATTATGCTCAAGATTACCCGTAGATTTGTTCTCATGTAATTGCTTTTGGGGTAGCTGTCATCTGTTTTTGTAATAACTGCACAGGATGGAAAACAGACTAATAGCAATGAGATTATGACTATAAATGTGGTTTTTAGAATGATAGATTACTCTTGTTACCAAATATTGTTTAAAGATCGAGACCATCATTGTATGCATCATCTACCTGTATAGCGCCTCTCAAGCCAAACCTTACGATTTAGGAACTCGTGCTTCAGATTATCACAATGGCAATATTCTTTCGCAATGGTGTAAGTGAGGAAGAGCAATATGGCGGACGTTTCCAATGGCAGCACAGGTCAATCGTCCTGAAAATGTCGTTTCAGAAAGAAGCACTTAACCAAACCAACTGATCTCTGGGTTTCTTGGCTGTTGTTTATTCAAATAATACATTAATTTCATATTTGTTTTTCTATTACCTGACTAACAGGCTGAAAGGGCTTTACTCTCATGAAGTCGTGATGTGTTGACTGTGGCCTGGAACTATTACTTATTCCAGCAGTTTGGGGAAGAGAATCGGAAACACAAAAGTGAGAAAAAATAGTGGGTCAAGATAAATATAATTTAATGAGTGATGGGAATCAAAGAAGAGGAAAAAAAAGGATGATGCAAAAGCAACTCTCACCACAGCTCACCACTGCTGACCTGCAGACCAATGCCCATTTCTGTATTCTCTGCAAAGGGATAGTCTGTCAATCAGCATGGCATGTTTCATAAATTGCATTTCTGAGAGAAAATGTCGGTGTCGACTTTATCATTGCACTTTTAGCTATTCATACAAACCTTCTCTCACAAAATAATAGTCATTTAATTTCCAATTCCAATGACCTACAAGGTCTTTTGATGGTCATGTTTCTTCTGGCTTAGGTACTAAGACCAATAACTTCTAAATATCTGTCCTATGCTAGAAGCAGTATAGACTGCCATGCTGCCTTTGTACTTTCCCTTCAATATATTGCTGCTTAGTGAATTTAGCATTTAAGATATCAGTAAATTTCTTTCAGTATATTAGGCAAATTTTTCAGTTCAACTCCAGGGTAAGCTGAAAGCAAAAATAACTTTCAGTATGGAGATCATATCTGCTCACTGGAAAACATTAAACATCTTTCAATTTCTGAAAATGTTACAATAGCTGACCTCAATATTTTCTCGTTTTATGAATTAGAAGACTGTGATTTTACAGTTTTATTTCTAAATACTTTTTTTGTTTCTTGAAAGAGAAGATCTTGCAGCCTAAAAAAAATGACTTCAAAAGTACCTGCATAGCATTTACTGAATTGTTTGTACTGCTCTGGCTATCACCCTTTTATTTTAGCATGTTGTGACTGCTGTGAAATAGATATGAAACAGAGGTTAGATGCTTTTCAGTTAGTCTACTTTGCCTTCCATAAACATGCAATCAGTGTCAGAGAATGCTGTAAAGGTTACATGAAGCCACAAGAAAGAGTGTGAAATCATATTGAATCGAATTAGTCAAAGCATTAATAGGGTGAGAATTATTAGCTTTTAACCCTAGCTGTATTTTGAGAATAATATTAAAACTGGTATGTGCTACCACATTAAATCTTTGGAGTGAAGAATTGCACTGTGAAAGAAAATTTCTTGATAGAATGGCCCACTGTATTGCCTCTTAAGCCTCCTGAATCCATGAGGTTTGAGATAACTTCATGAAGTCCTCCCAGTAGCTCAAAAATTTAAGGATGCTAGATTGTCTCCTTAAGGCTGAGAGCATTATGAAAGATATTTCCAATGCTACTTTACTAGGCAGTTCAAGCCTCTCTTATATTTATTTGGAATCCTGCACAACAATCCTACACAATTTGAAGAGAACCAATTTAACCAGGTGGAAGCCAGCCATTTCATAATAACTCAGCAGTCATAGCAACAGTCTCCCAGCTGTGGCAAAGAATTTGTCTTTGTTATCTTGCTTCAAAATACAGCCTAAGAATCATTAGCTGACCTCAGCATCTGCATAAAATAATTAATAGAGAAATTAAAGATTTTCTGTTTTGTTTTGTTTTGTTTTGCTTTTTCCCCCAAATCTACAGCAGTATTAAAAATAAGTATGTGATACAAGTCCAGATGCAGAACAATTGTTTAGGCTGTAATTGCTTGCAATGACAGAAGTCCTTTTTCTTGAATTATTTCAAATTTTATTTTAAGAAAGATCTTTCAAGTTACAAATGCTGTAAAAACCAACCCATTTAATTTAGGTCTGTTTATATATATATCTGTATGGGTATATATGTATGCATACATTTTAATTTATTTTAATTTATTATTTTGCACCTGAATAATATTTTTTCACCAGTTTCCGTTTCAAGCAAGTACTTTATTTTCACTAATTTTATGTGTTGGTGTCCTGTTACAGGTGATACCTGTAATTCCTAAGCACAGGCATATGATCCACTTTTCAAAAGACTGATCTTCAGTTCAGAGTGGTAATCTGAAACAGAGGATCATTTTTGAGGCCCAATATGAGCAATAGGGGGGGAATAACCATGATATATTTTTAAAGAAGATTTTAAAAATACATTTGCTTTAAATTTGGAGTCTCCAAAATAGTGCTTGGTGATAAATTGCCAAGATGCTCATTCAAGTTACTAAACTTGTTTCTGAAACATTTATGATAAACAGTATCAAGTGTTGTGAATCCTCATTGAATTAAAAATAAGTTTCTGTGCTCAGAAAAAAACAAACAAACAAACAAAAAAAACAAACAACAAACATCTCTTGTTAGACAAGAATAATTTTAAATTTTATAATTTTTAAGGTTTAATTCAGGTTCTCTAGTTTTATTTGTTTGAATGCACCAGCATTTTCAATGTTCTGGGAAAGTGTGAGCTATAATTTTATGGGTTTGCATGGCAAGTATTTGGCAGCGGGAGGGATAGAGGGGGTTTCTGACAGAAGCTGCCAGAAGCTCCTGCAGTGTTCGGTGTGAGCCGGCACCGACAGGGATCTGCTGCTGGACAAAGCCGAGCCCGTCAGCAGCATCGTTATCACCTCTGTGATAGCAGAGCGAGGAAAGGGAAAAACAACCCCTCTACGATTACAGCTGTAGACAGGAGTGAGAATGTGTGCGGGCAGCGCCTTGGCAGACACCAAGGTCAGTGCAGAAGCAGGGAGAGGAGAGGAGAGGAGAGGAGGGGCTCCAGGCGCCAGGGCTGAGATTCACGGAGTTCACCAGAGCAGGTGATGCCTGGAAGATGCTGTGACCCCGTGGGAAGCCCCTGGCAGAACCTGCAGACCCGGGGGGAGAGCAGCCCACGCTGGAGCAGGCTCCTGGCAGGATTTGGATCCCGTGGGGGACCCACACTGCAGCAGTCAGCTCCTGAAAACTGCAGCCTGTGGGAAGAACTCACCGTGGAAAAGTTAGTGGAGGACTGGCTCCCACAGAGGGACCCACACTGAAGCAGGGGAAGAGCGTGAAGGGTTTTACCTCTGAGAAGGAAGGAGCAGCAGAGACAACGTGTGATGACCTGACAACACCCCTCCATTCCCTGTCCCGGGTGTGGCTGAGCAGGGAGGAGTTGGAGAATTTGGGAGTATAGTTTAGCCTGGGACAAAGTAGGAGTGGGAGAAAGGGTGGCTTTTAATATTTGCTTTTGTTTCTCATTATCCGACTTCAATTTGCTTGGTTATAAACTAAATTAATTTCCTAAGCCATGTCAGTTTTGCCCATGACAGCGAGGGCTGAGTGATCTCTCCCTATCCTTATCTTGATTCATGCTCCTTTAATGATATTATCTCTCCTGGAGTGGCTTTGGTGGACTCCAGGCATCTGGACAGGGTCCACCCACCATATAATATTATAATATGATTTTAACAATTTTTTAAAGCAATTTTTAAGTCATCCCCACTTTTTTTTTTGATAGGTCAATCATTAATCTTCTGTTATTTACACATCTTACATTTTCACCAGATCTTAAAAAAATTTAATTTTCACACACTCCGTTTTGTTAAACTAGCACCAGAATCAGAATGCCAGAAGACTCTATCTAATGCAGAAATTCCTTACCTTCATCAAAGTAAGACTGAAAAATATTTCCTAAATTAGGAGGATCCATCAGTGACTTATTTAAGAATAAGATGAAAACTGAACAAAAGGTCAAAATACATACCTTATAAAGCAGAAACTTGGTTTTAATAACTAGGTATTTTACTAACTGGCATTGTTCCAATGAGTGCTTTATTAAGTTAGTACACTTTCACCATAACTCCATTCCCAACGTGATCACCAGCTATGAGATTACAACTGTGCTCTGTATATTCCTCTCTGATAAAATAAGGGGTATGCCAAAGTTGGTAAGCTTCTTCATAAAGGAACCAGAGAACATTGTTTCAAGATCCACAAACTAATGCTTGAAATGTTCAGAGGTAACTGGATTTTTGTCTGCTCATTTCACGTAAAGCCATGAAGTCAGGGTTTTTTCATAGATTTTCCAAATAGTTAGGATTTCAGCAAGTTTCCTGTGTTTGGTCTGTGCTCTAGCTTGGACATATAAAAATCCAAATACAAGGCAGTTAGAGTCAGTGGTTTTGCTGGAGTATCAAGCCATGTATGTCTGGTTGTGTCTGGAATATTCTGAATTTTTTGTCCTGCCCATGTATTTAACCTGCTGGTCTAGGAAAATTGATGTCCCAGTGCTTCCAGAGACACCTTTTATTTAGCCTCAGAATAAATTGTATCAGCACTGTATCTTTTCTCTATCTTTAGAAAGATCCAGACAGGGTCTTCTTTCACGCTACTGAAACTATATGCTACTATTCAGGTTTGGGAATGGATAGCTCTGAAGTCTATAATATCCCTAATGTGTCTTCAGATCATTGGTTGAATGCTTGAAAACTATGAACTGAAACAGCTTGTGGCAATGAAGCTTAACTGAAAGCAGGCCTGCCCCTGTTGAGAAGGCTGTTTGTTTAAGGTTGGTTTTGGTGTTATCTTTTGACAAAGGTTAAGCAGCTCCCTGCTAAGAGTGTTGGCTGTTGCAGACCACATTACTTAGGAATTTTATTCTTCCCTTACTAATACAACTGCAGAAGAGAACCACCTAGCTGCCTAACTTGGATATAAACATTCTGCTAGAGACACAATAGAAAGAGTTCTATTCCTAGATAATCAGTGAACAGGAATTTAACCCAACGAGATTTAAGCAGGCTTTTTTCAGCACATTTAGGAGCACTGGAGAATTTTTTTGCTAATTCATATATCTGATACTTGTATTAATTTTATAGATATTTCTATTTTTCAAATACAACAGATGATGTTTTCACTATGCATTTAGAAATAATGCTGCTCTGTTTATAAAGCACTTTAATATTAGACAAGCATTAAAAAGAGCTATCAATAATGATGAATTTTTATGCATCCCTAATGAGTTAATTAAAATGACAGTAATGTTTCAATTTTAATAAGAATTCTGCTGCTGTCAACGAGATGAAAGTATTTGGGCAGATTTTGAGCATCTTACCTTGGTGCCCAGTGGACATAACAACAGAAATTAAGCACACGTAATTAATACCAACAGAAAAAAAAATAATTGTTAAAAGCAATAATTGCCATCTGTTCTTGTCAGTATTATTAATGTGCATAGAATAGTGTTTATTGCAAAATAGCTTACAACTGTAGTGTTGACAAAACGTGTTTCTTTCAAAGTAGCTGGACTTGCAGTAAAGAAGGTAAGGTGAACACATATATTCAAGATGTTAACACAGCCTAAGAGTGTTGGTGTATCAGCCAATTTATAATTAGTTGCAGCTTGCAAGGAATGCAGATCTCACAGGAATAAAACCGCAATAATATTTGTGGATAAGGTGCTGAACCATTCATGTGCTATACTTTGATATCTTGTAACTGTTAATCTGGCAATATTAGTTTGATTTCTTATTTTCTGAGGAAAAATTATACCTTGTTTCAGTTTCCATAGCTACTAGTGTTCAGTTGATGTATTTGCTATGCAAAAATAAGCCTTTTTTCAGTTTTGTAAATTTAGTATACTATATATTGCAAGACTTTTGAATAATTTTCTTGGCCCAGAAGGAAAAAATTAATAGAGTTTAGTAAAATGATACTTTACAATAAGGTATCATCAGATTATCTTCTAACATAGTTTCCTAAGGTTTATTTGTGTTCTCAGATTATTGCCAGATTCCTACAGTCTCCTGAATCTCTTCAAATCTGGTAGCTAAATTCTGCAACTTGGCAGAAGAGTAGAGATATATATATCTGAAATAATAAATTCTTACAAGATTCAAGTTTAGGTAAAAGAAGTGTGATTTATGTAAAAAAATTGTTTGGGTAAAAATAACATGATTTTACTCTTTATTCTCCATAATTCAGCAGGAGGATGCTCTGTGAGCTGTGGCAGAACTCAGAGCAGCGTGAGCCAGTTGTGAATGGCCTGTGCTTGTAGCTCACAGAACATCTTTTGTCTAGCCTGAAAGAACCAAATGCTGCCACTTCCATGGATTGCTGAGGAATGTGTGCTGGATTTTTTTTATTGGCACAGGAGAAAATTAAATATACATTGCTATTTAGAGATGTATAACTTTAGTGAAATGTTTGTACTCAGATCTTCCCATGCTGAAAAATGTTTTAAATGCTTTCTGAACAGGGGCAACAGGCATGTCTCTTGAGGTAGTGAGCTCTGCAACTTACCAAATTCATAGAGAAGTTCAGAAAGGTATCAATTTAGATGGTGAAACTGAAAGCCTTGATGCTATCTCAGAGCAAATAACAAATAACAAAATCAGGCATTTTGCTAAATTTGAACAGTAATGATTTTTGTTTCAAATTTAAGTACATTTGGTTTGAATTGTGTTTCTAATGTGTTTGCCACTTCATTTGTTTCTGTATGCCCATTTTGTTATTCTGGTCATGTATTACTGTCATTAATTAATTTTTTTTCCAGTTGAATTTAATTTTTATGCCAATAACTCAGAATAAATACTTTTAAACAACAGGGTGTGTAAAAGATCACCAAGTGTGTCTTGAAATAAACTCTCTTAAACTTTCCTACATGTTTTGGTTTTCTCACAGTACATCTAAGATTAAATTCTTCAAGTTGTTCATCATTTGGAAATTACCATCCATTTCTATACATGGATGATGTAAGACAGGAAGTTTTTTTCCCCTTTAATTTTCACGGGGCTTTCAATTGCTGTTTCTAAGGCATAGTTTCAGAAACATTAAGAAAATTATGGCATTTTAGGTTCAGTTAATCTGAAAAGAATTTCAGATTAAAAAAATATTCAGTTCAATATGTAGAGGCTGATGGCCAGAGAAATTCAATACTTCTAGAAATATTTTGTCTTCATATAATAATTTCAACCAAAGCAATAAAATGGCAGATTTCATGCAAGAAATAGTGACTTTTCTTGGTTTAGCATTCAGAATCACTAGACATAAATATTTTGCTGATGCTGACAAAGAATTTATATATTCCTTTTATATTTTTTAGCTTGCAAGGCAAGAGTAATCACTCACAGCAGTTTATAATTCTTAAAGCTCTGATCTTAAATCTCTTACCAAAAACTTGCCTGTAATAAAAAAATCTTTGAAAACTTTAGCTTATTCAACAGTTTTGTGGTCTGGATGTCCCCTTGGTCTGGAATACGGGGCTTTTAATTATTTGCAGCAAGAAATGCATTACTTAATAGATCATAAAATAAATGCAGACAATATTTCTGACAAAATGACATGGGAAGATGTCGGTAGACTCACTGGCCTAACTGATCCTAATTACAGTAGTATGTGTACAGGTTATCCCCTCTACCATGGGATAACAATTAACCCCACAGTTATGTGCAGTAATTCTGTAATATGATGCTATACTAGTATCTTTAAACATATGACACTACTACGTACCTAGACTTTATAAGTTCATAAATCCATGTACTAAAATCAGTATAACTATAAATTATCTGAGTTTAAAGCATAGCTAGCACAACTAAGAAATTACGTAAGTTTAAGACATATACTGTCTTCCTGAAAGTAAGAATATATGTAAGGGGAAATGCACAGACTTGTGACTTGGAATTCCATTATAAAATCTTTTTTTCCCTTTAAAACTACTTTTACATAGATAGTGAGTTTTATGTTTAACCTCTGTTCTTTAAAGTAATTCTCTGCTAGTGATATTCTCAGGAATATCACGAGATGATCTTACAAAAGAGTCTTGGTTTGGATGGCCTTACAAGGTCATCTGTTTTTAATTTAAAGAATTATGTCTGTAAATAATTTCTGATCACTGGGCCAAGTTCTAAATGAAGAGAGAATTGCTTGATATTTAGCTTCCTAAAGAATTACAAATGCTAGACCAGATTCATGAAATTTATTATGCCACTTATTATCAGACCATACTGTTTGTTTCTTAGCATAATACTTAGCATAAATACCAAAAAAAAAAAAAAAAAAAATAAATAGACTTGCTTTTGTAAACTAGGCAGTCCCTAGTTTTCTTCAGGAAGCTGTCTTGTTGCTGGATGTCATTGATAAAAATGAAGGAAAACTTATGAAACTTTTTCTATTCACTGAAATATAAAGAATAATTGAGAACTTCTGTTTGTACTGTTTTGCTCCTGCTATGTTGAACTTATCAATGGGGAAAACACCCACGAGGATTCATCTCTGAAGAGCACAGCAATTTTGTTTGTTGTCAACTGACGCAGTTGTTCATTTTACATTAATTTTCAGTGTTATTCAAACAGCTTTCAAATTAATGTAATCAATAACATTAATGACCTTTAAAAAGCAAAGGAAGTATTAACAATGGAGTATTAAATATAGAAGCCTTCTGTATTTGATATCAAGTTGTCTGTCAAACTACAGCTATTTCTAAAATAGTGGGCGCTAAGAGAGAGAGATATTAAATTTGTTAACCAGATATTGAAAAACCATATGTATGGCAATAAAAACTTTCTTCTCTTCATTTCTTCATACACACAAATTCATTCCCCTTGTTAGCTGTATGCACTGATACAAACATCTTTTGAGCATAATTTCTTATGTGTAGTGTGTGAAAATGGTTTGCAGGTGCTGGACTTAAAATTGTCGCTTCAGCTACCATTCAGATGGACACAGCAATGCAATTTCATCAACACTATAAATCCTTATGCTTCCATTGTCTATGCAGCTGTCTTGAGGACCATATGTACATGTAATTATATAGCTGTACTACACATAATTTTTCTTCCTGTTTTCTTTGTTTTCTTCTTTTGAGTATGGTCATTTGTGTTGCAGTCACTTAGTTCTTTTTTCTGATAGGTCTCTGTACAAACTAAGGCCAAATACTATAACTTTAAGAGAGAGACATGGATGGAGGCAAGATATGATACCAAACCAACATTGGAATATCAGTTACAGAAAAGAAAAGTAATGACCCATTACTTAGATTTTTGAAACTTTTATTTTCTTCATTGTCTTATATTTTTAGCATATGAGTAGTGCTTTCAAAGGCTTCAGAAGGATATAAATAGCATAATTACAACACTATTTCTGTAGTATAGTGCATGGGCCAAATTATGGTGATGGTGAACATCATCATATTTGGCTTCCTGTGAGATACCACTTATTTATTCATCATCTCTGACACTGATTTTCTAATTTTTTAAGTGTTTAATGCATTTTTAATACTTAGGCTATGACTGGGTTATAATATTTGTGCTATCAATAATATATAGGTAGGTGTTTTCCTGTAAGTCTCATCCTCAATATTTCTATACTATTTTACTGCATGTAAGTTAAAAAAGAGAACAATAACAATAATAATAAACAACCCGCCAAAACAAAACCTAGCAAATAAAAAACCAAAACCAAACACAAAAAAGCCCACAACAAATGTTGTTTTTCAATGTGTTTAGTAATGCTTTATTTTTCCGTGTTTCCATTGGAACTAGGAGATGCTAATTTGTATTTGAGTTGAAAAATTAGGAGATAGGAAAGATGGCAAGAATAACTTTAGCAGAAATATTTTCCATTTTCTGGTAACTTTTTGGTATTGTTAGTGGAAGGGGATGTGGGGTTTTTTCATGTTTTTTTTTTTTATTTGTTTGTTTGAGATTTCAAATAGAAAGGTGTTTAATATTAGTTGTTGTAGCATATTGTAGCGCTGCATGTGTTCTGATTGTAAGTTTTTTTTTTCTGATCTGATCTGTTCCCACCCACCCCCTCGCTCCTACCACAAGCTGCAGTGTATGGGAATTGCTTGTCATTCTCTTAGTTTTTCAATAATCTAGACAGGTTCAGAAAAGTTCTCTAAAGTTAGTGTTGTATTTAAAAGTAGGTTTCTTCTGCTTCTCTAAGGAAAAACAGGCAATGCTTTGTATGTTATATTTATCATTCTTAAATTTTGTTTTCCTTTTAATATGTAAACCATTTTCCAAGGGGAATTATCATTTAATTCTTTTGCTTTCCACTTACTACTTCATTTCAGTTTTAAGTCATCAGAGCATTTGGCAATTCTACAGCTAGTTTCTCTGTTTTAGTAATTTATGCAGATTAGAAGCAATGAAGATCTGAAAACTGACTCCCCTGTGGCCCTTTTCAACACTTTACTTTCTAATCACTTTACTTTAATCAGTTCTTTATCTGTTCCCATGTTTAACCTGAATCTTTCCTGCTTTCAGTTTAAGATGAAGACTATAATTTGAGACATTATCAAAGACTTTATGTAGATCCAAATTATGGTGCTTGTACTCCTATTATCAATTGTATTTCCAATCTTCTCAAAAATAAAAGGTGACTGTCAAGACTTAAATTTCTTTAAAAGTATTATGAAGGTAAACTGTATTTGTTTTAAATTATTGACAATTATTTAACTCTCATCATCTTTAAATGAGTTGTATGCTATAGTGTAAACTAAAAATTTTTAAGGTCAGTTCTCTCACGTGTTCCCTTTTAATGCCACCATGTGTCACTCCGTGTGTGTGTGCATTCACACACAAATATTGGCTGTAATGAGGCAGGCTAAGCAGAGTAGGAATTGTTTTGCCGTTTCAGCATATGCAAAGCAAATCACTAGAACTCTTGAGGGCTTGGTCCTAACAGGTCAGATGAGACCAACTATTTCAACAGTCAGAGAAATGAACCTCAAAGCTTTTCTCCTCTGCTCACTGCCAATCTTAATGTTAGAGAGGTAGTAAGATCATTGCAGATGTAAATACCTTACTGGACTTTCAATGTGAGTGATCTTTTACTGAGCGTAGGACTGATGTCTATGATTTTAGGTCACAATGACCTGACCTACTGTTATTCATTAGATTTTTAATTTTCAAAACCTATTCTGGACCTAATCATATTTAGAATAATATCTTACTTAATACAGGAATTTTTCATTTATAATGGAGAAAATTTATGACAGAAAAATTAGAAAGCCTAGGGGAAACCAGAAAAAGTAAGAGCAAGAATTACATCTATGTATTCAAATTTTTAGTCCAGTGGTTAATGTTTGATCTATAACAAAAGGATTTTTATGTTGGCAGCTGCTGAAGCAGGTTGACACTGATTAATTCTGAGTCACTTAAGTTAGATTTTATTACTTAATTCTACTATGAGTATAAAAGAACTAGTTGGATGATGTTCTCAAAGGTATTTTCCAACCTGACTCTTCCTGTGATTCTGTGTTTGTGTGATTCTGTGTTCAAAATTATGAAGACTTATTTGAGAATCAAAGGATAAAATTGAAGATAACGTTTATGTTTTTCTGATTTTGATTACAAGTAAAATGAAATGGAAGAATGGGCATGTTTTAGGAGTTCAGGATAGGCATTTAACTAAGGTAGGTTGCCACTTGCATGAATTAATATGATAGATTCAAAGTTAAAGGGAATTTAAAATGCAATGAAATGAATACAAGTTGATTCAGTATCTGAAGGGAACCTACAAGAAAGATAGGGTGTTCTACGAGCATGTGTACTGACAGGACAAAAGAGAATGGATTCAAACTGAAAAAAAGTAGGATTCAATTAGATACCAAGAAGAAATCCTTCACTCTGAGGGTGGTGAGGCGCTGGAAAGGCTGCCTGGAGAAGCTGTGGATGTCTCATCCGTGGAAGTGTTCAAGGCCAGGTATAATGGAGCTCTGAGCAACCTGGTCTAGGGAAAGGTTTCCCTGCCCCTGGCAGGGGAATTGGAACTAAATGATCTTTGAAGTCCCTTCCAACCCAACCCATTCTGTGATTCTATGAATCACTGAAAAACTATCAGAATTGCGGTATATACATTGAAAAGGTGCTTATAATCAAATGCATGTTGAAGCAAAGACAGTGACAGAGTTTGAATTCTACTGTCTCACATTCACCTACGCAAACAGACTACCCTGGGATGCACTCTGAAGATTAACAGTTAAAAAAAACCCCACCAAGTAGTTCAAGTAGTAGCTGTAGTTAAAAAACTGCCATCAAACAAAACAGATTATCTTTCACTTGCAGGGATGACTGAGTTCTTCAATGTTTAGAGAGGCATGATAGAAAATCTGCATTCTAAAATACATTAGAAGGATTTGCATTTCACAGTAAGTAAAATGAATATATTTGACAAGAATATTACAGATTAATGAATTCTGAAATAACACTTCAAAAACTTATCAAAATATTTAAAGACAGAAGAACTTGGTAATCTTTTAGAAAGGTCTTTTTGCTCACTGTTCTCTGATACAGTGTACAGTGAATGGCTACCATGGTAACATACTTAATTTAGCAATCTTCAGATCTACTCTGGCCTCAGTTTTATCAACATCTTTTTCAAAGAGCAATGCTAGAATAGATGTTTGCCACCCATAATTATAGCTATTAATCACTTTAGATACTACAAGGATGTGTCAGCTCTATATTTACCCAGTAGCATATGCTTGTGTGATGAAAAGGCCCGTACAATCAAAAACATATGCTCAAGTTTGGAACAGTTGTATTTTGTTACAGTGAGAATGGCAAAAGATTAGTCAATATTTACAGTAAAAATATCCTTTCTGTTTGCTACAAAATCAACTCCAACACCCCCAAATAGAAGAACATCAATGACAGTATCAAATAGCAAAAGAAACAGCAGATGAAAATATACGGAATTTATTTTTCTTTTAGTATGCAAAGGAACAAAAAGAGGAGGTAACTTTTATTTATAGTAAGAAAATGGACCAAAAAGATGTGTTTCGCAGCCTGTTTTTCATCGTATGTTTATGTGATTTTATCTTTCTTATCCTTCAGACTACAATGTATTATTTTAGCATGTAACCCTTTGGACAGAATATCTGTGCTAACAGCTGAGAATGTGTGTAGGTATTTCATCTTGTAGTCCCCAAAATAAGTAATTTATGCATTCTGCAATCCCCAAAATAAGGAATTATCTGCTCAGAAGCCATTTCAGATTATCATTGCTAACACAAAGAGAATATGTGAGGGCAAAAGATGACTGCTTTTAGTCCATCAACAAGCACTTTTTTCAATAATAAATATTTAAACTTCATTAAATATGCATAATCTGTAAATTTCTGCATTTGTGTTTTTGTAAACATTTGTTTGATTTTTTAAGATTTACAGGCAAAAAATTACTTGATTTCAAAATACATGAATATTTATTTCAATATGGTGTTTAGATCCCAAACTATAATTCTAACACTTGTCTTCATCATTTGTGCATACCTGAAATTTCAGCTCAGTATTTTCTGTTTATTTTGGAATATTCAATAGCAGATAATTATGGTATTGCAGTAAAAAATTATAATCATTCCTATGGTCGTGAATCCTTCACAGATAAGGGACAAAAGCTATTTTAATTCATGAAAAGGTTTTAATGCTGAATGTGCTTCTGCCAAAAAAAGTTTCTCCAACTTTCTGAGCAGAAGTGGAAATGCAACATATCTTTCCATGATATTCCAATCAGTAGTGCAGTATTTTAAGTAAAACATAACTCCTTTTTCTTATCTAATTTCTCAGTGTTTCAGATTATAAAGGCTGACATACTGACACAAGAGTAGTTTCTACCCCATTTTTACCCACAGAGGTAAATCTGCCCCATTTTTACTACAAAATAATTTCTTTACTAGTGACTTATTTTTTGAAATAAGTTTTAAATAGAAAAAATATTTACCTGCAGAATGCCTTATAGCATAAATATGAAGGCTTACAAGTGTGGTAAATAGTATAGGAAAGAGTAAATAAATTTTATTCATTCTTTATTTACAAATAATATTTTTTTCCCATTCCTCCTTGTATTTTCCCACTCATCTACTTTGTTTTTTTTTTTTTTTTCTCAAACACTATCACTAAAAACTTTGTTCATGGCAGAAATGAAAACAGCATATTTTTTACTCCTTCTGAAAGACTCCTGAAAATTTTGCTCTTGAAATAGAGTGAAACACTGCTATCATCTGCATATGCAATCTTGGGGGCATTATTTCATGTTTTCACATTGAAGGCAAAAGGAAAGTTTCAGTTATCATTAAAGTAGTTTTAAAGTGATGAAAAGGAATGAAAAACAACAGATGCACTGAAGTGAGACAGTAAATGTGATGTGCTCTTATCAGAAAGCTGCATTTATGAGACTTCCACTCTGTTGGGATATGCCTCCAAATGCTACAACCTAACAGGAAATAAGGCGAGATTTCTACAAAATATGTATTCTGTGATCCCTGAAGTCATGAAAAGAATGAAAAATTGGTTGATTTTAGCTCCAGAAATGGATTTATTTCTCTGTGTGTTTCCTGAGTTTGCAGCTCAGAATAAATTATTTGATGCAGAAAATTTAATGAGCATTTAAAAATAGATTACTAAATAGGTAATACAAGAAATTATATGTTTTTCTTAAATCTTTGTATACACCATACAACAGTACCATATGCTAAATTGCACAGTATTTCTTTTAATATCTTTGGTGTCATAACACCTCTGAAAATGCTGTTGCACAAGACAATATTCAATTAGAGAAATAAAAAATAACCTTGATCCATCAGAACTTAAACCAGAGGGGCTAAACAAGAGAGAGCAGGTGAAGAGGAAAGGAAAAAGATACAAAAAAATGCTGGGCTATGAATTTCGCTCTCAGCATAGCCACTTGGATTTCCGATATTGTTGAAAATTCTGTCGCTAGTACTTAAAAAAAATACAGAAATATGCTTAAGACTAACGAAGGTGTTTTGCCCATAAATGCAAAGATAAGTGGGAGGACAGCACTTAGGAGCTACTCGACTAACGCTGAGATAATTTCTTTTAACCTTTCTGCAATTCTCCGAGGATATCGCATTTCATGAACCCTGCAGCTTCCTTGATGAGAATCAGAGAAATACACAAAGGGGAACATAATTAAGATTAATCTATATATATTTAACTAACTAATGAATGTGGTTTACTTACAGTATGTATTCTGAGATATCACTAGTAATGCCTTATCTTCTTTGAACAGGTAAATATCCTGTTTCAAGACTGCCAAAAGGAACTGCAAGAGACTTCAAAGGTAAAGACCTCCTCAAAAATGCTTCAAATGATCATTCCTTCTGCTTTATCAGGGAAGAAAATGGAGAATGTTGATTCTTTTTTACTATCTGATAAAGAATTGCAGATAGCATTAATCAACATGAACATCTTGTTTGTGATACTGTTTACACTTAAAAGAAAAAATTTCACTTTACTCTTGATTAAAAGGATAAGCTTAATTAATTTGCTAGCTACAGAAACAAAAAGAATTCAAGTGTGAAAATAAAATATTAAAAGCCTGTAACATTTTTGCCATATTTTTCCTGCAATATTGAAACAATACTGTTAAACTACTAGAAAATTAAACTTGACAAGGATGCTTTTTTTTCAATATGAAGGCTTTCCAACTTCATTTTAAAAAAATGTTTTACTTGATACAACTTTCATTCCTCTAAGAAATATAAATTTTAATTTAGTTTCAACAGATCTTCAGACTTAGAATGCATTGTGTTTACATTCAGTTGTGGGTAATAATTCAGTATCATACTGTGTTCAGACTTCTGTTTGTGGTATTTCATTGTTCTTCAGCTACCTCCCTGTAAAAAATAGTTGATTTTTAAACTCTTCTGTCCACACTTACAGAAAGTAGTCTTGTCTCTCAAGTATGCAGGTAACAGAAGACAAGTTTTCACTAAAATTGTTATTTTTAAGTGATCAAGTTAGAGAGGATGACAAGGACATTGTGGTCTGCCCTAAACTTTGATTTGCTAACCAGAGAGAAAGAAAGAGCAGTAATTATTGTTCTAGTCATCATCTCTGTGCCTGCTTTACTTTAAAACACTGAGTATTTTAAGAACCTGTCACATGTCATTTATATGTATGTTTTAGTGCGTACATTGACAGGATAAGAAATCCTAATCAATTAATATTTAGCCATACTTCTCTACCCTGCCTTAAAAAAAATGTCCCATAATTTGTTTGTCTTCCCAAAACACAGCTTATTAATCACACATATTAATGAAGAAGTTCTGAGAAAGTTCCACAAGTTTTTGAAAAGTGCACCAGATATCATCTGAGTACTGGACATTTATGGGACAAAAACACATAGGTGGAGTATCTAAGCTAAGGCAAAAGGTCAAAGAAGACTCTTTTCAGAACATACTATATTCCCAGAAAAACCAAAGACTTCAAACATGGTCTTATATTCCAGAAGAATTCCTGAAATATTCAGCCTTTCAGTATTTTACCTTTTTTTTTTTTTTTCTCCCCCCTAACTTTCTTTCAAAAACTCTTTTAGAAATTATTTTTTTCTTCTAGGTTGAAATCCCAGGGCATTGTGACATATGGGAAACCACTTTTCTTATGCCTCAGTGTGCTACCTAACCCTCTCTTTGTATTTTCCCATACACCTCCAATGCTTAGATTCATCCAAAAACTCCAAATTTTGAATGTCTATTCTACTTTGGAAATTATGAAGCAAATGATATCATAAAATGGCTGATTTTTTTGTGTGTGTGCAGATGTGTTGCCAAGCTTGTTCCATTTTTTATTTTTTTTTTCAGGTCTCGTCTTTATATAAAAATATAATTGAGGAGATAATTTGTTGCTTTTCCAAGTACCTCTGGCAGACTTTGATCATGCCAAGATTTAAATAGTATTGGCTGAGTGAAAATATTTCAGTAAAAATAGGGAAAAAAAGAACCTTAGAGGTGAAAATTATGTTAGAGTTAAAAAAAGTGTGCTAAAAAAAAGTACAAAGGAAGGGAAAGAGAGGGTGCCATGCTCCAAGATCCTATTTGAATGCCACTGAGGGTGCCTAGGAGAATCATCATTGAAGGACATAAAGTATCAGGATAAGAAAATACATGTCACATTTCTGACAGGTACATCTAACTATGAAAAAAAAAGCCCTATTCAGCATAGGAGGTTAAAGGAAGAATAGAACTAATGACATTACAATCCTCTTGAGAAGCCTTGTTTTGTTTATTAAATAAGCCACTCTAGGAAGATAAGTAAGAAGAACTGCTTAGTCTGGCAGTGTTAATTGATGCTGTCCTGGGTTTTTATTTTTATGTATTACTCTTTTTGTCCTTTTATGTAAAGATGTCAGCACATTGTACCTGACAGGATGTACTGTATATTATGAATTATTCTAATTGGGATAGAAAAATGACCGTCAATTCTTGCTACTCTGTGTATCTAAGGCATGACTTTTTTTTGTACATAATGTTATTTCCCAAGTATGAGGTTTATTTTAGAATGCACTTTAAATGAGTACCGCTTTTATCTGTGTCTTCAGATGCAAAGTAGTTTATTCCATCCAGTTAAGTTTTGACCTATATAGATATATTTCCCTACACAAATACAGTGAACACGTGTATACAGCACATACATGATGGGAAATGAGGACAAGAGATAAAAAGAATAGAGCCTTTCAAGGCTGACAGGAGATACTTAGAAGAGAGTTAAAGAAAATCTTGCGCTCTTTCTTGAGTACAGCTTCTATTGACAGCAGGGCTAAAATCCAATGGCAGGGACAGGAAAGGGCAAATATCAACTTTATTCCTTCATATTATGTCATGAGTATGTGAAATGGAAGGATGGGCATACGGTATCTTCTACAGCTGGCTATAGCAATGTAAGTTTTCCCCTTATGTCTGTGATTCTGGAGCATGTAAGGTTTTAGAGATAATTTAAAGCATTGCAGTGAATTACTTCAGGGATGCTAGTTGAATCCTGAGAGCAGTTATTTCCAAAGAAGATAGCTTTCTATCCTTCTGAATTCCATTATTATATTCATAGAATCACAGAATTAATTAGGTTGGAAGAGACCTCCAAGATCATCAAGTCCAACCCATACCAATAACACCTCAACTAGACCATGGCACGAAGTGCCACATCCAGTCCTTTTTAAACACATCCAGGGATGGTGACCCTATCACCTCCCCAGGCAAAGCATTCCAATACTTTATTATTCTTTCAATGAAAAACTTCCTGATATCCAACCTGTATCTCTCTTGGAGCAGCTTGGGACTGTGTCCTCTGGTTCTGTCAGTTGCTGCCTGGTGAAAGGGACTAACCCCTACCTGACTACAAACA
>JANRGV010000084.1:37124394-37158090 GCA_024734035.1 Alethe castanea
TACAGTTAAATGGTTTTATTCTGATTCATTCAAAGAGAAGAAATATTCAGGGTTATTTTTTGCTTTTGTATTCTGAACTTTGCACAGTCTAACATCATACTAATACTGAGAACTGTAGATAAATTTGTAAATGCTTTCTCATTCCTTATCTATTAAATAAAGCATCTTAGTAGGAAAATTATTTCTTCTTTTGGAATTTTATAAAATAGGAATAAATTCCAAAGCTTCTGCTACTTTTTCTATTTGAGGGATTTTGTTGGGTTTTTCTAAATGTAAACTGCTGCTTCTTACAACTTAGTCTCATTAGCTGGATTTACATAAATCCTCTACTCAGGAACAGGAATTGACTATAGAAATTCTCCTGCTAACCTCACTTGCCCAACAGTAAGAAAAGACAAGAATCTATTCTGCCTTTTCTTGTTGGCATTTGGCATGCCAGTTGAGAGATTAAAATTTAAATTTCCATAATGCATTGGGAAGAAAAAGTAGCAGTCTCTGTCAGTAAGCAGAGTACATTACTGATCTTCTCTGCTTGGAGTTCTGCTTATTTAATCTCTCTATATAATTATTGCCACCATCCCTTCTATCTTTGGGATTCAGGATGTATGCATTTTCATATAGTACTGTCTGAATCTTGTCATGTACCTGAGCTCCAGCAAGTGTTACAGAGCAAACTGCTTTGGGAGCTGCTGCATATTCCAGGGGAAAAATAGTGCTTAATTTTCCAGGCCCTTTTGTTTTTCCTAAATGAAAATAGTTGTCCGGCTCTGAGCAGGCTGCCCAGGAAAGTGGTTAGTTCACCATCCCCAGAGCTATTTTAAAGACATGTAGGTGTGACACATGGTTTAGATGTGGGCTTGACAATATTAGTTTTGTGGTTGAACTTGATGATACTGTTTTTTTCCAAGCTAAATGCTTCTATGATTCCTACTGAATGCCACTGATGTGGGAAACTCAGCAGGAAAGAGAAAATCTCTAGCGTCTACCAGTGGAATTGTACCCTAACTGCTTTCCTTTCTAACCCCTTCCAACATCTTCATTCCTCCCCAGCTCGAGGTACAAGATTTCAAATTTATTTTTCTTTTCAGAATATCCCCTTTGGCTGCTCTTTATCTTATAGAGTGAGGGTTTCTCTTTGAAATGCTCTGCTATCCTCAGTTACATATTGCGTGTGTGTCTTGGAGCTTTCTGTTATTTCGCAGTTCAACCTTCTGATACACCATTTTCAAGATGCTATATACTAATTTATAGAAAAGACTTGAGAAAATGAGTGTAACGTCTTTCAAATTGATAAACAATTTGTGGCCTGTAGCTGTCAGTAACCTAAGAACACAATAATGTATCAGAGATAAATTACAAACTATGTTTATTTTATGCTACATAATTAACAGTTGAACGATGAACTCATTTAAAGATATTACATTTTTCTACCTGGGGAAAAAAAAACCAACAAAGTACTAATATTGAAAAGTTCTGTGATCCAATCATAGTGATTTAAGGAGATTAAATAAAATACCCAACCAAAAAAGTTTACTCCTGCCCCTTTTAAAATTGTGATATGAATTGTTGCCAAAGCAGCACTGTTATGTAATTAGACACTATTTAACAACAAAGGTAATGCAGCAACTGTAACTTTGCTGCATTTCAACCTCTACATTTTCCAGTTTATTTCTTTAACTTCTTTTTGCAGAAGAGGATTTTTGCTTGCTACTCCAGATTTGAATTGGTAAACGAGACAAGATCAATAATGCATGCCTGTGATATTTTGGTTTATAGGGTTTTGACATTTGATTCTTATGCTATCTTTTCTTATTCATTCTACTACGTTTCAACTAAGTAAAACAAATTGAAGCTGAAAACAAGCTTGCTTTTCCCTCTCTTGTTGTTAGTATCTGGAGGTCCTATTTTCAGAGACGTGTCTATTTTAGAGATAGTGCATCTCTGCTTCCGTGGTGGTTGTAAGAACAACTCGGCACACTATGTAAGCTGTCAAGGGTGTCTGTCAGGAAGAAATGGAGCCATAATGCATAACTAAATGTGAAATAAAAATCAACGCAAAGCAGAACTGAAGGGGTTTGCTTATTTCAGACATAGAGTGGGATTTAAATTCTCAAAGTATCGCCTAAATATGAGATTTATTCTATCATTATCCTATTGCCTACCCCCCCTTCCTCTGATTCTAATTCTGTAAGTGCAAAATGGTACCTGCAATCATTGTAGCTTCTGAAGCAGTCTTTTGTACTTCCTGGTACTCCAGGCACATTGCTTTTAATCAATATTGTGGTTTAAGATTTGGTCATCAAAGTGTCTATTAAATTTCACATTTCATTATAATTTATGTCTCTCAAGATCTACTTTCTGTAGTTGCATTGCATGGTGCTTCCTTCTAGTAACTAACACAAAATGTTGTGCATAGCACCAAAATTCTTGTCAACTTGTTATTTAATGAACATATTTTCACCCTACATTCTTCATACTCTGTTACATTTCTATTTTTTTTTATAAAATTTTGTTTTCAGTGGTATACTCTGATTATATCACGTGCAGAGCTTAAAGATCACTTTCTTCCAGTCTGTAAATAGTAAGGGCATATTTGCCCCCCTTCTATGTGGTTGCTTTTATTCAGATTTTGCTTCATTTATGTTTCTATTATGATCTTTCTCTTTAGCTTTAAAAGCATGAGCCTCTCAAAACTGACATATCTTCTCTGTTAAGAGAAGTTCTTCCCTCTCTTCTGTACAAAGACTCTGTTCACAAGCTGATAGTTATTTCCTTGTAAAATTTGTTTCTGGCACCAGTTGGCTGTCTCCCAAGACTAGGCTGTGTGAGTTCTCCATCAGACTCCTGCACTAACCTGCTGCAGTTTTGTGTAAGGCCAAAGGAGCACACCAGCTGTGCAAAGCAGAGAATTTGCTATCTGTTCAAGTCTAAAAAATTTGTTGAAAGCCTTATTAGTAGTTAATTTATAATAGGAATGCTTTTATTTTGAATTAGATTTGCTTAAGACTAAAAAACTCTTTCTAGTATCTACTTTTGCTGATGCTGTGTTCACCTGTTGAGGGCCACCCTGGCTCCTGAGGCTGGTGGCTTCTGTTTCAGAGGGAAAGGTTGGCATGAGTTATCAGCATCCCAAGTCCTCCAGCAGGAGAAGGCTGATTTCCATAGGGTGGTTCCTTCCCTCAAGGAGATATAATGTTTATGAATATGGTTTCTTCTTCTCTTCAGTGTCACCTTGGGGACATGTTTTTTCAGCATGCTCTCAGTCATTGCATGTATGCATGTGCTGTGTTTTACATACTTGGGTTCTTACTCTTTCTCTGTTTGTTATCCTTGAAACTGTTTCTCCTTAACACTTTTTTTCCCCCTAATGACCAGAAGTTGACTGTGGTTGAGTTGTCTGTAAGCTTCTGGTTTCAATCCATGCTTTCATTTCAAGGCTTCTGCTGTCGTTCTGTGTCTGCACTCCTCAAACCATTTTAATGAAAGGTCATAGGCAGATCTACAAAGAGCAAGTTCTTGATAGCACTGTTAGTTATGTGGCATTTGTAACACTGGACATCATAGAACATGATTGTGCACAGTGAAGGAAAAGCTGAATCAAATAGGTCCTACTCATTTGGAAAATTCGTGACATCAGAAGGCATTTAATTTTTTTTTTTTTACCAAGGTATAATATTTTCAGTTAAAAGTATATGGCAATTTACTATGCAAGCAATACTGGGAGGGGGACATGCACTTGTTTTTGAGCTGTGGTAAATGAACAACAGTATTTGGATTATGCAGGATTCCTTTTATTTTTTATGAGGATGCTTAAGCAAAAATCCCTACATGTTGATTTGCATGCCAGAATAACTGCACTTGAATTTAGAAGTGTTCAGTAGCTAGCATCTCCTGATGAAATAAGTGAAAGTTACTGGATGTGTTCTACTAATAATAACAGCAACGTTGTGATACGGAAGAGGAACATAGCATGCTGCTCTGAATTGTTATTATTATTATTATTATTATTATTATTATTATTCAGACAGCCAATTGCTTCTGAACATTAAATGGATCATGGTTTTTAGGATTATACTATTTTCTAAAAAGGAAGCAGTATTTACTATTCCTAGCTTTATACTGAAAGTCTGGAAGAAAAGAAGAATTGCAATGTAACACAGTAACAAAAACTGCATTTCTGGCTTTAGTAATCAAAAAGCAATCAATTATATTTTTCTCAAATTTTATTAAATTTTTTTTCTGATCAGGTCAGTAGATGGGTTTTCTTTCATTTATTCTTTCCTTGGTTTTCTTTCCTTCTCTCCATTCAGGTTTGCAATTACCTTTAATGGACCACAGTCTAGTTACTGGAATTTCAGCTACTTATAAGCTACTTATGATGAGGCAATGTTTTTTTTTGCTCTAGTTATGGGAATTTTAACACTTTGAATGTTCAACTGTAGAAAATAATATCTGCAGCTGAATGCTATCTAAAAATGTTTTTAAAGAAGTATGATGTGTACATAATGAAAGTGATATAGGAAAAGTCTCTTTGGTTGGTGTGAATTTTTAAAACGTAAACTTGTCCCTCACAATTCATCGTAGCATGTTGATTCTCTGACATTTATCAAACTACTGTAGGTCATGCGTGTTTATCAGCATCATTTGCCACCATCATCTGTAGCACAGTTCTGTATCTCGACTGTCTATTGCCAGAATTTCCTGACAAATTAGCTGTTGCTGAGTCTTTGGAAAAAAAATGCAGTGTGCAACTTATTTCTCAGTATAAAGCATCATACAAAATAATTCATAACCAACTCTGAAGTGTAGCATTTTTCAAATTTTTAAATTGAGTTGGAATGCATTTTGAATGTCCTGAAGATAAAAAAAGAGTCAATTTGCTCTGGCTATTTGAGTGCCCTCAAGATCAGCCTAAAGAATCATGCCCTTTCTTTTGTTCTCTTTCTGCCCTTCCGTTAAATTAAACAATGTCATCACTTCAGAAGTACACCTACATTAAAAGTCTTTAAAAGGATTTTTGTAGTAATTCAGGAGAGTGACAAATGTTTCCTGGTCTTTCACAACACATTACGTGTCTGAAGCCCCAGTCTCTTCAGTGTCTTAGAAAATTCAACATTGCTTTGGAACTATGTGTTTGAGGAACCATAACATTAAACAGAGGAAAACTTTGGGCTTGATTGAAAAGTGAGTTGAGATTTTTCAGCACAGAGTTACCACCAAGTATTTTTAAAGCTCTGAAGGATTTTTGCTTGACCTTGGGATTTATTTTATTTTTTTACAGAATCTCTATTACAACTGTTAACTTTAGTATGAAGCATTTACTCACAATAAAAAAGGGTATCCTTAGACAAAAAATTAATTTGCTAATGGTTTTGATTTTTCTGCAGACATATATTTGTACAAGTGGTGAGTATATACATGAAAGAAATGTCTTCCTGGCTTTGCTTTAAATTCCTAACCTAGTACAATATTTCCTGCCCTTTGAAGGGTCATGTTGAGATAATATTATGCTTAAAAATTGTAACATCCCTATAAGGAACCTACATACAGATGGGCGTGGCTCCCTGCATCTGGTGACTTTTAATTTGCTGTTGTTTGTTCAGGAAAATCACTATAATGTAGTTGAAGATAAAGGTAGGGGAAAAAAAGAACACCACTATTTTAGCTATTCAGTGCACCAGGAGGGAACAAAAGCATAAATGTATTTTCTATATTGTTCTAAAATACTGGAGAATTCCCTGACCAGTATCAAATTCAACAAGTCTCCATTTAGCTTCATATTCTTTGTATTCAACAGTCACTAGTTTATCACAATGACTACTAATTCCTTTAGGCTACCTCCTTTACCGTGTAACAAGAAATTATGCTGATCTATATTTGAAATCACTTCCTTCCTGATAGTGCATGGCAAAGATTTCTTTTCCTTGGATGTGAAATAATATCATGTTTTGTAGCATCATTACACCATTGAATACAATAGGGTTTATCACCTAATCCTTCTCAAAAGTATTTTTCAATGACTGAGGACATGAAATGAATAGAAATTTATTATCTAAAGCAGAGAGGATTGTTTAATACTTTAAAGAAACAAAAGATCTGGAATTCACCCAGAATATTTGATTTAAAAACTTGTTCAATTGCCACAGTTCAGAGATTAGAAGTTGTTAAAAAAGCCTGAATTTATACCTCATTACCACAATGCTCCTCATTCTCTTGTTGTCTTGGGGCACAAGGTTTATATTCACAATCCCTACTTCTTGCAGAGGTTGTAAACGCCATTACAAGTTCTCAATGGCCCTACTCACCCTATTTATGCTCAGTGACAACTTAAAATGTAGGGCAGAAAGTTGCTTCCTTCATTCTCTTGGGCAAATGTCTAATATTAAAGAGAAGTATTTCAGCCATCTGAAACTATATTCCTGACTTGAAAGTTTATTAACAGACCTGCACATTCTATATGTCTGGGGATTTTTAAATCATCTCACTCTGAGATTTCTTGGTGGTTTTTTCCTTTGCTTTTTCAATTTCTGATTAGTTTCCTCTATATCTGGAAAATAACATATCAATTTTTAAGTTTTATTTTTCAATACCATTAATAGGACTACTATTAGAAGTATAATTTTCTATTGTAAACAATGTGCTTTTTTTCTGAAAATGTTTAAAAATTATTTTCACTGTATTTCCAAAACAGGGGTTTTTTTTGACAGCGCTAAATATCTGTTTAAATATCATGATTTCTTGTATAATTTTTCTCAGTGACATTTTAACCCATGCAGTTGTAAGAAGACCATAATATCCACCATAATTCAGGTATGACATGTACCATTCTTTTAATGAGACATACGAGATTTTCTCATTTGATGAGGTTTACTACCAATTTACAGAATCAAAACATCACAGAACAGTTGAGGTTAGAAGGGACCTCATGAGACTGACTGTTCCAGCCTCCCTGGTCTAAGCAGAACTAGACTAGAGCAGGTTGCTCGGGTTCATGTCCAGTCAGGTTTTAGATATTTCAAACATGGAGGCTCCACAACCTCTTTTAGTAACCTGTTCTATTGTTTGATAAACGTTCCAGTACAAAAGATATTTCTTATGTTTAAGTGAAATGTCCTGTGTTTCTGGTTTAGACCACTGTGTTTTGTTATAAGAGTGTGGAAAGCCTTCATAATGTTAAGATATCCACTGTGTCCATCAATCCAGTTATGTCATTATAGCAACATGTCATGATGATCAAGCATGATTTCTCCTTCTTAAATCCAGGCTAGCTTGGATTTGTCACCTTCTTGCCCTTAAATGTGTTTGGATATGGTTTTGAGGGGTATTTTTTCCAACACCAGTATGAACTGTGTTCAGGCCAACTAGCCCATACTTTCCTGGATCCTTCATTTTGTCCTTCTTAGAGACAGGAGGGACTTGTTTTCTTGCAGTCCTGGGGAGCACCATCCACCTTCCACCACCTTTCAAAGAATGTAATCAGAATGGCATCACCCAGCTGTCTCAGCACTGGCTGGAGCTTACATTCTGTTCTATTGGCTTGTGGTTCCCAGTAGTTCAGGTGTTCCCTTACATGATGCTTCTCTACCAGGAGTGAGTCTTCATCACTCCAGACTTTCCCACTGTTCTCAGGAGGATTCAATTTCTTAAGGAAGACCTTACTGGTAAATTCCAGGAAGAACACCTTGACTTTTCCTTATCCTTAGTCAGCATCTGACATATTTAACCCTCCTGGGCTGTGAACTTTCTGTTTACCTTGTTGCCTCCTCTCAGCATTCTGAACTCCACTATCTGATGGTCACTGCAGCCAGGACTGCTCCTGTCCTTCATATTCCTGACCACTTCCACTATGTTTGCAAATATGAGCTCCAGCAGTTGCTTGCAGTACATATTCATCCAAGCTGAAATACAGATTTCTGCACATGGGAGAGGTCTAAAACTCCAGATTCAAGTCTTGATTCTTGAAAGAGAGTTTCAATGGATATTTATGGTCAGACCTATTGAAAATAAAGTCAAATTAGATAGGATATAGGTACATGCCTTTTCTGGAGAAAAATAGTCATGGATTTGAAAATACATTTTGAGCATAGGTCTGTAAACTAAAGCATGGACTTCAGAAAATGAGATTTAAGTGTAATGCATTAATATGTAAATAGTTGTGACTGTTATAAATTAATATATGTGGAAAGTGGGTATGTATCTAGAAAGATAAATGCACACACTCAATGATAAAATCAAATGTGTTGATATTGGATAAAGCAAAAAACTTTTTTGCATCACCTAAAATTATATTGTGCTTTAAAATGATCAATGGCGTTGTTCTTTCCTTATGGTAAAAATCTGCCAAATTCTAAGTATACCTTTTTGACCTGGCACTCCATTACCATTTTTTTTTTTCAAAATAACAGACAAACAAATCCAAAAGTTTTTCAGATACAAATAAAATCCACAATGTTTGGTGCTCCTCATGTTGGCTTTGCAGCAGCAATTAATTAACAAATTTTATTCCCATAGTTAGTCTGCTGTGTTTGATCTCTGTGTGCTAAGATATTTGATAAGATAGGTGCTATACCAAGCTTGGTTTTTTTTTATTATTTTTTTGTTCATAGATATCAATTCTAATGTCAGCTTACTCAAACATAAGTGTTGGAGTATGTCTAATATCTGCTAAGTGGAAAAAGAGAAAAAGGGTATTGGGAAAATAATTATTTTCAAGCTTCCAGTTAGATACTACAATCAATGGAAGTTTAAAAATAAACAAGACAGCTTGTGAGAAGTCTGTGTCAAAATACAAATAGTGCTCCAAATTGGTATGGATTTCACTGGGAAAACATAAACCTATTTCATACTCCAGCTATACTAAGTAAAACTCTCCCTTCCCCCAATAGAAGCATAAATATTTGCTGGTGTCAGCGAGTGCTAACTAGGAATGTAAGAAAAATATATCCATATATTTCCTTTGTTTTAAAATTGAAAATTAAATAATGCTCTAATCCTCAAAAATTAGATGGTCAGATCGTTGATTGGTACAGAATAAGTATTACCAATTTTCTAAGTATAACTTTTTGATCAGTATTCAAGATAAATCAAATCAAATCTATTTCAAGGTAATAGGTTTCTTCTTTATATTTGAACTGTGTTGTCTTCAAGAAAAATACATTTAGAGGTTTTAGAAATGTCATCATAATATTTTACATTAGTAGCAGATAGGGTTATTACCCCTCAGTTTATCTTTGATATTAGCACTTAATATGATGGGAAGGATAACACCTATTGCAAGTCACCTTTTTAATTGGCAGAATCCTAAAAAATAACCAAAAGGTTTTAACTCAGAAATGGACTAAAAAAGCCAGTTTATTCATTTCTGGAGCCTTGGTTCATATATTTTCCTTGGTTTTATGCTAGGAAGTTATGGATCTCTATTTTGTATGCAGAATTTACTATTAAGAGTAGTAGGATACAGACGAAAAAATAGTATTGTTTTATGCTGTGTTTAATTTTTGAACTTCATATGTAGAATTTGGAAATGTTTTCACTTTCCCTGAGGAAGTTAGGTTTTGTTGGTTTTGACTTTGATTTAAACTCCAGTGTTTGGCCAACAACTTTAAAAAGTAAAATTTCTCAAACTTTTTTCCTGTGAGATACGTGTTTATGACAATCTAGATACAAAATACATGAGCTTTCTTTTTTAAGTCACTACAGAAGTTTTGACTATTGGTTATTTTACAGATATTTTTGCAGATACAAAAGCGTCATGGGCATGACCAGAATTAAAAGATCAGAGTGGTAATTCAAAACCATCTGACGTGTCATGTCCAAAATATATAATTCCCACCTTCAAAGGTGCACACTATAATTCTTGTTACCTGATCAGCCAGGTTAGGAGACCAATCACCCTTTGTCTGTGCTTCCTAAGACAGAATTATAGAACTGCATTATATGATTTCTGCAAGACATACCTTAAACCAGTCTGTGATAGGAATACCTTCCTGCAACATGTAGATTAGCAAAAGAGTTGGAATTTATTCAAACTTAAAGGATATTGAGAGGCATTCCCAACAGTATATTCTTTGTCTGTCCATATCCTCAGAAACTAAGAAATATTTCTGAAAATGGAGTGCACATTGCCTTTTATGCTTGAATCTGAGAAATCTTTTAAGTAGTATTGTTCAACAAATCCCCACAGAATAGCATTATTGCCAAGGGAGGCTGATTCTAGTTTTCCTAATGGAATGAATGCCCTTACTGTATTGATTCAGCTAAACCCACATGAACTGAAAGTAAGTTTGCCAAATAGTCCATTTAACACTGTGGTCTTCTACATACTGAACAGGAAAACATGTAAAAGCAGCCTCGTCTTTTTGATTTTGAAATTCAGATGGATCTGCAGGCTTGTAAACCCTTCAACAGTTTTTTTTGTGGGGTCTTAATGTCTTAGCTGAGGATATGTCTCACATCTATATGATCTTTCAAATCAAGGGGTATCAAGGTGAATATAAGCAGCTGTAACTGTGGGCATTCTGCACTTGTGAGTTTTGCTTGCTCTTCAAATACTCCTTAATTTTCTCAGCAACCAATGAGACTCTTAAATGGGATTTAGCAAGTTCTTTGCTTGAAACAGTTCTAAATACCAGAGAATGGGGTACAAATTATCCATACTTATCGCCTCTTTTAATCTAGATTATTCATCAGGTACCTGATAATTTGTGTAAATCACATTCTTAATTTTGCGTTTTTACTCACCAGACTTTCTTGCAGAAAGAGATTAATGTGTATGTAAAGGATTCGGCTTTGAAAGTGTCCGTAGTGTGCTAGTATGACAGGTAATGAGGCAATTTGGCAGAACATCAGAAACTAATGAGCTCAGTTCAGACCAATGCAGGTTTTTTTTTAGCTGAAGCTGTATCTTCAGAAATGAACAATAGAATTACAGAAGACAATATGACATGTACAATTTTAATTGGAAACTCTAATTTAAGATATTTAAAGCATGTTTAGAATAATTTTAGAATATACAGACACATTCTTATCCAATTAATTAAGCTTTTTCAGTAGGTCGTATAATGACTTAGTGTCAAAAAATATAAATTGTGGAAGTCTCTGCATACATAAACATTCAAACAAGTTTTAAAGAGAAAGGATTAGGGTTTTTAGATAAGCAATCTCCCAACTGTACACTTCTTTGTAAAATGAACATAGGACTTTATTAAGTAGTTATTGAAGTCTGTAAGTACTGTTAAAATAATGTTTAATTTAGAATGTGTAGCTTTGATTTGGTCACACAACAAAGGAAGGTTTTAAAATGTGATTTAAAGCATTTCAAAGATGATTAAATGATTTTGATAACTGGCTTTCAAGTACTTATATTAATCTCGGGGGCACTGTATGGTATTACAGAGCATTGCCACACATGGTGTTCTTCTATTACAAAAGGATACCAACTGAAAATCTGCTAAAATGATGTTTTAAAGGATAAATGTCTCCCCAAATAATTATTTGGGGCAGGGACTGATTGTAAATCTTCATCAAACCATTGTTTGAGTCATGTCAATTATGATTCACTCACGTTATTTTTATTTTTCATATTCTTTGATGAATAATATTTTCTTTCCCTTCAGATTGCAAACGAGAACATGGATATACTTAGCGTAATTAGCATATAGTATAATATTATAATAAAACCTTGTAGGAAGAAGAGGCAATATTATATCTGGCTTTATGGGCAGTAAAGCTCTTGTGAAATAGACTGAATTGATTTTACTTCAAAATCACCAGTCACATCGGTGTTAACACTGAGACCAGAAACAGGATATCATGATTTACAGGATATCATCCTTATCAGTGGTTCATATTCTTTCTCTCATTCTCTTTTTTTTTTTTTCTTTTTATTCTACTGGGCAAATAGTTTGGAGGAACAGGATTTCTTATGAAAAGCAACCATGATGCCCTAATAATAATTAAATTGGTTTTGATAGTGTTTTGTATTTCATAATCTTACGAGTTTCTAAACTATGCTATTTCTTTAAGCTATTTTACTATCTCAAAATGGATTTCAAGCAGTAACAGGTTTTGGGTTTGATGGGCATGGTAGGAAAGTTTGGTTGGTTTTCTTGTTTTGTTTTGTTTTGTTTTTTGAGTTTTTAAAATGTAGATGAATGCATTGCTTCTAAGGTAAAGGCATTTTAACAAATCCAACATTATGCATTAATCCCTTACCAGTATTAGCAGACTTGCAATAAATAAATTCTTAACTTAATCTCACTTCATCTTAATATGTACCTGCTGAAAATAAATTTTGAAGATCCATACAAAGTACTGAGTGCTTCTCATATAAAATATTATATGCCAAGCTTATTAATATAATTAACTCTGATGTGCAGAATAATTTTGTCTCACAACAACAAAACATTTTGAAACAGGAAAACTGAAAGTGGCTTTTAATCACAGTTTCCAAATAGTGTCAATTTACAAATTCAATGGCAGTTGTCAGATATTACTAACATTTTTGTACACTTCTTCATAATACCAGACAAGTGCATTGTTAATTATATCTGGGCTGGACATTGCTGATTTTTTCCCCACAAAGAAACACATTTTAACAAATTCAGGATACGTAAACACTCATTAACAGCACAGACAAATGCACTGCATTTGTTTGGATTAGCTTCCTTTTACAATTTTTCAAAAACTGTTTACTACTAACTGCTTCTGTGAACGTCAATACTTCCTTTCATGAGCTGTCTTCAGCTAATTTCCATGATTGACTGTGAGGACTTGAATGGCATGAGCTCTGGAAGTCTGCCTGAAAACACTGACAACTTGAATGATTATCTTGCATCATTCATGGTAACTCTGTCGCGTTGTCTGAGGAAAATTATAAAGGAAACACAGGGCATTACAGAATGAATATGATGCATCCAAAATGGTTCTCTTGAAGCTTCTGGAGTTTACTTAGTCAATAATCTGTCATGGAAAAGTAATTCCATATGTTATATTGAAAGGCTGGACAAATCAGGTCTTCTGTACTCCAGTACATTTTCAGAAATGTCATCTGGTTTCCTCTTTAAAACTCTTTACATTATTTAAAATTTAACAAAATCACGAAGTTCTCAGCTGATTGTCATAATTGTATCTGAATTGTGTTTTGTCTCAAAAGGGCATACACCAATATGTCAAATATTATATTATGTTTTTTTTTAATACTGCCAACACCCATTTCACCAGTAAATATGAGAAGTTCTGTATATTACTTACTTTTAAAATTTGATTGTGTTGAGTAGATTTTGAAAAATCAATAATGCCATTAAAACTACTTGCTAAATCCAGTGCACCAAGCACAAAGTAACAACAAGTAAGATTTGGTGAACTTGGTTATTCTTGATTATTTGGTGGTTTATTTCTTGGTTATTTGGTGAATTTGGTTATTCTTTGAGGTGTAATAATTCTGATATGATTACACAATTTTCACTAGAGCATTTTATCTAGATAAGCTCAATATTATTGTATCCACTTAAAAACTTGTAGACCAGTACTGCAGTTCAATGATAGTTTGTAAAATGCAAGCCCTGGCTTTGCAACAAATCATTTTATGTTAGAAACCATAAAGTGTGTCCAGTGAAAGATGATTTGTGTCAGCTGAAGCTGTAGCCTGAAGCAACTCGGTGGGCTATCACTTTAATCTAGTTTTTGCAACTTTGAAGTATGTGTTAGTAAGCTGAGGGTAAAAATGTTGAAATCACAATAGAGACTGATCACTAACAGTTTCTAGGAACAAACTAGACAGAAAACTGTCCCATATGTTCTTTTTATGAGGCTGGTTGACTGGAATGAAGTAATTTTGACTGTGGGATATTTTAAAAATATAGGTTATTTTAAAAAATTTTATTTATTTCTAGAAAATTATGTCTTTGTTTGGTAAAAACTTCCGTAGCTAGAAATTTATGCACACACAAAAAAATTTACTGTTGTTCAAAGAACTGAAATTTTGAAAGGTATAATTTGCCATTGCCTTCTGTTTATCAAATGAATGCCAGTGTACTGTATTTGCAGACTAGTAGAACAGTATGTTATTAATTCTTTAGCACACTAATATTACATTAAATAGTACATTTTACAGAATTTTTAAAAATATTAATTTTATCAAAGATAATCACTTTGATTGCTAATACCTGCAATAAGTTGTTGCATGCAGACGGTAGTAACAGAAATACAGAACGGTCAAGGTAGTACAGAATCTCTGTATTTTGGTTCAACTCCTCTGCACAAGTAGGGTCATTTTGAGGTGGTTGCCCAGATCCAGGTCCAAATGGTATTTGCAAATTGTCAGGTGTGGAGACTCCACAACCTCCCCAGGCAGCCTGTGCCAGTGCTCAGTCACTCACGCAGTAAAAAGTGTTCCATATGTTCAGGCAGAAGCTCCTGTGTTTCAGTCTGTGCCCATGGCCACTTGTCCAGTCACTGAACACCACTAACAAAGCCTGACTCCATTTTCTTTTCACCCTTTCTTCAGATATTTGTACACGCTGGTGAAATCCTGCCTCAGCCTTCAGGCTGAACAGTCCCAGCTCTCTTGGCCCTTCCTTAGATGAGAGATTTGCAGCCTTTCAGTGGGTTGTGTCCAGAATGTCCTGAGGAGTCCAGACCTGGACATGATGCTCCAGGTGTGGTCTCACCAGTGCCATGTAGGACAGTAGACAAATGGTTAGTGTGGTGCTTGAAAGGTACCTGAATAGGAATTGGACTTGATCCTTCTGGGTCCCTTACAACTCAGGATATTCGTGATATTTTATTAATTCCTGAACCATTCTTGGGAACAAGTATGGCATGGGACTGTTTGCATCACTGCAGATGGGGATAAAAAATCCCTGAATAAATGCGGCATAAATAAGAATAATTCCTGAAATTAATACTTCTTTTGTTTAGAAGCATGATGCTATGTATACGGATCAAAACCACATTTATGTGCAGAATCAGAAACTGATGTATGTATTGCTTTCAAAATGCTAGAAATAGGTGAAATATAGGTTTCCTTCAATTTCACACAATTGGAAATTGTGAAGGACACATCTGCAAGTAGATTAATATAGTTGTTTTCAGTGTTGTCTGTTTCCATTCTAGAAAAATTAAAAGAAAATGGGCTGTGGGCTGTTGTTAACTAAATTGGTAAAGATTTAAGACCTAAAGTCTAATTAATATATGAGTATGTACATTTCTTACATAGGAGTTTTGTTTTGGTCTTCATTGCAGTGCTACTGCAGACATTTTGAAGGAAGGGGTTCATTATGGCTTTTAAAAGTCATTGTATCCAACAGCATAGGTAAAGAGATATCATAATGTGAGAATTTTCATTTTGAAGTGTTATAATACGATGCTAAATTTAATTGTTTCATGAGCTAAAATAACCCCTTTTCATTAATATTTTAAAATAATTATGTCAGTCTGTGTAAATATCTATGTGTACTCTTGATGTGCTTTTTCTAGACATGGAGTAATTATTCTAGATAAACTGGATATATGTATGTTCAAAACTCACAAATACCCACTATGTTAATTTCATAACTCTTCTTAACAGTATTTGAGGCATTTTTCACATACACAGATTGCATTATTTTCTCACATATTTAAAAGGAAGAAAGGTTGTATGTTTGCCTTAAACTGTCAGTATCAATATTTTTCTTTTTGAGATTCTCATCCTTCCTTGAGGATTCCTTCCATCCATCCATCCATCCATCCATCCATCCATCCATCCATCCATCCATCCTTCCATCCATCCATACTCCTTTCCATGATTGAGAAACACTTTGCTATGCTTTAAAATATGATGCTTAACCAATCTGAACTTTTAGTGCTAGACATCATGAAGATGTTGTGGAACCTGGAAAATCTTATATTGCCCAGTTGGAACTGCTAGTTGCACATTTTTCCAGATTGCATTCTTTCTGGGTTATACTTTTTTGAAGGTATGTTGTGAAGTCATGGATTTATTGCATTTCCAGGTAACTCCCTGTTAATTGCCATGGGAGTCATTGCACTGTACAGTTCACTGAACTTACTGAGTATGGGCATAAACTTCTGAAATAGAACCTGGAAGCCCAAGCAGCAAATTGTCAACAGCCCAGTGGTTATTCAGAACTTCTTTTGGTTCTGAAAACCACAGACACTACTATATCTTCTTTTCTACCTCTAAACACTGACCCTAATTTCAGACACAGTTGTACAATTTACTTTGTCTCCATAAATAAACACATTCCTTGTTGCGTATGATGTGATATTGCTACTGAACACAGCATAGTCAAGAAAAGTGAAGGCATCCTTTATTCATGGTACAAATGATGTGCCTATGGACACATAAAAGCATCTGGTAAGTTTTGGTATTGTTGCTGTAAAATTCCCTGGCTTCTGGGCAGTAATGCTTACAAGCAGCAATACTGTAAAATAAAAGTCATATATTATTCAAGTTCAACATGACAAGCAGGGCATGCCTGTGTAAGAGAGTGGCTAATCCAGTCATGTTCCTTCTGAAAAAAAAAAAAAAAATTATTTAAATTCACATAGCTTTGAATTTTCTTGTATAAAGATTCATAATATACTTTCATATACATACAAGTTCATAAATTGTTGTTTATGTAGTACATAAAGAAGCATCTTCAAGGGCTTTGTATATCCTAAAAAAGCAAACTCTAAAGCACATGGTTTGGTATTTAGCACTTAGTATTCTGCTGCTTTTAACATTTGTAAACTTTTTAATCACGTTGATGTTCACAATATTACCCTGTCCTTCAGGCACCAGTTACTCTTCCTTTTAAGTTTCAAAATTTGCACAGAAACATGAGATTTGATGTCTCACCTTCCAGCTGGGGTCTCTAAATCTGCTATAAATTTATATGAAGTCGAAATTATAGTCAAGCTTCGGAAACTGTTGTGAGATCAGGTAAAAATAAGAAGTGAAACTTGGGAAGGCTATATGAATGGATGTAAGTAATAAACCCAAGAAAATCCATTGAATCTTTCCATTTGTTTTGTTTTTTTGGGACTTTGCATTAGAATTTTTCTCCATCTTTAACAAGGTTGTCCTTACTTATTTCTTAAAGTTCCTAAATCTAATCCCTTTTTATATCGCGTAAATGTAACCAATAGTCTCAACTACAAAGTTTTTTTTTTTAATATTTGAGGGATGTCATTACAACACTGGCAGTTCATTTCTCTGGTTATTCTATAGTTCTGTTTTCTCCAGGGGAAAAGAATATCCACTATTTTCATGTGTCATCCTTTTTCTTACAGACCAAATAAATCTGTATAACCCTCTAGCATTTCCCCTCCTGGTGATCAGGACAAAATACGAATCTTAACATGCAGACATTTTAGGTCCACATTAGAGGTAGACCTAAACTACCTTAACTACTATGCTTAACTGGAACTTTAGCTTTAACCTTTGTTCAGTACTCAGATGTCAGGTTAGATGGGGAGAGTTTTTTTTAAAATTTTTCTTTTAAAAAAAATGAAGGGACATTTTAAAGACCAGAAACAGACAGAACTGAGAATTAACTTTACTATTCTAAACATGTGGGATCTTTGTAGATTTAACATATGTTGATAATGGTGTGGAACTAAATTTTATTTCAGCATTTTGGTTGCAAAATTTGGAATGCTGGTCAGGATGCTGGTGGTATAGTTCAAACTAACCTCATCTCTTCCATATATGCAGTTGCAAAAGCTTATTGCTACAACGTAATGGTAGGGAACATTTTTTATAGTGCATCAATAAAAGGTGGATAGACAAATAAAATGCATATATTTCAGAATTACACTCAATATTTTTTTAGCTTGTAATAGAAGCATTTAGTTGTGAAACTGTAATGGGAGTAAGACATGAGAGAAATACATCCTTACCTTAACGTAGCCAAGATTATATGAAGGTCACCCACAGATGAAAAATAAGACTTTAATGAACTGTGGTAGAAACTGACTACAGTTTTATTAACTGTAGCAAAACAAATTAAATAATTTATCATCTCCCTGAGATTCTAGTGACTAATTTCTGTGAATTGAGTTTGTCTTAGTGGCCCAGTCTTTTTCAGCATCACATTTCTACCATGAAATCTCATCATGCCACCACTGCTTAACTGAGAATTTTCAATTCCAGCTAAAAATGTGATAAAGCATCCCTAACACAGGCATTTCTTCTTCTTAAATAGGTTTCACTGTTAATTCTGCAGATAGAGGGTAAACAGCTTCATTTTGCCACTTGAATTGTAGCATTAGAAGCAATCAATACTGGCATTTCACTACTGCAAATGGAGACTATGAAATAACAGTCAAATTCTCCTCCAAAGAAGTATGACAGTTTTGCATTTATAACTCTGAAGTAGACCACAGAATAATGTTGTTAACAAAACTGCAAAATATTAGGCTGAGCATAAAAAGCAGTGTTGGTAAGTTCTTTTACATGGTGTTCTACATGATGATTATACTTTAAGTCTCACCTACTCTTCTTCATGTTCAGAAATGAGGACTTTCATTCAGTGTGGAGAAAGACTGTTCAATAGGGATAGTTCCAACACAGGAAAGTTAAAAAGCAATTATGAATTTCAAAATTCTAGTCTTTCAAGTTTTAAAACTTGAAATCATCAAAAGCATGATGATTTTTGTTTGGGATTTTGCCTTATTAAGAACTTGATTGCTTTCACAATTGTTTCAGCAGTATTTGTCATACTTCAGAAACAGAAAAAAGTTGATGTCCATATTAGACTTCTTCAAATGCAGAAGTCTCCTTACCCTCATACTTCAGAGAGGGTATTAACAAAAAGAAAAAAATATCAACTGCAAAATATTCATATAAGTCTTCTGCTGAGGGTTTTATTTATGCTACCTAGTATAATGTAATTTCTAAGGAGATAAAGAATTTTAATCTGAAGCAGAGAAATCATCAGTTTATGTAAGCAGAGGATTGCCTAAATTTTCCATTGTATCTTGTCTACATTGATGAATAACTAATATCCTAAAGTAACTTGTGATTCTCTGGGTATTCTTGTTGGTCCTGGTGTCTATTGACAGTATTTTCTTTTTGGATTTCACAGTTGTGAAATGGTGTCCATAACAGAAATGGATCAAGAAATGCTTATTCTGTGAGAAGTGGAGTATAGTGATAAATTCAGTGTAATTATTCTTTATGTATGTAGCATAGAATAGAGAGGATGTTGTTAATTTTCATATTGTTGAACAGATGGAGTAGAATAAAATATTTAAGTGTTCATCCTTTGTGGTATGATGAGCGTTAAAAACTAAGTAGTTGAATAATGAGAAAATTCAGTCATTGTGAATGTGTTAATTATCATCTTAGGACAATTATCTTCCTGTTCACTATTTTTACCTATCTTTTGTAGATTTTTGGCTTGCATATCAGAGCATAAATGACAACTATTTTTATATAAGTATATCTTATTCACTATTTTCTCTAAAGTATACGGAAATTAAAATAAAAAAAAACAAAAAACAAGAAGCACTACGCTGTGAGCAGTGTTTACAATTGAATTTAGATGATAAGTGTGGCAGACTGAGTCAAATACATTTGGAACATTACCCTTCTTCTCTTCCTATTTGTAGGAAAGCAGAAACAATCCCAAAAGTTTGTCCAAAACACAGCAGCTGAACCTTCCCTTCAAAGCCAATCAGACAGAAGCCCACTATGACATGTCAAGAGGATTAGAATGCCCATATCAGTGTTTGGATATAAAGTACATTGAGACTTGGTGATGTGAAGATTGAGTTTCAAAAGTTCCACATGGTTTGTGATTTACATTTGGAAGAGTGCCAACAATGCCATGCAGAAACTAAAAGTCCCAAAATCTCTGAAATATTTATCTGAATATCAGTCAAAGGCAGAACAAGTGTTTACAAGCATAGATTGCATTCAGCCAAATTACATTGCAAATTAGTGTTTTGAAGCTATTTGCCTAAAAATAAACTAACTTAATATGTTGAAATCGTTTATGCTAAGGAAAAATGTATCTATGCCAGCAGCTTGTTACAGCCTATTCCAGCCCAATGCATTCTGAAGTGACCAAGATATTAAACTCACAAACAAGGTTGTCAGACAACAAATCAAGCTGCAAATAAACCTTCTAATCTTATAATCTGGTTACAGCTGCCAAAGTACAACTGACAATTGATTTTCTCTTTACTGTCCAGCACAAAATATCATATATCCTTTTTGATGAATGTCAATGAGCTCATTTAGTGTATAGCACAGCATGTCTTCCCTACTTCATAGCAATAGTTCTAACTTGCTAGGGTCCTTATTTGTATGAGCAAACCCACTACTAGCAAAGTACAAAGCAGAATTTGTATGTGACTCTTCTGCAATTATTCACTTGTAGGAAATGTCTATTCTTTTCTCAGCAGATATACAAAGTACGTCTTTTTGAGGTTATGTAATGTGATAGCTTTCACAACTGTTATAAAAGTAAATATTTCAGGTAACTACTTGGATAGACTATAGGAATTATTAACAGTGTGGTGTGTTTACTTGTAGCATTACCCCTTGTAGTTACCCAGTTTTCTGCCCAGTAACAGTTATGATTTACATGCAGTTTTCTCAGACTACATATGAGTTTTCACTTGTTATAGACTGATCATAAAACTTCTTGCTTAGAAGATTCAGAAGATCTAATTGTATTTGGAGCTTTGAAGCAGAGCAAGGAGGAAAAACGTATAGAAGGAAAACTTCAGCTGTTAAAGTGACTGATATAGAAGAATAGCACTAAAAAATCTTAACAACACTTTGGTTAATGAAAATAATGTTGTGGATGGGAGCAGTTTTTGCTACTTGACTTGGAAAAAGGCTGGCTATGGTAAACCTGTATCCTACTCACAAAAAGAATAATCTCAGTTGGTGACAGTGTAAATATAGGAAAGCATTCTGGTTTCTGTACTGTATGAGAACTGCATTGGATAATTGAGAGGAGATTGGGTAGAAACCTGTGAAAATTCAGCCTCTCACTCAGCTTCTACCTCAATGAATTGCTCTTGAAATTTTGCTGAATTTTATTAATGGGAAAATTGTCAACAGAGGGGTGTTTGTTAATAAAAACCTGATTAGAAAAAAAGATAAAATTGAGGCACAGTTGAAGTGTATGGCTTGTCAAAACAAAATTGAGAAGACATGAAAAATAGAAGAAAATTTTTAAATGTTGCCAGGATAAATTGCTTTAATAATTAAAATTATTGTTTTATTTTCACGTGTTCTGGGAATAAATAACACTTAGACACCTTGTAGCTGGTTTCTGCTTCAAATTGTGCTTGTTTGAGTTTGGGTTTTTTTTTTCCATTTTGTTTTTATTTAGGGAAAAGCTATAAAACTTTAAAGACAATGTTTTTTGAAAATTGACATAACTGACAAATTTTTTGCTACTATAAAATAAACACTGTCATTATACTAATGGATTGCAGAACCAACTGTCACAGTAAGGAGATTTGGGAGGAATTTTATCAAAAGGAGGTATCAAATTTAGGGTGGTATTAGGAAAAAATCATTCTCTGACACACATAAATATTTACCTATTCTTTTTGCACTACTTTTTCATTATAAATATGTTTTAAATATTTAATTTCAATGAAAAAATATTAAAACACACTGTGTCTCTAAAATATAAGTGTTTCTTTATTTCCAATTTTTTATCAATACTCATAATGAAAAAATGTTTTCTATTGTTTTTTGTAATTACCTTCAATCCTTCTTGGTTATACAGGCCTTAGAGCAGGCAAATACCTGCTAGTTTTAAAATAGTTAGAATGCAAATGAAGTGTGGCTTGTTTGGTGGAGAGTTTTATAAAAAAATTTATCAAGAAAAAGAACATAAAAACAATTTCTAGTAAACTGAGCAGCTGATAGTTCATGCAGATAGTTCATACATTTATTTTCAGAAAATGTGAGAAAAGCTTCTGAGATCTAGGATATAATATAGATCATGGTATCACAGAATTGTTGGTGTTGGAAAAGAACTTTGGGGATCATCAAATCCAATCACTTACCCATCAGTACAAAGTCCACCACTAAACCTTTTCCCCAGGTGCCACATCTCCATGTCTTGTAATTATCTCCAGGAATGGTGATTCCACCATTTCCCTGGACAATTATTCCAATGCAGGAGCACCCTAAACCTGTTTGGATGCTGCTTAACACCCTTTTCTCTTTTCTCTTTTTAACAGGTAAAAGAGATTAACTCCCACCTCACTACACCCACCTTACAGGCAGTTGTAGAGAGTGATAAGATCTCCCCTGTGCCTCCTTTTCCCCAGGTTAAACAACCCCATCCCTCAGCCACTCCTCCTAAGGCTTGTGCTCCAGACCCTTCACCAGCTCCTTGCCCTTCTCTGGACCTGCTGCAGCCCCTCAATGTCCTTGTTGCAGTGAGGCACCCAGAACTGGACACAGCACTCGAGGTGCCATGGGAGATAAGAAACTGTATGGGGGACGTGAAAAGCAGATAGTTGGTATCTAGTGGAGTTATAGAACAAAGATTATGACAATGAAATTTAAAAGAATAATATTAATATTATTTAAAACAATAATACTAGGGCACAGTAACTGTCAGAAAAGGAATCATGTTTGGATGTGTAACAGTAATGCTATCCTCTGCTGCTACAATTAACTCTAAACAAGAGATTGTGGAACAAGAAAATTAATATTTGCCCCTGAAATTTGCAGCTCAGGCATATCTTTACCTAATTTCACCAGTGTTAACAATGTAGTTGGGATAGGATTCGTTCTTAATATGCCAAATAATAGGTATATAAATGGTAAAAACTCACAAAAAAAGAAAATAGTTTTAAACTGCCAAGAATAGCAACTTGATTCTGAAGTATGTTAGTAGTAGGTTTTGTTTGCAGAGTGGTGGATAAAGAGTATTTTATCAGAGCTTGTGAAGTCTAGAGTTCCTTGTGAATATATGTTCACAGGAAACATTCTCTCTTCATTCACCCTCCTCTCAACAGGATTCCAAGGATTTCCTTTTGATAGTTTTATGGAAAACTCAGTGTGCTCCTATCTCCCTGCAGTTCTTTCCACAGCTCACTTGCTACTCTGATCTATTGTATTTCAGAACAGTACATTGTTTAAAAAGTCATTTTCATTCTTTAAGTATTTTTCTCTTCCATCTTATAGCACTAGAAGTACAATAAAAGCAATTGCTCATTGTTTTGAGCTCTGAGTCTCAGTCATTAATTTAAGTCCTCATTCTGGAAGATGCTCGGCATGAGGAGAGGCATTTTGCCTGCATAAAGGTTTTATATGATCTTGGACACAGAGAAAGTAGTATTTTCTGTATTATTTTGTCTCTACTTCCTGTGGAGACTTAATTGAAGCTAGTCAGCCCAGATTCTATTTTCAAATACCTATATTTAATGAAGTATCATATTAAAAAAATTACTGTCTTTCTTTCTTCTAGGAATATAGCACAACCATAATTAAGAAGCTGTGAGATGGATCATATGGTGCTTTTTCTTTTTTTTTTTTTTTAAAGAATAATGAAATTATTAGATGAACTCGCACAGCTGAAAAATGTGATGTTTTTAGTGTGTAAACCTTTCTAAAGTAATAAAAATAAAATTATATAAGAAAGAAACTTCTGTATTCAAGGAGAATAATAGGCGTTTAATTGTATATGGTTTTTGGTGTCAATGGTGAAAATCATGGTGGTATTTGGATGCTTTCAGTAAACCAGATTTTCTCTAAATAGCATGACATTCCCTTGACATAAAGGCATCCTCCAGCTGCTAAATATTCAGCTTAAGTAAAAACCTAAATTGTTTTGTCTGATGAGTAGGAATACTTAGTATTTATGGAACACTTCCTGTGTTCAATATGAAAGATTAGAGGTCTGAAAGTATGGCTTAAGAGAAGGACATGAAAGAAAATCTTACTTCAGATAAGAGAAGATGAAAGGGTTGCAAAAAATAGTTTTCTGATAAATAAAGAATTTCTACAAGGAAGGTAGCAATTTTTTTATTTATATTGGGAAAGAGATGAGAAACAGTGGTATAGAATTGAAATATGATTTTATCAATGCAATACCAAAAATGGGGTTTTTTTACTAATAAGGTTTGGAATAGTTTAGAATCTCCAGTATGGGGTCTTCATATGAAAGTTCAGCTAAGTATTCCTCTGAAGTATTTTTAGTACTTTTAATTAAATAATAAACTTTAAAATATTTTTTAAATTAGTTTAAAAAAAATAAAGAAAATTAAATTTAGCCAAACTGTGTTGGAATGAAAAAGAAATCAAGGTATGTTGAAACAAATACAAGCTTAAGTCATCTTACTCTAGAAACTTTTCAGTGTCAGTGAAAAATAAATAAAAGGAGGTGGATAAAAGAAGGAACATGCAACATGCAATTAACCAACCTCCTTTTGCCATAGGAAATGTTCCAGACACCTACAGAGCTATCCATATTACTTCTCTATTTACATTTTTTTTCTGTTCACAGTCATTTCTGATGTCCTGGTCTGAGTGTAAACACAGTTTTCGGTTCTCTCTGTCAAGGAAGTCACTTTCCTCTATCAAGTGACACCATTTGATTAAGAAGGATTGCATCCTACAGTCTTTGAAGTTATGTGGTCGATCTGACTGGAAAAATGGTTGAGAAGCACTGGTTTAAGAGCAGTCACTCAAACATTAATAAGATCCAAGAAATTTTACCTTTTTCAAAAAGAAGCGACAGAACTAGAAAAGAGTAGATGTTGGCCCCTTTTATGTTTGATAGAGTATTTTAAACTTACAACACTATAAATTTTAGGATCAAATGTAAAGTATGGGAAAATCTTTTTGCAATAATATTATATTAATTTCTGTAATCAGGATTTTTTTAATGGACTAGACTATCCATTTCATGGAATTATGAATACAAAAGTTATTTTGAAAACTTGAAAGCAAAATTAATAGTCCACAGTACTTGGGATTGGAGCTAGATGATTTTTAAAGTCCCTTCCGGTCCAAACTGTTCTATGCTTCCAGTAAGTAAACACTGAAAACTATTTGCAATATTTTTGTTCCTTATCTGTTAAAATAGATGTTAACAGTAAAATTGGAATACTCTTTTCAGTAACAATTTTTAAAAGTTTGACCTTCAGATCAGAATTACAGATTTCCTTCCATCATGATCCTTTTTATCTTTTCATTGCTGCTTACAATGCTGAGTACTGTATGAAAGGAATTGTGATTGGTTTTTCTACCCTGGGCATAATCAGGAAAGTGCCTTCTGCTCCTAGACTTTGTGTGTTTCTCTTATGTGTGCCTTTTGTCTTCAAGAATGGGTTTGAGTCAAATGTTCATTCTCATCAATACCATTCTTTTTCTTTTTTCTTTTTTTTTTTTGTCGCTTTTTCATTACCCATATTTGTGTTTGTAATTGAATTTTTGGTTGCATTAATGCTTGTGTTGTACTAGCAGTCTTATTCTGACAGTAACAGCCTAGAAATAACAATGTAGAAAATTGTCTTCTCAATGCAAAGAAGTTATTTTAATCCAGTTCTCTTATTACCAACATACAAAAAAATAATAGTAGGAAAGCATTTCATGTAGAGTAGAAAAAATATCCAAGGAACTTAAAAGTTAAGCTGCTTTTTGCAAACAAAATCTATAACACTTATTTTATAACTAGTTCTTTATTTTAAACTCACTGCACACTTTGCAGTCCCAGATAAGGTAAACCTGTTACCTTTTTGCTTAGAATTAGTATTTATTTTAGATTGTCTTTTCTGGAGCAGGGTAAAACCAAATAAATTTCAAATGTAAACAAGAACATATATATTCTAGGATTGTAAGGTGGATTTCCCATGAGACTCAAAGAAAGTATAAGCATCTATACTATTATACATTTTCACTAAAAAAAAATCTGATTTTTTAACCAAACTGTATAAAAATTTCTGTGTAAGATTTACATTATAAATATTCCTGAACTAATAATTTCTCACATACTTTTATTTATGACTAAGTTTCTTGAGTCTAGCCTAGAAAAGGTCAAAACTCTGTTTTCTGGAGGGAAAGAAAGAGGAATGTCTGTTCTCAGAGCTATCAACCTGCTCTTCTCTTTGTCTTCCATCCTTTGTATTTCTCAGTAGGAATATGTATTTCAAGATAAAAGGAAATTCTTCTCCTATTCCATGCCAAATTTCAAAGGCAGGCCTTATACAATTTAATAGCTTCTAATTCCCAAGCTACATGAACATCTAGTAGTCATTTTCTTAAAAAAAAAAAAGAATTGGTGAGATAGAGCATAATTTAGTTCCTCTTTTTCTAATGAATAAAAATTTCATGACTGTTCTTAGAATTGGACTTTTCATTCAGCACTTTTAATCAGATTCACATTCTGTAATTTAAGGCAGAATGTTGACCAAGAAATGGTTATGTTCCCTTAAAAATGATTTTTAATTGTTTCTACTAAGTGAATGAGAAGGGCCTCATCCTCTGTAGTATGTAAAAATTATACCGTTCCTCCTTAACTTAATGGTTGATAATGATCCATGATGATTACTTGGTAGAGTAAATAAAGATCTTTATAATGTCATTTAAGTAAAGCAACTTACTTAACAAAACTTAAATCAGACTTCAGTATTCCAATTCAGACTGTGAGGAGTGGCTACACTATTTTTTTTCCTCAGATAAAGCATCTTGCATTTCAATTTCACCACTATCAAAAAGTATTTTCTTACTCATTTTTTTAAATTTTATTGGTGTACATATACAAATAAAAACCGTTATGACAAAATTGCAGTCACTATTTCATTTAGTGTCTTTTTAATATAGTGCTTTCTGCAATTCATCATGTATTTGAATAATTAAAATCTAGTATAATGTGTGAATAGTTATTTTGAGAAATTTGTAATATCTATCGACAGTGCCATTACTTCTGTGCTATGATCGATTCCCTGCTTTTGCTATCTTTTATTTGCAGTTTATCATATGACCACAAATTTTTGCTGGGGGAACGAAACTGAAACTATAGCTCAAAAAGAAGGAAAAAAAAAAAAGGATGTGACCTGAAGCACCATAATTAGAAAGCATGTGTCTCTATTGAAAATGTTATTAAAAGGGGAAGAAAAAAGCTTTTCATAAACTGTGGTAAAAGTTTCTAATCGATGAAAGGCTGTCAGATTTCCAGGAACAAAGACATACTTTATGAATATGAAAACAAAATAGCCATATCTATATTCTATTTCTAGTTATATGTTTGTCAAGATCCCCAAGTTCTTATACTTTTTGAAGAGTTTGAATCTACTTTTAAAACATGCTCTTGTTTTCAACACTATTTCTAAAAATCTGTTCATGCTTCTCCAAAATCTTCTGCTATCCCCATTTCAAAATCTCTGGCAATGAATGACCATTTCAGAAGACAGATGGCTTTCCAAGTTCATTGTTCTATTGAATTGGCAATAGCTAAAATATCTGCCTTAGAGTGCAACTTTTGTACTTGCTAAATGGGCATATTTGTCTGCAGAAATAAATTGTTCTTCACAGTATATAGCCAAAGCATGCAAGTAATTGTTTATTAGGTAATTCAGTAGTCTGACTACATTTGTTGTTTCTGCTTCTTTTCCACCTATGCCTACTTTGGACCAAGGAGGTAGAACATTAGTGTTGCGTCATAGATAAATCTTAATGATAATACTAATTGTTATTGTTGACTTTATCAAATAATGGGGCAATTATTATTGTCCATTACATTTTCTTCCACTGTAATGTTCATTTGCTTGACTGTTCTGTGGACATTTACAGCCACATTCAACCTGCAGATGCACTCAGTTTTAATGTTAATGTTCTAATTGGTATTTTTAATTTGTCTGGTACTTTTTACTATTATCTGGCATAGAAATGGCACTTTTTGAATTGCTCACTTTTTAAGACAGGTAATTTTGTAGTAGCTTTCCATAAAAATACCAGTTTTACTCTTAGATGAACAAAATCCCAATTTTTTTCTTCTGTGGATGGACAGGCATAGATGGATAGGGAGACAAAAGAGGAGAAGCAAATTTCCTATCACATATGCAAGTAGCCTGTCATTTTTAATTCAGTATCTCTCCATAGTGTATGTCTATTCAACTCTTCATCTTTTTGTCTGTGGGAATATTAATACAAATCAAGCACTATCAAAGCTGGACTTTATTTTTACTGTTTTTGCCAACAACTTCACAGTTGTTAAGCAATTCACCAGAGCATGGCTCCATTTCCACCACTGCCAATGGACTTTGCATAATAAATTTTGCAGGACTTTATCTCAACTGCTCCATCTATAACACTGGATAATGATGTTCTTTTTTGTACAAAGTAAGAATTGCATAAATTCCTCAACATTATTATTTTTTAAATATCATTATACCTTATATGGATTTAAAACTGAAGTTCAAATATTCATTTCTTCAGCAAATGCAAAGTTTCTTCTTATCACTCAGAAGCCACACATTCATAAATGTCAATTTTGTAGAATCACATTTCTGATCATTATTACTTTTAATGCATATGTTAAGTTATCTATTATGTAGAACAAGAATAGTTCAATTCATCTCAAGATTACTTTATAGCACTCCAAGTTCTCCAAGAGTACTCTTTGATTTTTTATTGCTTTCATTTTCAAGTGTTAGTTTGGATTTTTTTTTTTTTTTCAGATAACATGTATATTTAATATTTACTGACATGCCACACGAAGAAATAATTTGAAGTCATTTTTGTGGGAGTCTGTGTAAAACTTTGACACTTGACTTCTGGTTGGAATGCACTTTGGTAGCTTCTGATGAGCAGATTGTAATAGCAAAAAAACTAAAGGTGAGCAAATAAGTTGTTTTAAAAGAAGCTACTCTTGTAGTATCTGAACTTGCTCATTTTAGCTAGTTTGAGTAAAGTATTCTCTCTTCTTTTCAAAAAGTTATACTAGTTTTCCTTTGAGTAGTACAAAGTTATTCTTTTGGAGGGTAAGATGTCTGCCTTTTGGGAATTTTGTATCCTGCTATGTGAAGCAGGATATTTTTCAATTTCATGTAAATTCTGCCCTTTCTTACTTTAGGAGATAAACCCTAAACTCTTTCCCCTTTTTTCAAAGTTCTTCCCTGACAAAAAATCTTCTCCACTTGACTGCTCAATGACTGTATTGCGCACTGTATAGAAACAAGAACCCTACTAGCCAGGAAGCACTAAGTAAAATTAAATCAAATATAGGAAGGACAACTGAAAAATGACAGGTAGAAAGAGAATGGGATTGAAGGTGTTCTTGTCCATCATAACTAGATCTTTTTGCAGATGTGCTTCAAGGTTATTCTTGCTAATACAGGATACAGCAATGGCATGCTTGTATGGATAGAAAGCGGCCATATGTATGACGTGCACAGAAACCACAGGTGAGGCATAAGATCTGAATTTAGTTTTAATGGAATCACTACCAAAGCAATACTATGTCAGGAATCCTGGAAGTCAGTTATATTATTATATTTTTATATATATTATATTTTTATGTGTTTTTTATATGATTATATTTTCCAACAAATGCTTGGTAAAAGAGAAATCTTACTGGAGGAGTTAATATGGAAATAGTAACCTTTTTTTGAACTGCAACAGCTATGCATTGTTTTTTGTCTAGGAAGGAGTTTTTCATTCATCTATAGTGACTTCCTCAAGAACCTTCATTCATACATTAAGATTTTCCAGATAGTTGAATCAGGTTTAATATTTTTTGTCATTGTTGTTAGCCGACCTTACTTTGTCAGACAGCTAATTATTTATCATCGACTATGTCATCTACTTCATCACTTACTTTTTTGGCTGATAAACTACTTGTGTTTGATGCAGGACATGTATCTTATTACTTCACTAACTGGAATTATTGCAAATGGTTATACAACCTAATTACTTTGGTGGCAAACAGCACTTGTGTTGGTGTGCCCAGGTCTGTATGTGTGATTTGTATTCAACTCCTGTAAGCCATTCTGTGTGGTTTTTGTTTTGGTTATTCATGCTGCTCTGGTTCTATGGCTCCAGAACATGTAATAATCCCTCTTCAGAAAAGTACAATTTGGAATGCTCATGTTTTAAACCACTTCACTTTGCTGTCTATGCAGATATCCTGCACTCTTCATTTTAGACTGTCAACAATAATCTCATATATTGCTCTTCTAAAGAGGATAGAAGAACATCTGCAGGTGTCTATGGACTATGCAGATATCCTGGACTCTTCTTTTCTATGATCACTATGAAAAAAACCAAAGAGCATCTCCCTTAAGAAATTGTGCCTGATTCCCCCCCCACCCTTTCTCACTGGTTTCTGTGTCAAATATTCTAAACTCCAGCTGCGTAATAGTTGCTCCCAGTAACTTTCTGTTTTCTACATGTTATTGTCACTTTTGATCTTCTTCTAGTGACACTTTTAGTAACACTATTGTGTTGTCCTAGATCACAGTAGAGAAGTGTCAATAAAGTCAGACTAATCATAGCAATATCTATATGCTGTCTGGTATCCAGATAAGCCTACCCTTTGACATTGTGATAACAAGCTGGATTGGCAAAATTAAAGATAAGGTATGGATTTCCATTACATGATAGTCATTCAAATTATATTTTTGAATACAGAAAATTATTTATTAGTTAAATTCTGGACAGCATCCATTATTAAATGTTGATTTCTATTTTTCTTCGATTACCTGATTACCACAGCTAGTAAATTGCAGATTTACTTTTAAGATTGGCTTACATCTATTGACAGATGCTTTCTCTATGGTCTTCTCAACATACATGCACAGAAAAGGTGATGGTGCAGGAGATTTATGTAAAATTATAGCAGCTCATTACTTTTTAGAACTCTGTTTTATTGTTCTGTTAAAGATGCATTAACAGATGAAGACATTGCAAAATCATAAATCAGAAATCATTAAAAAACAGCATCCAATGGAATTGGCATTTTGTTTGCCTATCCAAAGATATCTTCTGCCTATTTATTTAGATGTATAAGCCAATCTATAGTTATAACTAGATCTGACCATGTAGGATGAAAAGTATTGTGTACTATGGAATTCAGACCAAAAAAAGTTGTTGTGTTTTGTTTGTACTGCTCTTTCTGTGGAATCTGGGTGGATACAGAGGATTGAAAAGTACAGTATGGAAAGCACAGTATGGAAAGTACAGTTAGTCTTAGCTCCACTGATGACTTGGCTTTATTCCATGTGATTCATTTGTGGGCAGAGGTCAGATTCAAACTCATGCCCAACTCTGATCTAACTGTGGAAGTACCAAGGTCGGGACCATAACCTGTGGCATGAGATTGAAAGGGTTGGTGGCAATGACGTGAATTAAGAGATTGGCTCCTATTTAACCTCTAGTATTTAATGACCAGGTAGTCTAACTGCTTTCTTAGATGGCATTTTCATGCCACAGATGTTAGTATAATAGCTTGTTTTCCACAAAAACATAATGTGAGTGCCCAAATATATTTTCCAGAGGGGAATTCTTGTTTTGAATGCAAGAAGGGGCAGAGAATCTGATTTTTCCACACTTTGATCCAGTGTTCAACTATTTTTATTTTGAAGTTCATGGTTTACATTCAACTTTCAACTGACTGCAGCTAGATATCTTGATTGGAATTATTTCTGTTCAAGCCTTGAAAGCTTTAGCATTATAAGCACAGAGAAAGATAATCATAGTTCTATTGTCTCTTAAGCCAATTGTTCCCTTTGAATTTCATTCAGTATCTCTGAATTTCCTGCAAAGAACTGGAATCTGTATACTGTAACAAACACATCAGCAGTTCCTGGGGAATTCATGTGGGCTCTTGTCTGACATGAAGGCTCCAACCTGGTGTCTCCAGAAGACATCACCTCTGCATGTCTTTCTCCTCTTCCAATGAAGTCAAAATCTTACAGCAGTCACATCCAAACCTAAAATTTATTCCCTAAGAGAATATAGAAGTGTACCACTGGTGTTGACTCTTGCAGAAAATACCTTGTATTGTGGAAAGTGGTATCAGTGCTTTCTGTGCAGGGTTCTCTAAGTAATTGAGACTGTCTCACGAGGGCCTATGTTTCCAAGAAGATGATTTTACCTTAAATAGCTTTAAATTCTCTTTGACATAGAGGCAGTATTTGTTTGTTTATGAAAGAAAACAACTATATTTGTGGCTTTTAATAATCTGAACAAGTTAGGTCTTTAATATTTCCTTTCTCTCATTCTAAGGCATTTCTTTCCATCCTCAATTATTTTGTGAATTTCATTTCTATTTAATTAGATATAAGATACTAATTTTTTATGCATACAGTATTGTTGTGCTAGTACAAAAATTTTATGCACTGCTGAAGTCCAAGCACATCTTTTTTATAGTTTTTTTTTTAAACTGCACCTTTCTGCCACAGTGTTATGTACACTGATTTGCCTTAGACTGTATCAGAAAATCACTGCTTTCCAGGCCATGGGCACTTATACTTAATATGCATTCTGTATAGTCTTTGGTAATCATTTCTTGTTCATCATTTATTTTAATCATTCATTAGTCTGCTTCAAGCATTGTATTGTATGACAAGTTATTGATGAAAAATGCACATAGCATTGCCTAGTTCTGGTAATTTAATTATGATTTAATCACACAGAAGCCAGTTAAAAATGTTGATCTTCATGATGGCAGCTCTGATTTGACATCTGTCACTTCTGAATTCATTCCATACTTATACTACTCAGTGTTGCTTTGTTTTCATGATTAGTATTATTATGCGCTATCCCAATGAAGAACCATTGTATGAAGCTGGCTTCCTCAAAAATATCTGGGATTAAAAAAAAAAATCTCTTTATAATATAAAAATCTAATTAGAGATTATCTATAGAAAACCTTCTGCAGGCCATGTCAGGACTTTGTACATGCCAATATCATTTATAACATACAACTTAGAGAACCATGAGACTAGGTGTGATTTGTCAGCTTTTAATTTTCTTTTCATCTGGATTGATTTTAAAAAATCAACATAACTTTAAAGAAAGGAAATAGAATTCAGATGTTGAAGCCTCATTTGATATGCTTACTGGTGTTTTTCTTGTTTCTGCAGTATGCAGTGTACCACTGATTTTTCCAAAACATAAAGTTAAAAGAAGGTGAAATGCAATGTCTCTTCAATAAAAATATGTACAAAACAAAATTGAAGTCCACATTTGTAATTTTGCCAGAAATGCTTATGCACTCATCCATTCAGTGCAGAAGCTTTACCTTTTGAGCTATCTCACAAACAAAAGGCAAATTCTCTTTGGAGGGCTTGAAGAGATCCCTTCATAATCAATATTCAGTTACAAGTACAACTTACAAGAATTTGGCAAATGATCTCAACTAATGAGAAAATTGTGATCTGCTTGTGTATATTGTGAAAGTAGAAAAATTGGCTCAATTTGCTCAGTAAATTATTCATTGGAAGTTACTCATTCATCACTAACAAAAATGCTGTCTTCAAATGTTTCATCTGTTTGATGTTTCATATGCAATGAAAACAGATTCTACAATTTGTCATTCCTACAGCTTTTCTAGAGAACTAGAGAAATCTTTATTCTCACACCAAAAGAAAGCCTCTATTCTTCCATCTCAGAAATTTAAAAAAAGTAAAAAAGAAAATCTATATCTATATCTATATACACATATATAATATATCTCAGGGTGGTTCCTTTTTTTTTTTTTTTTTTTGGGGGGGGGGTGG
>JANRGV010000084.1:37158190-37176843 GCA_024734035.1 Alethe castanea
AACAGCACTGCAATGCTGAATGTAGTCCCTTCCCTGCCCTAATAAGGCATGTATAATAACAGTAGTAGTAATAATAAATTCTGTCAATACAAGACTAGAATCCAGGAAAGTATTTGGTACCATACAGAAAATACTGATGTATGTTGTCTCTTCCCAGTATTTTAACTTCTTTTGTTCTCATTTAATAACACTTTGAGTATGTAGTTAGCTCTAGGGAAAAGATTTTGGAGTGGTTAACATGTCTGTTTTACCATGAGAATTTTCCCCAAATAGCTTTGAACATGAGTAGAAGGAAGGTAGCAGAGTTAACTGATAAACAACTGTCACTCTCATGACAGCCAGTTGAATGCTTGGAGCAGCATGATGGAAAGGATGATTTGAATTGCATCAGAAGACGACTTCCAGGATTGTCAAGTCTGGAACTTCTCCAAAAGGATCAAATATGACTGGAATAGTAGTTGACAGGAGCTGATCCACATTATGTATGCTGCAGCTTCCTGGAGACTTACTAAGCTGAGAAAAAGAAATAGGCAAATAGAATAAAATAGGAGAAATGAACTCATACTTGAAGCAGTTTACTTACCTATGTGTGGAGATGGAACTGCTAGGGACAGCTGGTAGGATGGACAAGAAGTTCAGGAAAACCGAGTGTTGACATTATTTTTTTTATATGTGTTTAGAAAGTATCCTAAATATTTTCTTAAAAATACAGAATTTAAACCAAAACATTTTCAGAAATCTTTGTGTAACTAATGCCAGAACTGCAGAACTGAACAGTGTGCAAATAGAGAAATTATGAATATTGCACAAATGAATATCCTCAACACCAAATAGCACATATATTTTCATGCTGTTGTTACGAAGCTTCCTGTGTTTATTTTGTTATGTCAAATTGCTAATAAATCAGTGGCAATTTTATGTGCATCACAACAAAAAAGGACATTTATTTCTTTGAAATGTAGCATGTATCTAATTAAGATGATAGTAAAATAAGAAAATCAATGCATTCATGCATATTTTAAGTTTAACCTCTATAATAAGATATTCATATAATTCATCAGTGTACTCAACATTTGACTATACTAATGGTAACCCATATCAATACCTGTTTTTCTTAGCCAGGACAATTATGCCATCTAAACAATTTGCTTCCATGGATATTCTATTATACACAAGAATTAAGAAAAAAAAAGTGACCTACTTTGGTGAGCATGATACTATTAACAGATTTTTTACATTTTGAACAAGTGGCGGTCCATTAAAATTTTGACATTGTCGGGGAGTTAAAGAATTCACAGGGTATGTAAGCAATTTGAAAATTAAAAATACCTTGAGTTTTAGCTCATTGCTTGCCATTAACTATTTAGAAAGATACTACTTACTGAGTGCCCTACCAGTTCTTATTTGGATCTCAAAAATAGTAAAATACATTCACTTTCACATTGGGACAATTACTTGAACTAAGCAAGTCTCAAATTCTACAAGACTTAAATATCTATTTAAGTTTGAAATAGTCAGAAAAAGTGAGGGATATAAATGGTGGAGAATCAGAAGAAAAGCCACTACTTTCTTGTAGTCATGTCCAGCACTACCATGCTACTTCTCTGTAGAAAAGGTTTAGCCTCTTTAAGAACAGAAATATTAAAAAGTTTCAATTTTTAACTTTCATACATTTGTCTTTTTGATGAGAGAAAAGATTGACTGATAGATGCATCCTTTTATGCATTATTTTTTAGTCTGAAGGTCAGAGTGAAGTAGCTAGGCTGAAGTAAAAAGCAAAAAGTTAACAAGCAATAACTTTCAGGAACCAATCTATTATAATAGAACAAGATAGGAGCAGTTATGAAATATCGGAAGGTAATAACTGAAGGGCTTCATCTGATGACTCATGAAACTATATTTCCAATGTCAGAACCTGGAAATTTGGAAGGTATTCCTTCTTCAGAAAGAAACCAAGATGGTTCTGATTCCAGGATTCCAAAATTGTCCTACAGCATAAATCATACTTGCATGTGACTAGTGAGAGAAGAGCTTAATATGCCAACTGATCATCTGTCACTGCTGATGTAAGAACTGTAATGGGGATGTTCACTTTGGGGGGGCTTCTCTTTCTTCTGTGATCTACGTAGATATTGTCATGTTAAAGCTTTACTAATATAAGGTTTACTTGGAAAGAGAAGCTAAAATTGAAGTAAATTTAAGCTTATGAAAATGAATGCTTTATGATACAGATTTTGCAAAATCCTATAGAATTTGATATGTTGTTCACATAAAATATGTATCAAAGTATCCTTTCATTGCCTAATTGGGGAAATTTTTTTCCTAAATATCTGCAGAATTTTATATTACTATTTTGATATGGAATAAATTGAATTTATTTTGATGATCAAATAATAATGGTTTAGTCATAATGTTCTGCATTATGTAAAATAAATGTCTTTTTTTGGTTAGGCTTTAAAAACTGAACTACATCTGGCAAGTAAATATCTAAGTGTATAACTTTGAAGATACTTGGATCACACAGAGCCCTGCTGCACCTGCTTTAGCTGACCATACTTTGAGCAAGGAAGTTGGTATAAGAGATCTCTAGATTCCACTCTTCCAGTCTCAGTGATTCCATGATTTTATGGTTTTATATTTAACACTGAAATCCTTGTTTTACAGATTTAGCTAAATTATTAGACTATTTTGAAATATAGCTTGGTTTCCATTATAACAGAAGTTTTAAATGAGGGAAAAAAACCAAACAAACAACCCCTGTAAAGCTCATTTTCTCCCTCCAGAAGTCTGGTGAGAGCAGGTTTGATGACTACTTAAAAGAAAAGCTATTCCCCAGATTTAGAATCAAATCAATACAATGGTAATAATTACTGTTATAGCAACAGTATGGTAGTACAAATCTACACAAAATGAATGCTTACAAAATCCTGACTGAAGCAAAGAAGTCTGCTTTTAATAGCTATTTCTGCTTAGAGTGTAACATATTGTTATTACTCTTAGTTATTACAGATGAAAAGAAATATTTTGCACATCTGTGATTTTCCCTGATTTCCATCAATCATTTCAAATATTTGTTGTTGCTGTACTTCTAGTGTTTCTTTTAGAATAACACTATAAATGCAAATCATATTAACGTGTAATATTAAGTGACTATTAGTATATATTCTCAGAAAAGCAATGGTCCTGTGCTGTGTGATAAAGTGTGGAACTACAAACAGTTTCAATCAGAGGAAAGCAACTGGGGAAAAGTACATTAGGAGTCTGAATAAAAAAGCTGTTCGCAATCAGTTACAGCTGAGTGCAACAAAAATTACTTTCTAGGGATCAAAGGAAGTTAATGATTGACCAGTGTAACCAGAACATCCCACAGCATGTTGAATATTTAATGCCATGCTACTTCTGCCCAAAACAATCTGAGGTTTGGCATATATCCACCAAAATAGCGCATCGCTAATTAATTTGCCATGTCATTTTGCATAAAATTAGTAATTAATACTAGTCACCATGCACTATAGTGAACTTCTTTTTTCAGTTAAAGATTCAATCTCAGTAGTTTCAAAGGCTTGATGAAATGGTCATTTTTTATTATTCTTAGAAAAAAACTTGCACATTGAAAAAGGTATTGCAGTCAGAAGGAAGGATATATCAAGGTTTATAGACCAAATATATTTGAGGTTGTTCAAGGTCAATGAATTTTTCCCTCCACTTGCTTGAAATTATGAGTAATAGAATATGAATAGCTGGTACTCCAGCTGAAATGAACTGCAGTGATGTGTAACACTATATTTAGCTGTCTTTTAAACAGTTGCAGTCTCATTTAACAGCCTCCAAATTAAACCTGCATTCTCCACCATTTTAGAGGGAACATTTAGCCTGAGGTTTTGCAAATTGATTTGAAGAATTTCCAGTAGTTTTTACTTGAGATACAGAAATAATACATTCTTTGAAGAAGCACTTAGGATAACCATTGCAAGCAGTGGGCTTGAATAAATAAAAAATAAGTATTGTTATAAAATTTGGAGATAGCCTTGCAGAAAAAAATAAGAGTATTGCTATAAAGAAGAAGTTGTGGGTTTGGGTCATCTTCCTAATTTGCTTTTTCCCCAAACAGATGTTTTTAAGTGTAGTAAAACACAATTTATTCTGAGGAATTGTGCAATACCAGACCACAGGAACTGCAGTCCTACAGTCAAAAAGCCTAGAGAGTTATTGAAAACTAACATTCCTCTGTGAGAGTCTGCAATGAGCAGGAACAGCCTCGTAGCAGAAAAGTCAGAGACTGGCAGATCACTAGTAATTAAATTAATAGCATTGAGCCCAAGGCCATGCTTCTTCATCTTCTGTTTCTCATATTGCCTCTCATTTTTTTTTTCTGTGATAATCTTTTCAAGTTTCTTATTCCTAATTAACACTTGTTAACACTTTTCCCCCCCTTGGCTTCTTTTGCTTTTTTAATTCTTTCTTATAGTTCTGGTTTCATTCTTGGTGTCTATGGCTTCCCTGTTGGCTTATCTTTCCATTCATTTTTTCTGGTTCTCCTTTTACCCTCCTGCCTTCAATGTTATCTTCTCCATTTGCTTAGTGCCTCCTTTCTTTCATTGTGCCACAAGTCTGATTTCTCCTTGTTTAACTGCGTTTTCTGCCAGAAAGGACTCCTTCAGCACTTCTGATAGTGCCTTCTAATTTTGTGTGAAACACTTGAGTGATGTTTGTCAAAGAATTTTTTTTTGCTTTTGCACCAGAAATTTTAATGCTATGAACACTGTAGTTCAGTCTGCTCTAAGTACGTATTTTAGGATTGTAGCTGCAGTAAAATGTCAAGACAACGATGTAAGCAATAGCAGCACTGTTATATAAAGTGTGAATGGTATACACTGAGTCTAAATCTCAGCATAGTTCAGGATGTTTTTAATAACTAGCAATCCACATGTGCTTTCATCTGTACTGAATTTACAGAGGATGATGCAATGCACTATAGTGATATGCTGAAGTATTTTTAACCTAAACATATGTTACCATGTAAACTCCCAATCTAAGTTATTTATTAGAGGTAGAATTGCTTTTTCTTCCAATGTTATCCCTTCAAGACAGGCAGTAACGACCAACATATTTGAATACTAGGACTTCTCAAGAGCAAGTCTTCAGGACAAGGTTATGCAGTCTCTTAGCACATCTCCTCTGTCGTTGGATCATTTCTTTGAAAAAGGCTAAGCAGTCTTAGCTTTCTCAGGTTTTCTTTGTTGAGGACTCCATTAGTACAGGTATCTTGGGCTGCAGGCTGAGCCCTGGCTGGTGAGGGCAGAGACCAGTGCCAAGCTCCTGCCACAGAAGTGTCTGCTGCTGGGAATGTAACTGAGGGAGACTCCTGAATGGCCAGGCTGGGAATTTTCCTTAACACCCCCCTTACCATCGAGGTAAAAATATTCGTAGGTCTTGACATCTAGAAACAGTGATGGCAGCAGGTTTTTCATGCTTTTTGGGTTCTTTTTTTTTTGTTTGGTTGTTTGTTTTGGGGTTCTTGTTGTTGTTGTTTTTTGTTGTTTCTTTTCTTTTGTTGTTGTTGTTGTTTTCCCTGAGAAATCAGCATGTAAGTGTTCCAAATGTTGGATGTGATTCTCATGGTGGGAGAAGTTTTTCAGCAGACAGGATATGCTGGTTTAAAAGCCACGGGATAACAGAAATTCTGTTGGAGCTTTGGTTTTAATGAGAATGTTTTTCAATGGACAGTAAACTGTAATGCTCTCATATCAGAATTGCAACAGCAAACAATATAGGGAAAATTTATTACTTCTTTTTTTACACTGTTGTCAGAATGCTTTGAGTATGGTATTGTGGAGTGCAATGATACACAGAGAGTGACAAAGAAATTTCTGTTAGAACTTGTTATAAGCCTCCTGGTTTGGAATTATAAAGGAAGAAAAGAAAGAAGACCTGTCTTTATGAGTCAGAGGGTACCAATGACCAGCCATGAACAAAAGAAATGCAATCACTGCATGAGTTGAGAAAGTATATCCACTATCAACAGAGAGGAAATAAATCTGTGAGTTAACAAAGAATTTTTTTTAAAATAAAAGGTGTAATATTTTCAGTTGGAAATCAGCAGTAAGTTTCTAATCTCTGAGGAGAAGTTGTAGAATTGCTTTCCATGAAGGTAAGGTACCTAGAAATAAAGATGAACACGAGTTTGATTTATAAACTCTGGTTGCTTATTTTCATAGGCAATAAGCTAGTGATCTCTTCAGAGCTTCCCATGAAAGTAGTGCAGAGGTGGCCACTCAATAAGAATCATTCATGTTTCCATTCTCATTATTCTTGGTTATTCACATTTTACCTTAATTCTTACAGTCCACTTCTGGAGAAGGTCTTGTCTCTCTCCCTTTTCTTGAAGAGTTAACGCCGTGACATAAAATCAATGGATATAATGTTCCCCCTTAACTTAATACCACCCTTTACCATGAGAGGGAGGATATGTACTAAAGTCTTTACCGACAGTTCCATGGGTGAAGGTGTGGATGTTAACATCTTTGACATGGGTCCTCGTGTCTCTCCTAACTGCAAGCAGCAGGTTTGTTGCAGAGGCCAGACAGATTGTCCTAAATGGGCAAGTGTCTCCATATGCCCAAGTTTCTGAGCTTTGGGGTACAATTACAGGTTCAAGGGGGCCTATGTGGTAGGTAGTTCAGAAGGCTGGACCTTCCCAGTGCTTCAGCCAGTGGGGAAAGGGAGAGGGCACCATGCACCCAGGAGTTCAGGAGGAAAGAAGGCTGCACCCTCCAAAACACGGAGAAAGGAAACCTTGCTGGTGTGTGCCCCATGGACTCCGTCCCTTTATTTGAATAAAGTTGCAGGACTCCTCTTTCTCCTTTATGGAGTCTGGCTTTTCATAGCGTGATTTTCCATACAACAGCTTGGCTGGGGTGAGTAAGAACCAGTTTGGTTTGTCTTGCTCCATAGCTGAATGCTTTGCAATGGCAACAGCCTTCTAGCTCCTGATAGCACAGGGAAAGAAAAAAAGCCAATTTTCATATCTCTGTAATAAAATGTCCCTCTACCATAGGTTGAATTGCCAGGACATGAGACGTTTGTGTGTTTTTTGGTTTTTTTGGTTTTTTTTTCCTTTGGAGACTTCTTTTTTAAGCTTTGGTTGGTTAATTATGTCATAGTACATTATGAGAGTGCTTATTCCTGACTAAGCTACATTCTTACAAAGCCTTTTTACAAGTTTTACCTGATGTTAAGCATGATTTAGATACCATAGCAATGTAATTATTGGGGGGAAAAAATGCCTTCTGTAGCCTAAATGTGAGTTTACGAATATTTACCAAGAAGGGAATTTAAGTAAACTTTCCTAGTGAATTGGTGCGGTTATAAATTTATGCTGAGCTAATAGAACAGTTTGCAACCTAGAATTTTAATTCTAGTACTGCTACTAAATGATTTTTCTTTTATGAAAAAGAATAAATGGAATTAAATCCACCAATATAAATGCCAAATACTCTTGCTAATAAAAATATATGAAAAAAATCATCCTAATTATTCAAACACAAGTGTCTTTCTAGAATTATTTAGGTTGGAACATGGCATCATCAAATCCAACTGTAACTCAGTACTGCCAAGCCCACCACTAAAGCATGTGGCTAAGTGCCAAGTCCACATATCTCATCTGTAGTTCCCCAGATCCTCTTTCAGCCTCTTTTGTAGGTGGGTATTTAAATAGGTGGATTATTAAAACAAAAGAAAATCTGGTAGAAAAAGAACACTTATTTTTTAAAATGTGTATGGAGGAATTTGCACATAAAATATTAAAGAATCATTCATAAAATAACATTTTCTTCCAAAGGGTTATCTTTCTTCTCAAAAGATTAAGACATTAAATAATAATTTAACTGGTCCTGAGAAACAATTATATTCCTTACCAGTCACCACAAGCTTTTTTTTTTTCTGTTACTGACATACTAAGACCTGTTTCTGTAGAACTTTCATGGCATTTTCTTGATTTTGAAGTAAGTTATATGGTGGCTTTTAAAGAGTAAGAGGGCAGTTTAAAAGCACATCAGTATTTTCAGATGTCAAAATTAAATTCACCAATGAAGACTCTAGCTTTGAAGTTCTTTTGCATAGTTTAAATTTTTTGCTTGATTGGTTTTTTGTTTGTTAAAGAAGTAGAATATGTCTATGTAGGAAAAGTCCTGGGTTTAACTCCTAAGAGCAATTGCAATCAAAAATAGGAAGCTATAGGAAATTAACTCCTATACTGAAATTTTCTCTTATGTCTAGCATCTATCCGTCCTGTAGTGTAATACTGAAATGTTTAGATAGACATATATTCAAAGCCTCCATAGTCTAGAAAAGTAAATTATATTTAGGCAGATGGATTTTCTTCTAAAATGTATTTCCAATTCTCCTGATTTAAATGCATTCAGTGTTTTTAAAATATGTATTTTGTTTATGCTCGTTACTGAAAAATGCTTCATGTTTTTCTCAGTCTTCCATGTACTTTATGTCATATGTTCCTTTAGACCACAGAATGACTTCAAACAACAGTTAATATATCTGAAGGAAGAAAACATGCCCACAGCTCATATTTTTCACAGCTCATATTTATAAGGTGGATCATTCTTTTTTGTTTATATTGCATTGGCCTGTAAAGAATCCACAATTCTCTCAAAAATAATGATATTCTATAAAGGCAACAATTGTTTATTTGGAGGAGTATTTATTTTCTTTCCCTCCTGTTTCTGAGTCTCTAGGGTATATTCAGTTCATATTTTCAGTACTTTTTGTCTCAAAGACAAGCATCTCTATTTACTTCTATTTTTGCAAAATATGAAGGTGACAGGTAGATCAAGGAAAGGTGTTTGTGAGAAAGAAAAACATTATTAATCTTCTGAAAAAATGAAAGCTTGCTTAAGTGGTATAGCTTGGCATAATCAAGTATCAAACGAATAAAAAACTATGAGTAATATCATTGAAATGTATTGTTTTCCTTCAGCAATAAGTGTGACAAAATGTTTGTAGTCCTTAGCCTCAGATAGTGGAAATAACAGATGACAAAATGTATCTGACCTCACTTCCTTTGCTACTTCTACCAAGAAATTGGTGTTCAGAAGAATTGCCTGCTAGGGAAAAGTACTCCTAATTTTGCTTATACTTTAATTTTTTTTTATCTTACATTTTGTTGTAATATAATTTGTAGGCATTAATTTGGTATTTGTCTCCATACACAGCCAACATTCAGCTTCACAGTGTGTGCAGTATGAAACCTGGAATACATAAAATCATTAGAGACACAAGTATGTTACTTATTTTATAACAGAAAAATATTTGGTTTATTCAGAATATACTCACAGTCTCTCTCATGGCTGAGCGTTTGACTCATGACTATTCTTCATCAAAGTAATTTAGATCAATTTGCACGCTTTTAGTTCAGGAAGGAAGTCACAAGAAAATGAAGGCATCAAAGCATAAAATAGGATTCATTAACGAAGGCTCAACATAGAGGTCAAAAAAGCAAAATGGAATCATACACTGCACTGGTCTGTAGAGACAGGCATTGAGAAATTACAATAGAAGCAAGATATAGACATTACCAAGATGTTTAATTGCTGTATATCTATGTTTATACCTATATTTAAAGGTATGCATCTTGACATACAGCTTTTGATAAGCCCTCTTAAAAGTCTGGCCTATTTATGACCTGCTAAGAGGAAGGAGAGGGAAGGACTGTCTTGTCCTTTGCAGTCCTCAGCATTGATAATTCCACTGGAAGAAGCACCACGATTGTGCAAAACAGTCTCCGAGGCACTTACGGATCTTCTCCAGTGGCCTTCTCTCGTGTGGAGAGGGTGGATGCATCACCTACACATAGTATTTATCAGCACAGTTTAAAAGCCTGGTTTCCAGGGCAACTACCTGAGTCTACAATGAAGAAGTGAAGGAGGTCGTAACTTTTGAATATTCTTTCACCTCTGCTTTGAGTTGCCCTTTGCGCATCTTGACTCCAAACAAATGTTTGCGGATTAAAACAATATTAACTAGTCTAAAAAACTAATTTTCCTTTCTTACAGAAGGACAAGACAAGATAGGTGCCCGATATTTAATTTCTTTTTCTCTATAGACAGTGCTCAAAGTGAAAGAAAAACCAAGGGAAAAAAGTGATCCTATAAATAACTATGGCTAAACTGAGGCAAGATCTTCCTGAGCTCAGTGGGAGCACTAAGATATGGAGTCCTGCCTCAAATCTAGCATTTAGTTCAAAACCTTCCTTCACCTAAGAGGCAGCAATTTCCTGTCATAATTGCAAGATGTGACTTACAAACTCAGCAATATCTTGCTACTCTGACAGGAAAGACCTCTCAGCTTCCACATCCATCTGAGTTGTGGGAGTTGGATGACCCAGGGAGATCAATCTTTCCTGAATGGCATGACCCCCAGGCTCTCCATGAGCTCAGAACTCCGGCAGATCTTGCATTCTGCAATATTTTGCACCGAGAGTGGCAGCTGGATCACAGGTCAAGAAGGAAGGTTTCTTCCCCTTTTGTTCTTTTCCTTCTTGGCTCCTGTCTGCTATGTTAGCAAGAATCAGTCAGCTAATTTGAAGTAGCTTCCTCTTCCTTCTGCAATGAGCTTTAAAGCTATCTATGGTGCTTAGAGCAGTTCAATGGAAGTAGAAATGGGAGAGCCCAGAGGTAGACAGCACTATTTTTAATTGAACCAGTTGTGTTTGTAGAATATAATGAAAAAGTACAGAATAAGCAAGTGATGTCCCAGTAATAATAGTATATATATGTATAATAATGCTCTCATTTTCCTTGGAGTGTCAGCCATACAAAACTTAAATCTGAGTTACGGGATTATGGTCTGTAGCTTAATTTTTTAATAAAAAGGACAGTAAGTGTTTAACAGTCTGTTCAGGAATGTTGATTATACCAAAGTTGCGAACTGTCCCTTTCTTTGTGTTTTTCAACTACAAACCCACCAAAACAGCTTCCTGGATGTAAGTCGGTCTTACATTAAGTTTTCAACACATATTTGATCAAGAATTTAATTTCTGCAAGGTGCTGAATGTACTTCTTCATTATCAAAATTCTTCAATATGTACTAAAACTGGTGCATGCATTTAGTGCTTTTGGCTTTAATGGGTGTGCTTCAAAAACTTAAATCCAATACACCATCACCAGAAAGCAATGAAGGGATATGTTGCAAACAAACCTTATGTCTAACTGAAGAGTCATTAACATGGTTACCATGCAATGAAAATATCACAGCATAAGCAAAATCCAAACCCGGACGTGTGCAGAGCTGGAATCATTATCAGGTGGAATGCATCTGTCTAACTCTATTGACATAAAAATATTTTTATAAGACTAATCAGTAAAAGCGGCGTTTTAAATTGATACAGAAGTAACTATTGCCCTTGTTTTAATGTGAAATGGCACAATATTTTTTTTTAAAGTTTTGGTCAATATATATAAGATCATTGTAAGACAAATTCCCTTTTTATTTTATTTACTCTTTAAAGTCAGGAAACCTCATTTAGAAATCACTAATAAGTAAGCATGCTGTGTGCATTTTGAGTTCTTATATCATGTGCTTAGAATTTTTGCTTAAAATATGCAACTTGAATACTGAGTGTTATTGGAAGATTTAAATAAATGGATTGAAGTGTTGTAAGTTCCCTAATGTGGAATAAGTAAAGCATGCCTCACTTGTTTTCTTTTTGGCTTTGATGTGCCTGAAATCAGAAATTTTGCATAGTTTGTGCGAGGGTTCTTAGGCATGAGCTTGCAAAAGGAAAAAAAATAAGTATTCCCATCTTGATTTAATTTTGGGTTCCTTGTAGCAAAAAATAGGATGTTGAATGAGAAGGAGAAAATCTGGTAACCACTTAGCTACAACCATGCTGTCCTGTCCTTAAAGACACGTAGAAAAGCCTCACACTTTGTGTGCCACAATTGAGAAAGCCTTTCAGCTATCTAGGGGGAATTTTAATTTCTTCTGAGCTTAAAAAAGCATTTGCTTAAGATAAGTGGTGTCAATTTATTTATTTTTTAATTTTTATTTTTATTTTTTTTGAGTAATGTCTGTAAAATGAAATCTCTTAAGTAGAAGTAACACAGTATTGGAGGGGATAGGGACAAGAACATGAGTTTACCAGAATGTGGGTACATTTCAAGAATAAAACTGTCAGGAAGGTTTTACACGTGGATATTTATTATGGATAAATGGATGTCCAAAGCTTAGCATTTAGGTTCCTAAAGGGATATTGACAATTTATTCAGAAGAAAGAAATATGTTATTTATTTCCAACTCATTTCATTTTCTTTGTGTTTTAAAGGAAACTAGTAATCAAAACATTCCTTCAAAATAATCATTGTTAATTAAAGCTCATGTTTTATCTTGAAACCTCTCTTAGTCTGAGACAAATTTGGAGGAAAAACTCAGCATTGTAGTCTTGAATTCCCCAATGTGCCTGGTTCCTCCTAATGGTATTTTCCTTAAAGTGTATTTTCTCTTTTTCCATCCATTTTGTACAGCAACAAAATTATGTGAATCAAATCATTTCACATGATATCTAAATTGTTTTCTAGGAAGTGTCTTTCATAAGCCTCTCTGGTCATTTGCTTTTCAAACTGTTGCTGAAAAAGTCTGCTTTTAACTGAAGTTAATACAGATGTACAATACTTCTTTATTAAGATTTTAAAATAAAATATGAGAAATGTATTTGGTTATCATTATTACTACTTACTACTACTACTATAATTATTATTATTTCTATGAGAAATAAGCCTCCCAATTTCTCACTCTCCATGAAATTCACTTATTTTTTCCCTCAAACATACAGCATTTTAATAGAGAAGTACAAGTTTATAACTAACTTAATGTGAAATTCAGGACTGCTTTATAGAATTAATAAGGTGTTTCTAGAAATTATTTTTCTCTCTTGTCTGTTAACTTCAGGTGTTTTCAAATCCATTGCACTTCTGTGAACCTTTTCTTTAATGGCAACCTGTTTAGTCTTTTAAGGTCCAGATTTTTGTTCCAGGGACTTATGATTCACATTTATCTATTTATTAATATATTTATCATATTTATCAATACTTTTCTATCATGTTGTATTTTAGTGCTTGTTATACAGAAATTGTCATAAATAACAGGGCTAATTTTCTGAAGTAATTTTAGGGAGTGTTGTTTGTTGAAATTCCCGGTTTTTTCCAGTGCAGACATCCATGTCTTAATTTAAAACAAAAACCACAAAAACCCAATGGCAAAAAATGTATAATTTTTTAAGAACTAAAACTAGAAGCCTTCTAGAATTAGATGTCATAAATGACAGAATGCTAAGGAATATTTTTGCTTGCATTTTGGGTGTAATAATAATCTAAATTTGTAATGAAAAACTTTTCACAGTTGCCCTGTAAATTTTGCATATTTTGAATGGAAATCAGATTTTCAGCCTCCAGCATCAGTCTAATGATGCAAGTAAGCTACCACAGATAATGATCTGATAGAACTTGTATCTGTGTATCAGTAAATAAAAATTTTATAGTTGAACGGTTTATATAATATGTTGAATTAGCTATTGATGTCAAATATATAACTTACATTCTGATTTGTATTTTCTTTGCTTTCTGTGAAAGCTGTGAATTTTAGATGGGAAGGAAAATAAAACACATTTCTTAGCGAGGATATCACAGACTAAAACTCTAAACAAAATCTTTTGGATCCCCACTGGCTTCAAACAATGTAACTACTGTTTGTTAAAGTTGTTAGAATTAAGAATTGGTATCTTAGGTGTATGTCAAGCCTCCTGTAGGCCTGTGACATTTAGAAGAAGTGTGTTGAAGAAGGTTGTAATGACTGCTGAAATAAAACCTCGGAGTGATAAATGAACAGATTGCTACTGTGAAAGTGTTTAAAGGTTTAGGACTCCTACTGATAAAATCACCAGAGAGACTATGTAGAAAATTACTCTCTTCTCACCTTTAATTGCATTATTTAACTTGAACATTTTCTCCACTGAAGGGAGTGCAAATAATAAAACCTTTTCATTTACTCTGCAAAATCCTTTACAAACAAAGTATAGAGACTATATGACTTAGGCTTGCTTCATCTACAATGAAGTTCATGGTGGAAAGGAAAATTGAAATTTGACTAAACCAGCAGTGTGTTAGGACTTTATCACATGAAGATGTTGAAGATGTCTTCAGGTGGATACAAATGCAAAAATAAGCATTGCCAGAGAAGAAAAGAAGTCTGTCTTAGAAAATTGTCTAGTTCATTCAAGTGCTACAAGGTGGTTCTGCTGAGAAAAGGACTGAAATTCTTAAGACTTGTTTTTCTACATCATTGGCAGTACTGTCTGTACACCAGCTTTTTTTTTTTTTAATGGTTTTATTGAATATTGGAAGCTACTTTTGACAGGAAATATTAATTATGAAAGAATGTAAATATTGTCCAGGAAAAACAAACAACAGCAGAAAAATATCATTTTTACATGCTTTTAACCTTAATTATATCTTTTATCTTATTGATAACAGACATAAACTGGAAAATATTTTTTAATTGGGTGCAATTACTTCAGAAAAATAAGATTCAATAATGACACCTTTTAAGCCAGAGGAAACATCAAATTAACTTCAAAGCACTTTTCATTTTTCACATTTCCTCATACATGAACCTCATTCCATTATAGAAATACTTGGACCCAGAAAATGAGGTACCTTACATGTGAAAATGTAAAAGTTCCTCTGTGACAAGGTCTATGAAAACACTTGACACACATGTAGAAAAATTAATGTTGCTTATAATTGAGAACATAGATTAATTTTTCATTTATTTTAGCAATTGCACCAATTTTACTTTTATTTAATGGCTACTCAAGCTTAAGGTAAAAAAAAAGTAAAAATAAAGAAAAGATCAGAAAAAAAATTGTTGGCTTTTTAAACTTTTTGTCAATAACTGCTTTTTGAATCTCAAAGGACAAACTGATAGGAGAATATTTGGGAGGAAATGGAAATTCTTATTGCATACAAAGGGGGAGGAAATGGTTGCAAAATGTAACAATATATAGAAAATTCTCCATAAATTGATTAGTCATACTTTTATGTGCCATAGCTTGCACAGCACAGATTTAGTTTAATTTATTTCTCTGTAATTGGCTTAAAATGGTGTGCTTAATCCTTCAAGTTATCACTTCTCAATGTCATAATTTTTTTTTTTCTATTATATTATATAGTTGGTTCCATTCATGACCAGATATTCTTTTTTGGGTCATAAAAATTTCCAGAGATTTTATTTTTGCAGTGAGATATGCTTGGCCATCTACATAAATGACTGTAGCGTGAAAGTAGAGACTGCTATAGAATTAAATGCAGCCAAAGAGAAATGTAGTATCAAAATCTTCATATTATGAATAAAATCAGAAAATGCCACTAACTCTGAAATCAAAGGGTGTTAATTCTAAAATGGGCAAGATCACACATCAGTGAAGTACAAAAATTTTATTTATTTAGAAAATGGTTTAAACGTGAACATTATTGACTTATACTTGTTTTCTTCAGTTAGGAGTTAAGTACCTCTTCTGCTAGCCAAGATCCTATGTCCTGAAAGGGATCTAAATTACTAGGCTTTCTCAGAATTAAAAGTAAGCTAAACATCGAAGCAGTCTATCTTCAAACTTTTGAAAAATCTATTTTCTAAGAGAATATATATTATTTAATTTCATTTTATTGTGCTATCTAACTTCACAACCGGTGTATATGTCCCATGTATTAGTCACCTTTATCTATTCCATTATGTCTAAATTACCGATTCCCTGTAAATTTGTCAGATACAGGTAAAAAAGAAACTATGGATTTGGTAACAGTTTATTTTAAGGGATCAGCAGAATTAAAGAATTTGACTTTTGATGATTTTAATGTAGATTTTTGTGGTTTAATGTATGCAAAGATTTCTTTTTTTACATTCACTGAGAAAGGTTATATTCTCCATATGAGAGCCATCACATTCTGGCATGTTAATAATCAGCTTGCTGTATTTCTTTATTCCTCAACCATGCACAATGCTTGGGACAATCCAGTTCATTTCTTGCCAGAGTAGCTGAATGTTATTTCTCTCTTTAGAAAGTGTTTATCTCTTAGTCTTTCTTTTGAAGACATAAGATCCCAGAATAAATTTGAAAGTCTGGTAGCAAGGCATGTGCCCTCCTCACCCTGATTCCAGCCCCAGCTGAGAGCCAGCTTCTATCTCTGCCTATGAAGCTGTGCTAGTAGAAACTTTCACTAACAAGTGAGGCTTGTTAGTGGGGCATAATACTGCAGATTGCTAACTGTAGTTAAGGGTTGGTGTCCAAATGTGCTGATGAATTCTAACAGGATTTAGTTTGATCTTAATGGGATATTTTAATCTTGTAATGAATTAGTACTGCAACTTTTATACTTGTTCTAGGTTTTCCCCCATGGAAAGATTAAATTACTGTTTATATACTTGAAGCAATTGTAGATTACCCAGAGCTACCAAGAACAATATCTCATTTTCCAGGCTTCTCTGTGTGTTTACAGACTAAATAGGTATTTTTTGTATTTGAAAATTCCTTACAGAATGAACTATTTTTAACAGAGGTTCAAGACCTTTTCATCAAATCGTGTGCTATGTATAAGGAAAGTAGTCTTTCAAATGTATATGTTCTTTAAAAAATATGTCAGTTGATTTTATCCAGTAGTCTGATTTTCAAAGAAGGCCATTTCAGACAAGTACTCTGTATCTAGAGACTAAAAAATAGAAAGAGACTGTAAATCTTCTCTAGTCACATAGCTTTGGATTTTTCCTACTCAGAGAACATCTGGACACTAAAAAGATGGTATAGGTATCTCCACACAGACTTTGAAAACCTTCTTGTATATTCTGGATGCAGAGGAACTGCAGCCCAGAGATGCCTGAATTATGTAAACGTCTCCTGGATAGCTATCCAAATTTCTGAATGCTGGCAACCTGTGTCATATCTGAATAAGGTAACTGGTCATCAGGATCCAAGATCTGAAGCCACTAATACTTTAAAGCACAAGTCACTGATCACATGTCATTCATCTCTTTTCAACACCAGCATTTCCTTTACCTTACCTTGCAGCTCTTAGTGAGATGGTGAATACAGATAGAAAAGCCTCTGAGAACTGAGAAAGGGAACTTAGCTCAGCTGTAGTTGTTCTGCTTCCTTACATTATGTTGTCCCCCATGAGGGAACCAGAAGGAATATAAGACCGTTTTATGCATGCTGATTTTGTCACTTGCAGAGGCTCCAACAAATCATGTGATTTCTATAACTGAATATTTCTGTATTATTCAGTGTAATTGACAGTGCCAGAAACTAGCCCTAAGCAAATCAAATGCAACACAAAATCTGCTGTAAGCAAGTTAATCACAGTCTAAGTGATAGAAAGCTTGCACTTCATTTCTTTTCCAGGATGCATTTGTAGCAGAAAAATAATTCTCTTTTCTCTCAAAAGACTAGGGAGGCTGTCAGGCACTTTGGGGCAATCAAAATAAATAGTTTATGCCTCCCGTAAATAAAGATATGAAATGTTTGTATTTGTGTACAAAGGCCTGAGTAACCTCCTAAATTTGACATTGTAGGATTTGAATCGTGGGCTTAGAGCACTGACAAATGGGTCACTGCCCCAACTCTCTGCTCTTGCATTTCTCATGGAGGCACTTGCCTTAATATTCTGTGCTATATTTCAGGGCTACCTTACTAGTGCCATTTTTGAAGATATCTGCTTAAAAGACTGTTCTGTTCTTATTGCCTGGAAGCATATCTTTTTAATTAATATCTGTGTTGCTCAAGATTTTTATTAAGAAGGAAGTCTCTTGGACTTTATACAGCAGTGCTCAAGGGCTTGTTGTTCAAGAAAGTTGTTTAGACACATGATTTTCTGGATATTTCACTATCCTACAATTAGATCTTTCATAACCTTGCCAGTCCTTATTTATTCATCTTTCAACAATGTCTCTTTCTATTGCATCATACAAATATGTTTTGCACTTTGAATATCTTCCTTTAAATTTCAGAAAATGCAAATGATTGTTTCTTATCCTAATTTTATTCTGATTTTTAAGGTTCTTTTTGGGTTTTTTACCCCCACAATGCTGTCCAAAGCCTCTGGTCACCGTGACTCACTTTTCCTTCAGATCAAAACTTTGACATGTCATCAAAAATGTAGTTTGCAGTGGAAAAGTCAGGAGCCAAGCACATGAAAAATGGAACTCTACGAAAGCCATACTTTCCAAAATTAATATTTGCTATGTATAGACCATGGATATCTTGCTAAGGAGGATGGTAAGAAACCTGAGAACTTAAAAAGCACCCCTTTGCTAACAACCTATAGCACCATATTTTCCTCTTTGTAAAACTACCAGCTTTTTCCAAGCAGCACGCAAAATTGCACTATCATGCAAATCCAAAAGAGTTTCTTATAATTTAAAAGCTTGAAAAAACTAAGCTTTTCTACAGGTCATTAAAACCTAGGGTAGCTGTACATTTTTACACTTTTCCATAGTAAGTATTCTATAGCACTTCACTTACATTCATTGCCTTCTTCTTCAAAGACTAAGTCCTTTGAATTAAACCTATGGCTGGACAGACATTTAAACCAAAC
>JANRGV010000084.1:37176943-37196106 GCA_024734035.1 Alethe castanea
AGACATTTAAACCAAACGATGTACCTGTTCTCATTATATCATTGCAAATTTTAACTTTTCTAGTTCTCTGTTTTCTGATTATTTTATATCTTCAGCAGAAATAAGGTCATGGTCCTAATTGTTTGCCTTTTAATAGTCATTGCTTTCATTTTGAAGCTTTAATGTCCTTTGCTGGTTGTCATGCTGTTTTGGTGAGGGTTTTTCCTCCATATTTACAAATTTTTATCCCTTACATTTCATACCCAAAGGTTCAAGGTTATTTTCCTGAGCAGATCAGTCATAAACGTATGGATAGATTAATGTTTTCTTCTCTATGTCCTCCTTAAAACCACTTTTTTCCTCTTGCCTGTGTAGGATACAGCAGTTATCAAAATTTTATGCTTCGGTTTTAATGTTTTACTCTGTGTTTAAACCTATCAGATTACTTAAAATTATAAAGTGCATCAGAATCACTTCTATAAAAATGCAATTTCCTAAAGTATGCGCACACATAGACACATTTTGTGCAGTTGTAAATTGAGGAACAGCTTGAATTTCATCCAGCTGCCTAGTCAGTTTAAGTCTTTGAAGTTAAAGACTGTTTTATTGTTCTGCTCATTACTTTTGTTCTTATTTCTTAATTAATTTTGGCGTACTAATGGCTAGTGTTCCATAATCACTCCTCAATTAGAGAAAAATTGAAAGCTGCTCCAGTGTCTCAATTCAAAATTTTCTATTGTGTGACTTAAAATTTACGTACTGACAGCACTGGTCAGCCCTACAGCTGGTGTGCTCTGTAGGTCCATGTAACCACACTGGACTTCATGAATTGCTATTCAGAGTGGCAAGAATTAATTTGGACATGGAGGTTATTGTTATAATATTTACTTCAATTTCTGAATTTATTTTTCAGTGTTTTTCACTTGGATACATTTTTGTCAGAATTTCCAGAGTTGTTAGATAAGGTACAGGTTTAGTGATCAAGCCTTACATATATGTTCACTATGAGCCTCTTGAAACTGTTGGTGGGAATCCAGCTCTAAAGTAGTATTTCTATTTTAAACTGAGAAACTCTCTCATATAAATGTAAAACCAAATTCCTCCTAAAACTGGAGTATCTATCATATGACAGAAGATTACAAATCAATGGGATATTCCAGACCAACGTCTGGAGATTGCTTGCTGTAATTATTTCTGGAGTTAGAACAGAATTCATGTTTTAATCAACTTCAAGATATAAGAAGATAATAAAAGATTCTGAAAGGCTGATATTTCCAGGTCTGTTTCAACACCCTAAATGAGGAGTTAATTTAATTTAGTGTTTAACTCCTTCCTATCAGTTCAAGGGTGCTAGGCACTTTTTATTAATTGTAGGAAGACATAAATCCTGCCTCTGCACTTTGGTGGCAGAAGAGCTTTGTAGGCAGACCTGTGCAGGGTTCAGTGAGTAATCCAATCTCAGAGTGATAAAGGCAAAGCACTCAATCTGCAGGTCAGGATGCAACAGGAAAGGCTGTAGTTTAGCATGAGTCTATAAAAAATAAAAGCTCTCTTTGACCACAGTCTACTTACATTGATTGGAATTCACCACAGTCCCAGATAGGTTAAAAATATATAGTTTAAGTGTAAGTAATTTAAGCTATTAGATGTGATTAACTTTCTAAATTTAAAATTTTATATAATGTCTTTTTTTCTTTCTGCAAATTTGTTTCCTATTTTCGCCAACATGCTTTAATGTGAAGAAAGCTCCATACTTGTGAACAGAACTCACATTTTTTCTCTAAACAGTTGCTTTTTTCTTCCTCCCTGGAGTAATATAAAAACACGGGGGCAGATTTTACTACTGTACTGCCTTTTCACTCAAACATTTTATTTGAAAGCTATATTTAACCCTTTGGATTTTATATTTGGTATCTTTCCCAGTTATCTGTGTATTCATTTCTTCTGTTGGGATTAGGAAATGCTGTAGTAAAGCCATCAAAAAATAGCTTCTTAAGGAAGACAGCAATAATTCTTTTGTCTTCAGGCATAAAGAAGATTTGGATTACAATACTTTTATCATTGGCCTTTAAAATTACCAAAATCTGAAAACATAATTTGATGTCCTGGCTACCTGAAATGAAGCTATCAGTGAAATTCTGCATTAACTTATATTTATCCGCATCTATATATCCATGACTGATAAGAAAGTTCATTATTCTATTATTGAAGTAATGGTGACGGAGTGTGAAAGGGGCTCAGAAAAGTTTTCTTGCTGTTCTTAAAAGCAGTAATGAAAAAAGGAAGTGTTAAATTCAGACTAAATCAGAGCAAAATGGTAAAACAGAAAAAAGCACAAAAAATTATAGCTTTGAGTTCAAAAGTTATATTGCTGCTGATATCTCCCCACTATTATTCTTCTCCTCTGTCCAGATATTTATTGCTGCTAGAACATAGTATCAAAACACTTAAAAGCTCTTGACAATGTATTGAATTAAGGAGGCAGACGAAAAGGGGTGGTGAGGACACATATCACATAAGGAATCCAATACAGTTTATTTTCGTAACTTTCTCAGCAGTTACTATGTTGTATTGGACTGACAGTAGTTCCTTTTATTGAGGTATTATCTGTATCAAAGAATACATCAAAGTATCCATGAAAATGCTTTCACAACACTGCATACATAAAGTTATAATTTCAAATCTTTATTACTTTCACTGTAAATAACAATGCATGTTATAGAAATTCACAGATTATAGAACAGTATCATAACTATAGTTGGCTGAGAGAGCAAATAATCATAGCAGTAAATTTGGAGGAAAAAAAATATTTTTAGAAACTTTAGAAACTGTTAGTTGTTTAATATTATCCATAAACCCCACAACTGTCTATAGAAAAAAAATAGATAGAAGTAAATGTAAATCACTGATTAATACTGCAGCATGTAAGTCAGTGCTCTCCTTTAGACTGAAACCAATGACAGTCATGGCAGCTATACAAAGTCAAGGTTTGCACATGCAGAAAGCTCCTGTTAATTTACTGTTCTTCAGTGTGTTTGCAAAATCTGCAGTTTCCCTTCTGGCATCATGTAATACAAATAGAGGAATTACGTGTTACTCATTCTCTAATGATTAACTAGTGCTTATGGATATTGCATGAGTATTTCCATTGGTGTCTTTCTGCCTGAGGAAGTTAGTACAATCCTCTCCCACTTAGTACAAACTTAAATACTCCACATGAGTGCTTCAGGTTTACTCCCAAAGCAGTTGCACTTGGTCCCAAATAGCCTGTTGTGGACAACTTCTAAGCTCCATCTGGTGGGTTTTGGGATATGTATATACATATATAGTGTTGTCATGTTTCAACCCCAGACAGTGACTAAATACCACACAGCTGCTTGCTGGTTAGCACATCAGAACATATATAACCCCCACAAATGGTGGGATGGGGAGGAGAATAGGGGATAAAAAAAATCTAAAATCTGTGGGTTGAGATAAGAACAGTCTAATCATTTAAACTGCTACTAGTATTACTACTACTAGAACTACTACTACTACTACTAATAATAATAATAATAATAGTAAAAAGGAGAGGAAAAAAGAAAAAAGACAAGAAAAAAACAAGTGATGTACAATACAATTACTGTGATGTATACACTGGGCATGGCATTCCATGGAACAAAACATTCCTTTGGCCAGTTCAGGTCAGCTGTCCCAATATTGCACGGAAATTGAAAAGTCCCAGACTTAGGGTATGCACTACTTAACAATAACCAGAAAGTTTGTGGATTATTGACATTGTTGTATTGAACCCAAAACACAGCATGTACTAGTGACATGAAGCTAGTACTGCTAGCTTCTAAGAAGAAGAATAAATTATATCCCAGTTGAAATCAGTTGTATGCAATCCAGGCACATTCAAAGCTCTTTTCTCAAATAGGGTAATGTGCACATGTAGGGGACTGGCAAGGTAGCAGCATGTAGTCCTGATGGCCAGTAACAGCTAGAACTAAAGTGTGAAATTTTGGTGTGGCTATTTTGAGGAAATGCTCACTCCCTTCTCCCAGCACAAAGCAGCTGTTAGATAAGACAGAAGGAACTTAGTAAATGGTAAAAGGTAAAGTATGTCAAGGTAAGAGACAAAGTAACTTTCAGAGTGAATGGGAAGCAGAGTTGAAAGTTAGCTGCTTTTTATCTTCCTCCTGAGGAAATGATCTTACATCTAGTATTTCATTCTGGGCAGGCTGAATAATCTGTGTAGTCATTGACAGGAAACAGTAATATAATAGTAGACATTGCAGTATATTCTGCCTGAATATTTCAAAGTATCTTCTATTGAGGATATAAATCTAAAGTACCTATCTTTCTTTTCTAATGCCTTAGGTCTAAATATGTTCTGTTTTCCATAGAGAGCATCTATAATTTAAATGATTTACTCTATGCATAAAGAGTGTGAATTTTCCAAGCGTTCCTGCTTTTATTTCTCAAAGAAAACTCTTAGAAAAAAAAGCAACTTAAATATACAGTCATTCAAGATGTGGGTAGAATCTCTGAAGTACTGCTTCACCTTAAAACTATCAACATAGAAGCACATTTTGAAAACAACAAAGTGACTGCTGAGTATATGAACAATACTGAGATGGCAGTGCAAGATCAGTCACTTCTCGCAGGTCTTTAATATCAAACCAAAGACAGAAATTGACTAAGATTAAGGTTACCATAAATAACAAGATAGGAATATTTGTATTTTCAAGTGGTGACTTAGTCAGTGTGTAGGGGTTATATTTTATATCAGCACTATGTTAGAGGAGTATTTTCTTCTGGCGTTGTGCTGCGCTCGTTTTTCTTGTGACAAAGGCTTATTGGGCTATGTGCAAATGCCTCCCGTTATCTATAAAGCAGCACTGCTCTCTGTGCAAAACGCAGATGCTGTGATTTCTTGACTTCCAACTATAAATTCACTAGTAATTGGGGAGAGGGGTGGAGTAAGAAAACTATACATAGAGCTCTACAAAATGTACCTTACTGTATGATATATTTGCTTCCGTTTGTGTGGCTGTTGAACCTTTCCCATCTCTTCTCCTTCCCGTTTAAAATGGGACTATGTAATTATGTATTAGGATGCCTTACTTTACAAAATATAATTTTTCAGTTTCTCCCATTCTTTTAGCTATGTGTTCATATTTTATTTGAAAGGAATGTTCTGAGAATAAGTGGTTAACCATTACAAAGCATTTTGGAGGAAAAATCCTGAGGATACTGAGGTAAAATAAATGGTGGCAATAATGAACTGTTAGGACTTGCGGCAAAAGTAAAGACCAACTCCTCTGTTGCAAGTCTCAAATAGCACCTGATGTGATCCAGACAAAACTTCCTCTAAACTGGGGATAGGTTACCTTGGACAAAACTTAATCAAATCATTAAACCCAGTTTAAAAACCTCAGTATTACAAGAGAAAATCTGTGTCCCTTTTCTCCTTTATGGTTTAAAGTTAGAGAGAAAATCTGTGTGCCTTTTCTCCTTTATGGTTTAAAGTTAATTTTTCACCACCATGTGAAAAGAGGTAGCTTGCTTTCTAATACCTGGTGTTTCAATGGACTCTATTTTACTTTCTAAGCATTTAGGGAGATGTTGCAATTCCTATTTGGCTCCTTACCCTTACCAAGACACTGTTAGTGCACTGTATATACATTCTGTAGTGGATCTGTACTGGTTTTATTAATTGTCTGGGGAACTCATATGTACAGAAAATCCTTTCTTATTAAAAACAGTTGTAGCAAATTTCATAGAAATTGGTGAATGGAGAAAACTAGAATAATTTTGTATGTGAGCAATGGTGTTTGCAGTAGAAGATTTTATATTGAATGAAATTTTGTGTCTCATTTGTCTTATAGTACACATGCAAATGCTGACCTTTTGACAGAGGTATACTTATATATTACATGAATAGGAGAAAAACTGGTAAAATTTCTCTTTCAATTTTTTTGCACAAAGCAGTGCTTATAATCAATTTTCTTTTAGGAACACAGTATCCAAAGCATGCATTTGAATTGTACACACAAATTCTGAAATTGAACATGCAAAAGAGAACAATGCTCAGGAAAATATGGAAGAAAGCAATGGTCTCAGGTTTTTTAATTGATTAGTTTTTTATTTTTATTTTAACTTCTGAGGCAAAAATATTGTGTAGTCTTTTAATTAAAAGTAATCTGTATTTCTTTTGCATTTTCACCATGAGGTGGTTTGTTATAGTTATTCAAATATAAAAAAAAGGCAATAAGGTGATACCTTAAAGACTTCCACATAATTCATAGCCTGTGATGTAAAGGAGGGGTTTACCTTGCAGGCCAGGTGTTTTGCACAACTCTATGTCAAATGTGCAAGGATGTTGCTCATTATTCAGTTATAATTCGTTTTGGCAATTAATGTTTTTAAGCTTCAGGTTTTTGATTTTCTGGGTCATATTTCAGCACTGCTTTTATTTTTCCATTTATAAAGAAAAATTCATTAAGCATTTTTGTCTGTTCATATTGTTCATATATATATATATATTTTTTTATAACTTCATCTTTACTTTTCTAAGATTAATAGGCTCTAACCAATTTTCTTTTAATAATGATGTAAATCCTTCCTCTGCCATGGCTGTCTTGTAAAATGGAACACACTAAATAGGCTTCTTTCTCCTGCTAATCATTCATATTCAACTATTGACATATGAAGTCCAAATGGTTGACTTCTTTACTATCCTAATTCATTCTTTTGAATAGCAACGGTTTGCCTTTTGTCATGTATTTTCTCCTTTTGTAAAGGCTTTTGTTATTTATCTGCATTTACTGAATAAGCCTACCTATCATGGCACTTAATAAGTTCTACAGTCTTTAACAAAATTTTCTTCAGATGCAGCAGCACAGTACCTGTGTAGGAATCCCGTCTATTATTCCATGATATCTCAGGAATACCTGATGGAATAGTTCTATTTCCCTCATTTATTTACTTCAATGAAGCCATTTCAGTATTAAGTCTGATGAAAATTTGCAGAATCTAATGAAAAAATATTTAAATTAGTGTACTTCAATTTTACATTCATTTTATAGGCCAAGGAGATTAAAGCGAGATATATTCATAATTTAGATGCAGTGCAACAATTGTATGTCCATTAGTAATATTAGCATGTGGATGGTTCTTCTGTAAACTTATTTATGGGGTTTTTTTGTTGTTTGGTTTTGCATATTTTGCCATTTACATGGTGCTATGTCTTTTATTCTTTTATACATAACTCTCAGTAGACCTTTAGTATGAAATGTGCCATAAATCTAGAGCCATTATTGGCTGTCATGATCTTACAGAGTATTTGTGCCTCCTAAGAGGCTGAGAAGATTGTGACAATAGAAGAATTTACCCTACGATAGCAAATTCCAATATCATCAATCACAGTGTTTTTTTTCCTTTTTTTTCATTGGTGAAAAACTTGAAGTTGTCTTTGAGGTAATTTACTTAAGTACTAAATCACAGTGTACACGTTTTGATAAGATACTTCAATAGGAAGTACAGAATGTATTCCATAATCTCTAATATACTTCAAACTTCCTCACAACCATGGTGCAGATGAGTAGAATTGCATTTTGGGAGTTCTACATCTGCGAACACTGTATGAAAAGATAATTATGGGTAAATGGAGCTTTTTTGATACCAAAGATAGCCTTGGAATGAGAAGGAATAAAGAGATATCCTATATTTAGTTTCTTCAAATGAATATTCCATTCTATAATGTAAAATGATTGTGGGAAATTATAGTTTTAAAGTGACTTCGAAAATGTCCTTGATTATGAATTCTGATTTTATTCAAAATTCCAGTGTCAAACAAGGGTCTTGGTATCTTTAAATGTTAATATATAAAAATCTGATTCTTTTTAATAATTGCCAATGTTAGATTACAGAAAATATTCACACCAAACTTCAACAATGAGAAAGCATCAAAACTTTCATCATAGAACTTAAACTTTGGTAAAGATATTTTAAAGATAACTTTTTTTGTTTCGTAGTCTTTGTTGTTTATTTACTTTTCTTTTTTCCCTCCGTGAGATTTCTAAAATGTTTATTGCTGCTGCCATAAAGATAGGTATATTAGGTTTAATTCCTAAATGGAGAATGTTGTTTTCCTTTTGATGTGTGAGCCTCCAGATATGCTGTCACTCTTGAGTGGGATTTAGAGCTGTCAAAACACATCTGAAACAATTGATTTGTTCTCATGTTCAGTTTTTATTAAACTATTGGTTTTGAATAATGTACACACAATCAATAGCATATTTATAGCACTTGTTAGTGGTGGTCCAAAAGAATTCATAAATACATGAGAAATGGTTTTGTGATACAAATTGTAGATTCTATTCTACTGTTTAATAATTTTTAGAATACAATAGATAATGCTAAAAATCCATAGATAGGGTATTGCTACTTCTGTGCTTTGGGGGAAAAAATCATCACAGTTAAAATGCTGTAGATGTAGAGAGTTGGGAATATCATCATGGCTGAAGTTTACTGATACATTTTACAAGCCATTTAGGGAAAAACAGATAGTCCTTTACAAAAAAACTCTATCTCTTATGACTGCACCAGTTATTTTACATAAATATATTTAGGTTTTTAAAAAATAGGAAAAAGTGTGACTTACATGAATTAGGCCTTTTAAAAGAATATTTTCTTAGTCATAATTGAGTAACACGTGCACAAAATACTATGAAATTATGTATTTTCTGGGGGGGAAAAGAGTCCTAAATTTCTGTCACCTTCCTCAATAGGTACAGATGGCATCAGTGCTGATGGCAGGCACAGATGCACTTGTAAATGTAAGAGCCTGATCCCTAAAGACAGAGAAACTGTGTCTGTAACTCCTCACACTTTTGCTAAGCTGCTTTGAATGAGGCATGTCAGTAATTCTTGTAACCTTCAAATAAAGCCTTGACTCAGTTTGGGATGACAGTATCCTTTGGCATGAGCACATATTCCAGGAAGCCTACAGCTAATGTGCAAATCTTGTTTCCCATTTGTTTTTCAATCACTCAAGCTTGCAGTCAAACAACAGAATTATTTTCAAATGTTTACTGACCAGGAAAATAAAGGTCAAGTAATGTTTAAAGAGAGGATAAACAACTGTCTTGTTTAAGTTAATTTAACTATGATTTATTAACTGTTTAAAAAGTTAATGACTGGAAAGTAGTTTTTTAACATAATAGAAAATGTTGTGAAATAAACATTCTTCAGAACATATGTCAGTGAAAATTTATTCATGAAAAAATTTGTCTTGCTTTCTCTGTATCCTTTGCAGATTATCTGTATTAGCACAAAAAGTAATATTTATTGCACTGACCTTTTTAATTCATTGCATTCAGGTTTGTTTGTGTGTTTGTTTTTTCCCAGTAAATGTAATGTTGCAATTACAAAAGTCAGCAGTTCCAGTGAAAACACTGGTGAAGTCATTAAGTGCACTGTCAGGTGTTGCCAACTCCAGATGTCAGCCAATTGGATCATGAGATATAAACAACTCTTTACAGAAGAATTGCAGTCTATCAAATTACCTATCTTAGACAAAGCTAAACTAGTTTCCTGTGATTTGGTTTGCTACCTACTAGCTGCTAATGTGTGGAACAAGTGAGAGGAGCATATGCCCCTTCTTAGAAGATTATTTCAGATTAATGACTGCCTGACTCCTAGAAGCCTGTTTGACAGGTGTCTATTCAAAATAGAATTTAAATGCTAGAATGCACTCCAATACCATCTTTCTATTTATTTTCTTTTGTATTATTCCTTTCTATAACCAAGCTGTTTGCAAAAAAAAAAAAAAGGGATTTATTGACTACTAAATTTCTGCATCCTCTGAAATTTCTGTATTATTTCCTGTGGATTTTGAGGAGTATCTAGGTGAGAAGTAATACAGAACAATAGCAAAATGTTCACAGCATCAAAGGGGGAGGAGGAGAGGTGAGAGAGAAAATTTTACTCCCCTTCTTCTCGTGAGTCAGTGTTTTGGAACTTAAAAGTGTTGGAAATTCTGCTGTCAGGCACAGATGTAATAAATTTCATTTGATAAACTATGCAGAACACTTAGAAAATTGCCACCTTTATGAGTTTTAATACTCTTTTGTGTAGTGCATACCTTTTATATATTTATTTATTCTGGATTCTTTTGAAGGTTAAAATGTGTCTCCTATATTTGTATTTTTATAGTTTTACAACTAAAGTCTAAATCTTACTTTGACTGACAAAGCCCTACCTTAGGTATAATGCAAGAGCACAGAGTTTCAGTAAAAGAATATGTTTAATATGTATGGTTTGACAGATGAATGTAAGGGTTCTTAGCAAGCATGGTATTGCAACAAAGAAAAGCATGAATGGCAGTCAGTAGAGTTTTGAACTTTGTAGAAAGGTGAAAGAGTTTATGTTACAAGTAGCCAGATGATTAAGTTCATTTATGAAAAATCTGGCATAGTGCTCTACAATTAAATATTCATATAGATTGGAAGTCTGTCTTACCTTCTTGCCTCAGAATTTTGTTTTCTATTGTAGAAACCATTCACGTGCACTTCAGGAATTTGATCACACTGAAGTACAGGTGATGGCAAATTATCTTTCCAAAATTTGCTTCTTAAGTTCTAAGTGGGATTAGTCTCCTTTCCAAAAACAATAGAAGAGTTGCAGACCTTCTTTAAAGAGTGTAAGTAACTTAGATGTGCAAGGTTTTTCAGATAAGAAATTCTTAAATGAGTTAAGCCTGAAATGGATGTTGGTGTGGGCTTTGGCTGAGCCTAACTAGAGAAGCATTAGTATAAACTATACTTGTGGCTGCAGCCAGCAGCTTGGGGATGTTGGCTGAGAGATGAACCTCAAAAGCAAAAAGAGGCCATGTGGATCCAGTGTAAAGAGTTTTGATAAAATAAGAAATAAAAAGTATAAAAGGAATAGTCCTTAAAAAATCATAATAGCAGCAGAAATGTTGAAATAACTCTTAAGACCGTTATATTCTCTTTGCAAAAATTGCGATTAACACAAATACTACTATCCCTCCTATTGACATACTTCACATAGATTTTATGTAGTAGTTTCAGTGTTTGGCTGAATTGTCACTCCAATGTTAATTTAAGAATTTTTGGTTTGGAATGTGTTTAACTATGTATTCTATTATTTTGCATTCCTTCTTGTTTGAGTGACACCATAGGCTGTTTTTAATTCATCACGTTGGTGTTGTGATAATTACAATTTTGCCTGAAGCTTAAGAATGGAACTTATACATAAGTGGGGGGAAAAGTGCTAATATAATACTTGTTGAAACATAATTTTGATTGTCATTGTTGTAGAATATTTGTAATTTACTTGCATAGCACTGGTAAAGAGTTACTACAGGTGGGATGTGACAAAACCCAAACATCTAGGGAATTTTGATCTTTAAATTACATATAGAATCACATAAGTCTTCTTTAAAGAAACCACTTTAATTTTTCCATTGACTTATAAGGAAATTGAAGCTTTTTCTTATGTGATAATTAGGAACAATCAATATTAGCATTATTGTCTGATCCTCAAAATGTTTCATGTCTTTTGCAGCCTCCCTATCTTAGAACTGATAACATACTTGCCTTTACATGTTGTCATGAACTAGTAAAGGAAAGTGAAAACATACGTATTTTCTCACTTCAACATCAAGGTTAGCTTAACTTCTAGACTGGCATTTAATCTCTTTTGTGTTGGCTTTTATAAGCTTCCTAAATGTTTTGAAAATATGCTGAAAGTTCAAGCAGTTTTCTTTACCTTTCTTCTGAGAGTACTCCTCTTTAATGTTGCTTGCCCTGACCAGGAAAGTTCTGGAGGTCTAAATCCTTATATGTAACCCTTGCTGCATGAACTTTTATATGAGTGATGATCTGATCATAAATACTATTTGCTTCTTTCTCCCAAATTAATTCATTTTTCATTATGTTTCAGTCAGCCATTCATCTTGATCTTTATGAATGACAGAAACAGCGCTTGTACAGTGCAGAAATGACAACTTTTAAACAAGCTAATCCAAAATAAATACTATCCATGTAGCATTAACGTGACAAAAAGATTTTCATCTAGGAATTTCAGTTGCTGTAATTTCTGGGAAATACCTAAAGATTTCAAAACAACTGCTTTGGTTGCAAAGTATGGTCTGGGTGAATGTTTTTCAGTAAATCTCATCCCAGATGTTAGCAGGAAAAATGTTCATATCTTGGATTTGAACTAGGTGTGTTTTCTTTAAGGATTAAACTGTGTAGTGAATGGTTAATTGAACATAGAGTTTCAGATTTAATACATTGTTTGAGTGTTATCATAACCTTTGAATCTTTAATAAAATACTTTTTTATTATTATTATTCCAGTTGTCACTGTGATGTGAACTGTTTACATGTTATCTGGTAAAACCGAGTTTCAGTTAATAGGCAGTCACTAGCAGAGTGGAGGGGTGAAATAAACTTCCATATTTTCATATTTGTAGAATATTCTACTATCTGCCTTGCAGAGAGTGTGCCTTTAGGAGACAAGCCTATCTCCTAAAACAAATCACAGAGACTAGAATAAGTAATATTGTATCCCTGGCTGGTTTCTGCGGCATGTCCCAGAGTAAGGCACCAGAATATCTACACACCGTGCAGAGAGACGTGAAGTCAGGAAATGCTCAGCACAGGGATGTGCTTGAATTGTTATTCCTGAGAAGCATTCAGTGACTTCTCTCATGCAGAATCTGGAACCTGTAGTGTCATACTGGGGAGCAGCAGCTGTGCATGTTCCTTGAAAGAAAAAAAGTAAGTATTTTAAGAAACAGCCATTAAAACAGATGCAATACTGATTTACATTTTTGTTGCATTTCAGCGATTCCAGCCTTTATCTGGGATATGGGAAACCCAGATGCATAATCTTCTTAACCCTAAGGTTAAAATTTTTACCTTTCCTCTCTGAAAACATAGGTGGTATCTCTCTACTGAATTTCTCTGCTTAGCTGATACTTAAATCTGAGTTTGAAATAACCAAATAACCAAAAGAGGGATTTTTTTTCATCTCTCTTTCAGAAAGTCACCTTATAAAATATTTTTCAGATGAATTAGTAAATTATTTGAAAGCTAATATGGTAAACATCATGAAGTACCAAGAGATTGGTAGTTCTGGAAGTGATGATACAAGAATTAGCATTATAGATTACAGTGTGGGAAGGATTTCATCTGCAAAAACTGAAATTTCATAATTCAGCAAGCTATTGTATTTTTCTGGTGCAGGACATAATGGTTTTGTTACACCAGAACTCAGTTCTGGCAGTAGAAAACTGACAGAACCTATAATACCCACAGCTGTAGCTTTGATTGTTGCACAGAGTTTAAACATTATTTTGGCCACAGATAGATTGATTTGCAAAGATTCTAACACTAATAGACATGGCTGTTTCATTCACATGCAACTGAAGAAAAAAAAACATGAAATGTATTTAATTAGATTCATTATTGTGAATAAAAGGATATAAGACTGAAATTCACAAATTAACAACACCTCACTTTCACCTGCCATCACCTGGTGTTATTGAAGATAGGATAAACCAGCCTCAGTAACACCTCCATCCTTGCAGTTTTTTTCATATGTAGTTGCAGCTCACGCTTAGTAATGTTGCTTTCAAGTAAAAAAATGACAATGTAAAATATAGTTTTTATAGCTGTGTAAGGTGTTATATATTGTGCTGGAAAAAGTTGGTGGTGTGTTTATAGTTTTTTTGGGATTTTTTTAAAATTCACAATTAATTCTTTAGTAGAAGATACTCCTTTATTCTGCATGTTTTAATTTTCATTCTTTTCTTTCCTCTTTATGCATTCCTTTCCATAGAGATTTGCTCCATAGTTTATTTAACTAAACAGGAAGGGGAAGTAAAATTAGGGGTATTACAGAAAAGCTTTTTCTGTCTTTAAAATACATGCTACCAAGGCAGGGTTAGTCAACTCCATTGTAGATGCTGTCACCCATTTCAAATATGCCCTGAAGTGAATACCTTTTGGCCCAAAGAACACTTAAACACTGTGTGTATGTAGTTTGCGTTTACTGTAATTAATATGTTTAATATCTGGTTTTAGTGCACTGTTGTCCTTACTATCTTTCTTTAAATATACTTGACTTTAAATAAATAAGAATTTTTGAATGCGATTAAAAAGGTTTGAGACGGGAAAGTTTTACCACGGTGCACAGATATAACTGCAGGTGAAGAGCCATTTACCTGGCTACAGGCACCTCAGGGGAGGTACAGCAAGGTGTCCAAAACCAGCAAAGGCACCCTCCTGTTTTGGGTGTTTGCAGTTCTGAGAGACAGCAGCACTCCTCATGATGCTGAAGCGCAGCGTGAGTTCACACCTTTATTTACTTGGGCTGGTGTGTTTGATCTCTCATATGGAATTCAAAGCAGATTCTACCCAAATTTTGGTATGAAAAAGCATTTTTTTGCCATAAGTGGTTATTATAATACAGAAATACAAAATATCTGAGCATCCTTTATGTCAGTTGCATTTTAAGCCAAGTATCCTTTCTAATCTTTAGACTGTTATTTGTAGATGCTACCCAGTGTTAAGGCAATACCTCATCATCATGTTAAATATGAAGTTTGGGAATATCTAAGCCGCCAGAAAAATGTCAATATCCTGATGTGACATTCACAGAGGAATGTCCTGTTTGAATTACTAATCATCTGTCTGTACTGTCAATGACACAGTTTGAAATATTTCATAATACGATGAACTTCAAATCCTTATAAAAACTATTTATTTATGTACACGTACCTTATTTAGGAAGTTTTGGCTTGCAGTAATGAAATTGTGCATGTATATTTTTAAATCATGTCTCAAAATATCAGTGTCAGAAAGATAATTCTCTCTCTCTCCTTCTATCCCCTGCTCCCCTCTTCTGGAAAAGATGCTTGATGTAAAAATGTAATGTCACCCTTTATTGTCTGACAATTCTCAAGGGGTAATATAAAATGATAAAAGTATGCTCTGTGTATTTTCATGCTATTTTGACATTTTGTCTCTAATATAAAGTGATAAAAGTATAGTCTGTGCATTTTTACGCTATTTTGACATTTTGTCTCAGTGACTGGTATTTTAGAGCAGATCTCTCTCGATTCTTGTTGAGAATTATTTTTTGATTTTATCTGCAAATGAAAGTATGATTTCACTTGTTAAGAATTAAATCTTTTCTCACAACACAACACCAGATGCATTGCCTTCTGTATGGTAGAAAATCTGTGTATCTGGTTTCCCCTATATTGATTTGTATCTAAGCCTTTTTCAATGCATTTTGCTTTAATTTTTATTATAACAGCTTGCAGTGCAATCAAAAGACATGCTTGTATGACATTTTTACCCTAATTTGAGACAGTCCAAACAATCTCAGTCAATAAATATCTCCAGCTTGGCATGGACTGCAGAATATACTGGGAAAATGTGCGCCATGGTTTTCATATTGTTTTCATATTCAGCTTCCTAAAGTATTAGGTAAATGGAAAGAAAAAAAACAAAAAACAAAAAAAAAGAAAAAACACAGAACTCTGTATCATTGGTTAGCAAAAACAGAATAACTTTACCATCCTGCAATTCTGAAATTAGCTGAATTTAATAAGAAGCTTTAACAAGCTTCACAAATCTGAGATCTAAGAACTCTGATCCTTCCACTTCAAACACATGGGCCTGTAGCACTTGATGTAAAGGGAGAGCTTGTTAGCTGTTGGCAACAGAAGTCCTTTCTGAGCTGCACCAGTCAGCAGGGACAATTTATGCAGACGAGCATTGTGCATAAGCCTAATGCCATTGAAGGCAACAGCAAAACACTGTTGTGACATTTTGGTGATCAGCACAGGGCACAACACGATTGACAGAAGTGGTTGCCGAGCAATTATCTGTTTTCATGGGTTTTTCTGGCTTGTAAAATGAGAGCATTAGAAAAGATAGTAATATCCTGTGTGTGAACTACAGGAAAACAAAACTCTGTTTGGCCAAGTTAGAATATCACATTGCTTTTATGTAAATTTTCTTCATATTTAGACATTACCATCAAATACATTTTAATATCTTAGGAAACAAAAAAAAAAAAAAAAACAAAAAAACAAAAAAACTTTTTCAGCCCAAACACAAATGTAATACGGGATTCCTTTATAGATAAGTGCAAACTTGTGGCCAAGAATAATCAGTCAGGCTGCATAAAGCTCATAGCTGAAGCTCATGGCTAAAACAAAAAAACAGAAACATCAATGTTAATACGCTCTTATTAAAAGAGTAAAGTCAGTGTACAACTACTTGTATCATCAAGTGAAAATTCAAAACTTGCATTTATATTATCAGAGGTAAAGTAGTGAGCACTTTTAGTGAAAGAATGATTATTCATATATCTTGATTTGGAATGTATCTGTTTACTGATAAAGCATCCAAACAGTATTCTAGGTTTTAAGCAAAAGCAATCACAAAGTGGATAAAAATCCCTATTTTCCTTTGAACAGGTGATCTCTGTCTATAAGCCATAACTGGGTTAACTCATGTTATGAGAGGATGATTCACAGTTGTATTTATTTGCTTTCTAAAATCAAACCTGTAAGTATATTCAGTAAAAATAGATAGAATAGCATGCTGGCATTTCAGGTTGTGGCTTGCCAGTTTATTATTCTCTCCCTTTACTACAAAATATATTTCATAGCCACCCACTATTTTTTATTTTGAAAAAACATAGACACAAAATTCCTCACTCATCTGTTGAGTTCTGTCTGTATAACAGATGAACATGTAAGTAACTAGACACAGAGAGCTCATTTTATTTGTCTCAAGGAAAAAAATACACATTATTTAAAATTTTAATTACTTTTATATAATTTTGAATTTCTATTTCAAAATTATGTTTTAGCTGTATTGCTAATAAATTATGCACTGTGATATCCATGCTGCTTTTTCAATAGTGAAACTCTTTTTGTTGTTGTGTTGAAAAGCCAATGATAGAATTGACTGCTGTTTTCAGTACTGTTCTCTTTTTAAATCAATTTAAGAAATGAATGAAAGACTTTGTAGGAGAATTGAACATCATTTCATGACCTAAAATGTGAACTTACATATTTTCAGTATATATTGAAGATTGAAAAATACAGGCTATGTTGGACACATAATTGTTGATAATGCTGTGTGGGTAACAAAAAGACAGCTCCCCTTGGTTTTACCTATTGAGCAGGTCCAACAAAGCCAAGGATCCAGCAGTTGGATTTTGTTGAAGGATTTCACAATCTAACAGGTTTAAAGTGACTGAAGCAGGCTGGAACCAGACCGCCAATGGATCCAACTGCCCAGTTCTTGTGGAGGCAGCACAGGCCCAGGAACTGGACCCAGACCAGGGGCTGGAAGTGCAACAGGCTGGGAGCTGGGCTTTTCCACAGGCTGAAACAGGACAAAAGAGCAGTGGAGAATCAGAGAAGGAGAACAGTGTAGTGTTATCCATCTTTCTGCTCTGTTATTTTAAGTTAGAAAGCTTCCTCTCAGTGATTTTTTTTTTTTAATCACAAATTGAAATCTGAGTATAAACTACATGGGGACTGAGTATTCACAGGAGCTAGAAGACTAAACAGAATACACATAAACCATGCAAACTGATGGAGAAAGGTTCTTTTTGTGAATCCAAATTGGACGTGATACTAGGCTAAAGCTTTTTTTAAGAAGCATCCGTAAAACAACCATTCATGGCCTGAAAAAGTTCCTAGAATTCTGACAGAGGTAATCACTTTCTTTTTCTACTTAAAATCTAATTTACTGGTGCCAAATGCAGAAATAACTGCCACAGATGTCTTAAGAGATGTCCTCATGAAAGCAAGGAGGGACCTAGATTATGTGTCTTCCTGATTAGGATGAAAGAAGGAGTTTTGGTTTTAATTTGTGTTTGTGTGCTTTGCCTTTGAGAGAACATGAATAGAAGTGTGGAGACCAAGAGCCAAAAATCTCTCTGGGGACTGAACTCATTGCAAAGCCTTAAGACTTTGTCCTCCTCACCCTATCTCTGCAGTTTCAGTTCTTGTAAAATAATTTTAATGGAAACGCAGCCAAATGCTTCCACAGTTTTGTATAATAATTGAGAATGGAAAGGGGCTCCAGAATTTATATTCAAGCATGTGCTCAGAGCACAATCAAGTTTCAGAATCAAGTTTCTCACATCCAGGTCCACTTGATTCTTGAACAGTTTAAGGGTACTCCAAAGCTACTCTGGGGAGATTGGGCAAATTGCTCTGGTATTTCACCCTTTGTAGCAGTACAGCATTTTTTACTGTAAGTTATCCAACTTAGATCTGTTGCTGCTTATTCTATCTCTGTGTAAAAACAAAACAAAACAAAACAAAAAAACAAAACAAAAAAAAAAACCAAACAAAAAACCCCCCAAAAATCAGAAAAGCCTTAAGAAAATGAGAGAATATGTAGCTTAAAAAATAAAGCTATAATTGAGCAAAGAAATGTGATTAAACATGCATGTGCCTGTGCATGCTGGTTTGCTACCTTAATACAGTTGGTATGGGGACAAAGTAAATTCCATGTCTGTGCAGCCAGATAATTCTGCCTGCTGTTGCTGGGAAAAGGAACAAGGAGAGCAGGCTGAGAACACACATAGTTAAAAGAATACTCACACAACACCAACACAGACTTTCTGTAGCTTTATGCCCATTAACACCCTGGCCAGCAGCTAAAGCTTAGTTTGATTGGAGCTTTGATTTTCTTAAAGAGATGGTCTTTTAGTGCCTTCTGAAGCTCCCCAAGTCAGAGATACATTGAAAGAGCAAAGGGCACTTAATACCTTGCAAAGCTATAAGGCTTTCTGAGGACTCATTAAAAATAAATTAAAAAAAATAAACTGTAGATACTGATAAGTCAAAATACACTTTGAACTCACTTTATAGTATAACACCTAATAACTTGATGATGCCAGATAGGTTTAATTAATGTTGGGCCTTTGTTCAAAGCCAAAAAATTAGTAAGCTAGAAGAATAACTTCTTTAACAGTTAACAACAATGTGCACTCTTGCAAAAATGCTTTATAGCAATAATGATTATGGTTTGGGTTTTTTTTTAATTTTAAAATTGCCTATGAAGTATATTTCCTAATTACTTTTAAGTATTTAAAATATGCATACAAAGAAATTAGCTTTTC
>JANRGV010000084.1:37196198-37223043 GCA_024734035.1 Alethe castanea
CAACTTACAACATAAGAATTCTTTTCCTAGATTTAAGTTGCTTAGATGCTGGTCTAATTTTTTCTGAGGACAAAGACTCCTAATACAATTTATAGAAAGGCAAAAGAAGTAATGAGGGATTACTGCCAGAATATCTTTCAGGAATGAAAATCCAAGTGGGCATTTGGTAACAGCTCCTTAGCTGGGGAATAAGGCATGTCCTTCCTTTGGCTTGCAGGAAATCCTCACCTAGGCAAACCTAGGGCAAACAAATTTGCCTAGTGTCCTAAACTCAGCATGTTGTGCTGTCCTTTTTCCAAGGCAAGTTCTAGGTCAGTGAGCTTTGCAGTGCATCCTCTCTCCAGTCCCTCTGTGAGGGTAACATCCCACACATGTGTGAGCAATGGGTGAGGATGAGTGGACTTCCACCCATGCCAGAAATCTGTGTCTCCAGGAACAGCAGGGCCATTGATCTTAAATGCTGAGGTAGAGTAGTTCTTGGTGATTTTCACTTTTATGGACATACATCATTATTTATGTAAAATACACAGATACATAACTTTGTAGATACTCTTTAGACATCCTCAGTGTGACAAAAATATCTTAAGACAACACTGTAGTAAAGTGTTCTATACACAAGAAGAATTTTGAGGGTTTATAAGATACCACATTACACACAGCTGATGAGAAATAAAAAGAGTATAAATGAGTGCCCCAACTAAAATAAAACACCAAACCTATTTGATATATCAACTACATTAGCTTTTAAAATAATTTTAGGTTAAGTCTGCCTGGTTTGGGGATAACTTCCTGATGAATACTTGTAAGCTAAAGCAGAGATGATGAGAAGCCAGCTGGAGAGGTAGTTCTTCTGGGAGCCAGGTAGCGTACTAAGAGCAACGCATACATCTTTTAGGAGACCATTCCTTGGCTGTAATAGAAGATTAACAAAAAAGAAGCATTTTCAATGATCCGAGACTTTTTAAAACTACAGAAGATGGGCAATGTGACAGGTATTTTCAGGAAAAAAGTTAAATATGTAATTAACTTTGTTCTTTGTAATTCAATTTCAAATTAGACTTCTTACACATTGTACCCTCCTTTCTATTGCTTTTTTTAGGTTTTTTTTTCTTTTTTTTTATTTCTCACAAAAATACTTTTTTTTTTTTTTAATGTCAGCTGGAGTTAGGGAGATAAATGTTGTCGGGTTAGGACACTTACTTCTGCAAGACATGAATAAATGTAAACTGGCGTGGTCTGTGTAAGAGAGAAAACCAGAACAGAATTGATTGCACAAGATCTCTCTCAAGAGAAAAGAAGCCTGTTATTGTGCTACCTTGGATGTGTACAGGGGCACAGCAGCTGTATATGTGTACAATCTTAAGCAGAAGGTAAAAAAAGGTATTTTTCTGTCCCTTAGTTGCCATATAAATTAACTAGATTTGCTTCTCATCTGCTGTGCACACAGTTCCCACAGCTCAGCTGATCTGTCACATGCTGTTAAACCAGTAAATTATTTATGTACCTAAACCTGCAGACAAAGTCGTATGCAAAGAGATAAATTATCCAAGTTAGATTTAATTTTAAAATAATGTAAAGGTTTTGAATTCTTACTATAAACCAGTTGATTTTGAGGCTGAGAATTTAGAAAACGTAACAGGAACATAGTCACATTATTAAAAATTATCCTGTAGGCTATTTTTTAGTGTTGCAGAACTGTGACTTGCATTTGATTTTAATTTCATTGCATGCCAGTAATTCCACTTTTCTTTTCAAAAAGATTTGTAAAGAAGAAAAAAAAGTGCTGTTCAATACTAATAATATACTGAGATACTTGGATACTAAGCATTTATAGACTAAAACCTTGTTTAATATTCCTAGGTGTGTTGTGGGACAGATCCCTCTGCACTGCAAGAAAAAAACAAATTATTTCCAGTTGAAATGGCACAGTACTCAAATAACTTTAAGCAAATTCATTACTATGAGAATAAATACAGAATGTTCACTAATAAAAAAGACATGATTGAAGTCCTTATCTTACCTATTGGGGTATATGTACCTGGCAGATGACTTCCAGACTTCTGTGGCAGCTCCACAACTCTTTGTTCTGAGTCTTACATGTTAATTCAGCATTTGAGAATATATACAGAAAGAAGAGTTGCCCCATTTTATTAATTCTTTCCGACTACTACAAGAGCATTGTCAAAGCAACTTCAAAGTAATATTTCTATTACTTTTTGTCTTTCTGGACAATATTTCTATCAGTGTATCATACAGCAATTGAACATAGCCTTTTCCCCAGGCTAAAAATTCCATCTAGTGCATATATATGTGTGTGTATATATATATATATATATATTCAATTTTTTTTCATCATGTCCTAGAAAGATCAGCTTAGCAAAACGTACTGCTTCTGGGAAAACAAAAAAAGATGAACTAAAGATGAACTAGAAACAGAAGGAAATAAAAGCCTTTTCTGCATTTCAAAGATTTCAAAATCAATTATATAGACAATATCTAGCTTTTGAAGAAGAAAAAAAAGAACTTTTGTTTGTTGGCACAGTGGCTGGATAATGTTGCATTTTGCAATGTTGCATTGATATATTCAGGAAATTACCTGATTATCTTGTGCAAATAAAAGTTCTTCCACAACTAGATAGTGTACACATACATGGAATCTAAAAATTATTTTAGAAATTTGTCAAATAAACTTTTAAAATAATTTTTGTCATTCAGTTACTTAAATAACTATTTTTGTACTGGGAGAGGGAGAACAGAACTTCCTACTTAAATTCTCTGGTTTGTTATATTTTATGTTTTCATAGTGTTACTCATTGTCTCTGATCTCTATTCTTAAGGGAGTTTTCAGTGTACTTGGTAGTTGTCCTCATCATTTTCTGAACAGTTTGATTCTTGAAATTGGGAAACAGTAACCACTAATGCTGTCTTTAATTTAAGATTAATATACATAATGGTATTGGAACGTCCTCTCTACTATTCTCCATTTATTTTGCATATTTTGTACATCTTGTTTGATTCTTTGGCAGGATATAAGTATTGAATTAGGATAATCAATGAACTTTTTCCAGGTATTTTAAACCACTAGATATTCTTTGGATACTTTATTTTTCCTCCAATTCTGAATAAATCAACTTTAACAATTATTTATCATTAACCTTATAATTCACCTTATATTCCTCTATCTTTAAAATTTTCTGTGATACTGTTCTCTTGAGCAATTAGAAGTAACAAGAAACAGAGATGAAGAACTGTTGTTTATAACTTTCTAGTTTTGTCTTTTGGTCATCTAATATATGACTAGTTGAAATCCATTTTTTTTTCAAAGACTGTATATTCGCTGCCATATTTTTCCAGTGGTAGCATAGTTTTCTAAGAGTCTTCTCGTTAGTTTTCCAGATAACTTTTGTTTAGATAAACAGCTATTCCCAAGTACAGTAGTATGTCTTCAGAATTTATGTTGTCTGAATTCTGCTGAGTTTCTGTATTTAAGCATTTTACCCATTCTTTGTTTATTGCCAGCACTTTGTTTCCATTCTCCTCAAAACTAAAGACATCTCCTCTGCATTAAAAAGGAGAGTGAAAAGCTGTTACCAGCTGGTCTGGAATGTAGAAAATGGAGGAATATCTGCAAACCCATCGTATTTATGAGATGACTCATCTAAAGGAGTCTGGGAAACTTTTGCAATAGAGCACTGGTAAACTGATGTATGCAGTTCATTCCACACAGTGATCTGCTAATGATTTTTTAAAAATGAATAAACCCCACCCTGCTGTCAGCCTTTTAAGAGGCTTTTAAATGTTACTCTGACATTCTTCAGAAAAATATCAAGTTGGGTGCTCACAGAACGCATACGCTCAAATGCAAACTGAATAATTGCCTCTGCATGTCTAGTTCTATTTAAATAATAAAACATATTGTATTTTATTTGATAATTTTGCAAAGGAGAAATATTTAAAAAAAACAAACATGGAAGCAGAAAATACCACTTTTCTGGATAGAAACTACTATTTTGTTGGAGGAAATCTGGGATGTGCCCACAAACTGTTGTTACTAGAACCTGAGAAGAAAAAGGAATAAAATTATTTCACTACCATCTAGTCAGTGTGTGTAATAGATCAAAGATACATACAGCATGCTTGATGTAATTTCTTTCTCAGTTGCATGAATCCGGTGGATTTATTTGCATTTTCTTTCATATTGTAAGATATATACAACTCAGGGACAATTAGTAATAAAGAAACATTAAGTACCAGAAATTAATCTCCTCAATGTTTTTTGGAGGATTTTTTTATTTGCCTGGAGGGTTGATATTATGGCTTTAGAGCAATTACTATTTATCATCTCTTGGTTTACGGGAAAGAATTAGAGTTATTAGCTATTAAATTATCCATGAAAATTTGACACTATACTAGACCAAACAAACCCTGGGGCTTGCTGATTTTCCCAGTATGAAACATCTGTGACTTCAGCTAGAGAGAACTTAACATTGTCTAATTAGATTTCTAAGATTTATAAGGCCCAAATGCTCTATTATTAGAAACCTGAAAAGTGGGGCAAAAGTTGAAACTAGCATTTGCTGAAGATTATTTAAAAACATTTTTAACAGCACAGTGTGTTGCTAAATACTACTAGCTTGTAATTGGTGAAGATTACCAGATAATGTATTATAGTCGGAAACAACAGGAGTCCAGGAAAAAATGTGCTCCCTACAGTTGCAAATAAGTCTCACCTTTTGACTACAGTTGTTAAAAATACTTTATTTAAAAGGCTGCACTAATTATATGTTTTTTCTTATATTCCACTTTAAATATAGTTTTTATTCTCTTGAGGTCTTCTTAGCCAAAAAATAGAGTTTGCATATTTTCCATTCTGCAATATTATCACTCATGGACAGTGAGAGATAATCATCAGTCATCAGCATAGAAGAGTGGGTTTTTATTGGCTCTGATTCCAAGTCTGACAGTGAATTAGCCACTATCTCTTTCTTTGGAGTCAATATATTCTTAACATGGTAATTAGATATTTCATTCTATCTTCAATTATTGGATCTAAAAATGGTTCAGAAATTACAATTTGTTAAAATAGGAATAGCATTATAGTATAATCATTGTTGCTATATTGAAATATAAGAGAACATTATTATTTTTTCAAAGAACTTGGAAATTAGGAAGGGGAGGAATCAGAATTATCACTCACTCTTAGTTTGTACGTTTTGAATTTGGATTAGAGCAATCTTTAGTTACAGGATACCTTTCTTACTGAATACACAAAGTAAATACTGCTTGGATAATAAGCAGCTTTTCAATATTTTCTCTTGTCCTAATTGTTCACTGCATTGTCCCATATATTATTTACTCTGGTCTATTCAGTTCCTGCTGTAAAGAAGAAATTATTAATTTCCTCAATGTTCTTCAGCAGTGTGCATCAATATACTATCTGAATTTTCCACAAACACTAATTAATCTCCATTACATCCTTCTGGAGGAGGAGTGGAATTAACCCCAATTTGTAGAAAGGAAACAGAATTACCGAGAGTGAAAGGTCAGAGATGTCCATAATGTGAGTAACATTTACTGCTTAGTTTCTGAGTCCTGAGTGTACCATAAAGCTTTATTTATGGAAAATTTCTATTCATTTCCATTTCATTTCTAAGAAAGAAACATTTCTGCTAGTGGGTTCCCTTCACTACATCAGGTGATAGCAATAAAAAATTAAAAAGACAGTAGTAATAATTAAGCATGAGTAATCTGCTTTTCTCAGTTGCTGAAGTCAGGAAGAAAAAACTGTTTCTGTAGGCTAGAATGCAAGAATGTGAGCCAGGAAATTTAATCATTTAAGAAACAGTAATGTCATTAAGGCATTAAGACACATAAACAATGTATGTCATCAGCTTTGTGGTAAACTTAAGATTCACAATCCTCTAGTATCAGAATTTTCCAGAATTTAGCTCCTCCCTCAGTGGGTGTAGCTGGGAAGCTGGCAAGAAGAGTCATTAGTAGGGCTAGAAGACTCTTCCTAGCTTGGGGGGATTCTGTGTTTGTACTTTTTGGGTGTGGAAGGATTTTTGAAAGGTTTGAAAGGACAGAAATGTTTTAATCTTTTGAGATGTTAAATTAAATATTTTTATCTATGAACATTATTTTTATAAAAGCATGGGACATGTGTAAATTCTGCAAGAATATTAAGCCCAGAAAACTTACATATAAATTAATTCACATGAAAAACCTTAGCACAGAAATTTCCTGCTGAATTAATCCTTGATTCAAAGCTTAAAGGTCCTCAATTAAATCATATTTTTGGAATAGGCAGAATGTCATGTTTGTGCCTCATTTTTCTTTGGGAAGATTTGTAAGTCTTTGTGACTAAGTATTTTCAGAAATTTTAGCTTAAATAAAAGCCTAGCTATATGATCTTTTCATACAGAATGAATTATGATAACAAAGCTTGAGGGAATTGAAGGGACAGCCTTACTAGAGGGAATTATTGTGTGATTTTAATGCCAAGTGGTAATTCCAGGTTTGTTTACTATTGCAGTAATGAATATTGAAAAATACTACAGAAGTTGTGCAGTTTGCCAATACCACATCATGAGACTTTCATGCTGATTCTCAAGCATGAGATCAGTTCAGCAGATCACTTTCTAAAATACAACCCCCCTTCTTAAACAACTTAGCTTTTTTACTTAAATTTTTTTTTTGCCAGAGTACACTTCCCAAACAGATAGTGATGTACCATTTAGACAGTGTGTACCTATAGTACTTTTTATGTATTTCCATCTGTTGAAATAAGTAACATCCTTTGAGCTTTGCAGTGCAGTGGCATTTGACACTTGGGTCACATTTTTGGTGCATGGGTATCTTTTTGGCTATGTTAGAGGGTACCTGAGAGTGTGGGACACTCAGATTTGCATTTTCAATCTGGAATTCTGATTCCCATGAAGTTTGTAGGCTTGCAAGTAGGAAATAGCAAATATAAATGGCATCATTTGCCTAAAAATCTCACACTTTCTAGTAACTTTCAGCTACCAGAATTTTGTGAGACTTAGGTGGTTTGACAATAAGTGAGTAAGGATGTCCTAATCTTTCCATTACAAAACCATTTGTATGTTAATTATAAAAGTCCATTATTACATATTTGTGCACTAGTGTTTTGCTATTACCTTCTAGATTTATATACAAACATCTGTATAATTACTTCATTGTTCTCCCTTTTTAATGTGATATATAAAGTGGTACAGTTTAACATCATTTCAAAAGCTTGTTGCAAGCTCATAGTCAAGAGTGGTCTGTTCTAGGAGGGGGATTTTGAATGGAAGCAGTATTTTTTGTATTCATAAAAAATTAAAGGCATAAGTGCTAAAACTCTTCTATATTGTCACTTTTCTGCTTATATATGTCTTTATATATCCACTTTACAGCAGAAAATATGGCCAAAATGACTCTGTGTGTTTGCTTGCACCACTGCCTCATTTGCTCACAGACCTCTAATGTGTTGCTATACCGCTGTGCTGAGCCTCGTGTCTGATTTCCCAAAAAATTTGTATCAAATCTCCTACCATATGAAAGATGCTAGTTATGCTTCAGTTGAAGACCTTGAAGAGATGAAGCAATATTTACATTACATATAGATCTTAAAAGTGATAAATTAAATGAACAGGTGATGTTCTCTGCTTGCTGACATGCAACAGGATATGAACAGATGTAATAAATACAAGATAATATTAAGTTTTTAAGTTTTGCATTATGAATATGTTTGAAGAAAATCTATCATCTAAAGCATGGTTACTTGCATTTATTATTTAAAAGCTAGTGTTGACAAACTATTTTGCATGATTCCAAGAAAATAATCGAAACATTATTTTAAATTATTTAATATAGCCTATTGCATTCAATCCATGTATCCCTTTTAGGATGTGTTAGTTAAACTATTCATTTTTAATTGCATTATCAAATTTAATTTTAAGAGTAACTCATGTTTAGTTTGATTATAACTACTAAATTTGTAGTATCTGGATGCTGCCACCTTCAGGCAAATAGGAGGCTAATAGAAAGTAAAAATAGATCCTTAGCTCTAACTAAAGTTGAACTTCAGTTATTCATATCAGGGAATACCTCCCCCTCCCCCCCCGCCTTGTTTCCAGATGACACCTGCTTCAGCAAGATCTCTAGATTCCAAGCTCATTTACAGAGTGTCTTGACCAAACATGTTTTCAGGCATTTGCTTAACAAAGTAAGTTTCTGAGATGATTTTGTTTACTCTGGGAAAGGCCACAGCATTTTTTCATCCATAATTAAACTCTCTCTGAACTTTGCAGGGTGGGCATGCTTGGTTATAAAGCTCCCCTAGTAAAAAAGCAATGAAAAAGTGTACATAAAAAGGAATCATGATTTTACAAGTTCAGATTTTGTTTGTTTTACTATTCAGGAACATGCTAGAACAGATGTTCCCTTGGGTAAGACCAAAAGTCAATATTGTCAAGTATTCTGTTTCTGGCAGTAACCAGTAACACTTCCCTAATGAAGAGGGAAATTGCATAATGATACTGTGCTGGAAAACTACCCCATTAGAAAGTGTTTGAGATTCAGGAGCCAGAATGTATACCCTGAACAGATATTTTTTCCGTAGATTTGTTTAGTTGCTTTCAAAATCATATACCTTTCCAGCTGGTCATGTTTTTCTAGCACATTCTGTACTTTGGCTCATCCTTGTCAACCCTCAGTTTCTTTATTGTTGAAGTTTTTCATCTCAGAAGTCAATGCAACACAGCTGGAACAGCATTTGTGTGATTTTATGTGAAGGCATAACACTGTTTTCTTTCATTTTCTATTTCTTTCCCGATATTTTATAATATTTTATTTTTTCTTTTACTGAGAATTGAGAAATATGCAAAAACAATCTATAAAGATCTGAAGATCTCAAATGGGGGTAGTATTAATCAATGCAGAGTTGAGTTCGACTTTTTTCCTCTCCTTAAGTTTCTCTGCATTAAATTGGATTTCCCCTTTTATTGTTTCTGTAACAGATTGTACTTGTTATTATGATCCTGCATAACTTCATATCATCACAGTCTTGTCACCTCACTAGTCACTTCCTGGGTAATTTGTGGTGTGAATCTCTTGGGCAGCATAGGTCTTATTCCTTACTCTTGTGCAACCCCATTAGTAATACTCTTCTCTGTGATAGTTCACCATTACTCCATACTTTCCATACTTTCATGAAATTACTGTTCCACGTGAAAGACTTCTTTTGTCTAAACAACAACCTGATCCTGATTTTTCTTTGATGAATTGTGGCTGATGGAAGTTATGCATCATATGGAAGCCTAAGTAAACCAGATGGGATGGATCCTATGGCTTGTCCATTCCTTAGAAAAATTCCAGTCAATCTGCTAGGTATTCTTGCCTTTTAAAAGCTGACTCTTGTCCACAGCATCTTATTTATCTGGGTGCCTTTTAATACTTTTCTTCAGGGTAATTTGCACTAATTAATTTGTTTGGTACAAATGTCATCTTAATGGTCTGCAGTTTTCCAGGTCTACCTTGGAGTTCTTACCAAGTTAATTGCTCTCAAAGCCTCTGGTAGGGAAACAGTGTTAAGTGAAAGTTTACACACCGTCATTAGTAGCTAAGGTCTTTCATCTTTGAGTTCCATTAGAACTTGAATAAATACTGTCTGATCTAAGTGATTTTTTACTACTGATTTATGTATTTATTCTGTGATCTCTTCCAGTGACCCTTAGCTTCACCTTTCTAATTTCTAAGTACTCTGTAAAAAGATTTGCCCTATATGCAGCTCCCCAGTTTCTGGGTCACCACAGATGCAAAACATCCATTTGGCAGCTTGTGCTTGTTTTGTACCTTAATCCTTTGTTGACCTTAAAGGCACTAGGATGAGCTTTCTGCTTCTGATGTGTTTTAACAAGGATTTGTTTCTGGGTTTTGTGCTTTTGTACTTTTTCCACAATTTTTTTAATAGCCTGTCTTATTTGCATTTCTATACTGAAAGTGTGAGAACTTATGATCATCCTTTCCTAACTCAGACACTGCTTCACTTTTTCTTCTGATTCCTCATTGTCGTTTTTATCCTTACTCTTTAGCCATATTGGTTTCATTATGGACCTTCCTAATTTCTTTGTGGCACTGTTGCAGTTATCTGAATCTTGAGAATTTTAGTCTCGCACATTTTCTACAATACCTTTAAAAATTCAGGTTTTAACTTTTATTTGTTCCTTCTGAATAAGTCCTCACATTTTACCATAGTGTCCTTTTTTAAAATCAAGTATAACTGTAATGATTTGATTATTATTGATATTTACCTTGATTTTGTTCCTGCAAGGATATATTGAGGTATGTGAAGTATGATTACAGATAAAAAGCACCTGGTCAATAATAACATCCTCTTCTGTCTTACCTATACACCATGTCTCCCAGTACTAATGTCCCAAGGCTGTCATCCTTCCCCCCAGCTTGATCTGATTATTCTATCAATAGCCTTGTAAAAGAACAGCTCTTCTCATGTCATAATTTGATTTCTGAAATTTCACTTGTATCATAGCTTCACTCTCCTCTGTTTCACTGTCAGTGTATTCCAACAATTCTCTGTTGCGTCTTGTTTGAATATTTTCAGCATCTGTCCTAACCTTCGCTTTAGGATACAGAATATTTTGAGTTTGTGGTGGATGAGTAAATCATGAGTACAAGAAATTTCAGCACATCTTGGTTGAAGTCTTGCTAAAACATATATTCCTCTTTTTTAACTTTAAAATCTTGATTGATGCCCTTGATATGAAAATGCAGCAACTTGGATTTCATAGTAATTGAAGGGAAGCTTGACCTTCCTACGTGAGCTTCCTCCCTTCCTGACCTCTTTCTGACAATCTTTATACTTATTTTTTCATTGTATGAATCAAAAATACATTTCTACTTTGCATCCTCAATAACATTTCAGTCTTGTTTTCTGCATTCTAGGAGAAGTTTCAGGATTCCTAGCACAGAGAACCTCTTTTTAGCTTTCTATGCTGCTTGGCCCAATTTTGCTTCTGTAGTTTCTGGTTTATTTTTTTCTGCAATGCAGAACCATGGACCATGACTGATTTTCTACAAACCCATTTAGACACACTGTGTAGTCCTCTTCTTTTGTACTCACAGCTCTGTCACTGTGCCTTTCTTTGAGAGATTGCAAACTAACCTAGAGTTGTAAAAGCAGAATTATTCACCCTTGTAACCAGCCACCCCTTCTTCCATGGGTTGCCTAGTTCAAGGCTCTCCTTTCTACAAGGCACACATGGTAACATTTGAGGAAAACCTGCCACCATTTTCTCTTCCACTGGAGAGACATTTCTATGTCAAAAGACAACAGCTCCTGATTTTGAAATGGGACTTTTCCATAGTACTTTGGAAAGATTTCTTTATTCCTAATATTATTTCTGTGTTTCTTTTGCTTCATGTAGGAGGGAAGGTGGTTGCTCTATGTCTCGTAGCTGAGGTAATCCATTACCTTTTTCTTTAACATTTTGTGCCTTTGGCCTCCTTCACAGCTGAACTTGCAGTACAGTCACCTTCTTTCCCTCTCTTTGCTGACCCATCCAGTTCAAGGGCTTTGCTCATCTTCTTTGCAGAAGTACCCAGAGCCTCATGTGAGACTGTGATGAAGGGTTTGGAAAAGAAGGCGGGATATTCTTTCAGACTGCCTAAAATATACTTCTGAAACTTCTTTTACTTCTCAGGCACCTAAAGAAACTTGAACAAAACCAGAGTGTAAGTTGACACATTATATTGGGGTTCATGAAAGAGAAGTGAGAAAATGACTGCTTTTGAACCTAGTTTTGTACCTTTTTTTTTATCTTCTACAAATGATTGCAAAAATTCTAAAAACAAGAGATGAAGGTATGAAGAGAGTAAGTAAATAAAAAGTGTATGATCCAGTTGTTAAAATTAGCCAATTCCTGACATTTAAAATTCCTTTTATCTTGTCTGGCCTTGGGCTTTGCTGCACAGGCATTTTAAAATGCAGTTGCTAAAGTTAGATACTGTTGACATGAAAACACCTTTAGACTTAGTAGTTCTAACATCATCCATCCATTTTCTCATACTTTAAATATTTCAAGCTTTTGTTTCATAAGCGTCTTTAGGGTTTGGGTCATCTGTACTGTTGGGATATTTTCCTTACTCCAAGTTTATCAACAGTTTTTCATATTTTTTTAATGTCATTCTGAGTTGTTTCATCTTCCTGTCATAAAGTTCAGATTTAGGTAAATACTTATGGTAAACACTTAATAATCTAGGCCAAGCATGTATGATTGTGAGAAAAAGCAAAGAAAAAAATACTGAACAGAATGACAGATGTAGAATTTATGCAGTCTAACGCTGGATCACACTTTTCTAGACTTTCTCCATCTCAGTTTTTGGGAGATGTAAAAAGATAAAAAAAGTGATAAAAGCTTGGAACATGATGATTATAATTTTATAAACTTTAGACTGTTTCTTCCAATGTTTATGCAACAACTTGTAACACTATGATGGCAGTCGGCAAGTTGTGAGAAAAACTGCTGGTGATCTAAGAAAAACATGCACCTTCATGTTGTTTTACATTTTCTCTTCTTTGGCTGCCATACATGATTTATTTGTTCAACTGCACTGTGATCCTGTCTCTCATGTTTTAGAATAAGGAGTTTTCTTTGGGTTGCACCCACAAAGCAAAGTTTTCAGGATCAACGATGTAAAACTAAATGTAATAAATATTAAGGGCCATTATTTTTCTCTGGCTTTTGATTTTATTACCCACCATTATTTCAACAGTACGGTTAAATAGTAATAAACTGTATGTTATTTGTATAAACAGATGTCATCAATTCTTTTAATTTAGATTAGGTGAATTAAGGAGACATTTTTTTCCCCCTTTTACATGTCATAGTATTGCTGAAAGGGTTTTGTCTTGCTTTCACCTTTTGCTTTTGTGTATTCATTCTATATATATAATCCTTATGGAGAAAGTTGATAAATTGGTTGTTAACACAAAGTCATTTGTGAAGTTGAATGAGGTTAGATATAGGTCTCTTCAACATGTAGGAAGAATTTAATTAAAATGAAATTAAATTCTAAATTAAACTCAAGTAATAAATGGATGTTATCCAATATAGTAAGCTGTTCTTATAAGAAATTAACACTGTCCAGTAAACTGATTTTAGGTCTTGAGGCAAGGTTTTCTTAAAAATAATTGCATAACTATCAAATAAAACAAGCTAAGTTTTGGAGTTTTTCAGATGTCTTTTTTTTCAGTAGTGTAAAGTGCCACAAAATAGAAAAACTAAATTCTTCTCAGAAATTCTTAGAGAATGACAAAATTTATTATTTCTTGCAGAAGATGGGATTAAATATGGTAGATATAAAGAAAAAAACATAGTCCATATAAGTGGGCAGCTAGCTCTGCAATTCATTTACACTGTAAATGCTTCTTCCAAACATCCAAATTTTATTTATTTCCAGCCATGTTATTTTTTTAGAACTGGCTAGTAGCATAAGCTATGAAGCATAAAGAGCATGTAATATATTACATATGTTTTATATATGAATCCTTTTAATGTTAGAATGTTGAGGCAAGAGAGAAGTTGAATTCAAACGCTGCTAGAAGTTATATAGAAAAGAGTAACTGTATCATTTTATGGTGGAAAAAATATTAAATTCTTACTCTTTTCATAGGAACTTCTTGGAAATTAGGGAATCAAGGTGGGAAAACAATGCATTTTCTAGAGCTTGTGTTTTCTATGAAGTTGGAGCACGTTGCTGAAATGCTGCAAATACATTTATCTCTTCCAGCCTGGAAGTACTAAAATTACTACATGCTATCTTTGTTCTGCAAGCAAAGACTTATTTACACAGCCTTATTTTATCCTTCAGAAGGGAGTGGAAATATCATTGAAAATAAAAAAAGCACTATGCATTTAAGGTTATTATCATCAGTGTGCTTCAGTTCAGACTGTGAAGGGGAATTTTGCAGCAGGTAGGATGTTCAGCGTAGATTTATTTGCTCTTAAAGAAGTGGCATTTAAATTGCTACTTTCTCTTGTTTGCTCTCTAGATAAATGATATCAGGACAGGGAGTGTCATGTTTGGCATCTTTTAAGCTATATTTTATTTTATGTAAAGCGTTATACTTACATCTTTACATTTGTACTCTGGGATTTGTACATAGAATATAATAAAACAACAGAAAGGATTTTAAAAAACCTTCAAAACTGAAAATAAATTAGGTAGATTATGTAAAACATTTTCTTTACCTTTTGAGTCTTGAATATTTTATATTTACTGAAAATTTTGAGTAGTCTTTTTCCTGTTAGCTGATACATGTCAGGAACACATTCAGCATTGTGAAAAATATTTTATTACTTTGATCAACTAACAGTGAAAATGTATGTGTGCTTTCCTAACTAGCCCTCTGCAGAATTTTTTTTTTCTCTCTGTAGAAATAAATATAAAAGTTTGGGGATTTTGATAAGATGATATTTTTTACTGTGCCTTGAGGGATCAAAGTCAGGACATCAAGAATAACTGAATTCAAGTCAGGGTTTTCATATCCCATGCAAAATTTCCAAAAATCTTGAAAATTGTATGAAATCATGAAGCCTTCTCTCTCAAAAGACAGAAATTCACTAGTACAAATGTAGCCAACTAGTTAAACTAATGCTTATCAAATGAGGAGATGTAGACTGAAAATAATACAAAAATTGTGCTGTGTCAGTGTGCTCCTCCTTGTAAAGAACCAGAACATCCCATGGAAATCAAAAGTCAAAGTCATGGTTGTCAAGCCCTATTACCTGCTAAACAAAGTGAAACAAAATAAATAGTCAACATAAGTTGATATGGATGCCTCCAGCCTTCAAAATAGATTTTTAGGTAATGTCTTTCCTCCATTTTTTTTTCTTTTTTTTTTTTCCTGTATGATGTGGCTAGTATTGTGAAACTTCAGGCTATTTCTGTTCCTCAAACAGTATATATTGTACATGATGTCTACTTAATTTAGAATATTTACCTAAGAAAGCATCAGAATTTATATCAATCATCCAAAGACCAGCCCTTAAACTGACAATTTAACTGATCTCTTCACAGGAAGTTGTTTGATGGATTTTTTTCAGCTTCAAAGGACATCATGGTAGTTTATGGTGGCAGTCAGTAAAACAAAACCAGTATGCACTCAGATTTCTGTTCTTCTAGAAAAACTACTTCTGAGATGTATATTTTGTGCTAGTTTTCTTTGATCTGTGATAAATAATGTCGGCTGTATGTTTAAGGCCCAAAAACTGAATCCTATTTATCTCCTTAACAACAGTCTGACTGCAAAGAGTACTAAATACAGAATAGCCACATTTCAATTGTATATGTCAGAACAAAAGCTGTGATTACCCTTTTAACTCAAAATTGATTTATGAAAAATTTCAGCACCTTCAAACTTTGCTGACTTCATTAATTGAAATTGGCGAACATGATGTCTCTAGTCCTCTTTGTTGTAGTTAGGTGTTTCAATGTATGGTTGTTTTCAGGTGCCTTGTCCTACTTTTCAGTTATAACATACTTTTCCCTTACTCAGATGTATAACAGGGACAGATTTTCCATTTAAAATGAAAGAAAGATATGTTTTTAGAGAGAACATTAGATGTATTTCCATGCAAGTTCAGGAAGTGGACTTGTGACTGGTAAGTGGCAGTGCTGGAAAGAAATGAAGGCACACATGCATCTAAAGTGGATAAAAGAAAAATAAATATTTTTGGAGCATTACTATTTTTAATTTATTGTGTTCACTGCTTAGTGGTGCCACTACTCCAGATTTCCAACACAAATCTTAAATAAAGATTACTTACAACCTACATATGAATACAGGCTGTAAAAGGAGTTCTATAAAATATGAGAAAAGAACTACCTTGCAACCAGAATGAACCTTAAATGAACCTTAATTAAGAATATTAAACCAGCTCCTAATAGACACAGGTATTGATCTAATTAACAGGAAGTGCATAGCTGAACAAAAAGGTCCGATAGAATAAATCCCTTCATGTTGACACCATGTTGGCACAGAATTCAGGCAATAAGAAAAGTCTCAGTATCAGTATCTCTCATCTGTTCTCCCCACCTCCATCCCCAAACACTCTCAATAATGATCAAGTCACCTGGAAAAGCTTTTCAGCGTGCATATGGTAACACTGCTTTCATTGCAGAGTAATTTAGCTGAAAAAAAGAAAAAAAAAACATAGAAAGAGACTTACAGCTTCAAGTTGCCTTATGTTTTGAAAACAAGAAATGCAATGTAGTGAGAGAAGATGCACATAAAACACATTTTTCTATGTACTCTAAGCATTAAAAAAAAAGATAGAATGACTAGATTTTTTACCAGTATAAAGCAGTGCAAAGCCATCCATTTCAGTGAAACTGCACTGCCAAAGCTTTTGACCAAACATCTTGTTAATCTCTCAGACAAGATGCATTTTATTAATCTATCAGCCATTATAAGGACTGAAAGACCGTAATATACTATCTATAATATACTAGCAAACTCCTATTCATATTAATTGGTGACTCCCTGTATTCCTACAAGGTAGAAGTCTAAATAATATTTTAAAAAAAACCAAAAAAACCAAAAAAAACCTGCTGCTTTTGTCATAATAAGAAGGTGAAACAATTTTACTGCTTTTCTTTTTCAGACTCTCACATTCCTATTTAGTTCTCCCATTTCATATCTAATTTCAAAAGAGTATTTTATGTTAAAAATGAGAGATACTTATTTTTAAAGCTTATCTGAAAAGGTTGCAAGTAAGATGTATGTACTGGCACTGCAAAGTACATACATTTTCTATACACACCTATCCATATGCACACATGCATGTACAGTGAAGAATACCATATATAGGAGAGACAGTCACGTAAGTATTTTCATGGAGTATGTACTGAACTCTGAAACTTGGGTGAAAATTAAATCCAAAGGTTTTCAGGTGATAAACAAAAAGAATTCCAAAGTCTGTAAGTCCTATAAAATGCTTTCAAAGGCATTTTTTAGGAATCACAACTTACAAGAGAAAGTAATTGTTGTACTTGCTCCAAATAAGATTTGCTCAGAAAAACGTATTATGAAAATCTTGAAACTTAATCAACACAAATAGATAGGACACATCCCCACTTTTTTTCTACTCAAAACGTTGTTTGAACTCACAAAAAGTAAGTATAAAACACTGAGAAAGTGTATGATAATGAGCATATCTTGCTGTCAAGCTACCTACATTTCTGATTATTTCTACAAAAAAGTTTCAAGGTCAAACATTGTAACTGCATGTTCCAATTAGATAACATACTTGTGCATGAATGATTTTTAACTTCGACTCCAGAATAAATTGTATGACAAAGTCACATAGCAATTTACAGGAAAGACTTTATAATTAATTTAAAAGAAAAAACCAAAACAAAACATAGAGATACTTGTTTGTTTTCTATGTTATGGTCCCAAGGCTATGTTTTCTCTGAGATGCATTTTATATCTTTATTTTTCAGCTTTTTGTAGGTATTGCCTCAAAGTTATATATGCTCAATGTTACTAGAATTCTTATCCAGATGTGGATGTAGGTCTTCACAAATCAGTTGTATTTTTGTTACAATTTATAGTAAGCATGAGTTTCCCAACTTATGTCTTTACTTCCTAGAGCTGATTGAGGTCCTACTTACACAAGAATAATTTTGTCCACAGTAAGGTAATTCCAGCCTTCAGTGAATATTTCATCACTTCGGCTTCTACCAAGACAAGAGAACACTAGAAAGTTCTATTTTTGTGCACACTTTTGGTCATTTCACATTGCTGATGTATAATAGTAATGATAATTATGATAGCTCATTTGCAATCATTTTAATTTATTCATAGCTAGACATTGCTATCCTCAAAGAAAACTTTCATGTCTAATGAACTCAGCTTGTTTACTCCCCCTTAGCAAACCTCATTTCAATCTCATTTGAAAGTTAAGAAAGTTCTTCATTATTTTAGGGAAAATGGGAAAACATTTCTAAAATAAATGTTAATAGTAGAATTCACGCCTAAAAATGTTGATTCTTCTGTCTTCTGTATGTTTCAGAATAAATAGTATCACACCTATAAAACAATGTATAACATTAATGCAAAATATTGAAGGATGATTCATTAACATGATTTAGGCCTAGAGTACGAAATCTACTAGCTTCATGTATCTGTATATACAATGTATAACTGTTTCATTTATAAGTGAAACACATTTTCTTTTCATATATGAAGATGTTCACTGAGTCTATTAACTGTCTAATGATGATTTCAACTAAAATATTGTTGCATAATTCTACTCTTATTTCTGTCAGATGAGTCAGTGACCAATCTTTTTATCTTCTTGAGAAGTGCCTCCATTGAGGTGTGTGAGGTATTTTTATGGTTTATTAAATTGTGATAATATATTTAATATCCAGAATGTAGCTTGTAGCTCATTAGGATATATGTAAGCTTTCATTAAAAGCAATTGCATCTCCTTTATAAATCTTGATGTTTTAAGGAGCATTCTGTTTCTCCCAGGAGTAAGCACACAACTACAACCAATATAAAAATATAATTTAAGATACCATTAACTGTGTGTGAGGTACCACTAATTGTGTATTTAAGACTGTCAGCCACAAGAAAACTGTCAGTAAAAGACTATCTTCTCTGTCTTCATAGCTATCCAAACATACTGAAAAACATGCAATATTAGTTCCAAGGGATTTTTGGGGTTTTTTCTGAACTATTGAAATTGTTTTGAGTCACATCCGTGGGTGATGCTGGGTCAGTGCAAATGTTGTAAATAGATAAGCTATTTTTGCTGTGCATTGAAAAAAATGTAGTGGATCTTCTTTTTGATTCCTAATTCATAATTCACATAATTCATGAAAGGGGAGAAAGCAAGATTCAAATTTCCTCTCTGATTCTGATGGATGTAGTGACCTTGGATAGGACCTTTTAAGGTTACTCATCTTTTAAGTGATTTGAACTTTCCTAAGGAAGTAGAAAATACAGGAGAGGGAACCTTTCAGAATCTCGTTCAGAGGGATGCTCATCAGTAGGACCCCTGATACCCCTAGCTACTTAAATGATGAGTAGGTTCTTTATGCAGCTCACATTGCGGATATTTACATTATAAGCATAGCTTACCACTTAAACCTACCTCTTCCTCTACGTTAGAATCACAGAAACCTGGGATAATTTAGGGCAAACAAGGACTTTGACTGAGGCACTATTTAAAGCAGGGCCAATGGCAATATTTGATCAAGTACCACAAAGTCTTTCCAGAAAATTTGAGCATTTCCAAGAGTGGGTGTGGCAAAGCCTCTCAGATACCCTGTTCATTCCATGCTTAAGAACCTCTATGGATATGTTTTGTTTCCTTTTTTCTAGTTATATTTTCCTTTGGTCTTGATCTGCAGAAATTGAACTTCTGGATATTACTCTGAAGTTTTTTCACTGAATTTTAAGTAAAGATGATGAGAATTACTTTTCAAGTCTCATAAAACTCAGACTATTTTTTATTACAAGCAGAATTCTTGCAGTATTTGCTTCTCAGATATTATCCTGTACTTGCTAGATGTTATTTGACATTCTTGATTGAAACTAAAAAACATTCCCTATATTTTGGGCTGTTCTCACTAATCTTGTTACAAATCTATGTAACCATGAGACCCTTCACCCTTCGTGTAATGAAACAGTGGCACATTTTACACTGATGATAAAATAAATTCAGACAGCAAGGACATACAAATGTATGAGGGAAACAAATATATATATTTTAAAAATCACATATAGGTGTTACATTATTGCAGTCTCTTCTGTTAATTGTTTTCTGTAGATAAGTAACCTGTACATCAGACAGAAATAAGTTCTGAGAGAAATAATGGACAGCTATATCTAGCTGTGAAAGATTCAATTCATGCACAGGAAAATTAAGAAGAATCAATGTGAACGTTCTGTTTATAATTCAGGAAGACATTTGTATTTCTTGTTTGGTTTTTACTGGTCTGTTTACTTACCAGAAATATTCTTGGCCAAGGCTGAGCCTTAAAGAGTTGTAAATTGATATAAGCGCTACTTTGTAGATCTAGGCTATTTCTTGTTGAGTTATTTATGGGTCTTCTAAGAAACAAGAGTAGTTGTTGGTTGCTGTAAAGTTGTTTACTGCAGAAGCACATCAGTCTTAAAGGCAAAAGGTCCAGAATATTAAAGTCTGTATTAAAGCTTTCTGGCATAGAGTCCCAAGCAGAAGCAGGAGCAGCAGCTCCCTGGTATAGAATCCTGAGCAGAAGTAGCTGCAGTAGCTCTCTGTTCTTTTGTTCTTCTTTTTCTGTCTCTTCTGATTATTTTTCCATGTGTGGTGGTAGTGATGTTGATGATGATGGTGGAGGATGCCTTTTCCATCCCAATACAGGAGTTTTTTATTCGTAAATCATCCAAGGAGCTAAAAACATGGACCTAAAACATTCCTTCTAAACCTATTAGAATCCTAGTTCTATAGTACAAAAATAGTGTTAGTTCTTACACATTAGTTATGCATATAATTCTATCTATTGACATGAATAATTCTATCCATTTTATTTAGAAAATGTAAGCAATGTTCTTACTATGTTTATTTTATGTCTGGGGCTAAGTGCCTGGACTTCTAATGAGGCCTAAACTTTACACTAGATTCTAGGGCTTTTTACTCTCTTAAGGCATTTAAAGCATATTCTTGCTTACTTAAAATTAAGACCTACACTTCTACTTCATATTTATGTGACTTAATAATATTTCTACTTAATTAAAACTAAAGCTTACACTTCTACTTCATGTCTGTGTGGCTTAATATATTTTAATTTTTCTAAAAGCTTTATTCAATCTCTGCATTCTCTCTCTCTGAGTAACTCAGAGAGGCTTCTGCTTTACACACTCCAACAATTACTGTAACACTGACAGTAGTTATTTCAGAAACTGATTTTCCACTATTCTTGGTAACTCTGTGACATTCTAGTTAGAATCAGTGGGTCTTGAGTTTTTCATAACACCTGAGGTGGTATAGAGAAGAATATTCCTAGGCAGGGGAGATAAACTGACTTTTTAGAAAATGCTACCCAGACAAGTTTGTCTTGTCAGAAATATAGTGCCTGGATGACTACAAAAACACTGAGCTTTAAAAATAAGGGAGATTCAACTATGTTGCCAAAGAAAGCCAGAGTCACTCTGAGAGATTAAAGTAAAATACAAAGTTTTTCTTCATCTGAATTTGTAACATTTCAGTCATCTAACTTCTACAGTCCACAGCACACTAACCGCTAGGGAAAAGTTTATACAGCACAATATTTCATGATCTCCCTAATGTTCTGAATCCCTCTTCATGGAGTAAAAAAGGATTTAGACTACAGCTCATGCAAGTCAACCCAAGGGCAGGCTAAGGAATGGGTTGTATTTGTTTAAGAACTACACTTATTTTGGCCAAACCGATTTTAAAAGTATATTTTATTGTCCTTATGAAAACACTGGCATTTTAGGAAAATACATTTTTTTTCTTTTTAGAATTTATGCATAATTAACAATAAGTATTAGAAACAGAAATACTTGTATAGGAAAATTAAAGAAGCAAAAACAAATTTAAGAACTATGATGAGAGGATCAAATTGCTCTTCAAGTATGATGCCTCTGTTCTAGCCTAACACAAATAAAACCTAAGTTCGAGATTATGTTGTACAACATTGAAGTTTATTTACAGTCCTCAGTGATTAATCTGTACTGTTTTGAGACTCCACAAAAGTGACTGATAAGGCAAGTATCTACAATAAAAAAATTAAGGTATTTTACCAACCTGACATTCCTACTGCCTACACTTCAATAAAAGATGAATTAACAAAAAAAACAAAAAAAAAAACTTTCTAAGGCTCAGATTGCAGTTGTAGAATTCTCTGGATGAGAGATTTCTGCAACAATTTTTACTATCTTGACCCTTCCTACATCTTGACCTGTTTGAAGAGAGGAAGTCCATGCAAATTTAGGTGTTTCTGATGGGTTAGAGCATCCATGTAAAAAACAAAATGCAAGTTCATTAATTTCATGACAGGACAAGCATCTCTCCTTTAAATACCTGAGTCACTGCTGAAACTGTGTATTTTAATTCATTACAGATTGTTCAGGAGTCCTTAAAACTCTTCCTGTTCTCCTTAGCTTATTACTGGTCTCAGTATCAGACACCCCCTACCACACCTGATACAATTTGATGAACTGGAGGAACTTTGTCTGTATGTCTATATGAAATTGGATTATAGGTATGAGATGTCATATGACAACAAGATAACATATTTGATATCTTATATATTTTTTTATATGCAACCCTCTGCCATGGGTAGGGACAGCTTACTTTAGACCAGGTTGCTTAAAACCCCATCCAACCTGACACTTCCAATGACAAAACCACAACTTCTCTGGGCAGTCCTTGACTTCCTTCTCAAAAATAATACATACTTAAGCAAAGATTTTAATGGAACTGGAAAATGCAAATGAAGATCATGCCGTGTCCTAGGGATCATTCCCTCCAATTCCTTTGGAGAAAGATAACTTTTGATCTGGAAGGAGGAGTTGTATGTTCACTCATATTGCATGGAAATCTTATTGGATTTTTCTGGAGAAATAGGAAAAATATGGCATGTTCATTTTCTCTGAAAAACTACAATGGGAGAGATGTCAGTGTTTTTTGTTAGGTTAGTTTGGTTTGAAATTGAAGAGGAAGGGAGAAAAGGATTTTATTCCTTTGTTTTTGCAAGGAAAGGTCAGAACTGAGCACCTCTGAGATAATGAGGGTTCTGCATACTCATCCTTTGTTTTTCTTGTCCAGCTAATGTTTGCTGCTTTCCATCCAGACACCTTTAGGAATGAAAATCTTCCAAATCAGGTTTATGCAAATGCATTTCATTAATTTTGGACAATGGCTCAGATACTTTTATTTGGCATTGGTTTCAAGATAATTAATTTTAAAACTTATGGGAAATAACTTCTGATGTTATCACTGTATACATTGAAATCAGAAGGGTTTATTTTAATTATTGTTTTTATTTTTTAATATCCCTTATAGTAGCATTTGACAATTGTGAAAAAAATCCAAGAGTTTTTTTTCAACTCTTATCTACAGGTAGAACCTGATAGCAAGTATTAGACTGTCAGCACATCTCTAAATTTACTTTGATGCAGGCTGGCAGAAGCAATAGGTGCAGCAAAACTAATCTCTCCAATAACATATGTCTCCTAGAAAGAGACAGGACTGTATGTATTAAAAATAGCTCGACTGAAGGAAAAAATATATTGACTAGGATTTTCTTATCTGATATTTACTTTTATGTACTGACAGCCTACCTTCTTTCTCTTTTCTCTTCTCTTCTCCCATGAGGAATAAAAAGAGGCCTGTGCTCCTGGTAGATCTCCTTTTATATTTTATTAATAGTATAAGTATGATATTTTGAAAAGGGAAAAAAAATCTTTAATTTTGCTCCCCTTTTCTAGTTTTTGAGATCAAAAAGTGAGCTATACTTAATTTTGAAACAATCACACTTCTTTCCTCCTCACTGTTAACTAGTATTTACCTCCAGAGTAATATGGTGAATAGCTCCGTAGAACAAATATTTGACTTCCTCCACATTCCTTTTAATAATTTTATTAAATATGTAATTTAGCTTCCAGTTATTGTCTTATCCAATTATTTTTTCTCATTTCTTAATATGTATAAAGATTATTTGTGATTATATTTTTTAAATAGGAAAATAGTTCTTATATAGAGAGCAGGAATTTCCTGTGTCATGGGTTTTATTTTAATATGAAATTAGACTTGACTAAAATGGAATTATAAATAAAAGATTGATTACAATGTAATTGTGGAGACAAGTGAAAATTTGGGTTATTAGGAGGAGAAAACATTATTATTTAGCAGTCATCCATTCAATTATATTGTTGGGTTGCAGTGATCTATACTTTAAGCAGGATGTCCTTGTATGAATGTTTCATGTTCAGATACAGATCTTCCAGATTTCCATACCACCCACATCCTGAGCTGTCTGAGTGGGAAGGCATCTGCCTCCTTGATAGTACTTCTGATATACCCATGTTTCCTCTTAGCAGTTGAAAATCTGTAACTCACCCATAGAAGGCAGACAGCTGTTTGCCTCCCCCTGCAACTCCGCCTGTGCTTCCTCCAGAGCTCAGCAAGCCTGGTTGTATTCCTTTATTTGTCAGATGGCTCTCTCCTGCTCCAGTCATACCCTCAGCTGAGGTTCTCATTTCCATCAAAGCAGAAAACAAATTAAGTACTTCAAACTGGCACTTACTCCTTAAAAATTACTTCCAGAATTTGTTTAATTATTTTGTGCTTTTTGCATCTATTATATATGCTGTAAAAGTTTTTGCTGGTGCAGTTGTTGTTGATTCTGGTTTTTTTATCTTCTCTGTAGCAAACTTAAATAATGACAGGCTACTCCAATTCAGTGGCCGCATTAATTCAACTTCTAAAAATGTCTGTGAAGTAGCAAAATATTATTCACATATATAGAGACAAGCACAAGAGAGATAAAGTGACTTGTCATAACATTTGAAGCAGGAAAGAAACAAGCTCCTGTAATATGTTTCTTGTTTTGTGTGGATGGTTTTTAAGCTCAGCTGTCTCCCTTTATCCTGAAGAATTATTCCTATTTAAAGCAGGTGTCTGTCAGTTACAGACACCTTCTGTGGTTTAATACCTTTGTGAGGTAAAAATACAGAGAAAAAATTGTCTCTCCATTCGTGATTTCTTCAAAGTAGACTGCATCTCCAAACTAGAAAACAAACTTGGAGAAAATATTGTCTCAGAGTTCAATTAAAAAGTGTGTATTTTCCCACTCTCATCTCTGCACCAGTATGTTAAAGGATTAGATAAAAACAAGGAAGAGCATTATGCATACTTCAGGATGAGGCTGATTGAAAGTTGAGAATAAAAGCCAACACAGCTCTCAATACATAGGTCATGAGTATAATTTTCTTAAAAGGTCTCCGAATTTCCAATCAGTGGAAGCCTCAGTGAAAGTGGCACTCCAGGCTTGTATGTACCTCTGATGGTCATGGTTGAAATCCTTTCCCTGTAACAGCAGTGCTTCACTGGAACATCAGGACCAGGGTCAGATGTTCCTGGCATACGGTGTATAGGCAGTGCACACAGCCGCTGCACTGAGTGCAATGCGCTTCTAGTTAATGGTGGAGAGAACAGACCCTGAAAACCTGAGCTTATCAGAGAGATCAAGTCCACATAAAATGCTTTCCTTCTCTAATTTACTCTTAAGTGAGATACTGTTAAGGTGTCTTCCACTGGAAGTAGATGGAGATAACAGGAGTTGTCACTCTCGTCTCTCTTCATTTAGAAATCCTCTGAGACTGCAACAGGCATTTTGTTCACTTCATTTTCATATTAAACTAACAGCTGGAGCAGAATAACCTGGCATGGGGACTTGAGCTCTGAATGCTTCATAGCCCAGAGCAGACTGAATCCCAATTTCAAGAGAATACCAAGGAGTGTTCTGGTTAAAAGCATTTCTCTCCTATTGCTGAAGTTGAGGCAGGCAAACAAGTTTATAGGTCAGGAGGAGAACAAGCAATTTCGATCCTGATTCTCACCTAACTCAGCTGGAAAGAGAACAAATATCTGTTTTAAAAGGGTTTGTTTTTCTGAGCAGCTGTTTAGTTAATTTCAATGGTAGTGTAATGCAGAGTTTACCAGAAAGCTGAGTCTGAAGCCTCAAGTTTACTCTTCTGTTAGCTGAGTATCAAAAAACCTCAAGAGCACACAGCCCTGCCTTGCCCTTGCATGCCCCTTTGCTAACACATCTTTGACAGCAGAGAGCAGCCACCATCAGGGCCCCATCAGCAGCTGACCTCTGCCATGATGGAAAGATACAAGCAGCTGATCCTGGAAATGCTGGCCAATATTTATGGGAGGGTTTCAAGCTGAAACTTGACTCTGGCAATAGGCAACACATGGTTGACTTTCCACAGGATCAACCTAAAATCATGTGGTAATTTTTGAGTCTTATGTGACCTGCCCACAGTAACATCCTGGCTTAAATCTGAGCCAACAAGCTACAGAACTTGAGCAGTCACTGGCCATCACTGTGTCTCAGCTGTGGGACTATCAGGATAGTTTAATGCAGAATTGCTACTATACTATACTGTAGTCATCATCAGCCTGATGCATTTTGCCACATAAGAACCTGTTTCAATGATATTATCAGTCCTGGGAGCTGTACAGTAGTGAATGCAAAGCTCTGAAAGAGAAGCCCCAGGTTAATGTTGAGGGACATAGGCAAGTGTCCACAGCTGGCCAGCTGTCCTGGTTTCAGCTGGAATAGAGTTAATTTCTTCTCAGTAACTGTTACAGTGCTGTGTCTGGGAGTCAGAAGGAGAATGGTGTTGATAACACACTGAAATTCTGGGTTTTTGCTAAGTAATGTTTAGCCTGAGTCAAGGACAGTTTTTTTTCCTTGCCTCATTCTTCACAAGTGAGGAGGTCCACAAAAGAAACTGGGAGGGAGCATAGATGGGACAGGTGACCCAAACGGAGCAAAGGGGTATTCCACACCAGAGAATGTTACAGCCAGTGTATAAACTGAGGGCTATTACCTGGAAGGGTGGTCGATCTGGTTTCTGGAAGGAGAGTCTGGTATGGGTCAGTGGGTGGTGAGAAATTGTACTGTGCATTACTTGGGATTTCCCCCCTTCTTCTTCTTCTTCTTCTTCTTCTTCTTCTTCTTCTTCTTCTTCTTCTTCTTCTTCTTCTTCTTCTTCTTCTTC
>JANRGV010000084.1:37231530-37245746 GCA_024734035.1 Alethe castanea
GATCTAATGAATTTAATAAAGTCATTATGTGAGCTCCACTCAATGCTCAGCTGTAATTTAGTGCATAGCAAAAAAGAGATTTATAAGACCTTTTGGATTTTGCAAACACAAAAATATGGAGAGGCTAGGGCCCACATTAATAACTTTGGGTATTTAATTCTGTAAAAGTAAATTATAATTTTAGCTACCATAGGGGAGTAAGACAGAGAAACTCTTTCTCTTTTGCTGCTTGAGAATTTATAAAAAAAGAACAGAAAATATTTGCCATTGGGAAAAGCCATAAGCTCCACATTTTATTGTTATTTCTTATGGTCTTTAGACTTGAAGAAGCCCATCTTAGATTTACCCTAAGTCAAGCTAAACCACTGTTCGGGTTATTTCATACTGGGATTTTGTTTTCTCTTCATTGAGTATTTTGAAAAAAAAAGTACCTTGTTTTTATTATTTTGCTTTTTATGATCTTGACCAGTATATATTTTATTTGTTCATTCATCACAGTCAAATGCTATCTTCATGATCACCTCTGGTGTCAATGATGATCACTTATTTTGAAAGTGAAAAGCAATTGGTTGCATTTTCAAGGTTGACTTTTCATTATCAATTTATCATCTGAAAATCTGGATCATTTACGATGCTTTTAGAATATGTTGCAAAATGTCTAGACCCCATAGATAATGCATTCATTTTCTTTGCAAATTAAAAAATATTTTCATTTTAGAGATATGCTAACTGATTAGAAGCAAAGTAGTCTCTTTGCAGCTTTATATAAAAACCTCATATATTTAAGTATTTTGTATTATATACAAATAATATTTATTTGTATCTCTGGTTTTGGTAAAGATTTTAAAATTTGATTATATTTTTGTGAAAAAAACATGTCAGATATCATACTAATGTCGTGGTGAAAGTAATCTCAGGTTTAGATAGGGCAGAGATAAGTTGATAACCAGCATTATGATACACAGCTATGAAAAAGTAATTTAGAATATTGCTGTTTATATTCCAATAAAATATTAAAGGTTCACATTAAGGTCAGCTAGATTTTGTCCAATTAGAGAGCACTCAAGTGTCTGTGAAGAAGTTCTCAGTCAAAACAGAATAGAAAGCGTGGGAGGGAAATGATTATTTCAATCTCTTCTCTTATAATTATCTCTAGGACTTTTTCAGGCATGAGGAAAGCTAAAGCATCATATTAACATTAGTAATTTCTCACATTGTATCTGAATGTATCCTTGGGCTACTCTTTAACAACTCCTATTTCATCTATGTCTCATAAGCTGTGGTCTGAGATCTGGTTTTTGAGCCTTAAAAAACTGATGTTAGTGAACCACTCAGGATAGAAGGCAGGTGTTAAATTATGCATTATGGTATTACCTGTCTCCAAAGTCTGACATGGCTGTCATTGATCTACTGATAGATTCCCACTGTCAGATCACTGTCTATAAATATGGTAAAATAATTGCTGGTGCAAGTTTCCATTCTCTTAGTACTGTGTTGCAGTTTTTTCAAGAATCAGTTAAAAGAATAATCTAGTGGCTTAGTTTTCATCCCTTTTCTGCCCTGTCTACTCACCAAGTGTACTTGTAAAAGCTTTGCTTTTTCTTGTTCCTTGCCTTTAAAAGCTTAAACTGTCTAAAGGAGATCATTGTGTTCTCTCATCTAATTTTCTGATTGACTATTAGAAAATTTATTTCTTTAGTAGAATGGGCTGGAATTGATGATTTCTATCCTTGGCAGTGAAGGACAGTACTGAACACACCCCCATACTAAATTAGTCTTATGCTGCTCATGTCTTGCTTCACACTAAATGTGCAAAGAAACACCCAATTTCAGAAAATTAATTTTTTAATCTGTGAAATTTTATATATTGTGTCTAATTTAAAATGCCTAAGAAGCATATAAATAAACAGACAACCCCCTCTCCAAATAACTACAACCAGGAACTAAAAAGTGGAAATAAAAGCTTCCTTTTGGAGGAATGAGTTTGTAGGCCCTTGATTGGTGCCAATGGATAAAGCACTTTTTTACTCTCCTCAGTTAATTCTGAAGCTGTTGCAGAGATATCAAGAGAAAGATCATATTCATGGAGTCACACATCCTAGAGCAAAATTGAGGTTTCCTCCCATGCCCTCTTTCTCTGAAAGAAAAAAAGCAACACAAACAATTTTTCTTTGTTTGTAATAGCAGCAATGCTTAGCAAAGTTTTCACAAGTTAATTGGCAGAAGATGCTGACTTATACAGAAACACGTGTGTATATATATATATTTCTTTTTAAACATTGTCATAAACCCATAGACTTGAATGAAACTGCTGACATAAATCCATGTTCAATACTTTGATGAATGAGGAACATAATACTGTTTTTATTTATGCTGTGCCACAATGCTGAGATTAAATTTAGAAAAGACAGAAGATAAAGTTTGAAAATAAAAAATACTGTTCTTTAGTCCCTATAGATGCATGAAATTATACAGTAAGTGGGTTATTGCTATTGTGTTTACTCCAGCTATTACATAATACATTTTAATTTAACATCTGAATCTGAACTGATGTCTGCTCACTTATTGAGTGAACTATTTAAACAGAAGCAACATTAGGAGATCTAAAATGAAAAATACTTCAAGATAAACGTTTTTACTAAAAAGCTCCACTGTATCAGCAAGCCCATCAACAGTACAAGGTAGGGACAGAGTGGCTGGAAAGCTGCCCAGTAGAGTAGAACCTGGGGGTGCTGGTTGACAGCAGCTGAAAAAGAGCCTGCAGTGCCCAGGTGGCCAAGAAAGCCAATGGCATCCTGCCCTGGATCAGCAATGACGTGGCCAGCAGGAGCAGGGCAAGGATTGTCCCCCTGTACTAAGCATTGGTGAGGCCACACCTCGAGTGCTGTGTCCAGTTCCAGTCCCCTCACTACAAGAAGGACATTGAGGTGCTGGAGCAGGTCCAGAGAAGTGTAATGGAGCTGGGGAAGGGCCTGGATCACAAGTCCTGTGAGGAGTGGCTGAAGGAGCTGGAGTCATTTAGTCTGGAGAAAAGAAGATTCAGGGGAGACCATATGGCTCTCTACAGCTACCTGAAAGAAAGCTGTGCCAGGTGATAGTCAGCCTCTTCTTCCAGGTAACAAGTGATAGAACAAGAGGAAATGACCTCAAGTTGCACCAGGGAAAGTTTAGGCTGAATATTATGGAAATTATTCACTTATTCACTGAAAAAGTTGTCAAGCATTGGAGTAGACTTCCCAGGGAAATGTAAGTTTCACCATCACTGAAAATATTTAAAAACATGTAGACACTTTGCTTAGGGATGCTGTTTAGTGGTGGAATTGGCAGTGCTGGGTTAATGGTTGGACGCAATGATCTTAGAGATTTCTATCAACCATGATGATTCTTTGATTCTGTCATTTTGGAATATCACTGTTCTGTTTGACTGTGACATCTTCAAGATGCCCTGGTAAAAAAAATAGTACGTTCACAAGTGTTAGGAAATAGCTCAAAATTGAAATCCAATTAAAGTTTTTCATATACTCTTGTGCTGAGTGAAAAAAAAAAACCTCCCATAAAACAAACCCCCTAAAACTATTCATGAAAGGTTGGGAGTTTGAACATAATCACATTTAGATCATATTTAGTATGGGATTTTTGCATTATGATCTGCATGTTGTTTTACAGAAGCCTACATTTCTAAGTCAGATTTTTTTGGTGGATACTTTTTTTGATACTTGTTTTAAACTAGATGAGCAAATCCCATCTTCTCTGCCCCTCCCCATGTTTCTGTATGTATGTATAGGCAAGGATTTTTATATACTGTAGGAAAACTCAATATAAGTGTGGCTTCTTTGGATATCCTAACAGATCCATGAATTTCAAGCTATGAATCATAAGTGTGTATATATATATATATACACACAGATGCATGAAATTGCACTTGCATGTTTTTCATACCTGAATTCTGTGATATTTACTAGTTGTTTTATGTTCTGACATAAAACCACTGAAATGAGAGACATGTGAATACAGTTTTAAAATGAGAAAAGAATAATGTTTTCAGCTATATCTGGGTTTAGACCTGGAGACTCATCAGTAAATTACAATAAAATGAGATTATGCACACATCTGTGTACACAGCATCTATTTGAAACAATTTCTAGATGAGACAAAACATACAGATCTTGTCAATCCAGTCTTCAACGAAACATTTATTGTAGTCATGCCTCACTGAACACAGTGAAAGTGTCTGCTGATAGAAAATTAGTAAACATGCATGTTAAAGCAACTTAATATGGATAAAATTTTGAGTTAAAGAAAGAGTGAGAGCACAGTCTGGACTTTTATCTTGCACTGAAGAGGAGTTAACCAGCAGACTATCCAAAGACTGATGGTTGCTTAATATTTTCATGGAGGATGATATGAAAGGTAAAAGCAAGCTCATAATGTTTTATAATAGCACAAATGTCAAGATCTTAATGATAAGGAACAAGATTAAAATGTTATACAGGAAGAAAAGAATGAGTTGAAGAGTTGCACTAAAGTATATGAGAAGACAGTACTTTAAAGAGCACCCTCACCTCTCTAGGGACATAAAGGAAAAATTTCTACAGCGAAATAGGTTTTCAACATATACAAATAAATAAAGAAATAAAAATGTATGTGTTAAACATAGGCCATCATGCCATTTTTAACTATGAAAAAATAACTGCAGACAAAATATTTCTAGGACTAATGACCAAATGACCAAGCATTCTTTATAATACTGTCCTGAATATAAATGTTAGTTTTAACAGATGTGAAAGTCTGAACCAGTTTTTTAGCAGTGGTTGAGAAAGTACAAAAATCTATTTACACCTATGATACAATTTGGTCTCAGGTCTGTCTGAGAAGATGCCTTCTGTCTTTTTTTTCCCTCTTCTTGTTCAACAGTAACCCCATGTTACAAATGTATTTCCTTTCTCAGCTGCAATTAGAGGACTGCTATCAATGTCTGACACCTTCATCCCTGGTTCTCAGTCAGACACTGACTAAAAGTCATTCTGAGTCAAAATGTCAAGAATATTCTGACAAAGACTCGAGTAAGTAAAAGTTACAAGGAAACTGGGAGACAGGTTTACAATTGCAGCAAATAATCTTGTGGATATTTGGTACAAGTAAGTTTCAAGTGAATTGGAAACAGTGCTGGAAGCAGTGAGAACTGTGAGTGGATGGGCACAGCTTTCAGGCAGTGACAACTTAGATGGAAAGAGAAGACGTTCATGTGCACAGGAAGGAAAGAGGGCTCATAAGCTCCAACAGAGCAGTGCAGGCATGCTGCTTCCAGACTGGAGCTGCGTGGTGCTGTGCTAACTAGGCCAGTGAGAACTGAAGGATCTCAGGTAGACACTTCTTGTATGAGCACAAAAATAATTACCATGTTATGTTGCCAGCTTCTACAGCCTTTCTGTTACATTTTCAAACTATCAATTCCATGCCTTTTTTTTTTTTTTTTCTTTTTGGCATGGGGAAGCTTTTCTATAAATATCCACACTATATTTACTTGACAATAATTAAGCTGCTGATGTAACATAATGTATATTAATAGATTTCTTTTCCTCAGATTTCTGTTCTTCCTTTGCACTTTTACTTACCTTGTCATATGTTTTCAAGACAGATATTTTTGCTCTGCATTGGTCTAGTGCTTTCAAAAATAGGGTTTTGATCCATTACTTCAAAACTAAAGTGTGTGCTACTGGGTAAAAAGCACTCAAAAACTTGCAAGCTTATGTGTTTTGAAAGTTCTGAATTTAGTCTTCAGTTTAATACTTCTTTATTTTTGCTACAGAATATTTCCTACTGCAGAATGTAAATTGAATTTTCTTTCATAACTTGCAGTTTTCTTGGAAAAGATTGGTCCTTATAAGACGTATGTTGGGCAGAGGGAAAAAAAAAACCCTACAATTTTTGTAATTTCTCCCTTTTGCTATTTTTCTTACTCTTTCTTAACTATTTACTTTTTATTTTCCAGTAGGAATCAAAATATGTACCACTTGTTTTACTACAAGCAAGACTATATTTTGTATATTTCAGTTTCAACACTTGTGGATTTCTTAAGACTTCTTTATTTTCTAAAATCTAATCTTATATTAGCGATTTAAGTCACATGGAGCAGCAAAAGCCTCATATTTAAAAACTCATAGTGATACTGTATATCTTGGAATCAATAGCTTCCAATAATCTTGTACTCTTCCTTATGTATGGTCTCTGACAAACACATAATATGTTTAGTCTCTTAATTTCAAAATATCATTATATAATATCTCTTATATAGTTTCCCCTGAAAATGCTCCAATGGAATTTGATTTCATTTATTTTTGTCAGAATGTGCAACAATTTATTTTTTATTCATTTCTTAAATGTGAACTCTTAGAATGAAATTGAATCCTTTGCAAAGGACTGCACTTGGTCAATGCAAAGGCATGTACCTCATCTAAGATTTGAAACAAATTATTTAAATATGTTTTTAGAGGACTCATAATTACTATACAAACTTTCTGCACATAAATGAATATGATTTAGCTGCATATATTTACTCAGAACGTAATTACTTGCCAATCTATTACTGCTTAACTTTGCCGAGACTATTTTTAGAATTAGATCATTATGTGTGCTTTTCCTCTCACCACATGGATCCTGTGCTAGGATCTCCATGCTACTGAACTGCAGAAGACAGCACTCTCGTACAAGGCCTCTGCAGGAAGATTTAAAGCCTTTTTAAAGGAAGATTTTTAAAGCTTTATGGGCTTTACAATAACTGAAGTAAATTTATAAATTGTATTTTAGGAAATTCCAAGCCAGTATGTTGATAGATGAAAGACATCAGTGGATTAAATGGTGTCTCTAAGAGAAGCTTCCTTAGAAATCAACATGCCAGAATGATGGAGCAGGAAGAACCTTCTATTGGCTCTAAGTAGAGAAGTCCTTGGCCATGAGATGGGCCATCCTTGTCTTCACCTCAAGCTTTTTTTTAATACTTTTGGAATAACCTATTCACATTCCTAACTCCTAAAAGAGCATCAGTTTCTAATTTTTTGTCTTTAATTTGAGCTAATGAAATTTTCAAAATATTTCATGCTTTCATCTTCACTGCCCTTTTCCTTAAGGTATGGAAAGTTTTGGTTTGCTTTTGTGCAGCAGACAAGAACAAAATTTTCCTTGCTATGAACACTTGCATTTGTTGTTTGATCAACTTAGATTCTCCACAGCTGAGGACATCTTAGGTATCAACATTTCTATTCCTCCATTGTATCACATATGAAATTTTTACCACAGTCCTGTCTTCACTCTGATTAATCTTCTTCCTTCCCATAGATTTTCTGATTATCTAGTCTCAATTCTCCCATATTATTTCAACAATGCTATGTTTCTTTCTCTCTCTTTTTTTTTTTTTTTCCTAACAACTGACAGGAAAAACACATTTTCTTCTTTTCCTATTTCCAGTTTCAGAAACCATATGAAATAACACATTAACTTCAGAAATTTAAAAACCCTACATCTTGTGTAATTCCTTCATTCTGCTGTGAACAGGACATAAATTATTACTTGTTAAAGCTTTAGTTTTTATTTGGGAAGCTGCCTAAATATGACTGGCTAAAGCATGCATGTTTAATTTTACTGCAATTTACTATTCAGGATGTGCCCAAAACGATTTCTTAGCATTTGCCTTGAGAACTTGAAGTCCAAAAATCTGAAAGTTACTGATAACCTCTAGCCAAATGAATAAATCTATGTTTATGAATTTTCTCTGCGCATGAATTGCTAAAGGAGAGCACAGCAATTCCAGTTTCTGTCTGCTATAAATGAATAAAGTTAGTGACTGAATTATTCACAGGCCAGTAGGATATCCTGGAAAAGTCTTCATTAACTAATACTTTTCTCCAATAGAATAACTTAAACTCTATTTGGAGTCTAGCGTTATCAAAATGGATTCTGGTAGTTCCTGACTAGGCACATACCCAAGCCCATTTATTTTTCAGTATTTCAAAAATGTAATATCAGAAAAACATATGACAAGATGTATGTAAAGTGACTACACACACCTCTGAGATGAAAATGACATTCAGTGTTACATTTTGATGTCAAGTGAACTTTGACATAGGAAATGTTAGGGTTGATGGAGAAACAATAACAGATTGGAAATGAGGGCAGAGCAGTTAAGAATTGTGAGTTCTGAGTCCACTGGTCTCCCATAGTGATATATATATATATTTAAAAAAAAAAAAAAAGCTGCTGATTTAGACTGCTAAATTAATGTGTATGACTTTTAGTCAATTTTCTACCTGTACAGAGATTTTGGTTTTATAACTTTTTTCTCCGCTTTGTCAATGAGTTGATGTGTGACAATGTTCTCTCGATTAGAATGATGACTGAGAGGACTTCAGCAAGAAACAGTGCTTTATGGGAATGAAGAAATAATAATATATGCTTGGATTTTATAAAAGATGGATATGAGCAGGAGGGAGACTTATTTGCTAAAGGTGTGAGAGGGTTTGGGTTTTGGTTTTTAATGATGCCTGATTGCTGGAAAAGTCAAGTGTCAGCCATTCCAGAGCCAATGGCTGCTTCTGTCTTGTAAGGCTGTGCCTTACATTTCTTTTTTGGTTGTAAATAATGTGCATGTGTGGAATATGCTAACCTAGCATTATGTCCTGAGGGCCCAAATGTACTGTAAGATTAGAAAAGCCACTCAATAGGCATTTTTATCAGTGAAGTCACCTTAGAAGACTCTAAAGCAGTCGTCATTGCTGGGTTTTCATTTGCTTTGGTCCTTTGTTCTCCTTCCTTGTCACTATTTATAAGCCTCCAGGAGGAGTTCCCTGGCTGCCTGCTGGCTCTGAAACTCCCATAATAAGAGCTCAGGGAATTCCTTACTGCTCGGGCAGTGAGCACACAGTGAGCTCTCTGGCTGAGCTCAGTGCTGCTGCCTGTTTATGAGCTGGAGCTGCTCACATTGCTGTCTGCCTGACACCCTTGGAGCAAAGAATAGCTGTCAAAGTGTGGAGATAAGGGAGGCTGCTTTAAATTTGGCCAAATGACAACAACTGCTTTTTGAGGATTTGAAATGTGTTTTTGTTTTAGAAGATGTGAACAGCATCTTTTGAATACATTGCAAATTTTATGTGCGAATGCTGCTTTTGATGTAAGTAAAACATTTCTCATCCCTGAAACAGAATGCAGAGTAATCTTTAGCCCTGTCTCTGAGTATTTACAGGTCCCATTTTTATTCTCCGTTATAATTCTTTTCATATAGATGCCAATATTATGACAGTACCTTACAAATAAGGTCAGAACAATATTTATTCTGAATAGGATTTCTTTGTGAGTTTTAGCTATACACTTAATTTTTCTGTATTCAGCACATGACATTGAAACAAATACTCTAAAATATTCCAGACAAGGAAAGTTTAGATCAGCTATATTTAAATATTGTCAGTGGAGACAATGGATTGGCTATGCATGCATTCTATAACTGCATTCTTTTCTTTTATATCCTCTTACCTTAAACTTTATTCTGCCTTTTTCTGAATGCTGCAAAGAAACTATATCCTCCAAAACTGTCACTAAGAAAAATTACCTGAGGGCATTCTGACTTTCTGCATAAGCTTTATTTTGTCATTTATTTCTATTAACAATCATTAAGGTATTTAATAATTATAAGCCTCATTAACATTTTAATGAGACCAGTGGCCATTACTAAGTGTAATTAAATTAGTTTTATTGTATGATATTTTGAAGCTGTGATTAAATTAAGTTTTACTGTGCTTTGAAGACTAAACCTGTAGAGATCACTCTTCAGTAATGGTCTTGCTAACTTGTGAGGACTCTGCAAGAGACATAGCCCGGAAAAAAGGCAAAATTTTCCCTACTGAAATTAATCATAAAAATTGAGAAATCAAATGTTCCTGCTTCAACCAGCTCTAATATTACCAATATATTCTTAGTGACAGTAGTAGCCCATTAAGTATCATCAATTGTGAGTAGCTCTGTATAATCTTTTTTTGTTTTTCCAAAATAACTTCTAGATGATGTGGCCAATTGTTCTTTATAAATCAGGGAGAAAATTTTACAGTTCTTGCTCAGACAAACTTCCATTGAATTCAAATGGAATTTCACCCAATTTAGAACAGCAGGGTGTGTAAAAGCAAAGTATTATTGGTGTTTCTTGAAGTTATTATAGTTATAGAGAAAAAAATTAATTGGGTAGTGAGGAAAGACAGTGAGAAGAGGAAAAGAGATGCTACAATCAGAATCAGTCAAATTCCTGATTGTCCATTAAAATCCTATGAAAAGACACACAAACAAGATTAGGCATATATCAGTCCATGTCCAGCCTCTGTGAAATCTTTAATAGAGTGGACTGAACTAGAACAGGGTAAGCACTCTGTAAACACTGGAATGTAATTTGTTTGTTCTCACCCATTAATCAAATAACAACTGCAGTCTGCCTTCCAGATTCTCATCTTCCCTCACTATCATGATTGTACTGGAATATGCTGCCCCATTTTGCTGGACTTCAATAAGCATAAAGTTTGTTAACAAGTAAATGAACAAGAAATAGAGTCTATGGCTCTTAAAGACCATTCCTTGTGTAGGAACCAAATTTAGGATCCCCACTAGTTTAATAATTTTTGTTATAATTATGTTCCCTCTGCCAGCAGTGATTGGTTCACGTTAAAATAAAAACAACAAAAAGTCCCCCAAAAACCAACCAAACAACATAAACAAAAACAAAAGCAAAACCAAAAACAACCACAAACAACAACAAAAAAAGTGATCCCCAAAACTTCTAAAATTCTTTGCAGTGTTAATGTTAGTTCAAATAGCAGCAAACAGGTATTCAAATCCAAACATTCCTTTCTTTATAAACAGTAAGGATTAAGAATAGTCAAAAGGTTACATTTCTAGGGCTTTTTCTCTTCTTTTTTTTTTTTTTTCTTAATTCAGTAATGAGCACTTTATTTTTTATTTGGTTTTATCCTTGGAAAGCTGAGAACTTGAAGGGAGTTGCATCATCCACATGCACATGTTATTTGAGGTCAAGACATTCCTCTGTGGACAGAGGAATCCTGAACCAAGTTGTGAACAGATCAAATAACTACAAACTGTAAAAAATCATAGCAGAAAATTGACCAAAGCAAAACTGTGCTCAATTATAATATTGGAAAGTTGTTGCCACTTTCAACCTCAGATTTGCTTTCTTAAGTCAGGTGCATTACTTATCTCATTGAATTCTAACTTATCTGTATTTAAAGAACTGTTTAACATCTTTAAATCCATTTGTTGTTATAGCTGACAGTGTATAGACCACACAGGAGTTCTGCCAGTAAGGTAAATGACTGATTAAATTATAGATCAAACCTAAAAACAGCTACATTATAAACTGTGAGAAAGCCTTCAGCAGAGATACATGCATGCTGGTTACATAAAAATACTTATTTCTGGATAGTCTCAACATTTAGAAGATTTTATCTGGGCCTGAAAGAAACATTTCTGTGATATGCACTTGTAAGCCAAAATCTTAATTCTCTTCCTGTGTCTCTTAATGTGCCCTGAAGCTAGTCATGCCTGTGAATCAGAGAAATGCTTCAGCATTCAGCTCACATACAAAGGATAAAACATAGTACTCTATTTTTAGCTACATTGTAACTTCTGATGAACTGCAGTTCATCAAACTTAGGAGTACTTCGGTGAGTCTTTTTATGGCTAGACTGTTCCGGCTGTATTTTTATAATAAAGCAATACTTCATAGTGTATAAAACCACTAAATGTCCTTGGTACCTGTGAGAAGAATATGGGACATGCAAAGATTTTGCTTTGAGAGAAAAAGGCTGGATAATTTGTTACTCATCTCTGACACTGTAAGGTATTATAACACAGAAAGGTATTATCAAGATGTTTCTGTGGTTTTTAATGGCATGAGAAACCATCTTCCCTTTCTTTGGGAGATGTCTTCCCAAGCCATCCATCAGCACTGAGTGCAGCGGGAATTCCACCCATTGAAAAGACCAAGCATTCCATGTAGAACATTTATTTTCTTTCTGCGCTTTACAGATAGTACAGAGTTCAGGAGTTGTGCTCCTGTGAAGTTCATTCAGTGTGCCTGAAGACAGAATTATCTCAGCTCCTGCTTGCTATTGTTTCCTCTTAGACCTTGTTTTAACAGATACTGCAGGTATTACAGAAGGAAGTTTTGAAATACCCTCAAAAGCATAACAAAATAGTTGTGTATTCTGATGAATTGCTTTACAGAGATTGTAATTATGCATTTTACAGGACAGCTATTTGTATACCACACAAAGTACATTTACCTGTGGGAGTTGTGTGGTTTTGCTGTAATTATTAGAACCTATTGATTGTCTTCCATTATGTTAATGTTTCCAAATTAAGCAATATGAAGCAATTTTCTGCCATCCTGTACCTCAGAAGCCTAGGGGTATTATTTGCAACTGCTACTGCAAGTCTAGACGCCTCTGTGAATAAAACTAATAATTTAGTTCATTGTAAGTTTCTCTTCTGATTGTAATCAATGAACCTTGCACTGTGGAATAATAATGAGGTGACAAATAAGGAAATAACCCTTCTGAGGTAGGGAAAGGGTGATGATAAAAGGCACAATGAACATTCAATTGACTTCTTAAACAATAACACTTTTGCCCTTTTTTTTTTTGAAGGCTGGCTACTTTCAGATAATCATAAGTTGTTTGTAGCTATGACCACTTAAAACAAGAATAATAATTTTAATGATGAGCCATTATCATAATTGCTTCAGTATGTCCTGAGCTAGTTGAGAGACCTTATTCCTGGTTGTAGGGTACTTTATTGGCTTTTGATATACTGTGTCATCCGTTCAATTTGTGAGAAACTATCAAAGGTGAATAACTGAATGCTAGGGGTGGAAACACCAAAAGATTTCTGCCAATTATTTCCAAGATCAGCTGCAGTCAAGTTGCCCTGATTTTACTACTTCTAAACTCACTTCAGAAATACGAGTATATTCTGATTCCAAATTTGGTTTTAATCTCATTTTAGATAATTCCTGCCACTCACCATTCTTGTTTTATAGATTTGTATTTTATTGTCATGGTTTGTGTTATTTAATCCATTCTCAAAATCTTCCAGTTGATTCTATGACTTTTACTTCATATCCTATCTTATGTATGCATACTTTTATTTCTTCCTTCTTCTCTTTCATTAGATTTGTTCTTTTCCTTACCACCCTCATTGTTTTATTTATTTGCTTCTTATGATTCTCTTTTCTTATGTTTTTTTCTTTCTATTTTTGCATACTTTTCATATTTGCTCTCATGGTATTTCATGTAAGAACAAAGGCCAGAGACAATTATGAGATGTAAAGGTGGCTTTATATTTTTGTTTGACCCTATGCATTTGGAAAATTAGTAAAATAGGAACATTCAAAGATATGTGTGTGTGTGTTATGTTTATTATTTCTAAATGCATGTATAAATACATGCGCTGCTATTTGTATATTGCTTTTGACAAGAGAAATATCTCAACTTCTTCAAGTAGTAAAAGTATAAGAAATAAATGTATTGGTAGATTTGTGGGTGTACAACTCTGTAATTCCCCATCAGTTATTCTTAAAGAAGAAAGCTATTGAAAGTATTTGAGCATTCTGAGCCCCTTCTATCATGTACTTCAAATATGAGACTTTGCTGACATATCATGATTTCTTAATTTTTTTCCAAAAGTGCTCACTGGCACAGAGCAAAGGTCATACTCAGAATCCAGTGAATGTCCATAACCTTGGTTTACAAAATGTAGTAGTACAAATGTTTATTTATTTAGCAAACAAGTTAGTTAGATAACAGTTTCTTCCTTGATTTATTTTTGGGTGGTAATAGTGGTCTTTGTGTTGTCTTTGTTTTTGTTTTGCTGATAAAGTTTATACATCATCCTTGAGACTGATTGATATGTTTGAACTGAAATGCTCTATCCCAATCCAAAGTGAGCTAGGTTTGACAGAAACCACCCAACTGAATGGAAAAGGCTGAGCCATAGTGACAAACAGGAATATTTTTTATGAAGTACAGGGGACAATTAGTACAATGTTCTCACCTCGCTGGTAACTGCCATGCAAATGTCATGACGTCTAGAAAGCAGGACTTCTGAATGGGACCCAGCCAGGTGTTTGATGCTGAAGAGTCCCTTCTCCTTCATCTCCCTGAAAGGCA
>JANRGV010000084.1:37272305-37288290 GCA_024734035.1 Alethe castanea
CCTGTTTCAGAAATTGCACATAAAAAAAACCACAGGATATGAAAAAAAATCAGTATTTCATATCCAGTGATTAGGATTTTCAGAGGTCCTCTCCTCTGACACCAAAGCAGACTCAACATACTGGAAATCAATTATTACACAAGCTAGAATAGTTTTTGAAAATATGTACAAAGCTTGCAGTTCTGTATTATAGAATTTTAGAATTGGATGCTTTCCAAGCCGTGGTAAATTTGGGAATTCTCTTTATTGAAAGGCTCTCCTTATATGATTCACTAAATAGGTGGTACAGATTTTCAGATCACTTTCTTAAAATTTAAGTGGACTTAAAAACTGATCCCACAAAATTTGACTAAAATATGTTTTCTGTTATATTCATTAAAGTACGAACAGGGAAATAAGACCATGGAGGTGTTACTGAATGCCAAGTATTCAAAATGAGAACAGTCAGCATCTAAATTATTGAGCTGTCATGTTAAATGAAGCTGAATATTTTTAAGTGATTCACATGCAGATTGTTAAAAGAGACAGAGAGTCTGGATTATCAAACAGGGCTCATTACTTTTCAAAATTAAGGGAACAATAAGACCTAATTTTTGGAACCTAGCTGTGCAGAAAGTGTGTGAGGCTGATTCTCTTCTTCTGACAATAGAACAAGTTCTGTGGAAACAACTATTAAAGGGCATTTTCATGCTTTTCATATAGTCGATTGTTCATAATTTCATTAGTCATTAATCTACATGGATATTCTTTTTGATATTACTGCAATATGAAAAATCATAAATTTCTGCCAAATAAAACTTGTAAGTGCCTCGTTGATTGCTCATTTTGATGAGGAACTAAATTGTTAATAATCCTGACAAGTCTTAAATATTTAGGTAAAATTGGCTCACTACGTAAAGCTGCATGCAGCTCTTTCCATCTTTCAGCTATTGTGCCAGACTTTTTCCGGAGCAGCTTTTATATTTAAGGATTTTCTCAATGTGAAGATTGAGTCTAAAAATAATGAATTTGAGTGAAGTGACACGAGCATGGAAAATATTTTAATATGGGAGGGTTGCTGGTGATGTATACTTGTTCATGCAAGTTGTTTCAGATTTTTGCTAGTAAGAGAATAGGGGTCACTTTATTGCTGTAAAATATAACACTCTTCTGTACCATGTATCATCAAGAGGAGGAGGGGGGACAGTGAGAGGTCTTAATCAAATTGAAAAAAATTGCATTTAATTGAAAATTTTAATTAATTTGAAGTTATCTGAAGTTGTGCTAAACAGACATCTGCCTCAATGTCTGTGGTAATGAGTATTTCCACCTAATATGGAGTGATCTAGACATACAACAATATTTCCTAAAACTGTCATTCTTGTAACTGCTGGGCTTGGTGTTTGTATATCAAATGCAGTTTTGTGAAGGCTTTTTCATTTTTGTTTCTCTTCCCCAATTCTTCACTTTCCCTTGCCAAATATAATTAATATTGATTCACCTTAAAGATAAGTATCTGGTTTTAGACACTTGGATCTATATGTACCACTGTGGATGCAGACACATGATCAAACAGTAATAGTAAATGAGTTGCACCATTTAGCCTGCTGTAGTAGATGTTGTGAATGTGCCCGAGAGTGGTTTCTGCTGGACAGAAAGGTGAATTTCAGAATATATTTGATTAGAAATGTCTGATTAGTTTGAACTAGCACAGTCCTTGTTATGCTGTGAAACCAATGGTGTTTGATTCGGTTCTTGTGCTTTGCTATCAGTCTTGCTTTGGGCAAAGCACTTTCACTGTGTTTGTTTGGGTCTGTGAAACACCACTACTGTCTACTTCCTTTGAACTCTGGCAAGTTTGAGGCAAGACAAGGTTTTCTATGAAGCTTCAACCTCTCTCTGGAGTTTTTGTTATGAAACTCCCCTTTTCCTAGTTTGTTATATGCAGCCTGCTCTTTTAGGGAGATTGGGGATGTTCCCAAGAGTGCTGCTTGTCAAAAGTGCTGCACGGCAATACCTGAATTCAGCCTGAAGTTCTCAAAATGGAAGGAAAGGGTTTTTTTGAAAACAATAGCAAACAGGGACTTTGCCTCAGGGGGAATTAGTTATTCTGGGAACTTTCATGGTGTTAGTATCACAGGGGATACCACTAATTGCTCATAAAGCAAATGTGATTTTGGGGACTGTTTCTGCCTCTAGAACAGATATTGGTATCAAATAATGGCAGCAAATTAAATGGGAGACTATAAGTGTGTTTGGAAAAAAAATGGTCAGATTCCAGATTGAGATCACGTCCAAATTTTATTTTTTTTTCATATGGAAAATGTATTGTATTAAGAAAATGCTCTTACTTTATGGTTGCTTTGTGCCAAGGTTCCCCCACCATGCGTGTGCACAAACTTATGTGCACAAATGTGCCTATTCTGAATTTAATATTTAAGTCCTCTATTAGGTTAATGTAATCCTGTTTTGCTGCAAAACTTCACACCTGAAAAAATACAAACATAATTTTACACCTAGAAAAGACAAAATTTAGTTTCTCATTTTGATATTACTCATTACTTCCTTAATCTATTGTTCTCAGATGAATTATGGTTCATTTTAATAATAGGAACATAGACTGAACTAGGGCCTTGGGATGGCTGAAACTTGGTTTAGTCTCTGTTTTGGTACTGATTTAAAGCCCACGTATACTGCCTGAAATATAATCAAATTACTCACAAGCCCTCTGCTCCTACCCTTTGAGAGCGTTTGTACTTTTGAAATGAAGTGCTATAAAGCATTTCTTTCTAGTACATGCAAGATAAGCTTATTCACAGCTTTATATGTGAGTCTTTGGAATTTTAGAAAGAATTCTCAGGGCTAGCTGTAGGGTCTGTGACATTCAAAAAGAAGGTGTATTTTCCTTTTTGATAAAGTACACCAGTATTTAGTGTAGGGAAAAGCAACTGTTTCATGAGGTATAATAAATGTTCGTTTGTTTACTGCTTTGTTAGCCTCAAATCCTGCACAGTTAAATTATCAGGATAAATTAGATATATTGCTGTAGCTCAGGACAGCCAAGCAGTAAAACAATTGTATATACTCTTTACCTGTAACATGCTTTCTGTTAGCACAAGTTAAGAGCCACAAGAAGGAAGTTATTGTTCATATTTAAGCCTTGGCTTTCTGTAAGATTTGGTTGCAGTGGATGGCGGGCAGAAAAAAATGGCTCACCTGAGCAAGCCACAGCTCAGCCCTGTCCTCCAGCTGGGTGGGATAAGCTGTTCCAAGGCCACAGTTCAATAGCACACTGAATCTGGCTTTAGGGCTCCTGCTTCTAATCAAGAATGTTGCAGCTACATGATGGTAAGCAATGATCCGGTACAAACATATTCTGCTACCTCAACAGTTTTCTGGGAATTTTGACAAGTCAACCTTATTGTCAGGCTTTATGCCAGATTGACTATTATCTGTTCTACTATAGCTGTCATATAACCAGTGCAGAGCATAAAGCTATCACAGAGGCTATATTGTCTGCGCCATCTAATTTGAGGGGAAATGTGGTTGGGTTCTTGTGCCTAATACAAATCAAATCTGTATTGTAGTGCACAGCTCCAGTATTAATGGTTATGGAACTATAGCTGGAGAACACACTTTTTTGACTGTTATCTCCTGGCTAGGAGTAGGATGAATATACATCTTTGCAAAAGACCTTCAGCACTTCAAGCACGTGCATGCGTACATGGTATGAAAGCATGGGGATAACACAACATTCTGGAAATCTGAGTGGGACAGAGTGAGTGGTGTCTTGGGTTCATTATAATTAATTGCCTTTTAACCTGTGCTCTTTCTGTATTCATCTCACCACTCCACTTTACATACATGTCATGTGCATAAAGGCACAAAAAGGTGGGTAAACATAAGAATGAAAATATGGTCATTTATTGCGGTAGAGTTTAGGAATTAATGTCCTGAAATTGTTTGGGTCCTCTATTACTAATGAACTATTGGGGAGAAGCAACTTTTATGTTGCAGAGAATACTTTTATATCAATGTAGCATGAAAATCAGTACATAGAAAGTGCTTACCTTTGGCTGTGATTTATTATGCTTGATTTAAAGGACAGTGTCCTTTCCCTTCTGTTTAGAATCAATTTATTTCTGCTTGTGTTGCAGGCAACATTACAGCTGTAATGCAGTGTTGTGTTTCCTGTCTGAAGTGATACATACCTGTATAACATGTCAGGCAGAGAAATTTTTAAGATATCAAGTTGAGTCAAACATTAAATGTCTAGTTTTTCTCAGGTAGTGATGAAATTTTCAGCGCAATGTGAGTTACTTAATGGTGCAGACTTTTGCTTCAGAATTTGTATACAAAGGAGGTAATAGTGATGATTGACTAAATCCTGTAAAGAGGAGTTGTTGAAACAAATTTTATGTGTGGTAAGGCCATGAGTTTAGCATTCTTTAGAAATGTTATGTGGAAAATCCTATTAAAATCTAGATTTATAATTTCTGTTGAGTACCACATCATTGTAGGCAGTGATGTCCAGATTTTGGAGTCAGTGAAGACCTTTATTTTCTCCTTGTCTCCCTGGCAATTCTAAAATTCTGAGACATCAGATATGCTTTCAGGTTTAACATCATACCCCATGCCCCCGCCCCCCCCCCCCCCCATTTTTTTTTTTTTAATTTTAAGGAAAGGCCCCAGAATGAAACTTGTTCTCTAAACCTGGTCTCTGATGTGATTTTTATACTTTTTCCTTTCCTCTGTGCATAAACTGTAGTTTATTTGCAGTTTATTATTTTTCTTTCCATGGTTCACTTTATTCTAATTTGAGGGACAGGGATGTAAGAAGAATGGCAGCAAATGGAGAATTGAATAGTTATGAGACCTCCTAAATGGCCAGTGGAGATTAGACTGATTTCTGCAGGCCTCTAGCAGTCATTGTCATTATCTTGGTGCTCTTGCCTTGAATTCGCCTAGACTGAAACAGGAACAACACATCTAAATACTATAAAATTATAAGCAGGCATAAAATGCACTTGCATACACCCATTCATGTGCATGGTGCATGTATATACACATACAAGCATGTGTGTATATAAATTTATTTTCCTCCCTTGTTTGTGACTCCATTGCTGTCATCTTTTTTGTTCTTTAGCACTGGTAGTCATGCAAATTGTAAAATCACTGAACTTTTTTTTTTTCTCACACCACCTAAATTTATTTAGTTCTTATTTATAATGATTAAATACCAGCTGTATTCTACTTGACTGGTTTTAACCAAAATTTGTGTGTTATGCATAACAGTGCATTGGCAGAAAAAGAAAACAGTTTTTATGTGACAGGCTTATCTATTTTCAGTTGGTTAAAAGTTGGAAAGATATCTGTATCCCTTCTATGTATTTGGAATAGAAACTGTTTTATTTTGACTGAAAGGCACAAGACTAGTACATGTATTTCTGATTTCCCTAGTGTATTTTGTGAAGTGTGAATTATACTGAATTACAGACTATTCTGGGTTGGAACAGACCCATTGAGTCCAACTCAGGTGAATGGCCTGTATAAGGTTTGACTGCACATAGCCTGGGCATTATTAGCACCATGCTCTGATCTACTGAGCTAATCTCAGGCTTAAAGCAAGAGCCATCTTTAAAATTTATTGTGTTAAGGTTTCATGATGAAGTGTGGGATCTTCCAAAAACTGTGCTGTAAAGTTGAGTATAACTTAAATACTTTGTTTCTTTTCAGTTTTTATTCCATGTTATGAGTAGATGATTTTTTTAGTGGCAAATTGTGAATGAAACAGGAATTTATTTTCAGAAACCCATTGTGAGGATTCACTTTCAGTGGTGGACGAGTTTTTTATTATATTAACAAAAACACTGTCTACCAAAGTTATATGCATAGAAGTATAGGATGATTTTTTTCATTGCAATGCCCCCATTCCAAAACCAGAGTAGAAAAAGCTTAGTTTGACAGGTATTAAGAAATATGTTTTGGTAATTTGGGACTTAACTATACCCTTCAATAAGTAATCTTGAGTACTTTGCAAAATGGATAGTATTCTTAGTTGGAAACAGGAGGAAAAGACACTATTAAAGGAGGGAAAAGGCTTCCACTGAACCAAAGGTAATAAATTTGGAACTATTTGTATTTATTTAAGAAACAAATACATGGAAAAATCATAGACACAAATGTTTGAAAATAACAGTAAGAAGGATTTCGTCCGTTTCTTTGTTGTAATATCATTAGAGCAGGCAAACATAAATGTCTCATGTTTGCATTAATGAAAGAAAATATTATTGGGAGAAATTAAATATATGACAAAGCAGCTTGTATCATTGAATCTTGCTTCCTGGTTCTAACAGTATTCACTCTGAACTTTGAGGTTCAATGGTATTTAACACAATGAAGCCGTTTGCTTCATCTTTTTCAGCATTCATCAGTGGGGAAAATAGGAAGATTTTGATATAGTTCAAGCATATCTGCATCCATCTACCAGCAACCTTTATAGTCTTATCCCATTGTACCTATTACAAGCAAGTTCTAATGCAACCAAGATAAAAATGTATTTTGCATGTACATGTATAATTCATTTTACAGTAAACGGATGCCAGCATTCTTAGCTGAAACTAAGGTGTGGTGTTTGAAGGCATTGCAAATTTGCATCAATAGATTTTCTTATGAAATATATGCCTTCTGTAATTTTAGAACTTGACCATCCCTAATCTTTGGACATTTTTGTGTGAAATTTTAAGCACATGATATTATTTACATTGTGGTTTAGCCTAATACAGGCTATATTGGTAGGAATAGTGTTATTGAAAACAATATTCCTGCTGAATTCTGTAAAAGTAGCAGAGTGAACAGATATATGTACTATAATTAAATATTTTTCTTGTATGCTGTGCTTTTTTTTTTTTTTTCTGGTGTTGAATGAACAGGAATGGTATTTGAAATAATGCATGTTCAAACTAAACTACTATTTTACTGTTTACTCTCACCTCTGGTTCTTTACTAATAATGCTATGTTGATCGATCAGGCTTTTAATTTTAAAACAAACAGGCCTTTTATTTGGATACTTTATGTGCTCTGATGTTTCTGTACTATTAGGGTGTTCTGCTTTCTACTGTGTGCCAGTCAGTTTCTCTTTTAGAACCTGAAAATACTACTGCAACGTTTTTCTATGTTCAAACCCTGATCCCGTAATCAGACTTGATGCAAAAATCCTTGGGTCTTTTGAGAGAACCATTGTGTGTGGTATTGCTCTGTTTATCCTTATTGGTCAGTGTGTGTTTTCAAGGTCCTTAGTTGTAAAGTCACTTGTAATTCTTCATATTGGAGGATATTTTGTTATAAGTTGTTTTTTCTTAAGTAAATCCTCAGTTGTGACAATGTAGAGTGACATAAATACTGACTAGAAGTCTAGCCTCAGATAATTTCCAGGTGGGAGAATTATGATCTGAACTATATTAAAAATGAGAATTTTTAAGAGTATCGGTAGCTCAAAATCGAATAGAAAAAGAGGTAAATACTTGAATATCCCAATTACAATTGTGAAATTTGTAATGTATTCAGTTATCTGATACTAGTAGTCAAATCTGTGACTCTTAGCCCATGGTTTTCACAGATTTTCTTTCAAATATACCCTTTAGGGATGTGGTTAAATACATGTGTATGTTCTGGAGGTTTTTAGTTTTGGGGATTTTTTTGTTTTTTGGGGGTTTGTTTGTGAGGGGAGGGGTTGTGTTTTTTGATGTGTTTTGGCTTTTTTTCTTTTTTAATGCAGCTATCTTTTTTTGCCTTAAGTAGAGGGTTTTTTTCAATAAGTGCTGACTCTTACATAGAAGTACTCGAAGCTGACAAAAAGTGCTATTTTTTCCGAATGATAGTTTTACCCTTGGGAAAATGTCTTCAGATTTGTTTTTCTATTATTGTATATATTAAACTTTATGCTGGTGTTAGTCAGATTAGTGCAAAGTGTGTTTCAAGATAGAGATTAATATACTAGATCCATGCAATTCAAATGTTTTTAACAAATAGACAGTTAAGGCAGCTTTTACTTCAGTTGCCTTTATTTTTCCTGAATCGGTTGCATTTTAGTGCTGTTTCTAGCAAAGCTACATCTGCTTTATATTCAGAGTGTTCAGAAATACCAACAAAATTGCTTTTTGTAATCCTCGAAAATACTGATGCTTGTGCTAAACCCCCGTCTGTTTACTGGAGATTCATCAGGCCAGGTACAGATGCTGGTTCTACAAGATCTTCCCTAGAGTGGAGTTTTAATTAAAACAACTCTTTTTACCCCAGCTGTCAGTGCAACCCATATGAAAAGCAGAAAGCTTGTTTTCTGAGAAGAGTTGAATGTTTAGCTTGTTCCAAAGTCTATAACCACAAAATGAAGCATTGAATTTCTCACTTCTCTGAATTCTTTTCTCCCTTCCTAGTTAGTGCAAACTTTGTTTGCAGGAGTCGCTCTAGAACTTTCTAAAGCTTGCTTTCTTCATGTGTGTTTTCACATTGATTTCATTCAACTAAAAAATATTTTGCAGGAAATTTTAAAAGATTATTTTAATCTAACCACTACTTTACAGATAGCTAAAGTTGCATGGCCCATCCTACAATAAGTTTTGGATTTTTACCCCTAGCCCTATGGAGTAATATCTCAGATTCTAATTCTTACTGAGTCAAACCTTCCTTCAAGCTGGAAGGCAGGTGAATATTGGCTTAACAATACACCTCAAAAAGGGGAAGGTGGCTTGAGGAAAAGAAGAAAACAAAAAAGTCCTTGTTTTCTACATAATGCAAATTGAATTCTTATTTCCCTGCCATCAGTATTACTTCATGGAGAGATCTTAGTTGAAATGTGTCTTGCGATTCAAACCTAACAGTTCTGGTTTAACCCCCGCTGACAACATAGCACCACCCGTCTGCTTGCCCATTCCTCTGCCTCACCATGATTGGAGGGAAAATTGGAGTGGAATCAGAAGAGTAAATGTGAGGATTTGTGGATTGAGATAAAGACAGTTTAATAGGGAAAATAAAATCTGTACACAGAAGTAAAGCAGAACAAAGCATTCGTTCATCCTTCCCACGGGCAGGCAGATGTTCAGCCATCCCCAGGAAAGCAGGGCTTCACCATGCATAACAATGGCTTGGGAGGGCGAATGCCATCACTCCAAATGTCCCCCTTTCCTCCTTGTTCTGAACCTTTATATGCTGAGCATGAGGCCAGAGGGTATAAAATATCCCTTTGGTCAGGGGAAGTCAGTTGTACTGGCTCTTTCCTCTCCAAGCTTCTTGTGTACTCTCAGTCTTCTCACTGATGGGGTGATTAAAAAAACAGAAAAGATCTTGACACTGTGTAAGCACCTCTCAGTAATAGCAAAGACATTTATTTTTTTATTAACACAGTTTTTAGGACAAGTCCGAAACATAGATCTATCCTAGCTATTAGGATGAAAATTAACTCCACCCCAGCTACAATCAGCATATAAACCTAGCTTGCCCAAATTCCTAAAATCCTTCATTTCCCAAGTCCTATCTGGTTTTCTACTCATACTACTAATTCTAGCCTTCTGTTTGCTCAGTCCCAGCAGTTCAGGTGAACTTGTCCTCAAAAACATCTACCACAAAAGTGGATTACTGCAATGCTAGCAAATATCTGTGTTCCCTGTCATCTTTCAACTGCTTTAATAGTATTGTCTTCAATTGCTTCAATTCTAAAAGACAAGTATGAGAAAATTTCTAGTTACCACATCATTAATTACATCCGCTTCAAAAGTTATGGACTTTAAATAATTTCTGTTTCACCATCAGTTTTTATGCTTTGACTGTATACTGTGGGTGTGCCTAATGTGGTGGTTTTGTTTGGTTTTTTTTTTTTGTTTGGTTTTTTGTTTGGTTGGTTGGGTTTTTTTGGGGGGTGGGTAGGATGGTGATATTAGTGGTGAAAAAACCTTCTCCCAAATGTTTCATTCTATTCTACTCAAACTCATACCTGTCCTGCTGTATTAGCAATGGATCTGTAGTTCCTTTGTGTAACTACTGTTCCAGGAATCCTACATGGCTGCTGTCTGCCTTCAGTCTTTTTACCAGAGATGAATGGGAATTGTGTGTGTCATATGTAAATGCTTTTCTACTCCTGTACTTAGTTGCTTTATGGCACTGAGTTGGCAGGTACCTTAAAAACCATGCTAAGCATATTTTCAGATTAATTATTTATTTTATTATTCCTGTCTATAATAGCTGTGCTGTCAAGTCCTTATGAGTCCACGAGGCTCAATACAACAGAAGAAAGATGGTAGGGCAGAACTGCTGCAGCTGTTGCACTGTCTTAGACTGCCACAGAACCACACTTTGTGTTTAGCACTATGCTTTAACATTGATCTGGTCCAAAATACCAAGCTTGGGGTTTTTTGTTGGTTAGTTTTTATTTGAATATGTTTTAAGCTGGATGATGAGAGAAACTCATGTGTAGCTGTAGCAGACGAGAGAAAAAAAAAAGACTGTGGCATTGAAGATTGTTTTGCAGAATCTGAAAGCCAAAATATTGTATAAAACTGGTTCCCCCTTTCTTTTGAAAAGGAAGGCAGAGAAGAGCTATGAACTTGACAATTCTCAGTGAAGTGAGGTTTTGTTTTCCATCTTACTTGGCAAACCTACTCAATGTTTGATCCCTACACATGATCGTGGCCCGGCACCTTGCTTTATTGACAGTCACACAATTGTCCTCAGCCTGGTGTTCATAGTCCTAGAAAAGAGCAGGATTGTTGTCATCTAGTTATGAAGGTCTTCCTTTGTGCAGGAGGGCACTGTTTTCATCATTGCTTTCAGCATATGCTCTTCATTTGATAATTCACATAAAGAATGGGTTTGCAATCACTGTGCTTGTGCTAGTTACTTGAAAAATCCTGAAAACACAATTGAGTGTCCAAAGCTCCTAAACGTGTGCAGCACTTATATTCCTAAGTTTTCATGGATAGAACTTGAGATCCTGCAGACCCCTGGTCACCTGAGAATGTCAGGAATTGTGCTGTGTGTCATTTCCTAAGGAGTATTGTAATGGGTTGTTCAGGTGGTACTTATGTGCTCTCCCAGTTCCTCCTATAATTGCTCAGTTTTTGACTTCATCAAAATTAGAAAATTAACTTCCCATGCAGCATAAATGAATGAGTTTATCTAATGTGTATGAATTACTATATTTTATTCAAATTTATCTCTTTTAGTTTGGTTTCTGAGTAGCTATGCTGAGTCATTCCTTAGATGCTTAAGATAATTTGAAGAAAATGTTTGGTTTCTTTTAGCTTTAAATTTGAAAGTAATATATTTTTCAGCACTTTTCTTGTGCACTTTTTGAATAGAGTCAGTGTTCATACAATGCTTTTAAAACCATTTATGTAAATAAAATTGCAAGAAAATTCCTGAGTATTTCTTGGTTAGGAAGCTTTTTTTTGTTGTTTTGCTTTTTTGTTTGGTTTTTTTGTTGTTGTTGTTGTTGGTTTGTTTTGTTTATTTGTTTTTTTGCATAAGCAAATACTATTTGTAATTTTTTATTTTTATTTTCAAAGCAGGATTCTTACACTAGACATAGGGCAATGCACTTTCACCCACAGATTTCAGCAGGCTTAGCATGATTCCTAAAGTGAGAATGTAGCAGGGGTTATGAACCCTCTTAAGTACTGCCCAGTGTGTATTATTTCAGATTTTAAATAACGAAGGTAGTTTAATTACCTGTTAAAAATATTTTAAACTGCCTGATTAATCCTCTTTATGAAGAAATTCTCTAAAATTATTTTTCATAGAACCAAAATTACAGTAATTATTTACTGCAGACTATAAAGTAGTCACTAGAGATAGTTCTTGAGTAGGCATTATCTAAAAGGAAGCTGCTTTTTTTAGCACAGAATCTTCAAGATAGCTAAAGCATTGCCTTTGCTGTCAGGACCAGATTATCAACAGAGACTCTGCAAACACTAAGGTGTAAGAATTAATTGTGATCATTTTTCTTCACTTCTGAGTGTGTTCTTCTCTAGAGCAACTTGGGGAAAAAAATAAATTTGAGGAAGGAGTTCTTAGAAGCAGAGCTAGGAATGTGTGGCATTTTTAGTGTGTTCTGGTTGTCTGGTGACTTCAGGGATCACTTTTTCCTTCAGTATCCATTTTGATATTATTAAATTACTTTATTATTGAAGAAGGGTCTTTCCCTTTAGTTACAGGCAGAAACACTTGCTCCATTAAGTCCAGATTCTATCCACATCTCTAAAACTCCTTAGAAATATTTTCACAGCACCTTCAGGGTCCTACCTCTGCACTTTGTAAATTCCTGACAGCATGTTTGGCTAATTCCCTTACCACTCCTCAGCCAGGCAAGTGAGGGAAAACATATTCTGAAGCTGCTTAGGGATCCTATAGGTTAACCAGCAACCTTAGCACCAGAGCTAACTCTCAAGCTGTTCCTCAGTAGAGGCTTCCTTTTCAGCTGGTGATGTGGGAAATTCAATATCATAAATATTCAGTGTTTATTAAAAACAAGTCAAAATGTTCTAAACAGTTGTGTAGAAGTTCAAATAGAATGACTGTCGAAGCTTCACTTTCACAGGTTAATAATCCCAACTTTAAAGTAGCATATAATAAAGCCCATACTTTTTCAACTGTCTTTATAATAATAGGTATGCCATAAGGGTATATATAAAAATATATTTTAGTTTACCACTAATGCAATCACCAAGTTGCATCATGTATATATTTTAGAGACAAGATTTCACTTCAGAAGAACAATTAAGAGCTTTGAAAGCAATCTTTAGTAGAATCTACTAAGTATTCCCCACTGGGATTATTTCAGAGATCCACCAGAATTTATTGCATGAAATCCAGTTTGTTGTATAAAGGTCTGTAGACTTGGCATTTTGAGGGTAAAAAAGCAAAGTAACTTTTGGAGCTGTAAATAAAAGAGCTGCACGCATACTGCTAGGTAAGTAAATTAAGTAATTTTGAAAGCAATGTGTTCCTAAGGATTGGTTCTTCCTAGATATACACATTGCTACTGATGACATCTACTTTTTTTTTTTTTCTAAATTCTGGCTACACAAAGCTTTCAAGTGTTGGAGAAACTGGAATAATCAACCTGAAAATACTCAACCTGAACACCTTCCCCTCGCCCCGTTTGAACACATATATTATTTTGCAGTCATTTTTTGAGTTTGATTCTGTTTCTCAACTACCAACTTATGTTCATGGGCTGCTTAATGCAAAATTCCTTAAGTTCTTGTGTAGGAGAATTGGTCACAAGTAAACTTTATTCTCTTCCTTACAGAGAAGATACTGGATTTCATCTACTATAGCACAACTTTGATGGGAGAATTTTGCTCACATGACTACCTTTCCTAAAACTGTCCCCAAGCATTTTCAGGATTCCCGAAGAGGACTTTAATCTTAGCGGTAGCAGGGAATTGAATCAGAAGTGCTGCATGAAAATTGTCATAGAACATAATAATGAGACGAAGGTAACGTGTTTATTGGGTATGGGTTTAAAACAAACTGCTAGCTGCTGAATTCTGAAGGAATGTTGGAGAGTTCAGCTTCTGTTAAAACTGTGTGCCATAGCAGACCTGTCATCCAAGTCCTGGAAGACTGTATAGATTCACATGAGCCAGGGCCTGCGTCACCTCTGTTAGTTCTGTCTGTGTGTTCAGGGCCACTTGAAGTGCCTGGCACTCAGCAGTGGTTGGTTTAATGTCTGCCACTGAAATAATTCCAGAAGTGTTTCACTGGGACATTGGAGATTGGCACCAGCTCTAGAGTGGAAGGTGTCAAAGGAAAGGATGAGGTGCTGGCTGCTACCAGCTCACTGTCAGGCTGTAGTGGGACTGCAACTTGGTCCAAGTTTTACATGTGAAATTCATTTACAGGTCTGGATGTGTCTGTCTCTGTCAGGTGCAATGTTGCTGAATAAAAAAAAACTAAGCAAATGACAAAACCAAACCAAACCCCATTGCCTCTTCCCCCCAAAAGCCAAAGTTTAGCAATTCATACAGTTATCATCAAACTGGAATTCAAATAGTTCATAAGCCTACAAAGGTGCAACTTCCCACCACCCTGGGCTCCCACATGGCAGAGATCTCCTTTCCTCACAGGACATGTGGACCACAAACACACCTCCTCTTCCAAAGCTGAGATTTCCCCTATTTACACGTGCCTCATGTTGGAGGTGAATGCTTCTTGTGTGCTCGAGTTGCCCCTACAGTGCACATGCTGGTGAGGAAGCACCCAAGCCCTCTCATATGCAGATAAGGGCATGATACAGGGTGTACTCGCATTTTGTGGCACTGTGTGTTTTCCCTGCTGGCTGCTGTCCCAGTGCCTGAAGGGAAAGGTGAATCTAAGTGGAGGTGACAAGGTCAGTGATTTCTGTTTTCGACAAAATTCAAACCAGGCTCTTTCTTGTAGTAAGTTATTTTCTTCTTTGTCCCTACTACTACAATTTTTTTATTTATTTATTTTTTAATGACTCCTTAAAACCTTAGTGTAGTTTTCCTGGTTTTAATCTGACATCATAGGCTATAGTCTTCCCTGGCATTATAATTTTTGGGGAAATGGGCTGATAGGCGGTTCTGGATGATCTTCTCACATGCTCTTTATGCTCACCTCCCTGCTACGTTAGCTGCTGTTACCCAGACCATTCAGATACCTCCAGAGTGGAAAGCTTTGTGATTTTTATTATCCAAATGTCAGGGAACAGACTGAACTATAAAGAGAAAGGGTGCACAACAAGACCTCTGGTTTTTTTTGCAGTGGAGGTATTTTAGGCTGCCGTCTCTCTCTCTCCTTTTTTTTTTTTTTTTTTTTTTTTTTAAAATATGCTGCGCCCTGAGGCCCAAGTCATCCTTTGGTCTTGGTTTTATATACTGCTATTTACCTTTCCAGATTTTGGTTTTTTGGTTTTTTAACTTTCAACTTATTTAATTAATAATTTCATTAGGTCTAGCCATTTTTCTTATTTAGCCCTATTTGGTCACTTTGAAACCTTCTTTTATACGAAATTGTAGTAAGGCTACTTACTGCTTACTTAGGATGCTGCTTACTTTGCAAAAGGTCTCAGAGAATAGGCTCCTTCTTTTCAGTCTTCTAATAGGCTTTCAGCCAGTTAGTCTTTTTTTGTTTTAATACAAAAAACCCTGAATTCTTTGTCAGAAAATAAAAACCAAAGACAACTATAGTATTTATTTTATTAAAATGAGAAAAAGGTATTGATTCTTAATATTGTTTTAAAAGTAACCTTCTAGGGGTTTTGGCATTTTGGAGGAGGTAGGAGAGGAGACAATAAAAAGCTTGTTGCATAGAAACAAATGACTGAGTTAGGTTAGTTAATTTAACTCTCCAATGGACCTTATTATTTAATGTTTATAATGTGTCAGAGTATTCTGAAGACTGAAATTTCAAGGTCTCAGCTGACATTTATTTCATTTCAGTGTATCTTCATGATGGCATCTGTTTTTATGTTGCTGTCTCTCTGTCATGAAGACAAAGGCAATGAACCCCAAATCTGCAGGTTTTCTCATGGAAAACCACTGGAATGTATAGTAGGGTAGCTGAGATGTTATGGAGAAGAAGTTTCTGTTCACTTAAGAGCCCTCAGCAAGAAATGTTGGCCCATGGAAGGGTAGTGGATACCAGTGTTCTTTATACACTCCCGTTGGTCCTTAAACTGTCATCTCCACCTGAGCTGAAATAATCTGTTGTAAAGCTTTATCTTTCAGTGTTAATTTGAGCTGGAAAATGCTTTCAAAAATATTCCAATGATTGCCTCTACATCTCCACCCAACAACAAAAAAGGGATACCTTCAGCAAATAATAAAATAATTCATTAGGGCTACATTAATTCGTTGTATTTTGGGGAAATTCTGAGCTGTTCTACTGATTTACCAAAATAAGAGTATTTGTCTAATACCAATACTCAACTGTGACGGACAAAAGACTCTCTAACAATTTAAAGTTAGAAAGTGTATGTTTATTCAG
>JANRGV010000084.1:37288390-37312145 GCA_024734035.1 Alethe castanea
CGGCTCCGGCGGGCGGCGGGTCCCTGTTCGAGTGCCCGAGCTGGTGAGCGCCGGGGCGGCCGAGGGCGATGAGGGGCGCGGGGCTGCGCTCCCCGGGGCCGCGGAGCGCTGGCCGCGCCGGCGGGGTCCGGGCCGGGGCGCGGCCCTGCGGGTGCCGCCATCGACAGCGCCGCGGGGGGCCCCGGGCCCTCCCTGGGATGCCGGGGCTTCTCCCAAGAGCTCTGACAGAATACGTGGTGTGGTAGAAATTAAATGTCGTGGTATGCGGATGTATCCGGTGCGGGAAATCTGTCTGTCAGCTTGAAACTGGCCTGGGGTTTTTATTAGCTTGAGTTAAGAAGTGAGGGCTGAGTGAAGTGTTGGAGAAGGAGCATCGCGACCATGCCTTGGGCTGGGTTGGAGGGAAAGCCGGCGTTGGAAGGGATCCCTGAAAATGCCCCGCCTCGCCCTCGTGCCGGGAGTAGAGCTTTGGATCATTTGTAGAGCTTTTCTTCATTTGTTCTGTTTTGATGCATCACTGAAGAGATCTTGGCTCTGCTGCCTTCTTTGAGTGCCAGCGCATTGCGATGGGTAGCGCTGTGTTTTCAATCACACAGCACATCACTGCACCTGACAACTGGGGCAGTGCTGTGGTCCAGCCCTGCCTGTCCTTGCAGAGTCCAGGCTGTCCCTGCTCTCTCAGCTGTGTTGTACCGCTCAGTGTTTTGTGATAGTGCTCAGTGCATGAATGTGTTTTAGTTTAGACCTGGTTTTAAGTGCCTGCTTTTGTTGGTAAAGCCATTTAACCCTCTCACGGAAGAAAATTCCTCATGTATTTTAGGGTTTTGTTTGTGCTGAGCATACACAGTAATAAACATCTACACGAGACAGGGTGGTGTTCCATAAGATGATGACACAATAGACTAAAGCTAAAAATTATTCTCCATATTCAACTTGAAATTTGAAATATCATCCTTTCTTTTTCCCCTAGTGTTTTTATACAACAGTGATCACAGTATGTGTTATATTCCTGGTAAGTTGGAATGACTTGTACCTTTGAAAGCTGTAGATGAAGTAGCTGGGGAAGTACAGCTTGTGAAATGCTCAGCCTCAGGGGCTTGCATGCTATTGCAGAAGAATTCCTAAAGAAATCCCATCTGGAGGAGAGAACTGTAACACCTGTAACTGTGAGGGCCTCTTCAGGTTCCTGGTTTGTGTCTTTAGCTGCAGCAGGGCAGGGTCTGACAGAGTTTCCCTGTGTTCCTGCCCTGGGTTGGCTCTGAAGCACAATCTGTTGTGCTGGATGAGAAATGAGGTGGGATCTGGGAGATGATGCAAACCCAGGGGTGAGGAGGACATGTTTGGGTGCCAGGTCCTGTTCTGTTCTCACATTTTAAAGATTTTTTTGTAGTTCACTTACTGCAACCTGAATGTCCTTTTACAGTCATATTCCAAAGTAGTTCTTAGGTACAGTAAAATTCCTGTCTGGACTCTCTCCTTATACACTGTAAGGCAACTTTCTGTTTTCTCTTGGATTCTGTTATGTGTTTGCACATTATAATGGTTTTAGGGACCAAGTTGGGCGATTTTATGTTTGTACCTGTGAGGTAAAGGAGTGCCTGAGACAATTTGATCTTGTCCAGTTGGATTGTACACAGACATGGCAGCCAACACCAGTGAAAGCTTTGTGGTTTTCCTTAATGCTTCTTTTGAAACCCAAAAGCTGTTTCATAAGAGTAAAAATTAAAAAGTGAACTAGCAGGAAGCCAGCAGAGCTTCCAGTCCCAGTGTCTGTGTTCTGGTGAACAGTGAACCCAAAATGGGAAGTGCTGGGTGATTCTGACTGGTGATAACCATGGCCTCATCCCAAGGAAGCAAGGAGCTCTCCTACCAGGTGGATTTATTTATTTATAGTTATTTCTCTGTTCTGCAAAACAAGCAGAGTATATTTCATGCTAAAGCTCTGGGTGCCTTCTGCTGGTGTGTACTGAGCTGCAGATTCCAGCTCATGGTTTTAAAGTACTTGTTCCTTTCAGAGCCTACTAAAGAGTGCCCAGGTATGATGTGGAATCAGTGATGGGCCTTTCCCAGGTGGGATTCTCCAGGGTGGAGGTGGTTTGCAGGAGCAGGCTTGGACCAGTACTGGTGTTATTCAAAGCTCTGACTTAAGAGGGTGTAAAGGTTCCCTGCAGGAAGCCTGGTCTTACACAAGCACCAAAAAGTCTCCTCCTGTACAGGCAGCATTGTAGGGCTTCACTCCAAGAGCTTTGGGCAACCAAAAGCATGGAGTTGCAAAGAGTCTTCACAGTCAGAAGCAGATTCTTCTGTGAATTATCTTCAGTCTCCTCAAGCTCTGTTAAAATCAAAATCACAGTCTTTACCTATTTGTTTTCCTGCTTCTAAGGAAAGCTGGTTGGGGCCTCTGAACGCCAATCATATGAGAAATACATCTTAGACATAATAAAAAGGGGTAGCTATTTTCCTTGCCTTTTAGTTGTTGCACATGCTGCTTTTGAGCTTTACCTCTTTCATTGTACCTGTTCTTCCCTAAGTTGGATAATATCTGAGTACCTCATTTCCAGAAAAGACTTCTGCACTGAAATTCCCACTTTTCATCCAATTTCAGCTGTGGCTTTGATTTAGGTTTTTGTGCTGTTATAGGCTACTTCTTCATAATTCGTACAATATTTATTCTTTCTTTTCTTGTGTGTCCAGCAGCTAAACCTAAGACAGATGAATAACAGTGGTTGCCACTTGAATAGTACTTGCTGATGCCACAACATGTTTCTGCATGTACTGTAACTCCTCTGTACCTGTTAGCCAACATTTGGGCTGTGCATTTACAGTTGGCATAAAGAGGGGACCAAAACTTCCTGTAGATTAAAATTTAGCCATTCCATGACATCAGAAAATGTCTTTAGATTAAGACATCTAGATTGTCTTTAGATGTCTTTAGATTAAGACTTGTCTTTGATTAAGACTTTTGCAAACCTTCTGAGCTGGCTTTAGGTAGTAAAAGTGCCTTCTCTGAGGTCCAGATTATCTGGTGTGGGGTTTTGAAGTGACCATCAGATGTTTAGTGGATATCACCTGCCTGTCCTTTTGTCCTAGTGTAACTTGTATTTGGAATTGTGACCCTTTACCCTCTTTGACACACCAGTAGTGGGGATGTCAGGTTTGTCCAGGAATGGACATACATTAGAAATAGTTCATTTGAAAGCAGCAATTGTTTCTCTTTAGTTTCTTTGGCCAAGAACTGGCAATTCCTGGCAGTGCTTTTACACAGATTTATGGAAAGTGTGAGTTCCAGAGTTCTGCAAATTCCACCCTGTCCTTGAAGTTGGACATGAAGGTATGTACACTAGTCACAGAGGCCAAGATTTTTGGGAAGTGGCTAAATTTAGGTTCTGAGTACACATTTAGAAACCCAAATAATTGACCTGGTTTTAAACTAACACAATAGAATTGTGGCTGTCCTGTCTATGTCCTTAACAGCAACAACCCAAAATTTCTTGTAGTGACTTACTTCAGTCAGGCTGCTGAGTTTCAGCTGGATATAGATGTTGTAACCCTGTTGGCATGCCAGCATTGAATCTGCACTGTGGAGGAGATCCTGACATGTAAAACTTCAGTTCTCTACTTGGCACATTCCAAAGTGTTAATGGCCTTGTTCTTCTTTTCCTAAATGATTTCTCTCTGTTACAGAGGCATGGCCTGGCTTGTGGAGCGTGAGGTGAAGAAAGCAAAGAAACACAATTTTCTGTTTCTAGTACAGAAGAAATATTTCTTTGCTTGTAGATATTTAAATCTTTTAAAAACCCACGCTGGAATCTGGTTTTGTTTGGAGGTATCCTATGTAAATATTTAACTGCTGATCATTGTAAGCAGTTGATGTCTTCTCTAAAGCCAGCAAATCCATGGTGTGGATTTCCTGTGGGAAATCCCAAGCCTGATCATGTCCAACTGCTTGGCCATGAAGGGAAGGGACTAATTATGCAAGGCAGCAAAGCAGAGGTGCTGTGTCTGCCAAAGGCTGTCAGCTGGACCATCTCTCTTCAAGACTCTTTCTCACAGGATGCACAGGAAATGATCATTTTAGCAAACATTAGAGGATTCAGACAGGAGCCATGCATTTATAAGGCATTGACTTGGAGGAGGTAATGGCAGTTGAATAGAATCTGTGGTCTGACCCTATTGGTCTTGGGGTTTTTTATTAATTACTTTGACAAAAGTGACCACAATACGTGCTAGTGACATAAGTGTGATCATCGAGACCAGAGAATTATCCAGTCCTTTTGGTATAATATAAATATCATGACAGTAAAAACAAGATAAAATGCAGAAGTGTATGGTGGAAAATGAGGACTAAGAACAAGAACTTCTCCAAGCCAGAAGGTAACTATTCAGAAGTAAAAGGATGCAGGTTTGTCTTCAGAAATAGAGTTACAGATACACAAGTGCTGTTGTAAAAGGTGTTCATGAAAATGTGTAGTTACTTGTACTTGATGAAGCTTTTACTTTAAAAAGGGAATATTTTTTATAAGTGAAAGAGTAAGAAAAATCAGAGTGGAAATTAAAGGATGTGATGACAAATTATATGGAAATCAAGATGTCAGAATAGGAATGTCTTCCTGGTAGAAATAAACGTTACAGTCCTGTCTTCCTCTGATTTCTGCAAGTTAATTACACTTCCAATATATCTGTTCTCACTCTGAAAATGTAGGAATAATCTTATGAAACAATGGTTCCATTGTTGCTCACTACTTAATAGTAGTTTTCTTATTTAATTCAGTGTCATTTGAATTGATTTTTGATGTCATAAAACCTGAAGTTCTCTCTAATAGAATATTTATGGCCTTGTTCTCAAAAATTAAATTTTTATACAATTTCCAAATTTCACTCTATTCCATAGAGACTTGTTCCTGAGTAAGTAACCAAGGGAACCAAAGCAAGCCAGTATCACCTATTTCTGTGTGGAACTGCATTGTAACAGGAAAAGGTGCACAGTGCCAAGGTGAAGTTGGGCAAATGCTGTAATCCAAGTGGAATGCTTTGTTCAGTTGAAGCAGGCACATTTCTAATCAGAAATCTTCTAGCAAACACAGTGCAATTTCTTAATTCAGTAAGGGTCTGTAATCATCCAGTCTGAACCACAGCTTTTTGAGTACGATTGGAAGTTTAGCAAGAATGCTTCTGACTTTGCTGTGTGTAATTTCTAGATCACTCCTGAACACTTTAAAATTAGCAGCATCACTTGATATCTGCATTTCTGACTAGCAGTGGTTAAAGCAAACTGTTAAAACTGGTTTTTGAGTTCTCTTAGAGTGCCTGGCTTGAAGCTGCCTGGGGTTTGCAGTTTGTCACTCCTTTTATCAGTTCTTTACTTTGACTTTTTTGAGTTCCTTGGGCTGACTGTTAGAGAAGAAAAGCTCTAGTGTGATGTATCCTTCCATTTTCTCTCTGATCCTGAGAATTTCTTTAATGATACTGGTGATGCTCATATTCTCCTTGCCAGTCAGCTCTGTTAATTCTCTGGAAGATTTCACATCCCCCCCTGGGAGCTTTGGAGGATTCAGGAGGCAATCAGAGCATCCTGTGGCTCAGTCAGACTCACTCAACTCATTGAGCATCACAGTTGGTGCCTTTGCAGGTGTTATTTTCAGGTCAGCTGCAGGATGCTGCCCTGGGGGGGCACTCAGGACTGGGATGCACAATCTGGAAGGCACAGAAGAGGCTGCTGGTTTCTCATTTTCAAACACCAGCACTTGTTCTGGAGCCAATTGTGATAGGAGAGTGTTGGCCTTGGGGCAGTGCTGAGGGCTCTGTGTGTTCTGTAGGGAGGACAATCTGCTGGCCTCAAGTAATTCTTCATCCTTCAGAACAGTGTAGGAAAATTAGTGGATATTTTAACACATTAGTTAGTGGAAAAGGACTTTTTTAACACTGGACATAAGATGGGAAAAAAACTGCTCTGCTGTAACAGCATAAGGCCAGCTTTCTAACAAACTTTCTTCTAGGAGATTTTTGCAAGAGATTTCCTTTCATGTTTTACTCCTTGATCCAGGTGATGGGGCAGAGCATGGGAAGGGTGACTGATACTTCCAAATCCAGGCACTACTTCTGATCTTTGGTGACTCTGGAGCTAATTAGAGTTGAACATAAAACTGAAAAATCTCTCTACTTTTTTCATTAAAAGGCTTTTCAAGTGTCTAACTTGGGCAGCCTCAACTGTGACATTGACTTAAAATGTTCCAAAGGAGTTTTCTGTCAGAAATTACTTCTGTGAATTTGTTTTCATGGTATCATAATCAGTATTTACAGCCTTCAGTGTTTTACAGGAATAAGTAGATGGGGGAAATACTGCATACAAAGGATTCTCAGTCTAAAAGAAGCTAGAGAGTAGGTAGATTTTTTAAGCACTAAGTCATATTAAAGGCACTGCCTTGTGATGCTGCTGGGCTTGGTTTATCTGTTGAAAATAAAATTGAGGGTAAAGGCAGAGTAAAAATACGAGCAAGGGTGAAACTAAAAGTAGAGGGGGCAGTGAAAAAGCAGAGCTAGTGTACAGCAAAATGTGACCATCAAGAATTCAACTGTGCTGGAGCTCTTGGGGGCTCTCCTGTGACCTGACAGGTGCAGGGAGGAAGTTGCTAAAATGTGTTAGGGCAGGCTGAGCATTGAGTGTCCAGGAAGAGATCACTGAGAGGAAAAGCAGAGGCCAGACTGAGTAAGAAGTAGACTTGTAGAATGAATTTGTTTTAAGGTTTACCTGTTTGGAAAGAAGAAAAAATAATAATTGGGGCAGGAGCTGTTGTTTGATCAGAGTAAACCTGGTGTGAGAAAATTACCAAAAGTTGTGGTGCAGAGTAACCAGAACTTGGCAATTTCAGAGGAAGGGGAGAAAAGAAGTTTTCCAGTGCCCAGAGGCAGAAAGAGGCAATCCTGAGAGGTGGGCAGGAATCCATGAAAGGAAGCTGTGTTTCAGTGAAAGCTGAGCACTGGGATCTGCAGGGAGCACAGGAGGGCACAGCAGTGCTCAGCTCTGGCCTGGCTGGAGCTTGCTCAAGCAGTACCTGAGAGGAGGAGCTTCCCTGGCTGTGCTGGAGGGACTGCAGCTCATCACACAGACTGTGTCCCACGTTTGGGAGCTTTTCTGCTTGGTGGTCTGACCCCCACGTCACCATAATCCCATTTCAGTGGTGAAGTCCCCAGAACATTGTGCTGGAGTTGAGCATCCTCTGCTTTTGCTGCTGTTTGTTCATCCAAAACAGGAACAGTCAATATTAACCATATACTTGTTAGAGTGGTATATCCACAGTCTTTGAGAAGGTCTGACAAGAAAACTTATGAAAGTCCCAAGTGGTCAATTCAGGAAGGGCCAGAGAGATCTGGGCAGGCTGGTATACTGGATTGGAAACAAGAAAGGAAAATGCTTGGGAAAGAAACGAAGTGGAAATAACTGGAGACTGTGTTCTTACATGAAATTAAGAAAGAAACAGAAGAGGAAAAGTAAATGTGAGGCACACCCCAGAAAGGTGAACATCTCTGTTAAATCCCTTCAAACAGCTTCAGCTGCCAGTGACCTTTCTTTCTCCAGGCACCCTGGGAGCACGGCTGCCCCTTGTGGCTGTTGCCTGGGCTGGCTCTGTGCACGGGCAGAATGGGAACGTGAGCTCTGCAGAGCTCCTCAGCAGGCCGTGGTGCAGCTGGAACTAGGTCACTGCTGCTGCCTGGAAAGCTGCTCCAGCCTTGGAGACAGGCAGCAGAACTGTTACCTGTGCATCTAGGGATGCAGGTTCTGAGAGAGCTGAGCAGGAAAGGATCCTGTGTGGTGCAGGGCAAGGTGTGGGTGCCACAGCAGTGTCCTGGCTTTGAGCACGAGCAATGCCCAGTGTGTGAGTTCACCCCTGGGCTGGCCTTGTCTTGCTGTGAGCTGCTGAGTCCCTGCTGCCTTTGCCCAGGTGGGAGTAACTCTGCTGCAGGGAGGTGAGCAGGAGCAGCAGGGCTGGGGAGCTGTCTGCTCTTGGTGTGCAGGGTGCTGCTGAAGGGCAGGGCTCCCTCCAGGGCTGCAGCCTGGTCTGTGTCACCTGTGTTGGCAGAAGTGTGATCACAGGTGAGTGTGGAGGAACACTGGCCCTTGGCAGCACTTCTGTGATGTTACAGATGTGTGCAGAGCCCCTTGGAGAATTTGCCATCACCAGCCTAGAGAGGAAAGGTAGAAGTTTCTGTTCCTCTCAGCAGCCAAGAGTAGAGATGTGCTATTTTGAGGACAGTCCCATCCTATCCCATCTCCAGTTGTTGGTCTCTTCCTGCCTCATACTATGTGCTCTCAGGACTTGTTCTGTTTATTGTGTAAATCACATGGTTTTCACCTGGAGAGATAAAGCATGTCCTGTTACCTTCACTCTTACCATTAAAAAAAAAAAAAAAATCTTGATTTATGTGTTGTCAGAAGGAATCTGCAGGGAGAAAAAGAAAATTATAGGATTTTCATATTTTCCCCAAAATACTTCTGCTTACATTTGTGTAGGTTTGGTCTGTAGCTCGAGCAGCTAATACTAATAAAATTGTTATTAAATGTTTTGATGCTATATTTTTCCTTTCTTTATTTTTCAGGGCAGGGAAACCACCACCTGGCTTACACCTGGATGTAGTCAAAGGAGACAAACTCATTGAGGTATGGAAGTGGAGTTTGATGGATTTGGTGTATCATGTACATAGGCACCAGCAGCAGAACATTCCCCATCATTTCCCACACTTATTCATAAGTATTTCATTTCTCTCATGTATTCATTATCTTCAGATCAGTTTGTTTTGCTCTGAAACAAAGAATGAAGTGACTTTTCCCTTGCCTGTGCAAGGCAGCCTCATGCCATGCAGGGCTTCCATCAGTTAAACCTCTTCCCTTTGTACTTCTTGAGAAACATGTCTGGTCAGTTTGTTTTTTTATTTTGCATTACAGTCAGATGAACCAGGCATGCTGTATTTCACAAGAGTGCTGCTCTGTCCTACAGTATGAAATACAATCTGATTTGATTTTTCCTCCCACATTCAGGATCTGTGAACAGTGTTGTGATCAGCACAGATACAGCAAGTTATTTTTATTACAGCACCACCTCATTCTCTCATATTTTGTCTTCTATGACACTGAAAGTAATAAATAAAAAAAATCTCTTTACCATTGATTTACCAAAATAAGAGTATTGGTCTAATACTCAACTGTGAGGGACAAAAGACTCTCTAACAATTTAAAGTTAGAAAGTGTGTGTTTATTCAGCACTGGGCAGCAGTGGGGGGTAATCCTCTAATACACCCTGCAGAATCACAGGTGATCACAGAGTCTGTTTATTGGCTAAGGATTCAAACAAATACATATTTATAGTAACAGCCCCTCCCATCCCCTGCTTCCTGTGGTAATTAGCTTGAATAGGTATTAAGCATTGATTGACTTCTTAAATTAAGTCTGGGGTCATTTTTGTGGGGAGGGATCTTAAAAGGAGGAAGTAAGGCGAGTCTTCCTCACCCCTAAACTCTTGACCTTTTCTATCAGTGACAATACAAATGGTTTCTGGGGATAGTCCAGTTTTTCAAAGAATGGGTTTCTGGTTGCATTGTCTGTGTTCCTTTGGATCTGCTCACAAGTTTCGTCTTTTCCCATTGTAAGCACAGCTGAGCAAACATAAAATGACAGACAATCAATTATTTAAGTTTCAGATAACTACTCCCTTCTAACTTTTAATTATTTTCAGCAAGGTTACTAAAATCCTAATTTTCTAAGATTAGTGTTTCACTACTTAATGAAATAATCTTTTTGAAGAGATCTAGTTAGTAGTAGGAAGGAGTAGAGCAAGGTTAGGTATGGCAAAGAAGTAAGAAATTAATAGAAGAATAGGAGTGGACAGAGAAGGAAAAATGGACATCTTTTTTGACTATCAAATTGTATGTATGTGATTAGTAACTTCTAAGGAGCTAGTCAATCAAAGGAAAGTTCTAGTACTTACGTAGTAGAATTATCACAAGGCAGATTTTTGTGGTGCAAAGAAGAGATGAGGTAATTGAGGTGCTACTGTTTTGATATTGTTTGGCTTCTTGTCCTCTTCTTGTTTTTTCTCATCTAAAAGACTATTACAGATTTGCCTGGGGAAAAAAAAAAAAAAACAAACATTTAATTGAGTAAATATTATGTAAATTATGCACATTTAATCCAAAGCAAACCTTTCAAAGGGACAAAAGCAAGCTGAAGTCTGAACCTGGAAAGAACAGAAAGTATCAGCTTCCTGTTGCTTTGTAGGGCAGAGAACTAATATTTCTTATTTTTTCCCCAAAAGACTAGCTTACTAAGGATCAATGATTTCACTCATCCAGAATATTGCAACTTATTGTAACATATGTCTTAAGGATATGGTCACTGTTCTCCTTAAGGCTAATATTCTAAATCTGCTGCCATCATCCAAATTAAATATGGAAATATGATGTTGTGATGAAAACACTCTTGAAGGTGTCCCTGGTCTTGGCATGGGAAGGGTGGACCAGATAATATTTAAAGGTCCCTTTTAACCCTTATTGTTCTGTGATTCTAAACATAAAATTAATTCCTCAGCCCTGAAAAGACAACAATTGCAAGGATGGTCTGTTGTGTTTGGTGAAAGGAGGATTAAATGTACTCCTTCTATAAGATTAGGATATAAATTTAAAAGTAAGTAGATCTAAAAATTAGTTCAGTTCCATATGCTGCCTGTTTTGATCTTTATACTCCTCTCAATTCACCAGACATTTGGAACATGGGTAAACTACCAATCATTTGACATAGTACTTATGATTGAGTAACAGAAAGCTTAGCTCATACAAAATGTTTGAGAAATTATCAACTATTACACCTCTGTATGTGAAACATGAGCGTTTTTTGGGGGAAAGGGGGAGCATCAAGGGAAGAGGAATTTAATTTTTTCATTCAGTTTTGTGTGGAGTTCAACAAATCTGTCTAACTCTGAAACAAGTAGACATCCCACAGTCTTTGAAAATGTTGTTTAATTAATATATTTAAATAATAGGTCTCCTCTCTGCAGCTAAATATCTCCAGAAATATGCTGGAGTGACTTTATTTTGTTCAGCAATGTGTAAAGCCTGATAGCTGCACAAAAAAATTCAAAATTAAAGATTTAGTTTAGGCAAAGTTTATAAGAACCTGGAGGAGAAACAAGAAAAGTTAAAACACAAATTTGTGCAGTCTTAAAGCAGATAACATAAGATAAATAAAACGGTATCAGAATCTAGGAGTTAAATGTAGGCACATATTTGTCATTCATAATAAACCAGAAAATAACAATCAGATTACTGAATTAAAACTTATATCTAAATAGCAATAACTGCATTTAATTATATGTTTAGATGTAGCTCTCAGTAGGGCCTGTCATAAATTGCAATTTCTTTACTAAGTAAAATGGGACATTTCTGATTGTATTATATTGTATATAACCCAAGCCTAGATTTAATGACAAAATATTTAAGCAAAAAGTGCTAATAAATTGTCTGTCAAACACTGATGTAACTCAAAAGTTTCCAATACCTATTTGTCATCTGACATATACCTGTTCACATTAGTTTTTATCCATCCCTATCTCATGTCATTATTTTTGCTTTAATCAATGTAATTTCACAAGAATTTCACAAAAATACCAGTTTTGCAAAGGATTTGGAGGACATATGTTATTATTTTGTGAGGTTGTGGTATTGAGGTTGTAGATAAATCACAGCTGATATGCACAGTCCTTGACTGTTTTACTAATTGGGGTAGTGGGATCTTTTTGTTTTGTTTTTATTCCTTCTGTGACACAAGAAAAAAATAAAAAAAACATGGACGAATTTCTACCCAGCTTTTCCAGCCACTTGAAGTGACTCCTTACAATTACAGTTCCTGATAAGCCTCATTAAGACATTTTTGGTTCTAATGTCCCTGTAGTTCTTCAGGGACTTAGTGTAGTATTTTAAAACACTCTGAGTTTTTCCACTTCTATGCAATTTCTGCTCATTCATTGAGCACATGGAGTCATATTGCCCCCAGCAGGGAAAATGCAGAACATAACTTCACTCCTTTATATCAGGCCTAAAGCACAGTGCTGGATTCAGGTAGTGTGTGTTCCATATAAAAAAATATATTTGCTAATATGTAACTGTAGCTTATAAAAACTAATCTGAATTTACAATGTTTTAATAAACAAATTTCTTTTTTTTTCTTATCTTTTTATAACTTAACATGATCAGTATGTACAGCAGTAGTTCACATAGTAAAAAAACCCGACATATTCTGTTTTCTAAAATCTACATTCAAGGCGGGTCAGATGTTTTTCATGGGGTTTTTTAAGACTTATTTTGATAAGCTTAAAAATATGCAAAATTCCTTTTTGCCATAATGTTCAGAGTACTTTCAACAGAGTAAAAAAAAAAAAGTAAATAATAATATAAGGTTTGTTTGGTTGTTGTTGTTTGTTTGTTTTAATGAAGTAATTTATTAAAATTCTATACAAGGAAGCAAAAATATTCTGATAGGGTATCATTTAGTGAAGAACTGTGGAGATAACAGATTTAGTTCACTTACGATTTTTGTGATTGCTGGATTCACTAAGTGTTGTGTGAAGAAATTCAACCTCTTTGGTCATTACATAAAGCTACATTGACTTTACCCTTTATTGCAATCCTGTTCAGAATCACTGTACTGGATTAAAAAACTACTTTTTAAGACCCACATGATGCATGGCATGATTTTTTTCCGTGTCTTCTAATAATAGTTCACATAGATAATGTGTGACATTATCATACCATTCTGACATCTCTTAACATGTAACTTCTGTCCCATTTTAAACTTTAATAAGAAAGTTACTGACAAATATTGAAATAATGTCACTTTAAATTGTAAGATTCATTAAAGCTTGTGTACCCTTTTGGACTTCAATATATTAAAATATACATCATGTCTGATACGGTATTTGAGATTAAATATTACTTTATATGAACATTAAAATTGTTACATCTATAAGTAGAATCTTAAGTCTTCTTAGATAACAACCTAGATCTAAAGGTTAATTTTAGTCTTGTTGGTGTGCTTCATGCCAGTGTGAGGTTGATTTTTGTCTTGTTTGTGTTAACAGAAAGGAACAGCTTAATCATTTTGAGAACATAGCAAAAAAAGACTGCTGATTTTGCACATTTGAAAAATTTGATGACACTTTCTTTCTGCCTATAGTTATTGTTATTTGGTAGGTATTTCAAAGTTAACTCAGCGTTGGGATTTGTGCCTAGTGTGTCTTTTGCCATTTTATTGCTAAAAAACTTGGGAAAGGAAATCATAGTTTGAACATCTTCTGTTGATATGTCTCTGGGACAGTAATGAGACAGAAAACTTCTTGTAACTAGAAGTACTAATAAATCTTACTGCTGGGTAGTTTGTGCATGAACTCTTCCATTCTATCATGGCATGTGGTCTGCGGGAGTGTGTGCTAACCCAATGCCTCTTTTTCCTTGAAACAAAAGCCTAATCCACATTGTGTTCAGTTAGGATTTAGTAGAGTGGATTTATGCAGGGCATGGTCAAAAAGTAGAAGTAGTATCTCATTCTGAATCTGTTTCTCAAGATCTTAGTAGCTTTTTTAGTTCTTGTCAAAATGAAGAACTTGAATTGCTTCATGTAAGAACTAAAAGACAACATGATTGGAAAGATGTGAAGCTGGAATTGTTTGTTTTGGTGGCTAATCCAGGTGAGGGATTTGTTGTAAACATTCTCAAATTGTACTGCAGTGACTGTGGGAAAATATGGGAATCAGATAATTTTTAGGTCTTGATTTGAAATTCTACATTCGGCACAAATGAATAGTTGAATGACAAGACTGTAGTATAGTGTCTGCAAATTATTGGCAAGGAGCTCAGTTTCTGTAATTTTCCTCCTGTTCTTCAAAAACTGTGATCTTAATCTCACTTTATACTTGGTCCTTGCCAGCATACAAGTACTTGAATTTGTGTTTGCTAGTGCTCCTTTGAATTGTGTTTTGTGAAACAGTAAGAATACACATTTAAAACAGAAAATTGTATCATAAAAATATTTAATATTTAAATGTTTATCCTCTCTTTGTGGTTGAGTGTTTCTACAACCATATCTACACTCACATAAAGTGAGTTTAGTTGCTGATATAAAAGACATGGATTTCTTCAAGTTTAGACCTAGCCACACAGGACCAAATCATACACAGACCATTACAGTTAGGTGCAACTTATTTTAAAACTTAATTCCTACGGTTACTGACTAAGCAAAAGTTTCAAGGAGGTTTAACTACAGACATTATGCAATGCAAATAGAAGTTGCTTCTGCGCAAATGCTATAAGCAAAAATGTATTACAGAGTCTGGAACTGCAAATTGGAAAATTTTTAATCTAGCACTTGTCCAATATTTTTTTAATAGCACCTGGAAATAATATTGAAAAAGCCTCCACAATTTAGATGTATTTTACTGATTCATGCATGCTAAAAAAAATTAAAATAAGAAGACCCAATTTCAGTTCTGTCCTTTTTTCTGTCCTCTTAAATAGGTTTAGAAAAATAACCTAAATAAAATAAGTATAAATTGGCTTAATAAATAGCCTAAATAGATACAGTGTTGAGCAGCTGAATCTTTCTATTTGACCTGTTGTCAACATAAATCAGTTATTTGAGCAGAGATTCTGAAATACAGAAAATCGTATTTTGTAATATATTTCCAAGAATAGTAATTTCAGAGTATCAAGGAGGGGGAATCACTCTAGATAATACATGATATTTAAAACAATTAGAAAAAAAAAGGCAGAAAAAAATAATGCCCATTTCCAAAATACTAGTTGAGAAAATACACTGATCTGGAAATATGGGTGCAGCATGAAGTGTTTTACACTTATTCAACAGAAGTTTGATGACTGAAATGTTGGTAAAATATTTTTGAGACACTAAAGTATAGTGGAAAAAACAAGAGTTAATGGCATGCTGAAGTACCAAATATTAAGAAATAGTTTTTCATTCTAATTGGTGGCAACAAAAAAGAAGACAGAAAGCCCAAAAATGTTTCTGTCCTGAAGATTGCTGTCATGCATAGAATTAAACAGAATTGCTTGAAATGTGTTTATGCTAACTTGGGAGATGGTATAGTTGACTTCTCAATAACTGTTCTAAATATGATAGCAGAAGTGCAAATATGTATTTGGCCCTGAAATGTTAGTTTCTTTGAACTTTGTTCTTTACTCATACCTTACCCAGAAGACTTTAGAAGACATTGAATTGAGTAAATAGCTCAGGTCAGATTTATGCATGCAATTCTTATAAATTATATTTAAATAAAATGCTTGATGCTTCATTTGTTTTTTACAACTATGTTTTTGTTGTGGTACTTGTAAATATTTTTTGTTGAGAAATGAAATGTCCTGAAGTCAGAAGTAATGCAACTTCAGCATGCATACTTGATTTCCCTAAAAATTATGCAGAGCCTTAACATCTCTGATAGCAATAACTGCAATTCAGTTATTAAAATACTAAAAAAAATATTGATAAATTACCCACTTTGGGGGACTAATAATTGGACAAGAACATGTTTAAATTATACTTTGAGAGCAATGTCTTTACAAGACAATCTCCTGTAACTTCTAGATTGGTCTATTCCATTACATTCCTTAACACTTAGTCTTTGCAACTCCTGGATTTTCAAATGTTGAAAAAAAATAAGCCCACCAAACCCTATGAAAGTTTTAGACATCCCCATATTTTTAAAAACATAAAAAACCCCAAATAAACCAAAACAAAAAACTAAAGCTCAAATAACCCTCTATCTTCCATTCTTTGAAAGCTAGCCAGTGGTATGTTTCCTTTCTCAGTAAGTGTTATAAAAATTTTTAATTCTATTTTCTGTATGTCAGATCAGTTTATGATAACACACATGCTGTCCAACTCTACTGGCATTATGCACTTCCCTGTCTAGATTTCTGTCCAAATAAATGCAACTTTACACCAAAAGAAGTTTGGTGATAGATGGTTGGATTTGTATTATGGTGAAATAACTGCTTTTGTAAGTTTTTCTTGTTCATGAATGCTAAGCAAGGAATCAGATTTTTGCCAGACTGATCCTCCCACACTGCCATTCATCACTTATGTTTTCACTTAGTTCCAAGGCCCTTTACTGGGCTGGGTGGGACAGAGAATGCTACACAAACCTTCAGTGTCTCATGTACCACTCCTCAAGGGAAAAAGATTTACAATAGAAAAAGCAGAATTTCATTTGCTTTTGTGGAAACTTTGTGTAGCAGTATTTTAAAAAGATTTATGTAAAATTAAGTCTTAGCAAAAAATTGATGTCCTGGCTTTCCTTACTGAATCATATGCATGTTTTCAGTTTTAATGACCCTCAGCAGTGATGAAACTGCTTTCTGATTTCACTGAATTGTAGTAGGTTAGGCAAAAACAACTTTTTCAAAATTAACCTGGAAAAGTATTAGTTGGCAGAAATCTAATGCATTGACTCATTGTACCTTGTAGAATCTAGAAGGGAAAAGAGAGGACAAAATACTGAAGTATATGTTATTTACTAAGAATCAATGATATTAAAGGAAAAAAAAGTCATCTCAAGTTTTCCACACTGTTCATTCCCCCAGGCAAACATGTAGTGAAAGCTGAGTGGCTTTCTTGATTTTTATCCAATTTCTTGACTTCTACTTGGAACTATAGATTCTTAATATTTCTGAGACCCTAGAGGCTTCATTTAATGTAGAAGGATTTTAAATTTTTATGGGTATCATAACAATATTCACAGATAAAATTTAATATGCTGTCCAGGTTTATTTGTATAAGATAGAAGTATAAAATATTGCTAGTGGTGAGGGACTAATTTTAAACATCTAATGAGCATCATCCTAAAATATTAGCCTGACTGTCACTACTCACTTGAAAATATGGATCTAATTTAAACAGTGGTTTTAACAGTAATAACAATTGTATAATAAAATTCTGAAGTTCTGAAGCATTTAATATGTTTTCCTTTTTTGTTTCTTCCTTCCTTTCGTGCCTCTCTTCACTCCTCTAATATTCTTTCTTTGTCATAATTTCTGGCAAAGATTAGAAATTAATTGGTACTTCTAAAAACTATTTTCTAAAAGAAATTTTACAGAAATTCAGCTGTTTTGTTATAATGAGGAAACGGAAGAAAAACTTAATTTATTTAAACTGATGCTTAAGCTGCACTGATCTCAGTCAATCCTGATGTTTATTTGGCTCAAGACAATGAGAATACCCAGTGCAGGAAGTTGCATTTGTCAGTCCTCTGTAACCAGTGAGAAACTCCCCACAGTACACAATGCTCGGGAGTAATGTGGTTATGGTGGGAGAAAAGAAAAGGAAGAGCTCATTGTTGCTGAATTCAGCAAATGAAACATTGAGTTACATCAAAACAACATGGGTTTATTCCACACTAAATTAGTTGTCTCACGGGGATGTACTGAAACTTTTGATTTGCTTTTATAGTAAGCTGTATGTGCAGAAAGAAAAGGTGCAGAGGGATTTTAATAAACATGCAGCATAGGTAGCAAGTTAGATAAAACGTTCAAGCCCGTATTTTTTCTTATGTAGCGAAAAGACTACACAGAGAATGGATAGTCCAATGTACTAGCTTTTTCCTGGTAATTTAAATAAATAAATGCTTAGCAAATATTAGTGTATTTCTCCAGCACAACAGTGCAGCTTTTTTGGGTTTTTTTTGCTTGTATCCAAGCAAGTCTCTATCTTTCTTTTCTCAGCTTTCAACTGATTGTTTTTGTTTTGCTTTTACTAAGCCTGTGAAATATTATTTAAGGACAGAGCTAAATCTATGTTATATCAGAACGGATCTTTAATGATTATGTGTTTTTCATGCTATTTTAAATTGCTCAAATAGAGTATCAGTAAAAATGCATAAAATATTTATTAGCTTCTTTTCCATTAGCTGTATTTCACTGCAGTGGTGATTTGCCTGATTAAGAGATTAGTCTCTCAGAAAAATATATTTGAATGAGAACGAACTCCAAATGCTCAGTGGTACCAAGTAGATTATTTTCCATGTGCTAGAGGTGGTTCTAATTATTTGCACTTACTTTCATTGCTATGTTGTGTACTACTTTTCAGAGTGCTGTATTATTGGCAAAATGTGATTCTGTGGTGGCAAAAATAAAGTTACATGGCAGAGAGAGGAGCAAAGATGCAGACCAAATGGAGAGGTCTTATGGGGATTTTAAAGGATCATATGAGTTATATGTTAGTTCCTGAAATGAAAGTGTCTACAGGCATGGTGGCAGCAAATACCTTGAGAATTGCAAATTATCTCCCAAAGTGCTGTAAAATCTAGAACAAAATTTCAACCTTTTTTAATGCATAAAGCTTGATACAACTTAATTATTTTCTATGATAGTAACTAGGTAATTTCTTACATTACCAGTTGTTTTAAGCTCTCAAAGACAATTGCTGTTCTTAGGGGTCTTTAATGCCACAATATTGTTCACAATGGATGCTGTGTGTCACAGGTAGCCCAGGGAAGCCTGAATAGTGCCATGTGGCCTGCAGAGCTCTCAGGTCTCTGGACCAAATCTAGTGTATTGGTATCCATGGAAAAAGGCTTTAACAGTGCCATGTGGCATCAAATAATTACTTTATATTGGTGTTTTAGTTGCCCTTGGAAGATCTCTGGTAGAATTTATTTAAACTTGCGTCATCTTTTATTTCCTAGGGATAATATATGGAAAGAAAATCCATCTTCCTCCTTTCATAACTTTAGAATTAGATTTTTAACTTAATCCTGGAGAGCATTCTCTCTTTATCTTAGATCTTCTGCATGGTGGGAACTTCTGAAGGAAAAATCTTTCTTTTCTTACACCACCCCTTGAGTCTGAATTCCAGCAGTAACCAAACAATAATCTTCTGATTTATAGAATAGCATGGTGCAGAATGTCCTGTGAGAGTAGAATTAATATGAAGCAAGTTAACATTGAGTCAGTATTTTACAGACTGTGTGTGTGGCTAAGTGGTAGAAGCAGCGTGCAAAGTGTTTAAGATCTCAGCTGTCTCCCTGCACCAAAACTGAATAGCTGTGTCAGCAAGGCCCTATGCTTACACTAATTACAAACAGGAATGTGCTTTCAGATTTGTTATAGGAAGAGAATACAGAGAAAACCTTGGAAATGGGACGTTAATGATGTCAGGTCGTACAGTGCTGCCTAAGTAAAAAATTCTTGCTGAATCTATCAGTTACATTGCAGTACAGCCTCTATAGAGCTGTGGAAGCCTTTAGGTGTTGTAAGAAATGCAGTTTCCTGCCTAATGTTATTATCTAGTGTTGAAAAGTAGACTGTTGCTACACTGCACTATGCAGACCTACTGAAAATGATTGTATCTAGTCTCTCCAAGCCATTGGGTCTATATGACTGTGGTGGTTTAAAACCCCGCTGGAAAATCAATCCCGCTCAACATGCTCCCTTTCCAATACCCCATTCCAATAATGGAGGAAACACTAGGAAAGATTAGAAGTAGGAATAACAATTTACTGGAAATAGCAGTAACCACACCAAAATTAATAAAAAGGAGCCTACAATAGAGAGAGAAACTTTTCTACCTGAAAACAAGGTATTCACTACTGAAGGTCCCCCCAGGCACCAGCTAATGTGGGTGCCAACAAACAAACTGGTGACAGGAGAACTTACACAGCTTAGCTTTTTCCTGCTCCTCCCAGCCTGGAAAGGACAAAAAAACAGGAAAAAAGAAAAAAAAAAACAAACAAACAGAAATTGGAGGCATAACAAAAACATGGAAGCTAATTCATCTGAGCAAGGGGTTGTGCTGCCAGAATGCCGACTGTGGTGGTCCCAGTGCCAGGGCTCTCACCTGGCACCGTAGAGGCACAGTGGGGTTCTGTCTTGATGCTGAGGGGCATCACAGCCCAGACTCCTGGTCCCACACACTCTCTGGCCGGAGCCAGGCAGACAAAACGACAAACTTTATTTCCAGCTGTGGTTTCTTCCTTCCATGACCATGCCCCCAGCCATGCTGGGGATGGTATCAAACAGACAGTGTTTCAGCCCCTTTCTCTGTAACCATGACAATGACTAACTCTAGGAGCAGGAAAGCTTTACAAAATAGAGCTGTGAGAAAATTCATTTCTCTGGCCCTAGACCCAAAGTGTCCCAAAATCATGCAGCTGGCTGTCCAGCTTTGTGTAGAATGATGGGTTGGGGGAGCACTTATGTGTCTCTCGCTGGCTTGTTGAGGCATTTGTCGTATCTGTCCTTCCTTGGTCCTTGTCTTCTTTTTTATTTATTTTTATTTTTATTCTGACTGTTCTGCACTGTGGCTGATGGGTGAAGGTGTTATTTTTAAATTTGATCAGTATTCTATATCAAATAGTTTTAACCATAAAATATACTGAGACTTAATGTCTAATTAGCTGAAGTTTAATCTCAGAAGCTTGATGAGGAAGATACCATGTTTTCCTAGCGTTGCCTGTGTAGTTCTGCATTTTAAAATGCCTCTTTTTTTCACTGCCCCTTTCAGATTCTTTCTTTAATTTTCCCTTAAAGCAAGACCAATAATTATTTGAAGGGCTTTAAAAACAACAGAAAATATATGGTTATGTGTTGCTTGCTGTGTTCAGTTTTTACTTTTGTACGGTTATGACATGGCAAGATTAATATGCGTAAGTCAATGTATACACTAAGTCAATTTTCTATGCATAAAAGGAATCTAAATTAAAATGGCAGCTTGTAAACTCAATACAGCATGTGACAAGTTGACAAATGGTAAATAAAGCCTAGTAAAAAATGTAATTAATTTCAAGTCTGCAAATTTGTTCAAGTAGTTGATCTGACAAACAAAGTTACTGTCTAATCCTCAGAAAATAAGAGATTAATCAGAAAATTACCCAGATAAATATAATTTATCCGAATCAGTTTGGAGGGGGGAAAAAGTGTGTGCTGTTACTCTAAGAAAATTTGTTCATATATTTGAATTTGCAATTTCTTTTTGGAGAGTTTCAGATTAAAAAATAATCCACCTTTTCTTAATTGATTTAGGATGAATACTTAGAATTGCTAGCTAATCCTCCATTCCTTGAAATTAATTCTTAAATTAGAAGAGTAATGTCCATTGAGGCATTGTAATGAGCACTTAAGATCAAACCTCTTTTCTTTATACAGTAAATCCCTACTTGTGTGGTATGCAACCAGTTAGATTTATTTTCTGTTTGGATCTTGAGCTGTTTCAGTTTGCTCAACAGAGCACAAACACACCGTAAGTACAGTATGGAAGCATTCTTCTCATTTATTACTGCAGCTCACTTTGCAATTACTTTTCCTTTTGGGAATTCTCCTTCAAAGTGTTGCAAATATTTATTCAAAGGGTGATCTCGTGTGACACATATTTCTTTGGACATGTAACCGTAAGAAATGGTGTTACTTTATTCTTCTCAATAAGACAAGATTCAAATTGAAAATTAGGGGGAAGAGAAGAAGACCCTGTATCTTTTAGAAATACATTAATTATTGTTGAAATACCAATTTGATGAAAATCTATTTGTGTATTTTTACAAAATTAACAAAGCAAGTGTATATCTGTGTTTTTCGAGCAGTAGCACCTGAAAAATTCTGTTTTCAACTCCTACAATGTATAAATATTTTTTTCCTAATTAAATACAATATGATGATTCATTCTAATATAAAGCTAGGTGAAAGATGCAAATCAGTTGCAGATGTTAAACCATGTACTATTACTGCTGGTAATTTGTAGAAGAAATGTTTCCCCTTAATGTTTTAAATATTATATAGGAGCTTCTCACTTGATGAACCCCAAGGCATAAGATTATTAGGTACATATTAGATATTAGATGTAGACAAAAATTACATTTAATGGGGTTATCTGTAGTTTAAAAATAGTGGGGTTTGTGTATGTCACACAGATTGAGTTTTCTTGAAGCATTTTTTAAACTACTCTAAGTAGCTAAGTTTATGGGGGGTGAGAAGAAATGTGCACAGAAAAAAGCAAATAAAACCTTCATCAAAATCTACAAACAAACATACACCTATACCCTCAATATATAATGTTTATAAAGTGGTGCATTAGGTAAACTATACTAATGTATATGATGCTTAAAATTAAAATATAAAAACTCTGAGTTATGTATTTTGAATTTCAAACTTGTTTCCATATATAAAATTGCAATAGGCATAGTAAAAAACTTAGATTAATGATTGGAGGGTTGTCTGATTGAAGTGTGAGAATAAATAAAACATAATTCGAAGTATTACAGTATTTCCCCAGCTTCATCATGTGAAGATACTCTATGACAGTGGGCTCTGGATTTTCTTCATTTTACGTGTTTTTCTCCTTTTCTCTTTCTGACAAATTTTAATAAAAGCCCATGAGAAGCTGTAATTTGATGTACAATTGTTAAGGAACAATTCTGTTGTACACATGCTCTGACACAATGGCTAGTGCTCCCCTTCAATTCACTGTTAGGTATTTTGGTATTTATGCTGCTATTCAGCAAAATAAGTATTTATGTTTTATTATGCTCTTTAGAATTACTAAGTGCTCAAAGATATCTCGATAGCTATCACTATGGAAAAGGCTTTGTTTTATTCTCAGTCATAATTATCATACGTTTTTCATCTTAGCTTATCCATTTTACATTAAATTTCAACTTCGAAGTTAGTGTCTGCTGCTCAAGGCTTCTGCATCGTGCCATGTCCAGAAACCAAGTGATTCCCACGAGACACTGTTTCATAAATAGAGAGTTGCCATGCTAGAGATAATAACAGCCAGTTGCATATGCTTTTCCTCTAAATTAAACATTCTAAACATCGGCCGGGGGGAAAAAAAAAATCTAAATATTCCTCCATGGTTTGCCAACAGAAAAACCTACAGCAGGCAGAAATTCCAGGCAGAAATTCTGACATTGGCTTGCTGTTGTTTTCGTGTGTGTTCAGCAGGTGGCGGTGGAAGGCAGCGGGAGAAAGTCACAGGAAAGAATTGAAATGAAAAAATAGTGCTTGGAAAGAATGTGCTTTTTTTTTTTTTTGTGCTGTGAGAGGCTTTGTTCTTCGGAGCATCTTTAGGCTAGGTTGTAAAATTATTTTTGTTTCTATTTTATTAGCAAATTGTTCATTTGTCTCTTGCAGCCCATGACAAACGTGTTTTTGTGAAATGCAAATCGTTGTCAAAGATGCAATAGTTTTGAGACAAATATGAAAATAAACAATATACAGGGAACCTGTGTGAAAGATGAGTGGTATATGTGTTTGTGAACAGAATAGTTAAAGTAATAGGGACAGTGGACTCATTCCCTTGATGCTTGCCACAAATCCATTTAGAAACTGAACAAGAAAACCACCAACAGAATTCCTTCCCATACTAAGGAAGGATTTACACAGTAAAAATAACAGAGTAGCGGTGCCATCTGGGGATTAATTTTCTTTATGCTCTGTCACTATTCTTCCTCTGGGTGTGGGCAGCATGTAAAAAATGAGCAATGCTTTAAAAGTCGTTTTGCCAATAAGTAACACTCCTGCCTTATGTGCTGCTTTAAAATGATATTTGCTGGAAAGTGTCAGTTCCATTTAGGAAAGGATGAGCCACTTAATTTCTTCTAAGTCTTATCTCTATTTTCTCACTTTTTTTCTTTCAGGACGGAGGCCATCATGTGTGCCATGCCACAGGCACCACCCATGGGCACCAGGGGTGCAGTGGTGACAGGCGTGG